>CM056052.1:411721804-412466073 GCA_029574335.1 Rana kukunoris | reverse complement strand
AATGATGTTTGGGACAGGCATCCGACGACGCATACAGCGCGTCACGAGATGCCGAAAGAAGCCGAACGTTGGTGCGGCTCTATACGGCGCATGCGCACCAACGTTCGGCTTCTTTCGGCATCTCGTGCCGCGCTGTATGCGTCGATCGGATGCCTGTCAATCAAGTAGGCACGCCCTACCCCGACCGTCAGACCCGGAAGCGACGGTGAGACTACATGCCGAAAATGGTATGTACGGACGTTTTTTGTTAAAACTACCAGCCGATTCTACATGTAATTAAGAAGAGACATGCAATGTTAAAAGTTTCTTTTTAGGGGAACCTCCCCTTTAATACACACGTACTAAAAGAGGTGTGGCTAACTGTTGCTCAGGCACTTGGCATTGAATAAAACAGAGGATTTTAAGCCGGCCATAGATGGAGCGATTTTCTTTGCTGCAACCAACGACTGTGTTGATGGGGGGGAATCCCTCCCACAGAGCCACTGTGTTCTCCCAGCAGTGATTACTACGAATAGGTACAAAAATCTGACAGGCTGGTTGTACCGAAGTTCAACGATCAATCTATTAACTTGAGTAAAGTCGGTCTGCCCATACATGGTCCAAATCTCAGCCGGTCCCTGCTGGGCCAAGATCCGAAATGGCTATGGCCGCATTTACACATGTGGCTTATACCCTGCACTACCAACTTTTTGACAAGGCTCCATCTGAAGATGCAAATGACTTCAGGCATACTGTTACACCCATTTGTTTTTCTGTCATTAACAAGTTTATTTAATGCACAGTATGTCCTTGATTAGTATTCCCATGTCACAAGAATTAATAGTATACATCAGTACTCAAGAACTAGAGTGGTACACCACTCCCCATATTGCTTTTATTTTGAACTGTGATCACTTCTAATGTTAGTTGGTTTTTATTAACTAAACCCTAGGTTTTTTGACCTGCATTGGAGCACCGCTTTTTTTTCAACCATGTTCGGTGGATAAACTGTTTTGAGTTCATCCATTGTGCCCTTTATCCCCACACACAGGGGTTTTGTTTGCCTGAACCTGCCTAATACTGCTTGAAAGTGTAGTGGATTTCCCAGGTTGCTTGTTCCCTCTGCATGTTTGAGACGCCACCATCAAGGTGACCTTCAGCTATGGACTGTCGAGTCCATGGGCCACAATCCTGGCTAATACCATAGAGATTCTCCAGAAAGCCGAGTCTACTTGCCAATTTCCATGTGATGGTCTACATGGCTATATGACATCTCTACCGTGATACTACTCATCCTATCGTGATGAACATTTTAACTTGTACCGTTTTTGTTTTTCTTGTGGACTTATAATATTTCACTGTTGTACCCAGTTGGGTATATATCTCATTTAATGACCTATACATATTTCACCATTTTCATATTTAGCGCTACACATTTACAAAAAAAAAAAACAATGTAAAAAGTAGATAATTTTTGTTGAGAAAGACCCGATCATTTTACTTTTAGGGGGCATGGAAATTAACAGTTAACCCTTGCAGTGCAGGTACAGCCCCACTGCAAAGAAAAAATCTAAGATATCTGGAGTTGGGCTTTAACTGCCCCCAGTGGGGAACTTTCTGCTCACTTACAGCACCAACAGAATTGTACTTACTCTAAACTGGCCATAGAGGGAGATCATTGAAAAGAATAAAACAACTGCAAGTGGTCCCCAAAAGTCAGGATTGTCTCGAACTACTTGTCTGTTGAAGCCAAGAGATGGCATCGGCATCAGAACACATCGAATTTTGTAGTAAATGTCTTTAAGATCTATATCCAACTCCTCCCTATAATTAAGGAAAGAACACAAAACAAAAAGTGAAGATATGCACACAAAGTTAACAACTCAAATTTGGCTTGCCAGTGAATTTAAAGCGGAGTCCCACTCAAAAGTGGAACTTTCACTTATCCGTCTCCTCCACCCCTCCAGTCCCACACTTGGCACCTCCCAGGGTAAGTGACCATAAATTAAAAAAGTCAGCAGCGGCAGTATTTGCAGCTGCAAACATTTAATTTTTCATGGGGGGGGGGGGGGGGGGGGGCTGGACCTCCTCTTTAAAATCTACTTCAAACTACACCATCTTTCAAGTAGAAATAGGAGGAATAAGCGGGCACAATAAAAAAAAAAAAAATGAACCTGTGCATACGGCCATGTCCTACTGCAAAATATGCCCTATGCACAGTACACACAAAGTGAAAGTTACTCCATTTGCTCTCAGGGCCGGGTGCACCTGCCTTATAGTTAAAGTTGATGTAAATCCGATTCATGAAATTTGACCTGGGCACATAGATTACATATATCTGTAGTGTTTACTTATCTTTCGCCAAATCCCTACGTCATGTGTCTTTCTGCTGCTCCATTCTTCTGTTAGCAGCAAAATAACTTCTGACAAGTTATCCAAGACATGAGATAAAAGCAGCTGGAAATTTGTGTCAGGATGGGTGCTTTAAATAGATTAGCAGAGGGCTTGTCTATTCACAGCACAGCTCTGCACATTCCTTCCCTTCTCTGCCTACGTGGGAAGGGGGGGGGGGGGTTGTGGTGTGCCTTGCCTCAAATCAGCGGTCACAGAGTTCATACCAAGACCCCCCTTCCCCGGCTGAAACAGGAAAAAAATAAATAAATAAAAAATATAACAGTGTTCACTTTCTAAACCTTATATGAAGCTGAAAACAGCAGATCTACAAAAAAAATTTGTTTCAGCTCTGTGTATCATCTGAGGCTATTCACTTCACTGGGTAGAGGAGAGGATTTACATCCATGTTAAAGCTCTTCTGTCCAGGTGTCATGTTAACCACTTGACCTCCAAAATATTTTACCCCCTTCATGACCAAGGCTATTTTTTGCTATTCAGCAAAGTGCTAGTTTAACTGGAAATTGCTTGGTCATGCAACACTGTATGTAAAATGATATTTATATAATTCTTTTACACAAATAAAGCTCTTTTTTGGTGGTATTTGATAACCAAATATATATGGTCTACGTTCTATAAAAAAATAAAAAACACACATATCCAATAAAATCAAATTTCTTCATAAAATTATGCCAAAATGAATTCTGCTGCATATCTTTGGTAAAAAGCCAAACTGCATTTTTTGGGGACACTAGTATATTTCTGATCATGATATTGATCTGTATAGACAGTATACTGTAATGGTGGTGATCAGCGACCAATAGTGTCGTGGGCAATCCGGCGCCAACTCACACTGGCTGGGAAGGACACCAACTTTGCTAGTGACACCAATACAGTAATCAATACTGTACGCTGTCACTGTACTAATGACACTGGGTGGGTGACAGCGCAATCAAAGGGTTAAATGTGGAGGGCAATTACGGGGTTAAATGTGCCTAAAAAGTGCATGCAAGTATACTGTAAATGTGCTGATTGTACTCTCACAGAATCTGTCCGACTTATCTTCCTGAACGAAAAGAGCTCAGGGAGAAAGAAACCAAGGAGTGTTTGGTTTACAAATACACAGCCAATCCGCAGGTTTACAGCCAAAATCAGTACAGTTTAGAAGGGAGTGCCTGAAAACCAAAGATGTAACCTGCAACATACGCATATGTCACTTAGCCTGGCACTGCCACCTGCCCACACTACATTTACTGCAAGTGGTTAAAAAGTGCAGAACAATCCTTGTTCTCGAGCACAATTTTATAAGAGCACATAATCTGGCTTGTCCCTAAGCTCTTTCACAGTCCTGAGAAAAAACAGGCAAACATGGAAAAGCCAGAGTGGTAGAAGTTAAATATTTGAATGCTTGCAAAGAGCAGTCAAAATTAGATTAAAAAGCCTTTGATCCTATATGCACATACGCTTCCCCTCATGCAGGGGCTCTCTGGGCAAGGCCAGACAGACAATACACAGTCAGAGTGGTCCCCCAGCACATGCTCAGCTGGAGAGCATATTTCCTTGTTGAGTTGACAGCCTAGTCCCTCCCTCCTCCATGCCCAGTAAAAAAAAGTGGGTGGGATGTCATATCTTGATTGATGGATGATCTGCCTCCCATTACAGCATGAGGACACAGGCTGTAGTGGAAATCTCCTCCTACTTGAGCACTCAGCACTTGGGCAGACCCTGCAGTTTATCACGACCGTGGTATACAGATCAGCCAAAAAAGGTATAAAGTGGCAGTATTTTAATATAAAAACAACATTAATAAGCTGTGGGCATTGCAGGGGGGGAGGGGGGGGATAAACTATTTTCATATTACTGGGTTTATAACACTTTAAAAAGGAGTTGTAAAGGAAAAAAAAAAAAAAATTCACCTTAATGCAATCTATGCATTAAGGTAAATAAACATCTGATGATGCCGGCCCGCCCCGAACCCCCGTTTTACCTACCTGACCCATCGAAAGTCCCACGCTCAGTCCCGAGATCCTCTTCGCCGCTCAGCCTGGCTGCTGATTGGCTAGAGCAGATGGATTGAGAGCAGCGATTAGCTGGCGCTGCTGTCAATGACATCCAGTGATGCTGCGCGCCAAGGGGGGGGGGGGGCCCCGAGTGATAAAGCGAGCGTCCATAGTCGCTCACTGTAGCTCGGGAGCGCACCCGCAAGGACTCATCACCATACGAGCTCTCTGGCATGAATGTGGCGAGTTCAAATTTAGACGCCGTAATGCAGGGTGGAGGATCGGGCCTTGTGAGAGTAGGTCTGGTCGTAGAGAAGAGTCCACGGGTCTCCCACTGCCATCTTTAGCACTAGTGAGTACCATGCCCTCCGGGGCAAAGCTGGGGCCACCAGGATGACTGACCTGCGTTCCACTCTGATCCTGCGTAACAGGCGGGGAAGTAACTGCAGCGGGGGAAATGCATATAGAAGATTGAATTGATGCCAAGGGCAAACCAACGCATCGGTTCCGCAGGCCATAGGGTCCCTTGCTCGAGACATGAACCTGTCTAGCTTCCTGTTGAACCTCGAAGCCATTATATCCACCTCTGGCACTCCCCACTTCTGGCAGATTGTCTGAAAAACTTGTGGATGCAGAGACCACTCCCCTGGCGACAGAGTTTGGCGACTTAGGAAGTCCGCCTGCAGGTTGTCCACTCCAGGAATGAATATCGCCGAAATGCAGGGTACATGAAACTCTGCCCACTGAAAGATCAAGTTCACCTCTCTCTGAGCGGCTTGACTCCTGGTTCCCCCTTGGTGGTTTATGTATGCCACCGCTGTGGCATTGTCTGACTGAATCCTCACCGGGGACCCCCGTAATCTGGATGTCCATGCCAGGAACGCTAGCCGGGCGGCCCTGATCTCCAAGACATTGATGGGCAGCTGCCTCTCCGCCTCTGCCCAAGTTCCTTGGCGAGTGAACCCGTCCAAGACCGCTCCCCAGCCCACCAGGCTGGCGTCTGTGGTAACTACCTTCCAGACCACGGGGCTGAAAGACCTTCCCTTCAGAAGATTCTGAGGGTTTAACCACCAGGCCAGACTTTGCCGGACTCCTGATGACAGTGTCAAAGGAAACTCCAAGGCCTGTGCTCTCTTGCTCCAAGCTGCTAGAATGGCCGCTTGTAGGACGCGAGTGTGGATCTGAGCGTATGGTACCGCCTCGAACGTGAACACCAGCTTGCCTAGTAACCGCATACATAGGCGAATAGTTGGTTCCCTTTTGCTTAGAACCAACTGAACCAGACCCCTGATGGCCTTGACCTTTGCTAGGGGCAGAAACACCTTCTGCTGCTCTGTGTCTAATCTCATGCCGAGATATTCCAACTGTCTTGTAGGCTGCAAAGCTGACTTTTTTTTTTTCGGTTTAAAACCCAGCCGAACTTCTCGAGGTACTGAACCGTGAGGCCCACTGCTCGTTCCAGACCAGGACGCGAGAGGTCTATGATTAAGAGGTCGTCCAGGTAAGCTAGAACCGTGACCCCTTGAATTCTTAGATTGGCTAGAATTGTGGCTAGGACCTTCGTAAATACTCGGGGGGCCGTAGCCAGCCCGAAGGGGAGCGCCACGAACTGGAAGTGACGCTGAGCCACTGCGAAGCGTAAGAACCTTTGATGTGGCTGACAGATTGGTACATGAAGGGAAGCATCCTTTATGTCTATCGAAGCCAGAAAGTCGTCCTTCTGGAGTGTGGCGGCTGCTGACCGAACGGATTCCATCCGGAAGGAGCGAACTCTCAGATAAACATTTAGACCCTTCAGGTCCAGGATTGTTCTGACATCGCCGTTGGGCTTTGGTATGACAAACAGATTGGAATAGAAACCTAGCCCCTGCTCTTGGGCTGGTACCTCTATTATCACACCCTGGCCAAGCAGGAGAACCAAAGCCGCCAGTATTGAGGCCTTTTTTGCCGGATCGTTTGGTACCTTTGACTCCTGAAAATGAGGAGGCGGGAACTTTAGAAATTCTAGTCTGTAGCCACCGATGATCGGACCCATCCGTCGGGGACGTTGGCTTCCCAAACCTTTGAGAAGAGACAAAGTCTTCCCCCCACTCGCATGAGTGGGGAGAAGAGACAAAGTCTTCCCCCCACTCGCGTGAGTGGGGGCGCCCCTTCATAAGGCAGACTTAAGGACTGGTTTTGATGGTTTGCGATACCATGGCCTCTTGCCCCCAGGGGCCTGACCCTGCGATTTACTGTTAGGCCTCGTACACACGAGCGGACAGATTTGTTCAAATCTGTCCGTCCGACAGATTTGAACAAATCTGTCTGCTGGGATTTTGGTTTGCTCGCGTGTACACACGAGCAAACCAAAATCCCCGCCAGCAGAGAGCGCGCTGACGTGGCGGTGACGTTGACGCCGCCACGTCACCGCACCAGGAAGTAAAACACTTCCGCGCATGCGCCGAATCCATTCAGCGGCGGTGCGGGACGACATGTCTGCTGGTAAGTGTACTAACCAGCAGACATGTCGGGCGGACGGATTGCCACCCGATAGATTTCAAAGCATGCTTTGAAATCTGTCGGGTGGCCAAATCCGTCGGCTCGGCCGTACACACGATCGAATCTGTCTGCTGAAACGGTCCAGCGGACCATTTCCAGCGGACAGATTTGATCGTGTGTACGAGGCCTTAAAGTTTGATCGCGCAGGAGGCCGTCGATACTGCCTGGAATTTGAGGGCCCCGGAATAGGGGAGCGCTGCCTTTTAAACGTAGGACCTCTGAACCTCTTTTTGACTGGCAAAAGAGTACTCTTGCCACTTGAAATAGTCTGGATGTATTTGTCCAGATCTTCTCCGAAAAGTCGTCCTCCATGGAAGGGAAACCCTGCCAGTAGCTTTTTGCATGGGGGTTCAGCCGCCCAGAGCCTTCTCATATGTACTAAAAATAGTGACAAACGCGAGGCTTGCTGGCTCGCGAGGCTTTATAGCATCCACCGCAAAGCACAGAACTCTGGGAATATCAGAAAACTCTTCTGCCTGTTGGGCAGGAATCTCCTTAAGCATTTGTTTTGTCTGGTCCTTCAGCGCCTGACAAACCCCAATAGCAGCCACTGCTGGTTGTACCACTGCTCCTGCTGTAGCAAAGGATGCCTTTAAAAGTGTCTCTAAACGTTTATCAACCGGGTCCTTAAACATCTGTATGTTTTCCACCGGGCACGTCAATGATTTATTTAAACATGAGATGGCTGCGTCCACAACTGGGAGCGCCCATTTCTTAGCAAACTTCTCCTCTATAGGGTAAGTAACAGAAAACCCTTTAGGCAGCAGGAAAATCCTGTCTGGTCGTATCCAATCCTGAAAAATCAATTCCTCTAACAGAGGATGGACCGGAAAAACCGCGTCTTTAAAGAGCCCAAAGAGGATACCGCAGGGACCTGAGATTCTGGTAATGGCAAATTAAATGCCGAGCGGACCATGTCTGTCAAATACTGGACCCACAGACTCTCCGTTTGGGAGGCTGAAACCGAATCCTCAGTGGTAGATTCTTCAGTCCCTGAACCCTCTAGGTTCTGGTCCGACTGATTCTCTTGAAATTCTAATTCCTCCAGAGAGAGAGAATTTCCGCATCCGAGGATATACCTCTTGGCGATGGGGATCTAGTCCGTTTCTTTCCAGGAATAGCACTAGTGATCATAGCTGCTAATCTTTCCTCTAGCCCCCCTAGGGTGACGGCTAGCATTTCCTCTGTGACAAACACAGGGTTGGGCCGATCTGGGCCAGCCTCAGCACCAGATCCCCCCCAATGGCTCCCCCAAGGCGACCCCACTAGGCATAACCTGTGGAGAAAGTACTGGCATATCATCAGAATCAGAGGGAGAACCCTCTTGTTTCTTGTCCTTTTTTGTACTTGTTGATCCCGAACCCTTGGAAGCCATAAATACAAAACCGAGGGACTCCGCCTGCAACAACAGACTGTTGCGGCCAGGAGTAAAATCTAGGGTTTAGGGGGGACAATAGGCCACTAATGCCCAAAAACCAGTGGGGCTTAGTATGTACCTCATTCTTTTTTTTTTCCTTTTTTTTTTAAGAGCATACAGCCCCACCCAAGATGTTTGCCAGCAACCAAACCTGTTGCCAAGGAGATTTTGGCTTAACAAAAAAGCATTGGAGCCGAGTCCAGCATGTACTACCCCCTTTCTCGCCACCGGGAGTCACTGTGCTGCCGCTCTGCGTCCTCTCTCTTCCAGCTCAGTTTTGGACTGAGCTAAGATCGCGCCTGCTATGTATAACAGCAATTGAAGGCACGCCCATTCTGACACTGCAGTCACGCTCCGCCCCCCCCCCCCTCCCCGAAAGGCGGGAACATTTCCTATATGCATGCGCGCGCGACTGTCGGGGGAGGAGAGCACATGGAGGAGACGCGCTCTGGAGACCCAGGAATGCAGGCTGGAGGACGCATCAGGCGGCAGATTCGAATCCCGGCCAGGTAAGGCTTAAACAGGCCCTTAAGGAGTCCCTTTAGCCTAGAGACAGATCTCTTTTTTTTTTAAACCTTCCACCAGCGAGCAGCAGGTAGCTAGCAAACATACTTAAATAGGGGGATCGAGTGATGGGGGGAACATTTCAGACCATCCTGTCCATAAGACATAGTGACCATGGTGCCTATGCAGAGCATACTCAGGCTACCCCCTTAAGATCTCCCCTGGAGAGCCTGCTGTCGAACCAAGTCCCGCAGGCTCCCCTCTTACCTGCTCCATGCCGCAGGACGTTTGCATAGCAAAAATGGTCCAATCTTCTCCCATCTCCGTGGGTAGCATAGTAGACCTTCAGGCACTGGGGTCCTGGAAGGAACCGTCTGTCCTGGACCTATATAGCAACCTGGCAAACAGGAACTTTTGGTTTAGCGAAAAACTCCAAGTCCTGGGCCCAGCCCTCTAGAGAGAGGAGCATTATAGGCAAAACCCCACGGTTTGGGGCCCGGGTACTGTCCACTTTGGCACTGAGGCTCCTTGGACAGATCCGGTTAGCCCGCCTTAATCCCAAGGATGTGGAGGCAAAGCTATTCCGTGACCAACACCTAAGACACTGGCGAAAAAACTGAGGTACTTCCTCTATGGGAGGGGGTTATATAGGGAGGGGACTTCCTGTTTGAGATTGCCAGTGTCCATCACCTGAAGGTACTCCATATAACCCGTATAGTAATGAATATGCCGCTCTGTGTCCCGTGATGTACGAGAAAGAAATCCATTTCTCTGAGTTCATGGACGGACACAGCAGCATTGACCTTAGGATATTATATCCTTCCTTCCAGGAGAAACTAGGCAGAAAAAGAGCACTTCAAGTGTTAAAACACTTTCTTCAGTACAGCTCCTCCCAGGGGGCGTGGTCCCCTTGGTATAACCCACTCTCTGACTCAGCAGCTCCAGTTCGTAACAAGCAGTACAAAACAAAAAGGAGGGGTGGGTGCTGTGTCCGTCCATGAACTCAGAGAAATGGATTTTACAGCGAGTACAAAAATCCTAGTTTCTCTTCCGTTCATGGGACGGACACAGCAGCATTAAACTTAGGGACGTCCCCAATAGGGTTGTCCCGATACCACTTTTTTTAGGACCGAGTACAAGTACCGATACTTTTTTTTAAACGTGTCCCCAAATGCAGCCATGTCCCCCACATATACGCAGCCATGCCCCCCCTACCTGATGATGATGCCGCCGTATATACAAAGCCGCCACCGCCACGAACATTATAGGCACCTTTAGTTTCAATAGCTCTTTTCCCTGCCGCGCGCCATGTAAAGCACACTCCCTCTTGCTCGGGATGGGACAGATCCGTCCAATCCTCAGCAAGGGGGAGTGTCTATACACGCGCAGCGGGAAACAGCTATTCAAAGGTGCCTATAATGTTCGCGGCGGCGGCTTTGCTTATACGGTGGCAGCGTTGGCAGGGGCGGCGGGGGAAGTATTCTATTTGGGTATCGGGGGTATTTGCGAGAGTACAAGTACTCCCGCAAATACTCGGTATCGGTCCCGATACTGGTATCGGGACAACCCTAGTCCCCAAGCAGTGTCAAACAAACAATTTCAAGGGGTGGGAAAACACAGCAAACCAAGCTTCACCCCAAACAAAAACAAAAAAAATTGAGTTTCTCAACGGAGGAACTCCAACTTTAAAACTGCCGCCTGTAACACCTTGCGGACAAAGGAGGCATCCGAAGATTCACTCACATCCAACTTGTAAAATTTTGAAAAGGTGAGGATTGACGACCAGGTCGCTGCCTTACACACCTGTAAAACAGACGCTTGATGACGGAAAGCCCAAGAGGCACCAATCGCCCTGGTCGAATTTCCCGTAACCTGAAAGGGAGGCGTCCGCCCCTTTAGGGCATAGGCCTGAAACACGACCTGTCTGATTCACCTAGAAATGGTGGCCGTCGAGACCGGCAGACTCTTTTTAGGACCAGTGACCGACATGAACAGCGAGTTCGACTTCCGTAACAGGCAAGTATACCCGTAGGGCTCGAACCACGTCCAAGGAATGTAAAGTGGCCTCCTTCGGGTTTTTTGGCCGAGGGATGGTAAACACAGTGTCCTCATTAATGTGAAAAGCCGAAAACAACCTTTGGGAGAAATGACGGCTGCGGCCGCAGCACCACCTCATCCTTGTGGATGACCAAGTAAGGAGCCTTGCAGGACAAGGCCGCCAGTTCAGACACCTGTCTGACCGAGGTAATTGCTACCAGAAAAACCACCTTCTGGGACAAAGTCAACAAAGGGATCTTTCGAATGTCCTCAAAAGGGAGCGTCTTGAAGCACTGAGAGGACTAAATTCAGGTCCCATGGAGGCAGTGGAGGACGCACAGGAGGGGCCACATGCCGGACCGCCTGCACAAACGTACGCACCAGGGAGTGCGCCGCCAAGGGTCGCTGAAAGTAAACAGCTAGAGCTGAAATCTGAGAGTCTGATCCACTCCCCTCTGTAAGAACAGCAGAAACCAGGACATCACGTACGTATGGGGGTGCCATTTCATCTCTTCACGCAGAGATGTAGGCCTTCCACGTACGATGGTAAATCTTTTGTGAAGTAGACTTCCGTGCTCGTAGCATGGTAGAGATCACCGAGCCCGACAGGCCACAGTCCTTCAGCACCTGGCTCAACAGCCACGCCGTTAAAGCCAGCGACTGTAAAGCAGGGTGAAAGATCAGACCCTGCGACAGAAGATCTTATCTCAGTGGTAGACGCCAAGGGACGTCTGCCACCAGACGCACCAGGTCCGCATACCAGGAACAGTACGGCCAATCTGGGGCGATCAGGATCGTTGGAATCCCCTCGGCTTCCACTCTGCGCAGCAGGCGAGGAAGAAGCTTCAGAGGAGGGAAGGCGTAGATTAGGCGATAGTGACCCCATGGTGCCACCAACGCGTCTAATGTGTCCGCCCTCGGGTCTCTTGACCTGGCCACGAACCGTGACACCTTCCGATTGAGATAGGATGCCAGAAGGTCTACGTCTGGAGTGCCCCATTTTCGGCACAGACTCCGAAACACCTCCGGGTGTAGTGACCACTCTCCTTGGTCTAGTGTGACGACTTAGGTAGTCGGCTTGCCAATTCTGTACCCCCAGAATGTACATGGCCAACAGAGCTGGAATGGACCTTTCGGCCCACCAAAGGATGTGTACGACTCCCGTCGCTGTAGCCAAGCTCTGTGTGCCTCCCTGATGATTGACGTACGCCACGGCCGTGGCGTTGTCGGACTGGATCCTGACCGGTCAGTCCTGTAGACCCAGGGACCACTTGGCGAGGCACAACTTGATTGCTCGGAGCGCCAGCACATTTATTGGAAGGCGGGACTCCTCCTGAGTCCAACGCCCCTGGGCTGACGGGGTACCCCAGATACCCCCCCAGCTGGAGAGGCTGGCATCCTTCATAACCATGGTCCAATGGCACAGCAGAAACGACTTCCCGTCCCGAAGCACCGGAGACGTCAGCCACCACACCAGGGAGGACTTGACCAGTCGACTCACCCGAATCTGGTAATCCAGAGACGAAAGGAGCTTGTCCCAACGTGACAGAATCTCCTTCTGTAGCACACAGGTGTGGAATTGGGCATACGGGACTGCCTCGAAAGATGCCACCATCAGACCCAGAACCCTCATGCAGAATCGAAGCGATGACCACTTCTGGGTCGTCAGCCACTGCACCGCAGACTGTAGTGTCTGAAGTTTTTCCGTTGGGAGGAAAACTCTCGCCTCCGAGGAATCCAGGACTAACCCCAGGTATTCCAGACGCTGAGACGGTACCAACACTGACTTCTGGACATTCAGAAGCCAGCCGAATTCTCGGAGGTTCTGACAGGTGGTGGACACATCCTCTTCCAACTCTGAGCTTGTGGAAGCTCTCAGGAGAAGGTCTTCCAGGTATCCTACGATAGCGATCCCGCACTGCCTCAGTAGGGCTAGAAACGGAGCGAGCACCTTGGTGAAGACCCTTGGTGCCGAAGCCAGGCCGAACGGGAGGGCCACAAATTGAAAGTGGTCCTCTCTGATCACAAAGTGCAGAAACCTCTGGTGCTTTGTACATATGGGAACATGCAGGTACGCGTCCATGATGTCCAAGGACGCCATTAAGTCCCCCTGATGGCACTGCAGAGCGAAGCGACTCCATCCTGAATTTTTGCACTTTGACAAAACAATTGAGGGCCTTAAGGTCCAGGATTGGACGGACCCCTTCCTTCTTGGGGACTACAAACAGATTAGAGTAAAACCCCCGAAACCGCTCCATCGAGGGAAACAGCACAATCACTCCCCTGGCCAGTAGATCCTGGACAGCCCCTGACAGATCCTTCTGGCGATCCGGAGGAAGCTGGAGGTTGGAAGGAAAAAATCTGTTTGGCGGACAAGAGAGAAACTCTATCTTGTACCCGGAGGAAACTACCTCGCAAATCCAACGATCGGAAAGAAGAGACCTCCACCGAGCCGCAAATTCGTGAAGCCGGGCCCCCACCCGAGACACGGGTGGGGGCAGACCTTCATGCGGAAGCAGGTTTGTTATGCTTTCGATACCAGGTGCGCCTCTGCCCTGCAGCGGGTGCCTTAGCACCTTGAAAACTTTCTCCTGCCGCACTTGGCGGGCGAAAAAAACGCTTGGGGGTAGTAAAAGGAGGCACTTGCTTACAACGAGGTTCCTTACCCTTCCCAGATTGTGGGCGCAGAGTGCTCTTACCACCTGTGGCATCCTTTATGATGTCATCCAGGGATTCCCCAAAAAGTCGTTCACCCTTAAAAGGTTAAATCCACCAAAGCCTTTTTTTTAGGACTGGTCCGCAGACCAACACTTCAGCCACACAAGGCGGCGTAATATCACCACGTAGGCGGAGGCCCTAGAAAGCAAGAGGAGCATATCCAGGGCCGACTCACAGACAAACTTTAGGCCTTGTACCAACTGGTCAGCTAGGTCCATACAGGTCTCCGAAGCATTCTGCGCCTCCAGCAAGACCTTTGCCCATTCGGTAAGTGTCTGCGACACCAGAGCCCCGGCCAAAACCGGTTTTCACTGCTGAACCCACAACTGTGAACATAGAGTGGGCCACAGCCTCAGCTCTATCTGCGGGGGCCATCCACAGGCAACGTGGTGGCTTTGCTCAGTCTGGACACAGGGGGGTCCACGGACGGAGGAGACGCCCACTTTTTTTAAAAGTCCTCCTCAAAGGGATAATGGACCGCAAAGTATTTTGGCGCAGCAAAAACTTTCTGCGGCTTATCCAATTCCTTGTACAACAGTTTGTCCAGATATGGAACACAAGGAAACACTTTTGCGGTGCGGAGTGGCTTGCGGAATCCAAAAGGGACCGGCACATCCGATGCCTCCGCCAAATCCTCAAGTTTTTGAGTATCCCGCACCACAGTGATAAGAGCTCCAATAAACGTCTTATCATACGCTGACCCTGAAGCAGAGTCATCCTCACTTTCCGTGTGGGATAAGCCTGCATCATCTGACATTTGAAGGCTTTTTCTGCGCTATATTTAAGGCACTAGAGCCCAAGACTTTTCCCAAGATGGCTGCCTTATGCAGGAAAAAAACAGCATGCGGGTCACAAGAAAATGGCCGCCGACCTATGCAAACCGCGTCCGCGGCACACAGGCCCCTGTAGTGACAGAAAACCCCAGGAGGGCCCCCCCTTACAGCCGCGATGCAGCATGGGGAAGGAGGGAGAGGAAGGGAGAGAGAAAAGCAGGGCGGAACCTCATTCGACCTCCCCAGGAAAGCACCAGCCATACCACCTTGCCAGGGCAAGGGGCCACTACTTACCCGTCCTGCGACACCGGCTAGAGGCATTCCGGACAGAACCAACGTCCGCTAAACGAAGCCATAGAGACCGGTCATGTGTGCCCTGGAACATGTAGTTCCCCGGCCAGCCCTGGAGCAACGGAGCATGTCGTGGACGACCCAGAGCTGAGCTGATGGCCGAGCATGAGGGGGGGGGGGGACTACAAGGATCAAGATCCAGCCTGTCACCCAGTTGATAGTAGAACTCAGGATCAAAAATATATATTATATATATATATATATATATATATATATATTCACAAAAAAATTCTAGAGTACATGGACTCCAGAAGGCCATGTCTACTCCTGGACCACGCCCCCTGGAAGGAGCTGTACTGAAGAAAGTTTTTTAACACTTGAAGTGCTGTATTTCTGCCTAGTCTCTCCTGGAAGGATATAATTCCCTAAAGTCAATGCTGCTGTGTTCGTACATGAACGGAATAATAAAAAATATATATATATATATATATATATTTATTTATTATACATACACACACACACACAGTGGACCCGTTTTATCACTTACAATGCTATAATATATAACACACATACAGAAAAACATACAAATAATGCATTTTCTTTTAAAGCACACCCAATCAATGGAAAATCTGCATTGTTAAATATTTCTCCACCACTTTCCATGAGACAAACAGAATATGCCAAGAGTATGTACAAGCTTGCATGCAGCAATTTCAAAGCAAAACATTCAATGCAAACACATACAGTAAAGGCTTATTATCTTCAGGGTCATTTTCCTCTACTTCCAGTAACCAACCGTAACCTCTTTGGCGAAGAAATGTGGTGGCTGTTGACTCTTTGGTGAAGTCTCCACCAAGGTTTAACTTAACATCAGGTGCTGCTATTGACCCAGTTAGGTCTGTTTGATCTAAAAAAAAAAAAAAAAAAAAAAATTATGATAATATATATACACACACACACACACACACGATAAATTCCTAAAACCAGTAAACAGATCTGGCTAACATACACAAGAACACAACAATAAACCCAATTCTGCTTGCAAAAGATAAAAACACCAGAACAGATGCATTAATGTACATGCCGACATGCATTTACACATACTTCGTTTTTGGAAGTATAAATTTGGTTTGCTCAAATGGCAAAATTCATGTTAAAGCACTCTATGCTTGACTACTGTTCAATGCAGCATATTTGGGTAAAGCCCGATTAGAGTAGCCAATGAGTTTTATTAAAGTGTTTGTAAAACCAGTTATACCACTTGTACTAACAGGTAAGCCTAAAAGGAGACATTTAGCATATAAACTTGCACTGACATCGTCGCATGCGCTCTGAACAAATGGCTCGATCGAGCAGTTTCTAAAGGGCCTGTGCTGTGACCCAAAGCTCCCACACGCATGCACTGGAGTGATGTCAACGTGGCTCCAGGCCAATCACAGCGCCAGCGAACCTGGAAATAACTCTGGGAGACATGGTCGCCGGTTAGAGGGGTGTACGGGGGACTGCTGCAACAGCTTTAATCTAAGTATTTTGGAATGAGCTAGTTTGCTATGCATACAAGCTCATTATACCTTTGTCTTCCAGGGCGTGCGTTTTTTTATATATGGATTTACAACCACTTTAAGCCTATAAATCAGTCAGGAAAAAAAAAAAAAAAAAGTGTATTTGTATAATTACACACACTATAATATGTATTATATATATATATATATATATATATATATATATATATATATATATATATATATATATATATATATATATATATACAAACACATATACATACACACAAATACACTTTTTTTTTTTTTCAAAAGGTGAATGACAGCTGTAGATTTTTGAAAAAGGCAAGATGATCCCCTTTACACAGCAGATATTGTTTTTATTGTAATAAACTGGTCAATTAAATAAAAAAAAATGTGTGTGTATGTATATATATACACACACACATTTTTTTTATTTAATTGACCAGTTTATTACAATAAAAATAATATCGGCTGTGTAAAGGGGATCATCTTGCCTTTTTCAAAAATCTACAGCTGTCATTCACCTTTTGAAAAAAAAAAAAAAAAAAAAAAAAAGGGAAAAATGCTCAGCTTCTATCCAGCGCTTTAGCGATGTTGTAGGAGTTATTTCTCACTTGTGGCTTCTGGTTTTATGTAGAATATCTAGTTTGGGGAAAGAAAGTCTACATTTGTGATGAGTTGTAAACTATCAGCTCCTGTCAGCATATACTTCATAACAAAACATAGCTTTTTTTTTTTCAGAAAGTGTCTATATGCCATAGCGTTTTCCTCGACACACCCTCTTCAGAAACAAAGTATTTTGTTTCCGAGATAGATATATATATAT
The DNA here is from genome assembly GCA_029574335.1 of Rana kukunoris. Taxonomy (NCBI): domain Eukaryota; kingdom Metazoa; phylum Chordata; class Amphibia; order Anura; family Ranidae; genus Rana; species Rana kukunoris. The sequence goes on along the minus strand of CM056052.1, from coordinate 412,449,070 downwards.
ATTTTTTTTTTTTTTAGTTTTCACAAAATGTTGCTTTTATTGTTTACCTTAATGTCTTATGAATGATTTTTGCTTCATGAGGCCGATAGAGGCTTGGTAAAAAAGTTGGATTTTGCTAAATGTTTACATTTGGCAAAGATACGCTTCCTTCCCAAATGTGCCAAAAGTGGCACCGGAAGGGCTGGACAAAAGAATGGAAGTTCCACTTTTGGGTGGAACTCCGCTTTAATGGCCATGTAATCCATTTCCAATTAAATCATGTCTTAGGGTCCTTTCACACGTGCGGACCGTTCGTCCGTTTTTTTCGGGTGAAAAAAGGACGGCAATGCATCCCTATGGGCTAGCGAACGGAAGCAAACCCTATTTTTCTTCCGTCAAAAAAACGGAACGGAAGAAAAACGGATATTAGCGGACGATCCGTTTAACATCCGATCCGCTAACATAAATATTTTGATGAAAAACCGAATAAAAAAAATAGTTCTAACAAAAAAAAAAACAGACGACAACTGGATGAAAAACAAACGGACCTAAAAAATGGTCCGCACGTGTGAAAGGACCCTTACTGTGTCTTTCTACCTACTTGCAAGGGCTCATGTACACTACAGCTTCTAAACTGGAGTTTAGGAGCCTTTAGCGTTTTTTTTTTTTTTGTCATGCTTTACTTCATAAAAGCCTATAGGTCCAATATATGCTTTTACAAGCTGCTGTGAAAAGGAAAGTAAAGTATCGACCACTGAGGGTTGTGTTTTTTTCCCGCAGCCGACGGTCAACCTAGTCTGTGTGTACATGAGCCCTTCCAGTCATCTGTGAGCTCCCTAACCTCTCCCAGCCCCCACAACCCCCCCCCCCCTCCACACACACACACACACACACTGACAGCAGAGAGTGAACTGCTTACAGAATTGATAAAATGTTACAAAACTCCATTGCTTGACAAGTTTACCGCTTGACAAGTTTGACAAGTTTACCGCGATTTTTGCAGCGTATTTGTACAGGTCAAAAGGTCACCAATGTAAAAATGCAGAAAAACACCCAAATCTGCCAAAAAAATAAAAAAGTCCCAGAACTTGTTTGAGCTTCAGGCGTTTTGCAGTGGAGATGTGAACCATCTCCTTAGAGAATAGATTTTTTCCCCTCCAGCGTTTTGTAGCTTCAGGCTTCAAGCTAAAAAACGCTCAGGTGTGAATGGGGTCCAAGTGCTGGTTTACACAGGGTTGACCAGTCAAGCTACTTAACCGCCTGACATGTCATGCTCCATGCATTGCAATGGAAACATTCGACCGAGATAAAAATGTTCCTGTACTACTTTGGGGCTAATTGGGAGCGGTTTGCATTGACTTTCTATACAGACGTTGTTTTGCAAGCCGCACTAAAGTCATGCTTTACAAAGCGGCTTCAGGGTCTGATGACTTTGAAGCAGCCCCCCGTGGGAACCAGAATTAAGGGTTAAAAAAAAAAAAAATGTATATCCAGGCAGCCTGCCAAGTTTATCACATCTGAGATAAAGAGAAACAATGTAACATGAAGTTCTTTAGAGTTTAGATCAAAAGGAATGAAATTCAGTCTGTAAATGAGGTCAGTTGAAACCACTTAAAGACTAAACCTTTTTCTCACAATTGTTGCTTACACGTTAAAAAATCTGTACATATAAAGTGGTGGTTTACGTAGTGGTCTTTCAAATGTAATTTTTAATTTTTTTTGGAAAGACAACACTAATGAACACACACACCAGTAACGTTAGTTCAATTTTTTTTAAAACATGAATCCTCGTACACACGACCAGTTTTCCCCGTCGGGAAAACTAGCCGTGTGTATGCTCCATGGCAGTTTTCCCCAACAGGAAAAATTTGATGTTTTTTTACTGCCGCAAGGTCTTTTTCCCGGAAGTTTTCCTATGTGTAACACTACGGTGGAGCATACACACGGCCGGGATTCCTGGCCAAAGCTCTCACTTTGCAGTTTCCCCGACAGGAAAACCTCTGGTGTGTACAGGGGGAAGTTACCGAGCAGGTTCTCGGTTTTCGCAGCTGACCTTTTACCGCCGGGAATCCTGGTCGTGTGTACAGGGCTTGAAAGATGTAAGGCCGCAAGAATTGTGAGAAAAATCATGAACTTTATTCCAAGCAAAAAAATAAAAACATTGTAATTCTCATTTTAGCCAGAATCGTGCAGCTTTACAGTGACATTTCATAAAGCTCTACTGGCTGCCACACAGTGAAAGGCAGTGGATCACCTTACACTGGAAAAAGCTATAGCCTTTCAGTGTACACCACCCATAGTACAGAGATGCGAATCAGGTGGCATTGCACCAGCAGAGGCCCACATAAAGCACTTAACACTAAAAAAATAAATGCATCTAAATGCGCATTAACACCAGGCACGCTTAGCGCTTGAGCATCAATTCAGAATTAAATAATCAAATCAAGAATTATTTTTGCCAAGGAAATAATTGAACACCCAAAATGCTTGATACACCTAAACAGGTTACACACTTTTACAAGTTTGTTTCTGCCAAAACATTGCCGCAAGGAGGAAATGCGGCTAGGAGAGGTAACAAAACATCCAGGTTGCATGTAGGGCCGAAACAACCAATTGAATAATCAAACAACTAATCGATTATTAAAATAGTTGACAACTATTTTCATAATCGATTAATCAGCTAGCCGATTAGTTGGCCTGCATACAGAACTCCTTCCCGCCAAGCATACGCATCATCAGGGGTTATACCAGGGGGTTTAGAGTGGGCAGTTGGCTCTTCAGGGAGCTGCTCTTACCTGTAACCTCCCATCCATCCAGGAGACACAATCCATGGAAACTGCTACGTTCCAGTCTTCTCTCTGTAAACACGGAAGTGCCATCACTTCTGGTTTACTCGGCTGCAAATGGCAACGTTAAAAAAAAAAAAAAAAAAAAAAAAAAAAAAAAAAGTGACAGTATTCAGAATCGCCGTTTTTTTGCCAATCTGAATACTTTGAAGTGTAAAGGAGGGATTTGGGGTCTTTTAGACCGCCGATCTCTCCATAAAGAGTACCTGTCATCGCTTATTACTGTCTTATTACTACAAAAATGGTGGGTTCTAATTGGTTCTGACACTTGGTTTCTTCTGCATGACGCCGTGCCCGCGCGCATGCGCAGGCGGCGGCGTGCACGCTGGGAGGGATCACGCCATCATTGGCTAAGCTTTGCCTTCCTCCTCCCTCCGTGTGATGTCGTGCGCCTGTGCAAGTGACGGCACGCGCGACTGTCAGCTAGTCACCGATTGGCCCTAGTATTTGCATACATGTTTTTTTTCTTGTTGTGACGCCGCGTGTGCACGGCTGATGCTGGGGGCTCATTTGCCCTTAGTTTAAATATTAGGGCGATGCAGTGGCCACCCGTGCCCTTTGAAAAAGTGTTTTAACCACGAAACTAGTCAGGGCGTACCGAGTAGCACACTGCCATCACCCTTGGACTACTCGATACTACACGGGTTTACCTGCATACTGCCGGCTGGATGCTGCAGGTTTGAGGTCTTTTTACTGCAAAATGCGAGTGTTTTTCCTTACTATTTTGTACAATAAATTTTAAGTGATTTTACACTATCGAGGCATCTTTGTCTCCTTTTATTTATGTGACCATTGCTATTGGAACCACTGTCGGATGACTCAAGCTGAATTGCTTTTCTCTCTCACTGAGTCTAGCTGTTTGTTGATCCTGTATGCTAGGGACCATTTACATTTGGTAAGCAGACTTGTATATGCGTGTGGTGGAGGTCTTCAGCTGCATGTCACATCAGTGTTAACCAATATCCTGCTGACTCATATTGGGATTCGGCTTCACCAGGGTGGATGTCACGTTTTTCCTTTTGGACTTTTTGTTGGATTTTTTTACACATTATTTTGTTTATGGAACCTTGTTAGCCCTCTCACTTTGGACTATAAGGGCTCTTTGTGTTTTATGGACACCTACCAAGGTTTCTTCTGTTTTTGGACTGTTCTTGTGTTTTAATTTTGCTTATTATCACATTACTTCATTTGTGTGGTTCACATATTTAATATATTTTATGTTTATTGGTCATTAGCGTGGTGTATTTTTCATATAGAAAACGCACATGCAAGTCACGCCCACATATACAAACAGCGTTCAGATCACACATGTGAGGTATCGCCACAATCGTCAGAGCAATAATTCTAGCACTAGACCTCCTCTGTAACCCTAACCTAGTAACTGTCTTGTATGTCTTTTTGTTAGCACCAGTCAGTGAACCACTTTTTCACAGGTGCAATTTTGGCCGGCCACTTTCAGTTGTGCAATTAGCAAGATCTGATAGATATAGATATATATGTACAAGAACAGTACATTTTTTTTTTTTAGCACCGATTACTATAATAGTTTCACTGGTTCCCAAAAATGTCAGTTAGGTGTCCAATCCCGCAAAAAATAAAAATCACTGATCGCTACCATTAATTGGAACCTTTACTAAATTGATGAATACATTTGTTAAAAAAGCAGGAGGTGATCAAATACCACCAAAAGAAAGCTCTATAAAAAAAAGGAAGGACATTCAAATTTTGTCTGGGTACAGTGTGGCACGACTGTGCAATTTTCAGTTAAAGTGAAGCAGTGCTGTATCGAAAAAAAAAGGCCTGGTCAGGAAGTGGGTAAATTCTTCCTAAGTTGAAATGGTAAAAACAACCACCCACACACCCACCCAAACACAGTAATACCTCGGTACTTGCAAGAGCAGCTAGCTACCATAACCATGGTACCCTCTTCAAGAGGGGATGGTCCGCTTTCAGATAAAAGTGTCCTGCCGCTCTCCGGTGCCCTACGCCGCTTACCAGAGCGGTCGGTATCGGAGGAGGTGATCTGGTCCTGTCCCTGGGCTGACATGGAGACGAGTGAAGGGGGAAGATGGCCCCCACCCGTCTCCATATCATTGCAGGTCGGAAGCGATGTCAAAATGTCACTCCCGCCCAATGCTCTTAAAAGGGACTTTTTTTATGCATTAAGCCGAAAAAACATCCGATGCTTACAAGCACCCCCGTTTACCTCCCTGAGCCCTCGAAAGTCCCACGTCGCGAATGCGCTGGCTTCTCGGCCTGGTCTTCTTGACTGTTCTCGGCACTTCATTGGATGATTGATAGCAGCGCAGCCATTGGCTCCCACTGCCGTCAACCAAATCAATGACGTGGGACCGAGCGAGCATCACACGGGTGCATGCACGCAAGCTAACCCCCTTGGGAAAGCGCTTACCTGAAGGGGGTTAGCTCTTGCGGAGAGGAGCCGAGATAACCGCCGAGGGACCCCAGAAGACTGTGCAAAACGAACTGCACAGTGCAGGTAAGTATGGTATGTTTTTTTTTTTGTTTTGTTTTTTAAATAACAAACACCTTTAATAAGGCCCCTTTCACACTTGGGGACCGCCCTGTCAATCGACGGAGGTTCACCGGGCGGATCATTACCAATCCGCCCCGTGTGAAAGGTCCCTAACCCTGGTAACTATTTCCGTGTTTGTTTAATTCTTGTAAATAGAGCTAAGCCAGTTAAATAACAGAACTTGCTACAGTAAGATTGCCCCGAGGGTGCCAGGATCACACAACAACGCACCACCCTTTAATGTCTATAAGAAGTTTCATAAAGGAAATCTGTGTTGAGAAAATATGGAAACTGCTATTGCCAACTTCTCCTTCTAGATGTGCTAGCTTCTTGGATTCACTATGGCAAAAATTAGATATACTGACCCAGAAAATAAATCCAGATTAAAGGGGTTGTAAAAGAAAAAAATAATTTTCATATTAAGCATTCTTTACCTACAGACATTCCTCTTTTCACTTCCTCATTGTTTGTTTTTGCTCAGAAGTTGTTCTACTTCTCTGTTCACTTCCTGTTTGTCTGATTTTACTGACCACCGTGAGTGAAGGGAGGCTTTACTGCGGTGGTCAGTAACGTGCTCGCCCCCGCCTGGCAACTACATCTGTGTGGCAGGACTCTCTCTACGTGTTTGAGACTTCAAGGAGGTGTGAATTACTGGGTGTGCCGCAATTCATACTGGGAAATGTAGTACTTACAGGAACAAGTGATGCAAACCAGGAAGTGAATGAAAGAACAGTAACTAGAATGTCAGAGGTGATATAGATGAAGGAATTAAATAGGTATTTACTCATTTGTTAACAGAATCATTACACTATTCTGTCTACCTTGCAGACATTTATTTTAGGCAAAAAAAAAAAAAAACATTTCCTTTAAAACTCCTTTAAGTATTCGGATTTCACTATAACGTCTGTTGGATGGTTGTTTCAGGTCAATGACCCAAAGAATTCATACCAGATAAGTACATTTAGAAGGAAATCAGCAAAAAACACTTCTATAATACTCTCTGTGACACACACGAAACACGCTCCTGAAGAAATGGCACGGGCGGCCGTTCCTTCAGAGCGCATGCGCCAATGAAATCATTGGCACGGTATACAATAAATATCTCCGGCTCACATTTAGGAGATATTTACAGCACCTATAGGCAAGACTTACCCATTAGGTACAAAATCATTAAGAAAGGTAAACAACCTCTTTAACCACTTAAGGACCCCCGCACGTCTATGTACGTCCACAACATGGCTCGTACAGGCACAAGGGCGTAAATTTACGTCCTCGCCTTTGTGCGGTTCGGGGGTCCCATCGGGACCCCCTCCGCGGCGTGCGGCGGTCCCCCTGGCTCTGGGAGCGATCGCCGACGAGCGGGCGGATGTCTGTGTTTTCCGCCCCCCCGCGATCGCTCCCATCCAATGGGAGCGCTCCCCCTTCCTGTCAGTTCCTCCTCCTGTGTTTACACAGGAAGGAGGAAATGATGTCACCTCTCATCGCAGCAGTGTTTCCCACCGCTGCTGATGAGAGAAGACATCCACAGTAAGTGTACACCAACACAACACTGACACACATAGGCACATTAACCCCATTAACCCCTTGTGATCGCCCCCCCCCACCCCCCTGTCACAGTGTCACTGAATGCAGTGCATTTAGTGTCAGTGTGACAGGCAGTGTAAAAGTCAGTGTTAGGTTCAGGATAGCCCCCCACCCCCCCCCTAAAAAAGTTTTAACCCCCTGATCACTGCCCTAGTTAACCCTTTCACTCCCTATTGCCAGCATCACTAAGCGATCATTTTTCTGATCGCTGTATTAGTGTTGCTGTTCCCGCTAGGTAGCTATTTTTTTTATTGCGATTTTTTTTTTTACTAAAGACATGTGGCTGAATTAATTTTGGCCTAAATGTTTTACTAAAATTTAGTTTATTTGATATTTTTTTATAATAAAAAGTAAAAAAAATAGTGATTTTTTTCAAAATTGTCGCTCTATTTTAGTTTATAGCGCAAAAAATAAAAATCGCAGAGGCAATCAAATACCACCGAAAGAAAGCTCTATTTGTGGGAAGAAAAGGACGCACATTTTGTTTGGGAGCCACGTCGCACGACCGCGCAATTGTCTGTTAAAGCGACGCAGCGCCGAATTGTAAAAACACCTTGGCTCATTTAGCAGCGTATGTGTCCGGGTCTTAAGTGGTTAAGGTGGTTGTAAAGGCTCACTCCCCCAAATACTCACACCAGTCTCATGTTGATCCAGCACTGTGCCTGAAAGCAGCAGTGCTGCTCTCTCTCTTCTCACAGGACACAGAGGCAGCAGGGGGAAGCCATTAGCATCTGCTGCTGTCAATCAAAACCTGTGAGGAGGGAGTGAGGGCAAAGCTGAGCCACCTGGTGTCTATAGACGTACACACACACATATAGGCATTTAGAGCAGGGGTGTCAAACTTGCGGTTCTCCGGCTGTTGTGGAACTACAAGTACCATCATGGCTCTACCTGATAGAGTAATGCTTGTAACTGCCAGCCTTGCAATGCCTTAAGGGATTTTTTGTTTCACAACAGCTGGAGGGCCGACGTGGTTTAGCCTAGGTTCGCTTTACTGCAGGTTAGAAATCGTGCGAGTTCAGCTGAACAGTCCGACTTCGGGGGCGATTTGACAGCCATCTGTGCTGGTTCCTGCACAGAAGTCTATACAAATCGCCCCCCCCCCCCCCCCCCCCCCAACGTAGTATAGGAACTACTTTTGGGAATTGGTGAGGCGCTGCACCGAGTCGGACAGTGCCATTGCCGGCAATTGCCAATTTGACATGTCAAATCGCACCAATAAAAACCAGGGCTTAGATGGGGGGGGGACACGCGTCCATTTTGCCCAAAAAAATTAACTCTGCCCGCGCGTAAGCGAACTAAGCATGTTTAGCGATTGGGCATTAATAAATTTCAATGAAATGACTTAACGCCCAAGCTACTGAAGCACCTAAACAAGTTACACATTTTTTTTCTGCCAATACATCACTGACAGAAGAAAAGGCAACTAGGAGAGGGAGCAAAAATATCCAGTGTGCATGAAACCCAACAATTGGCACCTGGGTGCGTCTATTAAAGGCTGGGCGATCACGTGCGGTGTCGGAAAAAGGTACAGAGAGCGCCTTTCTAAAGTAAGCAGAGACAACACAGCGCCTAAGGTTTATAAAAGCAGCAAGATCACACTTTATGCTCATCCTATTGATAAAGTTGTGTGATTATACAAAGCACAATTGTGTACTTTTTATGTCAAGCAAACAGTTGGCAACTTTGTGTTAAATGCCAGAGCCTGATTGGCCACGTTAGAGCACTAGAATCACAGCACTGGGAAAACACAGCCCCTCTCAGCTGTCACATACAATGTAGCAGGCCTCAGAGTCTATGACAATGTAAACACTGGCCTGGCACCGATGACATGACGGGTACAGGTGACAACACAGGCCTTACCATCTGCCTCGGTGGAGGAGACGAAGGTGAAGTCTCCGGGTGGGTTGTTGCTGTGCAGGCGTACAGCGGGTCCCGGCTGCTGCATCCTACTGCCCCCAGCGCTACAAGCTGCTGATGGCGGTGACGCTAGTGACGTCTCAAACCCGCTTCGGTGATGAGGGCAAGCGCGATGATGTCACGGCTCCAGCTCCTCCTGGCGCCGGGCAACACAGGCTGAGCGCCCGGTTGTCAGTGCTTAGGTGAGATAAACAAGGGAAGGAATACACGACTCCCCACCCACCGCCACGAAGCTTGTGAGACGGTGGATATCCGGCTAGCTTCCTGGATTATCGTGTTTGTTTTGTTATGCTTTACTGGGGGTTTTAAATAAAGTTCTTTCAGTAAAAAAAAAAAAAAATTCAGGACAGAAGAGGCAGTACTGGATCAGTATACAACTATACAAGTATTACAAGGCTGAAATGACACGCTATGTTTGTGACGCATAAATACCTTTTACAATCACGTAGTAATACATTAAAAAATAAAATAATTAACCCCAATATTATTTATTTTTATAAATTATTATTAGTAATATTAAACCCTGAACATAAAAAAATATATATTAATAATATAATAATTTATTATTAGTAGCATTAACAAAAATTATTATTTGTGTGTTTATTATTATATACAAATTAAGGTTAGGGGTTAATTTATTTATTTATTACACTGTATTTATTCATAAATATTCTTCCCACTGATCACCAATGTAAGGGACATTCTTCTCACTGATCACCAATGTAAGGGACATTCTTCTCACTGATCACCAATGTAAGGGACATTCTTCTCACTGATCACCAATGTAAGGGACATTCTTCTCCCACTGATCACCAATGTAAGGAACATTCTTCTCACTGACCACCAATGTAAGGAACATTCTTCTCACCGACCACCAATGTAAGGGACATTCTTCCCACTGATCACCAATGTAAGGAACATTCTTCCCACTGATCACCAATGTAAGGGACATTCTTCTCACTGATCACCAATGTAAGGAACATTCTTCTCACCGACCACCAATGTAAGGAACTTTCTTCTCACTGATCACCAATGTAAGGGACATTCTTCTCACTGATCACCAATGTAAGGGACATTCTTCTCACTGATCACCAATGTAAGGGACATTCTTCTCCCCGATCACCAATGTAAGGAACATTCTTCTCACTGATCACCAATGTAAGGGACATTCTTCTCACTGATCACCAATGTAAGGAACATTCTTCCCACTGATCACCAATGTAAGGAACATTCTTCTCACTGATCACCAATGTAATGGACATTCTTCTCACTGATCACCAATGTAAGGAACATTCTTCCCACTGATCACCAATGTAAGGAACATTCTTCTCACTGATCACCAATGTAAGGGACATTCTTCTCACCGACCACCAATGTAAGGAACATTCTTCGGACTGACCACCAATGTAAGAAACATTCTTCTCCCCGATCACCAATGTAAGGGACATTCTTCTCACTGATCACCAATGTAAGGGACATTCTTCTCACTGATCACCAATGTAAGGGACATTCTTCTCCCACTGATCACCAATGTAAGGAACATTCTTCTCACTGACCACCAATGTAAGGAACATTCTTCTCACCGACCACCAATGTAAGGGACATTCTTCCCACTGATCACCAATGTAAGGAACATTCTTCCCACTGATCACCAATGTAAGGGACATTCTTCTCACTGATCACCAATGTAAGGAACATTCTTCTCACCGACCACCAATGTAAGGAACTTTCTTCTCACTGATCACCAATGTAAGGGACATTCTTCTCACTGATCACCAATGTAAGGGACATTCTTCTCACTGATCACCAATGTAAGGGACATTCTTCTCCCCGATCACCAATGTAAGGAACATTCTTCTCACTGATCACCAATGTAAGGGACATTCTTCTCACTGATCACCAATGTAAGGAACATTCTTCCCACTGATCACCAATGTAAGGAACATTCTTCTCACTGATCACCAATGTAATGGACATTCTTCTCACTGATCACCAATGTAAGGAACATTCTTCCCACTGATCACCAATGTAAGGAACATTCTTCTCACTGATCACCAATGTAAGGGACATTCTTCTCACCGACCACCAATGTAAGGAACATTCTTCGGACTGACCACCAATGTAAGAAACATTCTTCTCCCCGATCACCAATGTAAGGGACATTCTTCTCACTGATCACCAATGTAAGGGACATTCTTCTCACTGATCACCAATGTAAGGGACATTCTTCTCACTGATCACCAATGTAAGGGACATTCTTCTCACTGATCACCAATGTAAGGGACATTCTTCCCACTGATCACCAATGTAAGGGACATTCTTCTCACTGATAACCAATGTAAGGGACATTCTTCTCACTGACCACCAATGTAAGGAACATTCTTCCCACTGATCACCAATGTAGGGGACATTATTCTCACTGATCACCAATGTAAAGGACATTCTTCCCACTGATCACCAATGTAAGGAACATTCTTCCCACTGATCACCAATGTAAGGGACATTCTTCCCACTGATCACCAATGTAAGGGACATTCTTCTCACCGACCACCAATGTAAGGGACATTCTTCCCACTGATCACCAATGTAAGGAACATTCTTCCCACTGACCACCAATGTAAGGAACATTCTTCCCACTGATCACCAATGTAAGGGACATTCTTCTCACTGATCACCAATGTAAGGGACATTCTTCCCACTGATCACCAATGTAAGGAACATTCTTCCCACTGATCACCAATGTAAGGGACATTCTTCTCACTGATCACCAATGTAAGGAACATTCTTCCCACTGATCACCAATGTAAGGGACATTCTTCTCACTGATCACCAATGTAAGGAACATTCTTCCCACTGATCACCAATGTAAGGAACATTCTTCCCACTGATCACCAATGTAAGGAACATTCTTCCCACTGATCACCAATGTAAGGAACATTCTTCCCACTGATCACCAATGTAAGGGACATTCTTCTCACTGATCACCAATGTAAGGAACATTCTTCCGACTGACCACCAATGTAAGGGACATTCTTCCCAATTTTTCTTTATTAAAAGTCTTGCAATCAAAAAGCATAAAATCACTATATAAAACATACATAAATATATACATATTTACATAAATGAAAATAAATATAGCAAATCTGCTCTCAAACAAAAGACTTTACAGCAAAGCAAAAATCATGTAATCACTGATAAAAAAAAAAATCCTACTACAACTCACACCACTACACCAGACAAACACGGTCAAGAAACAAACCCGCACCCATTATGCATGCAGCCCTTCTTCAAAAATATACTAACCAACAAAAGCTAAGGGAGTGAAAAAGACAGAAAAGGAAATGAACCCCTCAATCAGAGATGGGCAGCTCACCAAAGGCAAGTCTGATATTCCTCCACGCCCTTTTCCAGACCGCCCGAGGTTCCCTGCCCTTCTCAAGACCCCGAATTTTCCCAACCTCACCCAGAATATCGTGCACCACCACCTCGACAGAGAGGACTTTCTTCCGCAGGGTAATCTGGCACCGTGCATTCCATGTGAAGTAACGGACAACTAGACTAACTAGAAAAAGTGTATTGAAATCAAAATCCCAGCGAGTCGGGAATGCCCCGTACACCCACTCTGCATAACCCATGCGATAGAAAAAGGGAATGCCTAGAGCCCTCCCCACCCTTTTATACACCTCTATGTTAAAGGGACACTGCAGCAAAAAGTGGTCCATAGACTCCACTTTACCAACACACTCCACTCTAGGACAATCCCGATCATCCACAGAGCGATTCTTCAGGTTCCCTCTCACATAGAGCCTTCCATGGAAAGCGAGCCAGGCTTGATCCCTAAACTTCAGAGGGATTCTTTCTAAATTAATTAAACGCAACCCCTCCCTCATTACAGAGCCTGGGCAATCCCTTAAGGCCAGTGACACACTGAAAGCCGAGCTCAAAATTCTCTTCTCCAGAAGCTTCCTGGGGAGGGACTTGATATCCTCTGCTGTCACCTGCCACTGCCGAAGTATTTTCAGGCACGGGGCAACATAAGCCGGGAGCTTGCCATGTTGGACTCTTAGACTTTTCACTGGCCCGCCATCTTCCCAGCATCGCAGAAAAGGCCTAAAACAAGACTGAAAAATACCCACCCATCCCGGCGGGTTCTCTGCTAGCATGTTACCAAGATTGTACTTTAAAAAGACCAGAGAAAAGAAAACTATTGGGTTGACCATTCCTAGGCCACCCTCCCACCTAGACAGGTAAGTTACATTGCGTTTTATCAGGTTCAGCCTATTTCCCCATAACAGTTGAAAAAAACAGCTGTACACCCTTGCATAGAGAGATGGTGGCAAGATACAGACGAAGCTGACATATAAAAAAATTGGGACCAGGTACGTTTTGATCAAGTCAACCCTCTCCCTCAAGGAAAGCCTCCATTTCTTCCAACTTGCTACTTTGGCATTGGCACACACCAACCTGCTTTCCCAATTTCGATGACCATAGTCACCAGGACCAAATTTGATGCCCAACACTTTAATTTCCTGCTGGGGCTCTGGGAAGGCATCCGGAAGTTCGAAGCTTTCACCCTCCTCACCCATCCAGAAAACTTCACTCTTTTCATGGTTGACTTTAGAACCAGAGGCCTCTGTGTACTGCTCTATCATAGAGACCACCTCCTGCGCCTCCTCCGTCCCAGAGACAATAACAGACACATCATCGGCGTAGGCCACGACCTTCAAGGGCGGCACACCAGCAATGCCCAAAGGCACCCCGCACAACGATCCACTCTCTAGCCTTTTTATGAAGGGGTCGATTGCGAATACATATAGCAGAGGGCTCAGAGGACATCCCTGGCGCACACCAGAGCCAACCTCAAAAGGCCGTCCAACCCAACCATTAACCAGTGGGAAGCTCTCAGCCCCTCTATATAATGTCTTCAGCCAATCTATAAACCTCCCCTGCAGGCCGTATCTACCAAGTAGCAAATACAGGTACTCGTGATTGACTCTATCAAAAGCCTTCGCCTGATCCAGTGCCAGCAAGTACTTTCTCCATCCAGCAGCCCTGCATCGTTCCAAAGCCTCCCGGACAGCTAAAATCGCTGAAAAGGTGCTTCTACCTTGGACCGAGCAGTGCTGATGACTGGACAACAAATCGCCTGCCACTGACGACAAGCGCCAAAAAAGAATCTTTGCCAAGATCTTTCTATCAACATTGAGAAGACTGATGGGGCGCCAGTTCTCAATCATTGAGGGGTCTTTACCTTTTGACAGAAGAATCACAGCGGATTGCCTCATGGAGGGAGGGAGCGAACCCTCTTCTAGACAGCTGTTATAAACCTCCGCTAAAAAGGGAGCCAGAATGGACGTAAAACACTTGTAGAATTCAGCTGTCAACCCATCTGGTCCAGGCGATTTTTTGGTAGCCAGCTTCTCTATAGCATGAACTACCTCATCCGCTGAAATTGGTTCTGTCAAATCCATCAAAGGCAATGTACCATTTCCCAATCCTGGAGTAGAATCCAGAAAGCTTTCCATCTTGTCCCGACAAAGGTCCTTTCTTCCCAAAAGGTCAGCGTAATATGATCTGAAGATTTCCAGGATCCCTGATCTGGACTTCACCAGGGAACCCGTACCATCCCTCAGGCCTATGACCGTCTTAACTGCTATGCCTTGCTTACAGTTCTGGTAAGGATCAGGTGAGTGATATTTTCCATAATCTCTCTCCAGAACCAAGGAGGCATGCCGGTCGTATTGACACTTCCTAAGAAGAAACTTCACCTCAGAGATCTCCCCTGGATCTCCTCCATACGAGACAAGACGATCAAGCTTCCTCCGCAAATGCTGGTAGGCAATGTACATACCAAGCTGCTTCTTCTTACCTATGGCCTTGAAAAGTCCAATTGCCCTTTGTTTCACAAGCTCCCACCACTCTGACTTACTGCTGCAAAAGTCCAGAATAGAAACCTGTGCCTGAAAAAAATCCTCAAAGGATTGTCTTACCTCTACATCTTCCAGGAGAGCCGAATTCAGTTTCCAGGTACCCCTTCCCCTGGGTGGAGTGTCCGAGGCATTCAGAGTCACAGACAGCATACAGTGGTCAGAGAACTCCACCGCCCTCAACTCAGGAGCCGAGAAAGTAGAGTTCTCCTTTAAAAAAAACCTATCTATCCTACTCTGACTATTCCCTCTCTGAAATGTGAATCCCGTGCTGCCAGGGCAGTGCTTAATATGCACATCTACCAGGCCTGCTTGTCTCACCATATCTCTAAGAAAAACGCTATCGTATCCCAGCCTGTCTATGGAGCCTCTCCTGTCTTCAGGCCTAATGATGGTGTTAAAGTCACCTCCAAAGACAACCTGCTGGGACGTAAAAAGGAAGGGCTTGATCTCTGTGAGAAGGCATTTCCTGCCCCACCTTGTCTGCGGCCCATAGATATTGATCAGGCGCAGGTCATGCCCCCTAACAGAAACGTCCAACACCATGCATCTACCTATTTCTACCTCAATTACCCGCCGGCACGTTACCATATCGGTTTTAAAAAGTACCGCAACTCTGCTGCAGGGCTCAGCCGCAAGAGACCAAAAGGAGGGACCGCATCTCCACTCCCTTTTTGCCAGATGGACATCGGCCAAAGTATGGAGCCAGGTCTCTTGCAAAAATAAAATCTCGGCATCAAACTCGCTGAGCAAAAATAAGGCCATATCACGAGCTCTTGCAGATTTAATGCTGGCGACATTAATGGTCGCCACCTTTATCGGAGTGGGAACTGCCATCAGGATGATTGGGGTAGTCGTTTCTTGACCTTCACCACACTCTCATCACCAGAAACAGCTCTCTTCAAACTACGCGACTCCCCCTCATCCATAGATGATAAGGGAGAAGACAAAGACATCTCATCGCCCGACAACACATTAAAGGTGTTACCAGGGGGAACCCCTCTTGGATCCGACTCTGAGGAAGAGACGACCGGTTTTTTAGTCTTTCTCTTCTTTTTTTTCCCCTTCCTGACTTTCTCCCACCCCTCCTCATCCGAATCCCCATCAACCGAATGTGAGACATGGGGTACGGACACCCTTCCATCAGCCCCACCCCCATCCAGCACCCCCACATTCCCCTGACCATGCTTGCGCAGCCGAGGGGCAGGGACTGGAGGCTGAGTGGAAAGATCCGCTAAACCTGCCCCCCCAGCAGCCTCCGCCAGTCTGGAGGATCTACGAAATGATGGATTAGGGACAGAAGGGACAGATTTAGGGACCACATCTCTAGGGGGAACAGAAACAGATGTCACAGACACAGGAGGGACAGACTCAGGGACCACATCACTAGGGGGAACAGAAACAGATGTCACAGACACAGGAGGGACAGACTCAGGGACCACATCACTAGGGGGAACAGAAACAGATGTCACAGACACAGAAGGGACAGACTCAGTGACCACATCACTAGAGGGAACAGAAACGGGTGCCACAGACACAGGAGGGACAACAACAGTTTTGGTGGCCTCATCCTCCTTATCCAGCCTCTGCAGCTCAGCCTCCAACCCTGGCAGGTTATGTAATGCCTCTGGGCAAAGACTGTAGGGGTGACCAAGTTTTTGGCACAAGTTGCACCGAATATCTGTACAGTCTTTAGCCAAATGGTCCAGCGCCTGGCACAAAGAACATTTCTTTCGGGTGCAGGTGGAGGCAAAGTGGCCCTTGTCCCCACATTTATTGCACACCTTAGGCTGACCCTGGTAAAAAATGGTCAGCCTGTCCCTCCCCAGAAAGGCTGAACAGGGCAGATGTTGAACAACATTTCCCTGCACCCCCAATTTTAACGACACTGTCCAGGCCCCTGTCCATATCCCATGCTGATCAAGGACCTTCCGCAGTGGAGCGAGGACCTTACCATATCGGCGCAACCACACTACCAAATCAGCCTCTGGGATGGATTCATTACGCACGAGGATAGTCACTGATTTTATTAGAGGCTGCCTGGAAACCACCTTTGGCATCCAACCATTCCACTGCGGAAGGTCCCTGCGCCCCCTAAAACGTTCCCAAAACAAATCCAAACCCTCAGGTTTTACAAAGGACAAATCAAATTCCGAACTTCCAACAGGACAAATCAATGCAAAAATGTCTGCGACTTTAAATCCCATCTCCAGAATCAACTCTGCCACCCTCCCCCTTACTGGTGGGGTCCCCTCCCCCTCCCACTTCAACTGGACCACGTTTCTTCTTTTGTACCCACCAACCATCCCCCCACTAAACCCCCCCAAATTGTGACCACCAACATTTGCACCTATCCCCCCACCCTCCTTGGTGCGACTCCCCAAAACTGCTGCATAGCTGCCGGTGTTCACAGACCTCCCCGCAGAGGGTCCAGCTGTGCGTTTTGCAGATGAGTCTTTCCTCTGCTGAGCAGGAGGAGAAATGTCATTGTTAACCCCTTCACCACCACCCACCACATCCATTGCTTCATCAATACTATTACTGTTATTATTTCCTGGCACATTCATAGTTCCTGCCGTGTCCACGCTCACAGCGGCGCCCTCACATACTTCACCTCCAGGCAGACTCTTCTCCATCGGGACAGGGTTGTCAGATAAGCAAGATTGCTGTGATACAGCAACAGGTAGATCAGTGCTGGAAACTTCCATTGCTGCTTCCACTCCACATGCTGCACTGTGCTGCTCCCCTCCCCCACCTGCATCAATCAGCCCAGGTGAGGCTGAAACAGGCTCTTTGGAGCTGGCAGCCATCTTGGTTGTAGAACCACAGGTCCCAGCAGTCATAGCAGAATCCATTTGCGGGGGGCATGATGTAGATCCATCCATACTGCTCTGGTGGGCTGGTGACACCTCTACTAGGGGATTTCTCTTCATATCTGCAGAGGATTTCTCCACAGCAGAAACACCACTTACTACAGCTGGGACACCGTCCACTTTAGCCAGGACACCACTCACTGCAGCCGGGACACCCATGTTGGAAGGCGGCTGCACCGTACAGTGGGATTTCTCCACCAGTGCTGGTCTGCGACCCTTCTGCGACTCCACAGCGACTTCTGACGCTTCACCAGCAGACCTGTCTGCCCTTAGGGGTGACTCCATCTGCTGGATAAACTGTAGGGTGCCATGTTCACCCTCAACCCCCTGGCTCGTTGCCGCTGGCGATTCCCCAGCCTGACATGGGGGGAGAGGTGCAGAGGCAGATGGACCCGGGTTGTCTGTAACATGCGACTGCCGCTGATCCACAGAGGTCTGGCTGGCAAATCTCCTCTCGTTTTTAAATTTTTCCGCAAACGCTCCACTCTTATCTTTTAACTTTTCCAACAGTAAAGATTGTTTTTTTACTTTCTCCTCCATCTCTTGTAGCTCAGGCTTCATGGCCGAACGGTTCCTACTCCAGGCCTGGAAGTACTTGGTCTTGAAGTTTTTATGTTCATCTTTCAAACACTTAAGTTTTTCCTCCGCTCTTCCGATCGCCCGAAAATGATCGATGACCTTTTGTCTGAATACATCTGTACTCTCAGCAGGGCCTGGACCCACAGTCAGATCCTGCACCACCTCCTCCTCCTCACTAGGCCCCGTATCATCAGGGGGATCCGTCCCAGGGCCTCCCCCAGGATCAGGCATTGTTCCTGGGCCAAGCTAGCAGGCAAGGCCCAGGCTTGAAAAAAGGCTGGTTCTCTCAGAGAGCTCCTTGGGTGTGTCCTCCTCCTTCTTCCCACTGACCACCAATGTAAGGGACATTCTTCCCACTGATCACCAATGTAAGGGACATTCTTCTCACCGACCACCAATGTAAGGAACATTCTTCCGACTGACCACCAATGTAAGGAACATTCTTCCCACTGATCACCAATGTAAGGGACATTCTTCCCACTGATCACCAATGTAAGGGACATTCTTCTCACTGATCACCAATGTAAGGGACATTCTTCCCACTGATCACCAATGTAAGGAACATTCTTCTCACTGATCACCAATGTAAGGAACATTCTTCCCACTGATCACCAATGTAAGGAACATTCTTCCCACTGATCACCAATGTAAGGGACATTCTTCTCACTGATCACCAATGTAAGGAACATTCTTCCGACTGACCACCAATGTAAGGGACATTCTTCCCACTGATCACCAATGTAAGGGACATTCTTCCCACTGATCACCAATGTAAGGGACATTCTTCCCACTGATCACCAATGTAAGGGACATTCTTCTCACCGACCACCAATGTAAGGAACATTCTTCCGACTGACCACCAATGTAAGGAACATTCTTCCCACTGATCACCAATGTAAGGGACATTCTTCCCACTGATCACCAATGTAAGGGACATTCTTCTCACTGATCACCAATGTAAGGGACATTCTTCCCACCGACCACCAATGTAAGGAACATTCTTCCGACTGACCACCAATGTAGGGAACATTCTTCTCCCCGATCACCAATGTAAGGGACATTCTTCCCACTGATCACCAATGTAAGGGACATTCTTCTCACCGACCACCAATGTAAGGAACATTCTTCTCACCGACCACCAATGTAAGGAACATTCTTCTCCCCGATCACCAATGTAAGGGACATTCTTCCCACTGATCACCAATGTAAGGGACATTCTTCTCACTGATCACCAATGTAAGGGACATTCTTCCCACTGATCACCAATGTAAGGGACATTCTTCTCACTGATAACCAATGTAAGGGACATTCTTCTCACTGACCACCAATGTAAGGAACATTCTTCCCACTGATCACCAATGTAAGGGACATTATTCTCACTGATCACCAATGTAAAGGACATTCTTCCCACTGATCACCAATGTAAGGAACATTCTTCCCACTGATCACCAATGTAAGGGACATTCTTCCCACTGATCACCAATGTAAGGGACATTCTTCTCACTGATAACCAATGTAAGGAACATTCTTCCCACTGATCACCAATGTAAGGAACATTCTTCTCCCCGATCACCAATGTAAGGGACATTCTTCTCACTGATCACCAATGTAAGGGACATTCTTCTCACTGATCACCAATGTAAGGGACATTCTTCTCACTGATCACCAATGTAAGGGACATTCTTCTCACTGATCACCAATGTAAGGAACATTCTTCCCACTGATCACCAATGTAAGGGACATTCTTCTCACTGATAACCAATGTAAGGGACATTCTTCCCACTGATCACCAATGTAAGGAACATTCTTCTCACTGATCACCAATGTAAGGAACATTCTTCCCACTGATCACCAATGTAAGGGACATTCTTCTCACTGATCACCAATGTAAGGAACATTCTTCCCACTGATCACCAATGTAAGGGACATTCTTCTCACTGATCACCAATGTAAGGAACATTCTTCCCACTGATCACCAATGTAAGGGACATTCTTCTCACTGATCACCAATGTAAGGAACATTCTTCCCACTGATCACCAATGTAAGGGACATTCTTCTCACTGATCACCAATGTAAGGAACATTCTTCCCACTGATCACCAATGTAAGGAACATTCTTCCCACTGATCACCAATGGACTCTTAGTAGGGGGTCCCAGAGACCTGAAAATTATTGTAAGGGTTCCTGTGGGGTAGAGAAGTTGCCCAATACCAGTGATGGAGAACCTTGGCACCCCAAAAGTTTTGGGACTACATTTCCCATGATGCTCATCCACTGTGCAGTGTAGCTTAGCATCATGGGAAATGTAGTTCTGAATCATCTGGGGTGTTGAGGTTCTCCATCACTGACCTATAGTATTCCTCTCACTCCTCCCCCAGCAGTTCCGTAATCATCTATGAAAAGAAAACACTACAAGCAAACATTGAAAATACTGGACTTTTCTGAAATTTGTTTTATGTAGGTGATTGGATCCCTAACATCCTGTATTCTCCTACTGAGCCAGCAGGTGGCGCTTTAGACTCTTAAAAAAAAAGTGAGTCTGCAAACTAGGAAGTTACTTTCAGCATCACCATATAAAACAATACAACAAAGGCAGCCTGCAGAAGAGGAAGGTTAACACGTTACCTCATTGGTGGGTTAGATGTTCAGAATATTAGGTTTTGTTTGAAAGGGGCTGCTGAGGGGCGGTAAAAAGATACAACCGAGCAATATGGCCACACATTAACCACTTTAACACCGGCCACTTTCACCCCCTTCCTGCCCAGGCCAATGTTCAGCTTCCAGCGCATTCAAGCAGCACTGTACCCATATGATATTTTTATCATGTTCTTTTGGTGGTATTTAACCACCAATAAGGGGGTTTTATTTTTATGCTAAATAAACGGAAAAATACCAAAAAGGGGGGGCAGGGGGAGTATTTTCTCGATTTCTGCTGAATTTTTTTTTGCAAATGAATCATCTTTCTTTATACATTTAGGGCCAGATTCAGAGAGCGATTACGCCTGCGCAACAGGTGATGCGCGTGCGTAAGTCTAAATGCGCACGTGCGTTTAGATGCACGGCATTATCAAAACGAGATACGCAAGAAATCTTCTTTTTTTTTTGTCCAGCGTAATTTCGATAGACAGGCGCATCCGTCCGCGCAAACTGCGCTAGACACACCATTGATTTGCTAGTCAAATATGCTAATGAGGGAGTTACGGGGATCCACAAAAGAACGTTGCTGTAGCGCAGGCTACGCGCTGTGCGCAACAGCAAAATGTCCTGTCTAAAATTAGACCATATAAAAGGTGGTCTAAAATTTGAAAAAACGTCTACATCTCAGAGAAAGCAACACCGTTAGTGAGGAGCAGACCAGTCACACGTGTTGCACAACAATCTGTATGCCAACATGCCAGGGGCATTGTCGCTCATAAGTGCACTACTGACTTTAGATGAGCAAAGAAGGAGGAGGGCACGGAGGAGGGCACAGAGGAAGGCACGGGAGAGGGTATACCGCACACGCATAGACCTGTTTGGCATGAGTGATTCTGAGGTGTATCGCATCTTCAGATTCCCCCCTCATGCCATCCTGGAATTAACTACAACCTTGCAGGAGGTCATCACCAGCCCAACACACCGCTCACATGCAGTGCAGCCACTGGTCAAGGTCCTGGCAACACTCCATGTCCTTGCCAGTGGCTCTTTTCAGCGTACAAGTGGAGTGGTGGCTGGGATGTCACAATCCTCCATGAGCAGATGTGTGCACCAGGTTGTCCCAGCAATCCTCATACGCATGGCCAACCAAATCATTAAACCCACCACTGAGGACCTGCGGCTGAAGGCAATGACAGATTCCTACAGAATTGCCAGATTCCCACGCACCATCGGGGCCATTGATTGCACACATGTGGCACTCCAGCCCCTCCATGAGACAGAGCACATGTACCGCAATCGGAAGCATTGGCATTCCATCAACGTACAGGTGATAGTCGATGCCCAAGGCCTCATATGGCACGTCCGTGCCAAACACCCCGGATCCAGCCATGACAGCTACATCTACAATCAAAGCCACATCCGAATGGAATTCGATCAGAACGTGTATGGGGACACCTGGCTGGTTGGTGAGTGACATGGGTGGCAGGCATGACTGTACCCCCCCATGATGCACACTTCACAACGGGCACATGCATGACTAACATCCTCCTGTCTTTTCCCTTACAGGTGACTCTGCATATCCACTGGGACCCCATCTCATGACGCCTATCCGGAACCCCCAAACCCCAGGAGAGGAAAGATACAATTAAGCACACACTCAAACACAAGCAGTGGTGGAGCGCACCTTTGGCCTCCTAAAGTCACGTTTTCGATGCCTGGATAAGTCTGGGGGTACCCTGTTGTATTCCCCAAACTTCGTGTGCCATATCATCGGTGCATGTTGCATGCTGCACAACTTTGCAGTGAGAAAAGACCTGCAGATTGACCTATGTGATGACCTGACCCCCCAACCAGACAATCCCCCCCTAACCGAGGTTACCCCGTCTTCTGAGGGAAGAGCAGCCAGGAGACAGCTCATATTGGGCATCTTTGCACGTTAAACACACACATTAATCATGGCACAATGAGAATGCATGCATGCACACCACTATGGTCCCTAGCACACACACCCCACATCCTCATCAAATTGGATTAGCACCAGTCCACCACGCAGGACTTGTGAGCAGCAACGCCACGCCAAGGCTCCAATTATGTCACTGTACATTCATACACCATTCATACGGACCTGGGGATCACTTCTCCCTGGTCCTGGGGAACCCTTCTCCACCAAAAATGAGGATGACACCCCTTTTCCGGCAGGAATGTCACCCCCACATTCAAACAGCATTCACAACCCAAAAAAAAAAAAATTGCCAGCAAACTCAAAAAATTGCCAGCAAAAAAAAAAAGCCAAAAAAAAGGGGAAAAAGAAATTAGTGCCCTTGACGTGAGCCATGCCTGGGGCGCCCCCGGCCACGGCCCCAGCTCCTCAGGGGAGACTCATGGGGAGGGGCAAAACCGGGGAAGGAGGAGCAGCCCCTGATCTCTGCCCACCTGGCGGCCTGCCCTCCAAGGCCACGGCTATTCTGTCCAGGGCAGCACCAAGTGTTGCCGTGTTGGCCTGGATAGCCTGGGTGAGGGCCCTCACATCCTGCCCAATGCCTGCTGATGTAGTCTGCAGGTCGTTAAGGCAGTTTGTGAAAGCCCGGGAGTGGGAGTCCAGGTTCCCCAGCCTATCGTTGATGGAGGACAGGCTCTCCTCCATCCGCACCAATGTCTGGCTGACCTGTCCCAGATGGCGGGTCTAGAGGGCCTGGTCCCTTCTCAGAGTGGCGGGCAGGAGATCGGGCACCCCCCTGGTCTTCTGCGTCGCCTTCCTGCCTCCAGCTGATGGTTGTGGCCGGGGAGAAGGGGTGGCCCTTGGGAGGGGAGCCATGTTGGGGGAGGAGGGGGGGCTCCCCCTTAGGGAGGGCTGGCTCCTGCCAGCCAGAGGGGAAGAGTCCTCAAAAACCATTGGTCCAGTGCCTGACATGGACTCCTCCTCCTCATCAAACTCCACCTCCTCAACCTCCTCCTCCTCCTCCTCTTGAACCTCCTCCGCAGACTCAGGCCTTGTCAGGGGGGCCTCATTAGGCTGCTGTCCTGGGGGTGGTGCCCTGCACCCTCCTGCACATCTGTGGATGACACAAAACATTCACAGGTTGCAGGATCCACACTTGCCACATATTCCCTTTCACCCCCTCCCCCACACATGCTACACACCTGATATAAAAAAAAACCTTACCTGGCACCACGGGCACCGGACTTGAGTCAAAGCCTGGCAGGCCCTCCACTTCATGCCGGTGAAAGGTCAGGGCCACCGCACGCTCCTCCGCTGTCAGCCTAACACGGCATGGTGGGCCCCCTCCTGTGCCCCTGGCATGGGCATGCATTCTGGCCAGTTTCTTTTTGACCAGCCGCCGGAGGTCATTTATCTTTTTCTCTATCCCAGACCGGGTCCGTGTCTCCCCCTCCCCCGATGAATTCACCTGATCAGTGATGGAATCCAAAATCTCCCTCCTCCTGGCCGGGGTGGTGTTGGCACTCTGCGGGCCGTGGAGGAAACGCCCATATTCGCTAATGGCCCGGGCAAGAATTCGTTTTTCCCCCACAGTGAAATTAAGTTTTCGCTTTCTCTCTGTCATACTCAGCACAACAAACACTCCCAGTCAACAAAAATCAGTCACAAATACAAGCACAACCAATCAAGCAAGAACACACACAAAGAGAAAACTAACACCCAAAAAATCACACGAGCACTCAGCAAAATTCAGTCACAAAAACAAACAACAACTATTAAGCAAGAAAACAAACGACCAGAAATATATCAAACAAACAGTCTCTCAAACACTTATCAAAAAAAAGATCAACTTACAAACACTTGCTCACACAGTACACTAATCTGACAAATACAAAACACTGCACAACTCACAACGGGACAAAAGCACTTGGTTAAATGGGAAGGGACAAAGGGATGTACTTTTGCAATGGAAGTGCGTTTGTGTGTGTCTATTTATGCTGTCTGCGTATTTCATAGTCCATTTCCAATTTCACTGATTGCGCCGTTCCCGAGTTGTGAGCCTGCGCAGAGAGGTGCTGACCATAGTCTCCTTCAAGCGCGCATGCGCGAGCCGGCCGGCCCTTCATTTGCATGGGGTCACGGCTCATTACAATGTAACACGCCCACGTCCTTCCCAATTTGTATTACTCCGCCTTACGCCGCTGAAATAACGTTACGCATGCGCAATTTTCTGCGCAAAAGCTACGAGAATAGGGTGATTACGCGGCTACATTGCGCAAGTCTAACGTAAAGGCGGTGCGCTGCGCCGGTCCAATAATGCGCAGATGTACCTGAATCTGGCCCTTAGAGTCCACAAACTACAGTGAATATTTGACTATGATTTCTTGAAGTCCGATAGCACCAGGACCGTACAAGTATCCCCCAACTGACCCCTTTTTGGATAGTAGATAGTCCAAGGTATTTAGTAAGGGGCATGGCAAGCTTTTGAAGTTGTAATTTCTTGTAAGAAAAAAACATGGTAAAATTAAGAAAAATTAAAATAACAATTTTCCCACATTTTTACATCCTGTCACCAGTGCAGTACAGAGTGATCATATACAAGTATGTCACAAAAGTGAGTACACCCCTCACATTTCGGTAAATCTTTTCTTATATCTTTTTATGTGACAACACTGAAGAAATGACACTTTGCTACAATGTTGTGTAGTGAGTGTACAGCTTGTATAACAGTGTATATTTGCCATCCCCTCAAAATAACACACAGCCATTAACCTCCCTGGCGGTATGATTCTGTCTGGAATTACGTACTAAAAGCGGTACAATTATTTTGCATGGAAATTCTGCGTTTTATACTGTAGGCCTGCAATTTTTAGGAATAACTCACTTAAATTTGTCCAAACCAGAGTCTAGTAGACATCCCGGGTATGATAAAGTTTGAAACACAAAATCATAAAATTATAATATAATAAATAACTATAAATAATTATAACAAATAATAATGTAATTATAATAAAAATTATTCACTAATGTAATCAAATCAAAATCACTGAAATTTGCTCAGTTGCAGAATTGTCGCTGTCATTACTTTTATTTTTTTATGACGAATTTCCCCACAAATCGCTATCGCTCAATTCTGCAAGTGATTATAATTTATTATCGCTGTTTTCTAGCTGCTCTAAAATCACTTTTGACATAAAGGGACACTTTTGGTTGCTATGGACAATCTACAGTTTGCAGGCACAAAAAAAATGTTTTTATTATGTAAAAGAACATGCAGGGCACTGGGCAGACCACTAGGGACAGGGGGGGTGTGTACTTTTTACATACAGTACTGTAATCTATAAGATTACAGTATTCTGTATGTAATGTGTTTGTTTACTTTTTTGAATTTGCCGCCGGTCTCCACCCCCGTGCGCCGTTACGTCGCAGGGAACGGAGATCGGCGGCGCGCGGGCACTGTGTGAGTTGAATGGAGGACGCCACTCGCTCACACAGCGGGGATGCATCGCTGGATCCAGGGACAAGGTAAGTACAGTATACCCAGCCTGGATCCAAGGTAAGCCAGCGCGCGCTGCAGGCTCTGCATTCACCCCGAGCGCGACTCGGGGATATCGATATTTACCTGAAAAATCCATCCCGAGTCGCGCTCGGGGATACCGGCAGGGGGGTTAATGTCTAAACCGCCAGCAACAAAAGTGAGCACACCCTAAGTGAAAATATCCAAATTGGGCATGGAGGTCACCAGAGATTCACAGGATGCCAGTGGAGTCCTCTTCCCCTCCTCCATGATGACATCACGGAGCTGGTGGATGTTGGAGACCTTGTGCTCCTCCACCTTCCGTTTGAGATGCTCAATAGGGTTTAGGTCTGGAGACATGCTTGGCCAGTCCATCACCTTTACCCTCAGCTTCTTTAGCAAGGCATTGGTGGTCTTGGGGGTTTTGTTTGGGGTTTTATTATGTTGGAATACTACCCTGCAGTCCAGTCTCTGAAGGAAGGGGATCATGCTCTGCTTCAGTATGTCACAGTATATGTTGGCATTCATGGTTCCCTCAATGATCTGTAGCTCCCCAGTGCCGGCAGCACTCATGCAGCCCCAGACCATGACACTCCCACCCCCATGCCTGACTGTAGACAAGACACACTTGTCTTTGTACTCTTTTTTTCTTAGCATGCTGTCACCAGTCAGTGTCCCTGACCACCGCCCCACCAGCCATATGATAACTCTGTACTGCACTGGTAACAGTATTTAAAAAATAATAATAATAGTGCATTTTAAAAGTTTTATTACATTTTCCAAAGAATTGTGACAAAAATTTGAAAGAAAAAAAAAAACACCTCACCATGTCTCTTACTAAATACTTTGAACTGCCGTTTTTCCAGAAAGGGGGTCCTTTGTACTGTCCTGACACTTTTGGGCCTCAAGATATGAGATCAGCTGTCGGTACATCAGGATTTATCAATTTTAAAATATATACCGTATTTATCGGCGTATACTGCGCACTTTTTTGCCCTGAAAATCACGGCAAAATCATGGGTGCGCGATATACGCCGATACCCGCGCCGAGTTTGAATACTGCGCCGACATATACCGAGCAGGCTCGGCTCCTCTCGCGCTCACGTCCTGGACGTACAGGACGTAAGCGCGAGAGTAGCCAAGCCTGCCCGACTATACACGAGTGTACTGCGCTCGGTATATGTCGGCGCAGTATTCAAACTCGGCCCGGGGATCGAGTGGGGAGGACGCCGCAGAAGGACGCTGGACCCGACGAAGAGGACACCCGAAGCCGCAGACGGACGCCGCGCAAGACACCAAAACTGTAAGTACAAAAATCTTTTTTTCCACAGAAATAGGGTGCGCTTTAGGGGTTCCACTTTAGGGGTGCGCGCTATACGCCGGAGCGCGCAATACCCCGATAAATACGGTACCAGTTTGTAGATGGTATAACTTTCACACAAACCAATTAATAAACATTTATTGGGATTTTTTATTTTTATTTTGTAAACAAAGACATGTAGCAGAATACCAAAAGAAAGCTCTATTTGTGTAACAAATAAAAAAAAAAAAGATAAAAATGTCATTTGTGTACAGTGTTGCATGAGCACACAATTACCAGGTAAAGTAGCACAGTGCTGAATAGCGCACAAAAAAAAAAAAAACTCGGGTCATGAAGTGGGTAAAACTTTCCGGAGGTCAAATGGTTAAAAATTAAGCCAAGTGCATTACAAAATTAATTTAAAAAAGTTTCTTACTGCATTACTCAGTAATTAGGTTTACACATTAAGCACATTTAGGCAATCGGCTTCCACTTCCACGGCAGAAGGATGCGGCGTTCATGCCATGGGGGGGCACAGCTCTGGTCTCTCAGCACCGGGGATGCAGTCACTGAGCCCCTTCATCGAGGGACATGAAGAATGTCACTTCTTCCCCCAATCTGGAATTAGGCGCTCTATTTTCCCACCCGTGACCTCACTGTATTCTGAATATAAAAATATATTTCATATTCATGTCAAGCCTGTTTGTCGCCCTCCATTCCGGTGACAGACAGGCTCAGTGACAGACACCAGCTGTCAGCTGTCAGTCAAAAACTGCCCCCATCAAAAACTGCCCCAATCAAAAACTGCCCCCATCAAAAACTGCCCCCAGTCAAAACCTGCCCCAGTCAAAATCTGCCCCCATCAAAACTTGCCCCAATCAAAAACTGCCCCCATCAAAAACTGCCCCATCAAAAACTGCCCCATCAAAAACTGGGCCAATCAAAAACTGCCCCCATCCTATTGCCCTATCAAAACCTGCCCCCATCAAAAACTGCCCCATGCTCTCATTGACTTCAATGTTATAAAAAAGTGTTAAAAAGCATAATATTTTAAAAAGTATAAAAAAGTTGAAGAAGTCCCATCATCAGCGCTGTATGACCGCGGAATTGTCATTCAAACAGTGAGAAAGCTGAAAATTTCGATTTCATTGCGATTCGATTTCATTGTGATTTCTATTATTGTACATTTAAAGAGTGTTTCTTTATTTCTTAATAATGAGACAATTTAAATGTAAAAAGCTTTTTTCTCTGAAAAACACCAAAGAGAAATCCAGCAAAGGAAGGGCGGCTATGGAAGGAGGTATCAGTGACCAGCCTGCAGATACCCCCAAAAAGCCCTCCAAAATGAAGAGGACCCGGACGTTTGTACGCGGCTGTATCAGAGCCGTTGTTGGATGTTTCGGATCCGGCTGTAAAGCCAAAGTACATCACCGGGATACAGACACCAAGATTGGTAAGTACTATGGATAGTGATCGATACAAAATGGATAAGTCACCTACACTCATCGATCGAAGTCTCCTTCACCCCAAAATTATTCCTTTTCATAGAATTTTAGAACAGAAGGAGATATTAAAGTGATTGTTAAGCCTCTATGTGATCTTTATATCCTCCTCTCTGTCAGATACAAAGCTGAAACTAGTGCCTGTGTGTTATTCAAAAAAAAAAAAAAACGGTTTCTACCGGTTTAAAGTGGAAGGGAACCCATAGATTAAACAGTTTAAAAAAACATTTCTATTCCCGGCATGCTGGGAATGCCAACTGTCACAGTCAAACTGTAATAACGGATCACATGTGCAGCATTATGGCAATTGAAGATTAAACAGAGGTGGATACATTGTAATACAAGTAGAAATGTTTTTTTTGTCTATAGAGCACAGGCACTAGGATGCAGCTTTTTATGTGACAGAGGGGATGAACAGATCAGGGATAGTGAGAGATGACAGGCAAGGAGGGTGGGGGGGGGAGACACAGGGAGAGCTGCAGATAGTAGCGTATGATGGAGACATGTACATGGAGGGTGAGGGGGGAGGAGGAGACACAGAGAGCTGCAGATAGCAGTGTATGATGGAGACAGGGAGGGGAGGAGACTCGTACAGTAAGGGGAGAAGGAGGGGAGGAGACACAGGGAGAGCTGCTTATAGTAGCGTATGATAGAGACATGTACATGGAGGGTGAGGGGGGAAGAGACACAGGGAGAGCTGAAGATAGCAGCGTATGATGGAGACACGTACTGACTCCAGTGTCAGGACTCTTCAGCCCTGATACATGGGAGTCAGTGCAGAGAGGGGGAGGGTAGAAACTGGTAGGATTAGCCAGATATTTCATACACAGCACAAGCACTATAACAGTCTTTAAAGGAACAGGATCTTTATTCATTTTTTGGGGATAACAAACGATTTAATGGTGCCAAAACACGCAAAAAAATATTTTGTTATAAAAACATCTATATTGGAGTCCAAAGTTACATATGTATAGGGATGGAAATAGATATTGATTAGAGGTCACCAACCCCCCCCCCCCCATAGAGGCTGGGTGTTTAATAATAAGAAACAGAAGCACTGCAGATTACTCCCCCACACATGAAAATTAAGAATCAGTTCCCTTTCTGACTTCTTTCATTTTAGTGGGTCAGCTTAACTGCTAGGCAACCAGAATTTGTATAGGAAGGCCACTATTAGCGATCCCTGTGTTCCAGTCATATTGGGTTTATTTATTGTCCCTGCCATTGGAATTTTGAACTTTTCTCTGTATAATTTGACATTGTATAAAAATATATATAATGTAGGTGAAAGTGCTAAACCTGATTCTTCTTTTTTTATTGCAGATATACGCAGTATTTACTGCAGAGACAGCTCACAAGGCAGGACTGCCCTAGTGAGCGAGACAGAATATGAATGCTACATTGAGACTTCACCAGCATGTGACGTTCACACGGAGACTTCCCCAGCATGTGACGTTCACACGGAGGCTTCACCAGCATGTGACCTTCACACGGAGGCTTCACCAGCATGTGACGTTTACACAGAGGCTTCACCAGCATGTGACGTTCACACAGAGGCTTCACCAGCATGTGACGTTCACACGGAGGCTTCACCAGCATGTGACGTTCACACGGAGGCTTCACCAGCATGTGACGTTCACACTGAGGCTTCACCAGCATGTGACGTTCACACGGAGGCTTCACCAGCATGTGACGTTCACACGGAGGCTTCACCAGCATGTGACGTTCACACGGAGGCTTCACCAGCATGTGACGTTCCCATGAAGGCTTCACCAGCATGTGACGTTCACACGGAGGCTTCACCAGCATGTGACGTTCACACGGAGGCTTCACCAGCATGTGAAGTTCACACGGAGGCTTCACCAGCATGTGAAGTTCACACAGAGGCTTCACCATCATGCGACGTTCAGGGCAGCCATGGTAATATCTTCTCCCATGAAGATGAGGCCAAGCTTACAGAAAAGGATAGGCAGATCCTGGTGGTAGGGGATTCTGTCATTAGAGGGACAGAGAGGGCAATCTGTCAGAATGACGATGATCGACGAACGGTATATTGTTTCCCGGACGCACGAGTTCGGGACATCGCAGATCGGATGGACAGATTGTTGGATGCGGCTGGGAAGGACCCAACTGTCATGGTACATATTGGAACCAACAACGACATTAGAAGAAAATGGAGCGCCCTACAAAATGATTTCAGGGACTTAGGAGCTATACTGAAGAAAAGAACCTCCAAGGCAGCATTTTCAGAAATACTGCCTGTACCTCGAGCCACACCAAGGAGGCAGCTGGAGTATAGGGAGCTTAGCAGGTGGCTGAAGAACTGGTGCAGGAAGGAGGGATTTGGCTTCATGGAGACCTGGACTGACTTTTCAATTGGTTACTTACTCTACAGCAGGGATGGACTCCACTTAAATGAACAGGGTGCAGCTCTGTTGGCAAAGAAAATAGCCCAAAAGTTGGGAATTTCTTTAAATCAACCACGTGTCATTCACATAAAGACTCCTTCAGCATGCAACAATTCTGTTGAGACTACTCCAGAATGTGATGTTCACAACGAGACTACTCCAGAATGTTACCTTCACAATGAGACTACTCCAGAATGTGACGTTCACAACGAGACTACTCCAGAATGTGACATTCACAACAAGACTACTCCAGAATGTGACGTTCACAACGAGACTACTCCAGAATGTGACGTTCACAACGAGACTACTCCAGAATGTGACATTCACAACGAGACTACTCCAGAATGTGACGTTCACAATGAGACTACTCCAGAATGTGATGTTCACAACGAGACTACTCCAGAATGTGACGTTCACAACGAGACTACTCCAGAAAGTGACGTTCACAACAAGACTACTCCAGAATGTCACGTTCACAACAAGACTACTCCAGAATGTCACGTTCACAACGAGACTACTCCAGAATGTTACATTCACAACGAGACTACTCCAGAATGTGATGTTCATAATGAGACCCCTCAAGAATGTGACATTCACAATGAGACTACTCCAGAATTTCGCGATCACAATGAGTCTCCTCCAGAATGTGATGTTCACAATGAGAACCCTCCAGAATGTGACAATCGCGTAAAGAATTTACCAGCATGTGACTTTCACACAGAGACTCCACCAGCATGTGACGAAGATGGGGACAAGGTTACCAGAAAGGATAAGCACATACTAGTGGTAGGGGATTCAGTTATTGGAAGAATCCAGAGGGCAATCTGTCACAAAGACCATTATCGCCAAACAGTATGTTGTTTACCGGGCGCTCGGGTTCGGAACATTGCAGATTGCATGGACAAATTATTGGATGGCGCTGGAGAGGACCCAGCTGTCATGGTATATATCGGTACCAATGACAAAGTTAGAGAAAGATGGAGCGCCGTACAAAATGATTTCAAGGACTTGGGGGCCATATTGAAGAAAAGGTCCCCCAAGGCAATATTTTCTGAAATACTGCCTGTACCTCGAGCCACACCACAGAGACGGCAAGAGCTTATGGTACTTACCAAGTGGCTGAGAAACTGGTGCAGGGAGGAGGGGTTTGGCTTCATGGCGAACTGGATTGACTTTTCAGGCCGTTACCATCATTATAGTGACGGATTGCACTTAAATGAGAAGGGTGCAGCTTTCTTGGGAAGGAAGATGGCCAAAATGTTGGAAGAAAATTTAAACTAGGTGATGAGAAGAGGACGATTTGCTAGTGAATATGAGGGAGAGGATCTTCATTTCAAACGAGCATGACAGCAATTCACTACGTCATCAATCTCCTGACCACAAGATTCTCATAAGCAGCTTCTGAATCACCAACTACGGCTGCATCAACACAGGTCCCTACACTGGTGGTGGCTGCCACTCCAGTAACCGGAGGGTCTTCCCATCAGCCCTCTATTTACCTTTCTGCAGCTTCTGCAGAAGCTTTAAGGTTTGACAATACATCGCCCAAACATGATCACCTGTAAAAAAAAAAAGTGTCTGAGATGTTGGTGGTAAACAGCCTGCTAGGCCCGAGGGGAACCGAACCAAGCCCTCCAAAAGTTGCCTCATATCCAAAACTTGCCAAGAGTGTAAATGTAGACATTATGCTTTAAGGTTAATCAAAAATATAACACTCTAAAGGGAAAGGAAGAACAAAGGGGGAGTATGGAAGAGGGAGAGAGGGAGGAAAGGGGGTAGAAGGGAAGGTTGGAGGAAGAAGGGGGTGAGGGTTGGGGGGAACCCCCACTCCCCTTCCTTATCCGGAACCTTCCACCCCCCCTACTTTCCTCCCTTTCTGCCTCTTCCATACTCCCCCTTCCCTTGTTCTACCTTTCCCTTTAGAGTGTTATATTTTTGATTAACCTTAAAAGCATAATGTCTACATTTACACTCTTGGGAACTTTTGGATAGGAGGCAGCTTTTGGAGGACTTGGTTTGGTTCCCCCTAGCCTAGCAGGCTGTTTACCGCCAACATCTCAAGCACGTTTTTACAGGCGATATGTTTGGTCTATGTATTGTCGATCGACATAAAGTAATTGATTATGTTGTGAAGTTTGGAGGCCGGTAGGCTTTTGAGGCTTGTGTTGGACCGGCTAAGGGGAGGTTGGAGGCCGGTATGTTTTTAAGTCATGTGTTGGACCAGCTATAAGAGGAGGTTGAAGGCCGGTATGTTTTTGAGGCGCGTGTTGGACCGGCTAAGGGGAGGTTGGAGGCCGGTATGATTTAAGGCGTGTGTAGGACTGGCTATAAGAGGAGGTTGAAGGCCGGTATGTTTTTGAGGCGTGTGTTGGACCGGCTATAAGAGGAGGTTGAAGGCCGTTATGTTTTTGAGGCGCGTGTTGGACCGGCTAAGGGGAGGTTGGAGGCCGGTATGTTTTAAGGCATGTGTAGGACCGGCTATAAGAGGAGGTTGAAGGCCGGTATGTTTTTGAGGCGTGTGTTGGACCGGCTATAAGAGGAGGTTGAAGGCCGGTATGTTTTTGAGGCGTGTGTTGGACCGGCTTAAGAGGAGGTTGAAGGCCGGTATGTCTTTGACGGGCTATAAATGGAGGTTGGAACTCCTTTTGTCTCCAGAGGTCGGAGGAGTCTTTCCAGCTTTCTTTAGGCTTTCTCTGCTGAAGAAATGAGAACTCTTCCCGTCAGTGAGGTCCTTCATGGAGAAGTCCAAGGCCTCACTCACACGGGGTGTATGAATCTGTACCCTGTGTGGGGGCTGCATTAACCCCAAAAAGGACATCCATGTGGGTGCAGTTGTGCGGACGCACCCTAGGTGCGTTCGGGGCCGTGCACCGGCACCCACACAGATGTCACATTGGGTACAGTCACTGCACCCCAGTTGACAGCAATGGGACTGCCTACACGGGATGCTGAGAACACCTGTGCATCCCAATTCTGGTAAACATGGTCCTCACATGGGGTACGGATTCATACCCCCAACATGTGAATGAGGCCTAAGGGTGAATGGAATATTCAGCTCCATTGTGTTGCCAATTTGGGGAACACTGTACCCGTCTTTATTGTTATTTGGGTGTGTTTTATTATAGAAATGTTATAGATTGTAGTTTAGGATAAGTTTGGATTTCTTCTGAAGACACTTTGAGTGAACATAAGTGATTTACCCCGCTCAGCGGGGGCGGGCCTTAGAGAACAGAGGTCGCATATGGGCAGCACAGAGGCTTAGCCTTGCAGCACTGGGGTCCTCGTTTCAGATTCTGACCACGACACTATCTGCATGGAGTTTGCATGTTCTCCCTGTGCTTGCTTGGGTTTCCTCCGGGTACTCCGGTTTCCTCCCACACTACTTTTGCGTTGGTGGTGCAGTGGTAAGCATAGCTGCCTTCCAAGCAGCTGACCCAGGTTCGATTCCCGGCCAACGCCATCTCCAAAACTTGGAGTCCTTAGAGAGAAAAGCGCTATACAAGGTCAGTGCCGAGTATATCAATAGCGGTGGAATAAAGAATGAAGAGAATGTGTGGAATGTTTGAGGAAGAAAATGTTCCCCCAGAATCTATAGAAGGAGAACCCAGCAACTGATAGAAGACGCTTAGCTTTGGCTGCGATCACACCTAGGCGTTCCGGATCGCGGGCGGAATTACTGCAATTTCCAGAATTGCCGCAAAACGCGTGACACGCTTGTGATCCTGTTACTTTCAATGGCACCACAATCATGGGGACAATATTGTCACCTGACAAACCACACAAACAAAATGACGGGACGCCTGTTTCCCAAAAGCAGTCCTGCGATTTGTCAGGTGACAATTGCGGTGAAATTCACGACTCGATTGGGGTGAAAGTAACGGGATCGCATACTCTACCCAGCGGGAATATTACACCCACTCAACTGTCTAGATTTACATTAAAGTTTCAAATACAAAAATCCTTCATTGCTGCAGACCTCAGCACACGCCATGTGTCATGTAACCACTTATAGACCACAATAAATATATACAGCATCTCACAAAAGTAAGTACACCCCTCTGTGTGCGGGAGATCACATACAGTATGTCACAAAAGTAAGTACATCCCTCTGTGTGCGGGAGATCACATACAGTATGTCACAAAAGTAAGTACAACCCTCTGTGTGTGGGAGATCACATACAGTATGTCACAAAAGTACTAATAACAAACGTTGCTCCACCCACCGGAAATCCCTTTAGCTTTCTCCCTTGAACTTTTCTGCCCCTGCGAGTTGTTAGGATTCGGCTCGGAGGCGTTAAACCTCTTCCTGTGACGTACGGTGGTCATTGTAATTGGCCGTTCTCACATACCCCTCAGGCAGATCCCTGGAAGAGAAAGGTTTCATCAGCTCTGGTGTCCTAATAATAAACAGCATCTACACCAGGGGTCTCAAGCTGGTGACCCTCTGGCTGTTGCAAAGCTACAAGTCCCATGAGGCATTGCAGGGCTGACAGTTACAAGCATGAGATAGAGAGAGAGGGGGGTGGAGAGAGAGAGAGAGAGAAAGCCTCTAGTTTCCATGGTCACCTAACATTCAGAGAGCGTCTGGTTGCCATGGTCAGCTAATATCCGGAGAGCCCCTGTTGTGCATGATCACCTAACATCTGGGGAACCCCTGGTTGCCATGATTACCTAACATCTGGGGAACCCCTGGTTGCCATGATCACCTAACATCTGAAGGGCCCCTGGTTCCCATGATCACCTAACATCTGGGGAACCCCATGGTTGCCATGATCACCTAACATCGGGGGAACCCCTAAATGGCATGAACACCTAACATCTGGGGAACCCCTGGTTGCCATGATCACCTAACATCTGGGGAACCCCTGGTTGCCATGGTCACCTAACATCTGGGGAACCCCTGGTTCCCATGGTCACCTAACATCTGGGGAACCCCTGGTTCCCATGGTCACCTAACATCTGGGGAACCCCTAAATGGCATGATCACCTAACATCTGGGGAACCCCTGGTTGCCATGGTCACCTAACATCCAGCGAACCCCTGATTGGCATGAACACCTGACATCTGGGGAACACCTGGTTGCCATGGTCACCTAACAACTGGGGAACTCCTGGTTGGCATGATCACCTAACATCTGGGGAACCCCTGGTTCCCATGGTCACCTAACATCTGTAGGTCCCTGGTTCCCATGGTCACCTAACATCTGAAGAGCCCCTGGTTCCCATGGTCACCTAACATTTGGGGAACCCCTGGTTCCCATGGTCACCTAACATCTGGAGGGCCCCTGGTTCCCATGGTCACCTAACATCTGGGGAACCCCTGGTTCCCATGGTCACCTAACATCTGGGGAACCAATGGTTCCCATGGTCACCTAACATCTGGGGAACCCCTGGTTCCCATGGTCACCTAACATCTGAAGAGCCCCTGGTTCCCATGGTCACCTAACATCTGGAGGGCCGCTGGTTCCCATGGTCACCTAACATCTGGAGAGCCCCTGGTACCCATGGTCACCTAACATCTGGAGGGCCCCTGGTTCCCATGGTCACCTAACATCTGGAGAGCCCCTGGTTGCCATGATAACCTAACATCTGGAGAGCCCCTGGTTCCCATGGTAACCTAACATCTGTAGAGCCCCTGGTTCCCATGGTCACCTAACATCTGGAGGGCCCCTGGTTCCCATGGTCACCTAACATCTGGAGAGCCCCTGGTTGCCATGATAACCTACCATCTGGAGAGCCCCTGGTTCCCATGGTAACCTAACATCTGGATGGCCCCTGGTTGCCATGATCATCTGGTTGCTGTGATCATCTAACATCTGGAGGGCCCCTGGTTTCCATGGTCACCTAACATCTGGAGAGCCCCTGGTTGCCATGGTCACCTAACATCTGGAGGGTCCCTGGTTCCCATGGTCACCTAACATCTGAAGAGCCCCTGGTTCCCATGGTCACCTAACATTTGGGGAACCCCTGGTTCCCATGGTCACCTAACATCTGGAGGGCCCCTGGTTCCCATGGTCACCTAACATCTGGGGAACCCCTGGTTCCCATGGTCACCTAACATCTGGGGAACCCCTGGTTCCCATGGTCACCTAACATCTGGGGAACCCCTGGTTCCCATGGTCACCTAACATCTGAAGAGCCCCTGGTTCCCATGGTCACCTAACATCTGGAGGGCCCCTGGTTCCCATGGTCACCTAACATCTGGAGAGCCCCTGGTACCCATGGTCACCTAACATCTGGAGGGCCCCTGGTTGCCATGGTCACCTTGTCCCTGGAAAAAAAAAGTGTCACATGATCACCATAGGTAACAAGGGGACAGCTGTGGCCCCTGAGGGCCCAATTTTCCTGTCACTCAGTAAATGGCCCCTCAGTCTCTGCCATGGCGGTCTCCTAACAGTCCCTGGCACCCCGTGGTTATCTTGTCCCTATAAATAGGGGTCATCATGGGTAACACTAGCGCAGCTGTGGCCCCTGAGGGCCCTTATCACTTCCCTGTCACCCAATAGTGGCCCCTTAGACTCAAGCATGCTGAAACATGTAGTCCCCTTAGAGCTGGAGAGCTCCTGGTTGCCCATGGTTAACCCGTCTCTGGAAACAAGGGTCATTATGGGTAACAATGGGCCAGCTGGGACCCCTGAAGGGCCATTTTCTCTGTCTCCCAGTAAATGGCCCCTGTCTCCCTCCACTTGCCTCCTATAGGACCCCCTCAGTCCCCTCCCTGGGGTTACCGGCTCCAGTCTCCGCGGCCTCGCCTCAATCTCACCCGAAGACAAGGGGAGCTGATGTCGGCGGCGCCGTCTGGTTTCCCAGGCAACCAATCTAGGCCAGAACTCTCCCCCCCCTGTCCGGCTGAATTGGTCCACTCCACCCCCGCAGAGGAACAGGCATTGGAAGCCGCCAGCGCTCTACAGAGGGGGGGAGATGGGGGATGTAGTTCCCGCCAGCTTTGGCTGCGTCTCAGAGGTGTACACAGAAACTACAACTCCCAGGGTGCTGTGCGAAGAAGCCAATCCAAAAAAAAAAACATCCCACGCTCCAGCCCCTCTCAACAATAATGGGAGCAGCCAATCAGCGTGTGGTGTGCCGGGGCGGGCACTGGCTGGAGAAAAGAAATGATATTGGCGAATAAAACTTTGTCTGATATTATACGATGGGTGATTATGAGAGTCTGTGTTATTGTACCGGTAACCAATGGAAACGCAGTATAGAAGACACAAATCAACACCCACATTCTATACAGCGAACAAGGCTCAGTAGCCAGCGCGTGTTATCAATCCGTCACGTGCTACAAAGCCAGCGAATGGCATTGGCAAACAGGCACAGGGTGGGCGTGCCTTAAGCGCTCAATGGGCGTGACTTAAGCGCTGAGTGGGCGTGACTTAAGCGCTGAGTGGCCGTGTTTTAGGCCCCATTCAATCAGTTCTTTTTGCTGGAGGTGGTACTCAACTCAACTCAACATGTCACCTGGAGCCAAACACCTGAAACTCCAAAAAGTTCTGGATTTTTTTATTTTTTGGGCGTGTCTTTATTCCAATAAAAGTTCATTAAAAACGCGCCATTTTTTTTTCTATTTTGTGCGATTATCTCACATGAAAAATGTTTAATAAAAATAGTAATAATGAGCTGTGGTGGCTCAACGTGATTGGCACTGCGCTGACAAGCCATTCACCTCTGCAGCCAAGGGGGATCCCGCTGTCTGAATTATTCCAGCCCGGCTCCCGGTGGGTGTGCTATGCAAACGCCTGTGCTTAGTAGCCCACCCCCCCCCCCCCCACAAAAAACCACCACACTTGCACGCACACAAAATTGGTTTAAAAAATGCACTTTGGCCATGCGGTCTCTTAAAATAAAGAGAGGCGAAGGCCATAGGCCCCCTTTTAGGGGGAGTTCTGCCCCATTGGGGTCCCGTTTTGTGCGAGGGCGGGTTAGGCCCCCCTTCATTGCCACCAGGGGCATGGAGAAGGATGGCATTGCCTGAACTCCCAACTCCTGCAGTCCGCTCCTCTCTCTCGAGTTCACGCACAAAAATAATAACAGAAAAAAGAAAAAAAAAAAAAAAAAAAAAAAAAAAAAATAGTAATAATATATAAATTTAAATGAAAAATAAATATAGAAATTACTAAAAAAAATTTACTATGATCCTGGTGTACGGCTGAATAAAAAAAGCAGCACGTGAACAGTTAGGCCCCTTTCACATTGAGGCGTTTTTCATGCGGTACAGCGCTAAAAATAGCGCTGCTATACCGCATGAAAAATCATGCCCTGTAGTGTTCAATGTGAAAGCCCGAAGGCTTTCACACTGAAGCGGTGCGCTAGCAGGAACGCTCCAAAAGTCCTGCTAGCCGCATCTTTACCGCGGTATAGGAGCGGTGTGTTCACCGCTCCTATAGCGCGCCTTCCCA
Source organism: Rana kukunoris (assembly GCA_029574335.1). Lineage (NCBI taxonomy): Eukaryota > Metazoa > Chordata > Amphibia > Anura > Ranidae > Rana > Rana kukunoris. The sequence goes on along the minus strand of CM056052.1, from coordinate 412,409,125 downwards.
TTGGAAACAATGGGAAACCGCGGCAATAGCGCGGTAATACCGCCCGCAACGCGGGCGGTATTAACCCTTTTTCGGCCGCTAGCGGGGGTTAAAACCTCACCGCTAGCGCCCGAATATCGCGGTAAACATGACGGTATAGCGGCGCTACAAATAGCGCGGCTATACCGTCACCGCGGCTCCACGCCTCAATGTGAAAGGGGCCTTAGAGTCGGTTCACACTGGGGCGACTTGGCATCCGACTTGAAGTCGTCTCAAGTCGTCCCAAGTCGTGCTGTCCAGAAAAGCAATGTAAGTGAATGGGAGCGGTGTTAATACACACTACTCATGTCGCTCCGACTTCAGAAGAGGTTCCTGTACTATTTCAATCAGACTTCTAGGCGATTTGTACCCATTGATTTCAATGGAAGTCGCTTCCAAGTCTGATCACTGTTTTAATTGAAGCGACCTTTCAGCAAGATAACATACATTTCTCAGGCAAACCCCTCCCTCCCCCTCTCTCTCCCAGAGCTGATTGTTGTTTTATTGGCCACTGGAATGTCTCCTGACCTGAAAAGGACTTCAAGTCGTGTTGTAAATCGCCCCAGATCGCCCTGTGGTTCATGCTCATGTCGTGTTGAAGTTGCTTCTGAAAGTCGTGCTGGAAGTCGTGTCACCCCAGTGTGAACCGACTCTTAAACATTAGCAACTGCTTCTTGCAACATTGTATCACGCAGGGCAGGAAAGAAGAACATATTTTTATAAACAACTGAATCATTACCATTTATATGTGTATAAAGTGCACTGACATCTAGTGAAAGTTCTCAGTATTGCAGCCAATAATCCAATCATCCCATCATCCAAATATGCAGTTTAGTACGTCCCCGTGTTTTATTCTGTCACAGCCTTTTTATTCTAAAATCTATTTATATATATATATAAAAAAAAAACGTGAAGTGAAGGCATTTAAAGTGGTTGTAAACCCCTATTTTTCACTTTTTTATTACAAATTATGTGAGCAGACTGCAGTTCCTCTTTAACGGAATACTGCAAGCAGATTGGCTATTGTCGGAGAAGAGACTGATTGTGGGTGCATTGCGTTGAAAGCTCCTGTAGGGAAAAACGCACATTTTTTTCCTGCAAAAATACGTGCATTTACCTTTTTTTTTTACTAAAAAGGTAAAGTTATTCTTAAAGGGGTTGTAAACTTTTTTTTTTTGTTTGTTTTTAAAAAAAAATACCAAACATGCCGATACTTACCTGCTCTGTGCAATTGTTTTGTATAGAGCCGCCCCTATCCTCTTCTTCTGGGCTGGCCAGCCGGATCTCCTGGCCCTTCCCCTTCATCGGATGCCCCCACGGAAAGCCACCCCCACCCGTGTGGTCTGCTGCTGCATCTGTTGACACTGGATTTGATTGACAGCAGCGGGAACCGCTACCAATCTGTTAAATGAGAAGACAGACAGCAGCTGGAGCCTCTGTGCTCGTGTACATTGCTGAATCGGATCGGGTTCAAGAAAGAAAGGTCTTGAGGCTTCACAACCACTTTAACTGCGCTTTACATTAGGATTGGTCGGCTCCTGACAAGGTATTTATTCCTCCAGAATTCTCTGTGGAGGTATACCTTATGGAAAAAGAGTTTACGAAAAAATGGCTGGTGCTGGTAGTTGATCCTGTCATCTCACTTGCTCCTGGTAAATATTTAAAACCTTATTGAAGGCATCCTTTGCTCTCGCTGGTCCTGCCATTTAGGCCATGTCTGTAGGCAGTGCAGTCTACTTTCTCCACTGCAGGTGGTGCTCTTTCACAGGGGCATTGCAGCTGCAGAGGAATTCAGGAAAAACATGGTTCCTCTATGGTTTTCTGGGTCCCAGGGGAAGCTATCCAATTGGATGCTGCTGCCCATGTGACTCTGGCAGCCATCTTGAGTCAAATAGAGCCTTTTAAGGCCCTGGCTCCCAGGTTTGATGCACATTTTGCAAGTTGGTAGAGTAGGGACAGGTACTCCGCCTGGTAGGGACAGAACTAGCGGCAAGGAAAGGTTCCTGATGAGAAGGGAACTGTCAGTTCGGCTGAATCATGTTCTCTACACACTGTTGGAACTGTGAGTGTCCCTGGGTTGGGCTGCCTTCTCACCGGGTCATTTGTGAACTGCATCATATCAATACAAGTTATACAAATTCTTTGGCGCTGCTATTTGTGTTGATGCCCTACAGAATGTAATTTGCCAGGTCTCTAGAATGATACTGTTCTCTGTGCACATGCATAGGATTAAAGAGGTTAAAGGCTTGGTCTGCTAAGCCTTCTTTTGACAGGAATCTTTTACACATGTGTAGCACTACCCCCGGAGGAGCTGCTGGTTTGTTTTGGGTGGCACATTTACCTTGTGGCTCTCACCCTAGGGGTGTATAGTGCATATAGCAATAGTAATTGAATGTCCGTGACAAGTGTCTTTTCTGTGCTCTTTATTACCCAGCCGGGTAAAAACAAACTTGCGGTGAAAGGGATAGAGTTGAAGGAAGAAGGAGAACAGCAGATTCAGGCATAGTATAGGAAACAGTCCTGCTCCCACATGTAACACTTTCTGTGCCACTCCTGCCTGAGTGGGCTTAGTGTACCCGGACAGGCCTCCCTCACTGACCTGGCAGCCGGAGTATCACTCAAACCTTTTGTAAGGTAAAGTCTCTGCCACAGACCCTCCTGATATGAACTTGAAGCTTAAGGAAAAGTCTCTGCCACAGACCCTCCTGGAATGAACTCAGGGAGAAACCTCTGCCACAGGCCCTCCCTGATTGTGCTTATGAAGACGATCCTCCTTGAAAGAATTACACCTGGATCCCCTTCTTCTAGTCGCTCAGGTACCGACTGACAGGTGATAAATCCTTCAGTGTCCGCCTACCTTGATCCCCAGTGGTTTGTCGAGATCCTTTTGGATCGTCAGCCTCTCATTGGCTCTCCGCAGATGGACTCCCCACCAAACAGCTATAGCGCTTGGGATGTTTGCTCCCGCCACAACTCAGATGTTCCGGACCAACATGGTCCCGGAACCAGGGACACCGCGTGGCACGCACACCCCGGGCAGGTAGGCCATAATGCCGGGGCACCGTGGTGCAGTCACCCTAAAGGTGGGTGCCACACGCGGTGAAGAAGACAACAACCCCGGCTTAATGGCGTCTGCCCCATAAATACCTTCTCCCTGCATGCCCTGCAAGGAAACTCCCTCCTGATTGGCTGCTAGAAAAGAGCACCCAAGTCTCGACTCCACTGCTGCCACCTGTCGTCCTGTGATGGAACAACACCCCAAGAACAACAGAATGAGCCCACAGCACCACCAAGCTGAGACAGAGACCCTGTTTTGAATACAATAATCTGATCAGAGTCAATTAACACTCTGATCCCACTCTAAATTTAAACAGCACCGGTACTTGGAAGTAACCAGGCGCTACACATGCCTTTCGATGCTGTTTGGTGAATCGCTTGATATATTTATCAAGGAAATAATGGGAGAAAGTTACCCCACAAAAAAACAGCCTAAGCCTACTGCTGCTATAACTGCTATCTCTCCTCACTGAAAGGGACCTTTTCATTTCTCCCAGGCATCCATCCTCAAAGTCAAGTCAATTCTTTTTTGGAAGCCTTAGGCCCCAAAACCCTCCAAGCCTACCCAGAAGCTCTCTAGAGTAGGGGGGGACATCTATTTTTCCTTCATCTCAAAGACAGGTAGACTTACAGCATGCATGTCCAAAGTCAGGCCCGGGGGCCAAATGCGGCCCCCTGTTGATTTAATATGGCCCCCCTGGGGATTCAGATATATATATTGTTTGTGGCCCCCAGGGCCACAAAAGATATATACTGTATTTATTGGGGATGCCTTGGAGGGGACAGGATGAGCGCCGTCAGATTACATGAAGAGAATCTCCTGTTTACTAAGCAGCATCTCTATTGGAAGTCCTGTGTCCTGGGATGCCATTGGACGACTGTTCTGTCTATCATAGGAGGCAGGACTTTGTATTAAAGAGGCCACAGGATAAACAAGAGATTCCCCTGTATGTAATCTGTCGACACTCGTCCCGCCCCCTCCCTCTGCCCTCCGAGGCTGCAGATGGGCATCGTTCAGGCTGCACTGAGGCAATGGTAAGGCTGCATTTATGGCACATGTGAGGCTGCATTCATGGCATATGTGAGGCTGCATTGGTTACAATGGTGAGGTTGCAATGGTAAGGCTGCATTTGTGGCAATGGTAAGGCTGCATTCATGGCAATGGTGAGGATGCATTTATGGCAATGGTAAACCTGTGCGTATTATACGCCAATAAATACAGCATATCCAAATAACATGCCCAAGCTCATCCATAGTCCTAAGATTCGTTGGGGCCACAAAAGAAATATATACTGTACAGTATATCTAAATAACAAGCCCAAACTCATCTCTTCACCACACACAGCCACAAAGGCAAGAGAATTCTTGTTGGGCCGTGTATTAGTGCTTGGAGGAACACACTTAGACCGAATTTTAATGGTTCAAAGAATGTGAGGCAAAATAGTCGGCCCTCATGCATGTTCACTTAATCAAATTTGGCCCTCTTTGAAAAAAGTTTGGACACCCCTGCCTTACAGGGTGCCCTGAGTAAACTTCAGGCACAAGGAATACCAATACCAATTTCTGCAGTATAAATGTTCAAAGGGTTTCTATTGGTCTAGAGGAGTATACAATTGGGAGGGGCCCCGGCTCAACAACTTTAATGCCCCCCCACTCAACAACTTCAATTCGCCCCCCCCCCCCCGCTCAACAACTTTAATGCGCACCCCCCGCTCAACAACTATGACCCCCCCCCCCCCTGTATAGCAACGGAAATACCCGAGTCCTAAATCGGCTATTTTCGGATTTTCGGAAGCCGTGATGGGCTATAGAGGCGCCATCCACCGCGGGGGAAATAAATGAAAATGAAGGATTACACAGTAAGTGGACCATTAAAAAAAAAAACTGACGCCAGTATGCTGGATCACATGGGACATAGTATATTCAGGGTGAACCTCCGCTTTAAGTAATGCCAATGAAAACCAGTGCTTAGCTGTAAAGTGGGCTTTAGATCCCCTCAGATAATACCTGTTGGGTAAACATTTGCATCTGATAACTGATCCCGAGCCATTAAAGTGGATGGCCAGAAACAAAGACACCAATAGGAGGAGTAATTTCAGCGTTACAGTAAAACAGGCAAGGATTACAGATGCCTTATCCCTGATTCATGTGTGTCTTATAACCTGTATTCCAACCCCAAGTTGGAAACAAGAAAAACAGGTATGTGACAAAAGGCTTTTAAAAAAAACTATTGGTTGTATCTATGATGGAAATTATCTCAGATTATGACAGTTTGCGTAATAATTGTATTTTTCTTTGCTTAACTGCTTGCCGACCAGTGCACGACTATTAACATTGACAGCTTGGCACGGACAGGCAGAAGGACGTATATATATGTCCCCTTTAAGAAGCCGGCATTGTGGGTGCGCGCGTGCCCGCTGGGAGCTCCGTGACTCTGACTGCAGGTCCCGCAGACTCGACGCGATTACGGGTATGCCCGCGGACATCACGGTGAGGAAGAAGGGGGAAATGCTTGTGTAAACAAGCAATTCTTGTTCATACATCATGGGACACAGAGCCATTGATAATTACTTAGTGGGTTATATAGTCATCACAGGTGATTAAACACTGGCGACCCTAATTACAAGGCAAGTTCCTCCCCTATATAACCCCTCCCATATGGAGAGCAGCTCAATTTGTTCGCCAGTGTCTAAGGTGGTAGGTCACATTGAACATGTGCTAAGAAGAGGGCTCTGTTGATGGTTTCTGCGGAGACCTAAGAGCTATACAACCGGATCCATACCTCAGGCCAATACTAAATGCCTAAGATGGGTGGTACCCGGGCCTTGTGTAAAGAATAAACAAGGTTTGCCTGTAATGTCTCTCTTCGGAGGTCTGGGCTCTGGGATCCAGGCTTTGGTGCACTAATACAACAGTGGCACGAAAAGTTCTGGCAGAGTCTTCTACAGGTCCAGGTAAGTGGATCCCAAGAAGGAACCCATAAACCTGAAGGTTGGCACAACACTACCCGCCGTGATGGGTGAAGGCTATTTAGAGTTTTCCTAGTGACAGGATAGTGTACACAGCTTCCTGTAATATGAAGCTGTGATCACTTACGTGCCACACATAGCCCACCCCCTACAGTTAGAACACATCCCTAGGCACACTTAACCCCCTCAGGTCACAGTTCACTCCCAGTCAGCGGTGCAGCAGGACGCTTTCACCTAAGTCTGCTCATCCCAGGGATAGAGAGAGCAGGACGCTCTCAAACGAGGGTCAGATCAGCCAGGCAGGGTCCTCCCAGCTCTCCACTGCTGCGGACACAGAGCAAACAACCAGGATTCAGTACCACCTCCTGTCCCCTTTGGCTTGCCCTCCACCTTCGCTGCCGCCCCACCTCACGCAGGCATCCCTGTCCAGCAACCCCAAGGTAAGGCCTGTCTCCTCCTCTGATGGTCAGCCTCCTCCTTTGGGACAGTCCGCGGCCATTCTTTTCAGGATATGCCGCGGCTGTGGCCCAACGGGCCTGCAAATCTGCAAACCCTGTCACTCTCTTCCTGCAACCCCCGCTCCGCCCAACCACAATCCCCACTTGTTTTCCCTACCGCCGCTCCAGCCATCCGCATCCACGGCGGCCGCAGCTAGGAAAGTCCCCGGCTATAACCGGGGGCCTAGTGGCACGCCGCACACCCGCCCCATAAACTTCAATGAAACCTGCCAATTCCCCCCACGGAAACCTCCACCACCTCCCTGGTGTCCCTGGAGTACCCCAACCACCTCACCTCACCCCCCCAAAAACCTCTGCCACCGGCTCGGGCCTAGTCCCCGGTTCAGCGGCCATCTTCCTATACCTCCAACAGTATCACCCTCCTTCCAATAGTCTCTACTCACCCCCCGGACCCCTATTGATGGGGTTTTTCGCCGTCCGTTCACCTAGGAAATTAGGGGTACATATACCCCAAGCCCCCCCCCTCCGTTAACCAGGCAGCTCCCAAATCCAGGAACCCCCACTGGCTCACTACTTGATCCAGGCTCTGCTTGATCGCCCTTGAGGGATCAGGAAGGAATTTTTCCCTATTTCGCTGCACGAAAAGTTTTTTTTTGCCTTCCTCTGGATCAAACGGGGAGGGACGATTTTTAGCGAGTGGAGACCCACTTGGCGAATCTTTCCCCCCATCAACTAGTCAAAAAAACCCGATCAATATTCTCCCTTCCCTGCATTTCTGCAACTATGGCTAACTTAAGATATACCGCAGAAACTATCCAGAATTTAAAACCATTTGCCGCAAGATTACCAGAGGTCAACATAAAAGCTCTAAGGAGTATCCAACTGTTATGAATCGATCGACGATCGACAGTCAAACATTATATCAATTCATCCCAGACTAAGCGCATATCATGCGCGTTGGTCAACACAAGATCGGCAGTAAAACACTGACAAGAAATCCATGATTTCATCCTACAATACGACTTAGAGTGCCGCTTTATCACAGAAAGCTGGCTCACAGCGGACTGTAATCCCATTCTAGGAGAATTGGTGCCAGAAAATTATCACATTCAAATGCAAAACAGAGTGGGGCAAAGAGGTGGAGGTCTGGCGGTGATCCACAAGATTTACCTCTTGATCACCAAACCATTCCTTCAAAACTTGCTTCCAATTATGGAAACCCTCACTCTACAACTGCAAACAAACCCCCAAGACACGGTCCACATTCTTTTCTGCTATAAACCTCCCGGTCCAAAAATGCACCTTCTCACATCACTAACAGAGTTCATCTCCACCTATACCCTAAACATCAAACACCTTTTGATGCTTGGGGACTTCAATCTCTGGGCCAACTCCTCACTGGACCCCGTCGCCGACGCCTGCATCGATCACCTGGAAGGTTTAGGTCTGCAGCAACTAGTACATGGGCCCATTCATACCTCAGGTCATACGCTCAATCTCATTTTCAAACAGGATGTTGAAATCAACGTCGTGGAAAATGAGCCGCAACCATGGACAGATCATCATGCCATTAAATTCACAATTACCAAAAATTCCCCCCCAAAAACAATGACAAAACCGGTGACAACTGACTGGACTAGATCTCAGAAGAAGCTCCACTCTGAACTCTTCAAAACAACACTAGGGAACAAAATAAAAATAACCCAACAACAGCAAACTGCCACAGATACACTCAACGCCATCAACAAAGCTCTACTACAGTCAGCGGCACCAAAACGCAAAACATGCATCCGGACAAACAACGCCAGCTGGTTTAATAACCAACTATCGCTGCTAAAACAAGAGCATAGAAGAGCAGAAGCTGCTTGGAAAAGAAGCTCTTCAGAGCAAAACCACACTACTTACAAGATAATAACCAAGAAATACCACAAAGAAATCTTTATGGTAAAAAAAAATCACTTTCCTGACGGACTCCATGGCAGCCTACGTGTGGGTTAATCCCGCCTCTCATACCTCATAGGACCCTTCTCCCATAAATCTTTGCTCCTAGCCATAGCCAGTGTTCCTTTTTTGTCCTCCTCCTAGGACCTATGTAATCTTACCTTACGAAGATGTATCTTGATCAAAGTCCTGGTGGATGCACGTGTTGTTGGCGGTTTCTGGAGTCCGGCATTCTCGGCTATTAGCGGGATGGACAAGGGCAGCAATGGTGGTGCCATGAAGAGCTTTCTATCCAGCCATTGGCAGGTAAAGCAGCACCTTGGCCAAACGTCCTAGCTATTAGCAGGAGGCCCTTCTTTGCCCAGGTCGTGCAGCGGGAGCGGTTGTGCTCTTTTCCCAGGCGTGGTCAAGAAATCGTTTTGGGTGGTAATGTATGTTTTAAAGTTTTTCCTTTTGGCAGCCTTGTTTATGTTGTCCGTCTGGTAAACTCTCAGGCTAGCTGGGGCTATGGCCGCTGGAACGCATCTGCGTTCCAGTCTCACGGCGTCCCGCCGTTCTGCGCATGCGCGAGTCTCGTTCGGAAACGAGGCTTGGTTGCGCATGTGCGGTCCGGTCTAGTTCGCCGTGATCGCGCAGGCGCGTGAGGTCGGCGGGGGTCACGCAGTTCACAGCGCAGGTGCACGGCGTGCGCAACGAACGCGGTGACGTCATCGTTGAGCGGCAGTGTTTAAAAATCTGTCAGCTCACTTTGTATTGGCAGATCCTATTGCACAGATCACCAGACAGCCTAGCGTGGTTCTGGAGGTATGAGGTCCTTTTATTTGTTTTATTTTCACTTTGAAATGCATTCTAGTGTTTTCCTGTGTTATATTTGGCTCTCTCTTACTTGATTATTGCAGTACTGTTTACCTCTGCCATGGATCTGTCACCGCCCCCCTGTGGCCAACCCTTACGCTGCAGGTAGGGTGAATGATTTTCATCTGCCTGTTTGTATGGGTTTTTTATTGTGCTTAGGGCACATTAACCCCTTTTTTCTTTCCCTCAGCCCTTCTAGGTCAGAGCTTCAAACGTCAGTACGCGAAGATTATGTGATTACTACACCACAATATTCACATTCAAAATCGAGTTCTAGACGTTCTAGATCTCCCTCTAGACATCATAGAGAGGGGTCCAGGTCCACGTCTGGACACCATTCCCACCGCCATTCCAGTCACTCTGGTAGAAGATCTTGCTGGGGGTGTAGAACCCAAGTCCCGGATGATAAATCCCTCTGTGATAAATGTTTTTCCCGGGCTGCAAAGGAAAGAGGTGGTGCAGACCAGCAAGTGGAAGCCCTAGTCAGGAGAGTGGTCCAGGAATCCATAAGTGTCTCTGATTCCAGCCGTGCAGTTGTTCCACCTGTGGATCCGGCACCAGTTTTTCTGCATGATAACTCTGAGGCTCCAGGCCCATCTCAGTTGGTCCACCCCCCAAGTGAGGCATCGGATAGTGAAGCAGAAAGTGCTATCGATACAGTTGGTTTCGATTTTTCTCTCGTCCCAAATCTGGTTAAAGCAGTCAAAGATGCCTTAAAGTGGGAAGAGACGGTTGAAGCGCCTTCTAAGCAAAGGAAGTATTTCAAACAGCTTAAGAAGGAACGCCCATGTTTTCCCCTTATAGATGAACTTGGGGAGATTATTACTGATGAATGGGCGAACTCAGAAAAGAAAAATTCCTTGCTCTCTAAAGTGGCAAAGATGTATCCATTCAAGAGTGATGAGGTGAAACATCTAGAGTCGGCCCCTCTGGTCGATGCAGCCGTGATGAGATTAGTGAAACACGTCACCCTTCCCCCGGAGGATACCGTTTCATTCAAAGATGGTTTGGAAAGGAAGATAGATACAGATCTTAAACGCATTTACATTACCGCGGGTATGGCTTGTAAACCAGCCTTAGCCCTTGCAGCCCTGTCCAAAGCAATGGAGGCCTGGACTGGGGAAGTGGACACAATCTTGACAAGTATTCCTGAAGACTTAGCCAGGTGCATGCCCATTCATGAACTAAGAATGGCCTCGGTCTTTCTGGGAGAGGCATCCCTTGACATTATTCGCTTAGTGGCACGGGTTATGCTTTCCTCCGTTACTGCTAAACGTGCCTTGTGGCTACGTCCTTGGGTAGCTGATCCTGCCTCAAAACAGGCATGGTGCAGGATCCCCTTTCAAGGTTCTTCCCTCTTTGGGAATAAACTGGATAGCGCCATCACTCGTGCCACAGGGGGTAAGTCTGGGTTTCTTCCCCAGGATCGTCATCCTTTTGGGCAGAGAAGATTTTTTTCTAGACAAGACCAAGATCGTGCAAGAGATGCTCGTCGGTACAAACCTGGTCGGGAGTTCAGGAAGAACTGGAGAAGAGGCCAGTCTTCTGGTCAAAAATCCACAAAAGGAGTTCCTTCTGGTGGACGTGATGCCCCTAAATCTTTTTGATGTAGGGCCTGCTCAGACGGAACGAGTCGGAGCGCGACCGTTTCAGTTCCGGCATGTCTGGGCAGCTTCGATAAAGGATTTTTGGACTATCAAGACAGTATCCTCAGGCCACTCTTGGAGGTTTGTCAATCCTCCTGTTCTTCAGTTTGTTCTCACTGCACTTCCCGGCTCAGAAGAGAAAAGTCAAATTCTTCTATCGTATACCAACTCTCTCCTTTCCCAGGGCGCCGCCATTCATGTACCAACAACCGAAAGATTCCAAGGGATGTATTCCCCCTTGTTCATGGTTCAAAAAAAGACCGGCTCCTGGAGGCCAGTAATAGACTTGACACATCTAAATACCTTCATCAAAAAGGAAAAATTCAAGATGGAATCACTTCTCACAATACGTCAGACGGTTCAGCCAGACGACTGGCTTGTCTCCATAGACTTAAAAGATGCATATTTTTATGTGCCCGTTGCAGCAGATTTTCAGAAGTACCTTCGGTTTGCCATAGGCAGTCTTTATCTCCAATTTACATGTCTCCCGTTCGGGCTCACAACATCGCCGCAGGTATTTTCAAAGCTCTTACTGGCGTAGCCTTAATCAGAACCAAGGGTATTCGTTTGCATCATTACCTGGACGACCTGCTGTTACTTTCAAAGAACAGGGAACAACTATTGGTACATCGGGCCCAAGTTATCCTCATTCTGACCAAGTTGGGTTGGCTTCTAAACACAGAAAAAAGTCACCTGGAACCAACTCAATCTCTAGTTTTTCTCGGTGCTCAATTCAACACAGCCCAGAATTCCATCTCCTTACCTCTGGAGAAAATCCCAGTTGTTCGGGACAGAGTTCGCCTTGCCTTGGAGTCTCCTTTTCTCAAAGTCTCGCAATGTCTCAAAATAATAGGCACCATGGTTTCTACAAATCCCATGGTGAGGTGGGCACAATGGAGGATGCGGCCTTTTCAGAAAGGTTTTCTCCTACAATGGGATCCGAGTTCTCGAGATCACCTGATACGGGTAACCCCTTCCATGCGGGAAAGTCTTCTCTGGTGGCTTCTACGAAAAAACCTTCTCAACTGCCACTCGTTAGCCCCCACCTCCTGGATCACAATTACGTCGGACGCCAGCAACAGTGGCTGGGGGGCTCTCTGCCTGAAGGAAGTGGCTCAAGGGAAATGGGATTTTCCATCCCGGAAGATAGTATCCAATGTCCTAGAACTCCGTGCAGCCTTTTGCTCTCTTCAAGCTTTTCTCCATCTAATAAAGGGGTCCTCAGTCCTTCTGAGGATGGACAATACGACAGCAGTGTCGTATATCAAGAGACAGGGAGGCACTCGCAGTCTCGCCTTATTGAGGGAAGTAGAGCCGATCATGTCCTGGGCACAGACTCATCTGTTAGACTTGACAGCCGTATATCTTCCCGGAGCACAGAATCTGCAGGCAGATTTCCTCTCAAGGAACGCCCTCGACAACAACGAGTGGTCTCTTCACAACGAAGTGTTCAGTTGGATTCTGTCCCTGGGGTTTGCACCGGAAGTAGACCTATTTGCATCCCCGTCCTACTTCAAAATAGAGAAGTTTTACACGAGAGGTCGCTGTCCCCAAGCCTTCGGGGTGGACGCTCTAACAGATCGGTGGAGGTTTCGCAAGGCCTACGCCTTTCCCCCAGCTCCGGTCATCCTTCGCTTTCTGTCAAGACTCAGGTGGGAGGATGCCGAGGTAGTGGCGATTATCCCGTATTGGCCCAACAGACCGTGGTTTCCGCTGCTGTTTCAACTGAGCTTCCGGGAACCAGTTCCGCTTCCAATCAGACCAGATCTCCTGTTGCAAGGAATGATTCCTCACCCATGTCCAACCCATCTGCATCTGATGGTCTGGTTTTTGAGAGGGGAAGGCTGGAAGCACTAGGATGTCCGAACGATGTCATCCCTACCTTGATGAATGCTAGAAGGTCAAGCACCAATAAAATCTATCAAAGAATATGGGCGAAGTTCTCTGAGTACTCTTCCTCCATGGACTGTTCTCCGAAAGATCCAAGAATTTAAGAAATTCTAGGCTTTCTCCAGACAGGTCTTGATTTACCTCTGTCAGTTAGCTCATTAACCCCCCTGCCGGTACCCCTGAGCGCGACTCGGGTTGGATTTCTCATGTAAATATCGATATCCCCGAGTCGCGCTCGGGGTCAATATGCAGAGCCTGCAGCGCGCGCTGGCTTACCTTGGATCCAGGCGGGGTACTGTACTTACCTTGTCCCTGGATCCAGCGATGCATCCACGCTGTGTGAGCGAGTGGCGTCCTCCATTCGACTCACACAGTGCCCGCATGCCGCCGATCTCTGCTCCCTGCGACGTAACGGCGCACGGGGGCGGAGACCGGCGGCAAATTCAAAAAAGTAAACAAACACATTACATACAGAATACTGTAATCCTATAGATTACAGTACTGTATGTAAAAAGTACACACCCCCCCCCCCTGTCCCTAGTGGTCTGCCCAGTGCCCTGCATGTTCTTTTATATAATAAAAACATTTTTTTTGTGCCTGCAAACTGTAGATTGTCCATAGCAACTAAAAGTGTCCCTTTATGTCAAAAGTGATTTTAGAGCAGCTAGAAAACAGCGATAATAAATTATAATCACTTGCAGAATTGAGCGATAGCGATTTGTGGGGAAATTCGTCATAAAAAAATAAAAGTAATGACAGCGACAATTCTGCAACTGAGCAAATTTCAGTGATTTTGATTGATTACATTAGTGAATAATTTTTATTATAATTACATTATTATTTGTTATAATTATTTATAGTTATTTATTATATTATAATTTTATGATTTTGTGTTTCAAACTTTATCATAGCCGGGATGTCTACTAGACTCTGGTTTGGACAAATTTAAGTGAGTTATTCCTAAAAATTTCAGGCCTACAGTATAAAACGCAGAATTTCCATGCAAAATAATTGTACCGCTTTTGGTACGTAATTCCAGACAGAATCATACCGCCAGGGAGGTTAAGGGTTCAGGTCTCGGCTATCTCGGCCTTCACAGGCATATCCTGTGCTAGACATCCCCTCGTCAGGCAATTCTTTAAAGGTGCAATGAGATTAAGACCTCAAAGAAAACCGAGATTCTCAAAATGGGATCTTCCCTTAGTTTTAAATTTCTTCTCAGAAAGACGTCTCACAGATCAGTTGTCAATCAAGGATCTATCCCTCAAAACGGTCTTCCTCGTAGCCATAACATCGGCTAAGAGGGTCTCCGAGATTGGTGCTCTGGGTTCCAAAGAACCATTCCTTACTTTCTTCCTGGACCGTGTAGTATTGATCCCTATGCTTGGTTCCAATCCAAAGGTCTCATCTGTGTTTCATGATAATCAAGAAATCGTCCTCCCTACCTTCCGGTCCTCTGAGAACTCTGATATTCATCCTTTGGATGTCGGGAAGGTCATTAAACAATATCTGGAAGCTACAGCATCCTTTCGTCAGTCCGACCATCTTTTTGTATGTTTTCATGGAAAGAATAGAGGAATGCGTGCTTCCTCCAGAACTATTGCAGCTTGGATTGTCCAAGCCATCCAAAAGGCTTATAAAGCAAAAGGGTTGGCTCCTCCTGAAGCGGTAACTGCCCATTCGACTCGGAGCTTGTCTACTTCATGGGCGGCTGCCCGGCATGTTTCTCCGGAAGTTATTTGCAAAGCGGCCTCTTGGTCATCGCTAAACACTTTCATGACGCATTATTGTGTTGAACCGGCTTCTTTATCGTCGGTTAATTTTGGTTTACGTGTTTTGTCTGTTGACGATGTCAATTAAAATCTTTCTGTTTATCCAGCAATTACCCACCCGTGTGTGTGCGGCTATTCATTTCCCACACGAAGGCTGCCATGGAGTCCGTCAGGAAAAGGGAAAATTTATATCAAATACTTACCGTAATTTTCCTTTCCTGATGGACTCCATGGCAGCAGGAGTTCCCTCCCTTGCTGGAGTAGGCTATATTACGGAACACTGGCTATGGCTAGGAGCAAAGATTTATGGGAGAAGGGTCCTATGAGGTATGAGAGGCGGGATTAACCCACACGTAGGCTGCCATGGAGTCCATCAGGAAAGGAAAATTACGGTAAGTATTTGATATAAATTTTCCCTTTTTTCAACGCCATCGCAAACGTCCTAAACCGCCCCTGCGAACTCTTCAAACTGGTCACTCAGACTATGAACCCAGTTTGTTTGGAGGCTCCCAATTCCAACTCAAAAGAATTTTGCAACAAATTATTGGATTATTTCACCAATAAAATTGAAAAAATCCATGTAAGTATTCAGCAAATTGAAACCGTCAGCAACCCCTCCCCAAAGCTCAAACCAAACACCCACATAAAACCATCCCAATATACAGGAAGAGAGGGGACAGAGTATATACAGGGAGAGAGGGGGGGTACAGTATATATAGAGAGGGGGGTACAGTATATATAGAGAGAGAGGGGGGGTACAGTATATATAGAGAGAGAGGGGGGGTACAGTATATATAGAGAGAGGGGGGGTACAGTATATATAGAGAGAGGGGGGGTACAGTATATACAGAGAGAGAGGGGGGTACAGTATATAGAGAAATATATAATTATGTATAATATCAATAAATGCATTGAAAATATTTTTTATAGTGTATTTTCTTAACATTTGGTAGTCATATCCCCAAAAATTCTAAGAAATATATATTTTTTTATCTCATGGGCAACATGTGAGAAAAAAAATGTATATATCATTCCATAAACACACACCACATACCTATGATTTGAGGAGAAAAAAAATGCCCCCATATTTAATTAAAAAAATCTGGTCACCTTACCCTAATGACCCTGTTCAGCACTGATTCCCCCTGCTGGTATTTGACCAAAGCTTCTAAACATTTGTTTTAAATAATACAAAATATAAATAAAATTGTAAATAAAATACAAAAATGAAATAATAAAAAAAAAATACTAACACTGTCCACTACCCTACTAAACTATGAGTGTGTGTATATATATATATACAGACACACATGAGTGTTTGCGTTTTGGGGTTCACACCCTAATGCATTAGGCTGCGCACCTATGAAGCCCTGCATGCAAGTCCGGGCTTGCCGCGGAGACCGATCCCCCCTCCTCCTGGTTGCTCGGGTTGGGGCTCTGTAGTGAGAAGAGGAGACAGACGGGCAGCAACGCCGCTGTGGCTCAGGTATATTAGTGGAAGCACAGGCAGGATGCTCAGTACTGCCGCCTGCACCCACTCACAAATTTAAAAAAATGTACAGAGGGGGAACTGGTGTGTGTGTGGGGAGACACATGTGTGGGGGGGGGGCAGAGTGGGAATTGGTGAGGGGACAGAGATGTGCAGGGAGGTACAGTGGGAACTGGTGTGTGGGACAGGTGTGTGTGTGGGGGGGGGTACAGAGTGGGAGCTGGTGTGGGGGGGACAGAGGTGCAGGGGGGTACAGAGTGGGAGCTGGTGTGGGGGGGACATAGGTGCAGGGGGGTACAGAGTGGGAGCTGGTGTGGGGAGACAGTTGAGTGGGGGGGAGACAGGTGTGTGGGGGGGGGTACAGAGTGGAAACTGGTGTGTGTGTGTGGGGGGGGGGACAGATGTGTGTGGGGAGGCAAAGTGGAAAATGGTGGGGGGGGTAGATGTGCAGGGGGGTACAGAGTGGGAACTGGTGTGGGGGGGGAGACAGATGTGTGGGGGAAATATATGTGCAGGGAGGTACAGAGTGGGAACTGGTGTTTATGTGGGGGGGGCAGATGTGCAGGGGGGTACAGAGTGGGAGCTGGTGTGGGGGGGACAGAGGTGCAGGGGGGTACAGAGTGGGAGCTGGTGTGGGGAGACAGTTGAGTGGGGGGGGGGAGACAGGTGTGTGGGGGGGGTACAGAGTGGAAACTGGTGTGTGTGTGTGTGGGGGGGGGACAGATGTGTGTGGGGAGGCAGAGTGGAAAATGGTGGGGGGGGTAGATGTGCAGGGGGGTACAGAGTGGGAACTGGTGTGGGGGGGGAGACAGATGTGTGGGGGAAACATATGTGCAGGGAGGTACAGAGTGGGAACTGGTGTTTATGTGGGGGGGGGGGCAGATGTGCAGGGGGATACGGACAGGGAGCGAATGCCGTGCGCGCACGGGGGGGGGGGCGTCAAAATGAGGCTTCGCCTAGGGTGTCAAAAATCCTTGCACCAGCCCTGGGCACGGTGCCCATCTTGCTGAAACAAGGGATAATAAAACCTATCCTAAAAAAAAAACACCCTCGACCCAAAAGATCCAAACAACCGTCGTCCCATAACAGGCCTAAATGTCTTCTCCAAGGTAATGGAGAAAGAAGTTGTACAACAGCTACAACTTCACCTAGACACCCATAAACTACTTGATCCGTTTCATTCGGGTTTCCGTTCTGGTCACGGAACAGAAACAGCATTGCTCAAAATATGGGATGACACCCTTGAGGCAGCAGACAAAGGAGAATCTTGTCTTCCGGTACTGTTGGACCTAAGCGCTGCTTTTGACACGGTAGACCACGGAATACTACTGACTCGGCTAACGGACGTAGCCAGAGTCACGGAAGGTGATTTAGCTTGGTTCTCCTCCTTCTTGGAAAACCGATCACAAACAGTGAAACTGGGGCCTTTCACTTCTGAAAAAACGGACGGTATAATGTGGAGTCCCTCAAGGATCCCCATTGTCACCTGTTCTGTTCAATATTTATCTCCGCCCTCCTTTTGAAATCATCAGCAACCAGAAGTTACTCTACCACTCTTATGCGGATGATACACAACTGTATTTTCGCATATGTAATAAAAAGGATCATTCTCTCGGACTTGAGAAATGCCTTACTCTGATAGAAACCTGGATGACAAAGAGTTATCTTAAACTCAACGGTTCAGAAACAGAACTTCTCCTGTTTCAAGCCAACCGGAAAAATCATCCAAAGACAACTTGGTCACCCCCGCCCATTCTGGGTAAAATCATCACCCCTAGCACCAAAATCAAAAGTCTCGGAGTCATCTTTGATACCAACATGACTTTGGATGCACAAATAGGGTCAGTTGTCAGCGGATCGCACAATCTGCTGCGCCTACTATGCAGACTTACCCCCTTTATCCTGAAAGAAGACATTGCAGTCGTGGTCGGAACAATTATCAATTCAAGACTGGACTATGCAAATGCCCTCTACCTCGGACTCCCTAAATTCCAAATCACTCGTCTGCAAGTCGTTCAAAACACGGCCGCTCAATTAGTGACCGGCAAAAAAACATGGGAATCAATCTCACTTTCTCTGAGATCCCTTCATTGGTTGCTGGTAAAAGACAGAATCTCCTTCAAAGCCCTTTGCCTAATGCATAAGTGCATCCAAGGAAATTACCCCCAATATCTATCCGAAAAAAATAAAAGCCCATAACCCCAATCGCATTCTGCGATCCACCAATCAAAACCTTGTCCAGATACCCAAGGCCAGGTACAAGTCCAAAGGAGATCGAAGGTTTGCAGTCCAGGGACCACGACTGTGGAATGCTCTACCAACCGCCATCCGTCTGGAGGTGGACCACTTGGCCTTCAGGAGAAAGATTAAATCCCATCTTTTCTGAGGTCAAAGGGTTCTACCCACGGAATGGTTACAGCGCCCAGAGGCGATTTAGTTTGTATGTGTTGCACTATATAAGTTTTTCACTCACTTACTCACTCAGCGCCACCTAGTGGTTAACCCCCCTCACTGCCAGTGTCATTTTTACAGTAATCAGTGCATTTTTATAGCACTGATCGCTGTAAAAATGACAATGGTCCCAAAAAAGGTGTCAAAAGTGTATGATGTGTCCGCCATAGTCGCAGTCACGATAAAAAACGTAGATCACCGACATTACTAGTAAAAATAAATAATAATAATAATAAAAAAATTGCCATAATTCTATCCCCTATTTTGTAGATGCTATAACTTCTGCGCAAACCAATCAATATGCTTATTGCGATTTTTTTTTACCAAAATTATGTAGAAGAATACGTATCGGCCCATAGTGAGGAAAAAAAGTTTTTTATATATTTTTGGGGGATATTTATTATAACAAGTAAAAAATATTTTTTTTTTCAAAATTGATGCTCTATTTTTGTTTATAGTGCAAAAAATAAAAACCGCAGAGGAGATCAAATACCACCAAAAGAAAGCTCCATTTGTGGGGAAAAAAGGACATCAATTTTGTTTGGGAGCCACGTGCAATTGTCAGTTAAAGCGACGCAGTGCCGAATGGCAAAAAGTGGCCTGGTCTTTGACCAGCAAAATGGTCCGGGGCTTAAGTGGTTAAGTGAGTGAGCTGATTAGATAACAAATCCAGCTGAAGCAGGTCTGGATATTCTGTACTGTGTAACGCTTAAAGCCTGCTCAAGGGTGTTACCCTGGATTGAGTTTCTGTACATGTCAGAGTAGGGAGCCCTGCACCATATTTGGTGACAGAGGCCTAGATTCACAAAGCGATTACGCCTGTGTAAATGTTGTTAGACAGGAGTAATTTCGATTTACGAGCGTTTTTACGCTAGTCGAAATCCTCAAACCATGAAAAGACACCTGCGTGCTAAATTTCGACTTTATTACGTGTTAGTACGCCTTCAGATCTACGCTGCCTGAAAATTGCGGCCACTGGGCACTTCCTGTTGTTTTTCACCTTCTGTTGTTTTTCACCTTCATGGTAGCTTTTGCCTGGAATCCACAAAATTTCGCTCTTCAAACGCAATCTCTTACGGCACCTTTATCATCTTTTTTTTCCGTTTCACTATACCAGCTTTTTGCTGGTCTAATATTAGACAGCCCATGTTAAGTATGGCCGTCGTTCCCGCGTCGAATTTCAACGTTTTTCGATTTCTTTTATTATTTTTAACGTAAGTCGTCCGGGAATAGGAATGTTCGTAAACGCCGCTACTCAAACAACGAATGACGTCACGACGTGATTTCGCGCAATGCACGGCGGGAAATTCCTGAACAGAGCATGCGCAGTTCGATGTCGCGGGACGCGCTTAATTTAAATGCTTCACGCCCCCTACTCACGTATTTCGATTGCGCGGCGGAAAAAAAATACGATACAATAGCGTACGCGCAAAAAAACTACCTGAATTCGGCGTAGAGTCTGGTGATAGACGGCAGCGTAGCGTATTTCGATTACGCAGCGGAAGATTACATCTATGTGAATCTGCCCCAGAGACTAATCTTTTTTTACAGGCCAGCAATAGGTTGCTTCAAGTCTGTTAGCAAGGCAGCCTATGTAAATTGCCAAGTGTCAAAGATCACAAGGATTTTTTTTCTTGTTCTCTAATTTGTACCTGTGCGTATTGAAAATATTAATTGTAAATTATTGTCACTGAGATCTGCTGTTTGATGAGCCTGTTTAAAGTGTATATCACAGCAATGGAGGTGCTGTATGGTGGCTACCCACCCTGTTAAAAAAAAAAAAACTTTGGAAGACAGGTGTAAAAGGACAGATAGAGGTGCTGCATGTGGAGGTATTAGGTAGCAAGCATTGTTGATGTGCCCATAGATGGCCATAGATGGCCATAGATGGGTCAAAAAATTGACAAAATTTCTTTCAACCAGTAGTTTGAACGGATAAAACTGACTCTGTTCTCCCATATACACACTCGATGTGGATGGGGGAATCCTCCCTGCTGAGCTTTTGTATTCTGACAGCGGGGAGTAGGGTTGCCACCTCATCCCTTTAAAACAGAACACATATTAATTACACAGGTTCTGTGGCTGATTAAGGGGGTAATTAATTTCACTTGGTGCCTTATCTGCATTAAATTAGCCTCCAGAACCTGTGTAATGCATATGTGTTCTGTTTTAAAGGGATGAGGTGGCAACCCTAGAGGGGAGGCTTCTCCGATGTCAGAATACACTGATAAGCATTGCAGGCTATACCCTGCAGTGCTGATTGAGCAGGGAATATTTGACAGGGCAGTTGTACAGAAGTCGATCTACTAATTGATCAGCTCCCTTGCCCATAAATAGATTGAAATTGGGACAGTGCCTAACGAACTGGCCAAATTTCGATCCATGTATGACCGACTTTGACCGACGGCTAAGGCCTCGTACACACGAGGGGATATGTCCGCTGAAAACGGTCCGATGGACCGTTTCAGCAGACATCTCCGCTCGTGTGTATGGGCTAGCGGACAGATTTGTCCATCGGACAAATTTCAAAGCATGCTTTGAAATTTGTCCGCTACAAACCTGTCCGTCGGATATGTCCGCTGGTTAGTATGTAAACCAGCGGACATATCCTCCCACACATGCGTCGTATCCTGTGAATGGATCCGACGCATGCGCGCGGAAGTGTTTACTTCCTGGTGCGTGACGTAGCGGTGACGTGGCGGCGTCAACGTCACCGCCGCGTCACCGATACGTCACCGCGCCGTCCGCCGGCGGGGAATTTGATCCGATGGTGTGTACACGCCATCGGATCAAACTCCAGATCGGACATATCCGATGGAAATGGTCCGCGGACCGTTTTCATCGGATATGTCCGATCGTGTGTACGAGGCCTAAGTGATTGACGTGATGACAAAAACTTCTCCCCTGAGCATAAGGCACGTCACGAGTTGCCAAAAGAAGCCGAACGCCGGTGCACAGGTGCCGTATAGTGTCGTATAGAGCCGACTCGCAGTTCGGCTTCTTTCGGAAACGCGTGATGCACCTTATGTGCCGGGGGGAAGTTTGTCATCACGTCAATCACTTGGCCTCTGCATAGGAACGCCCACTCCTGCGGGAGCCACTACCTGGAAGCCGGGGGACAAAATAGCTATACGACGGTATGTACAGCAAAAAAATAAAAAATCAGCATACTGTCAATGTTGCAAGTGAGCACAATGTAATGTTAGAAAAATGTTTTTAGGGTGAACCTCCGCTTTAAAATCAGCCCCCTCCTCAAAGGCTCAGAACAGCCTTTTCTAGTTACATTGAGCAAACCAATTCATTTGCAATGAGTCCTCAATGCATATCCCCACACAAAAAAGCCACCTGCCTTATTTTTGCCCGTTCTTATTGCATACTTGAGGCTACTTTCACACTGGACAGCCCTCGGGCTTTCACACTGGAGTGAGAGGAGCTGCTCTTTCAGGGCACTTCGCAAGTGCTATTTTTAGCTCTATAGCGCCCCAGTGTGAAAGCAGCATTATGCTACACTGATGCTGCATTGAAAGCATGTGTGAACGCACACTACAATGCATGCACACAAGTGTGGAGCAATGTTACTTTTTCCTTTTCAATCTCTTTAAATGGTGACCTCACAATTATTTAAATCAGTAGAAAAAATCATAAATTATGTTATAGAATGGCAAATAATAAATACTTCTACAAACTATATTCCTTAAAGAGGAGGTTCACCCTCCAAAAAAATTTCAGGCATGCCATGGAGCCCACCCACCCGACCGCCAGTATGCCGTTTATTTATTTATTTTTCTATACAAAGCTTTTTACGGGCTCTCTTCCGATCCGGCGATCCCGCGGGACTGAGCGTTTAGAATCACAGGCTGTGATTGACGTCCCTCAGCCTAGCGCATCACGAGATGCCGAAGGAACCCGAACGCCGGTGCGCAGGCGCCATATAGGGCCATATAGGGCCGCACCGACGTTAGGGTTCCTTCGGCATCTTTTGGAGCGTGAACCACCCCTTTAACATTTTAGAGAGCATTTTTTGGGCATTAAAAAATGTTTCTTTTAGTTTGTGCAAATATTTCACAAACAATATGTGACATATTCCTTACTTTTTCTTTGTGAAATTGTTTTTGGGAAATCATAATGTACCGTGTAAAATTTCTATTAAAATCAACGTCAGAGACATTGGCATGGTTTATTAAAGCTTGTGTGCAAAAGACGGGCATCAATCATGTGAGGACAAACAAATGACATTTACTGTGTGCCTGCATTTCATGCAGACACGTACACAGGTTACTGTACAGTGTATATAAGCTAAATTTACTAACAGGTGTGGTTTTCTATGAAATGCATGTTCAAGCATCCAAACGTACACCAGCCTAAAATAAATGTGCCTTGGGATATAAAATCACCCCACTTTTCATGCCCATGTGGGAACAAAACCATGTTAAGTGATTGCCAATATTGTTACAATGACTCTGTCAGGGGTTAACAAAGTTATAAAGTCACTAACCATGCAGCATTACGCTCACCTGTCCCCTGTTTGCTAAAATGTCATGCTGTAGCAGAACTCTTGGAAGTGATCCTTTTCCACATTTTCCCCCATGTGTAACAGTTTATTTCCCCACAACTGCTGTGGTTCCTCCCACCAACCTCTATGCCATGTATCTTACAGTGATGAGAGAACCAACTAACCACTGACCAGCCTGTGTGTCATGAACAGGTGTGACCAGAATCGTGTAAACTGCAACAAAAGGACACCAAAACGTATGTAAGGTGAAAAATAATAGCGTTTATTGAAGATAAGTGATAAATTAGTAAACCCCCCCAAATACAAACAGTGCACAACCAACCAGAGACCCACAGACAACAAATCAGGCCCGGACTGGGACAAAAAATAGGCCCAGGCATTTTGGATTGAGCAGCCCATGACATGCTAACCGGCACCTCCGGCAGAGAGCACAAGGGAGGTGGAGAGCACGGGAGGGCGGTGGAGGGCATGGGGGAAGATGGAGAGCAGAGGGAGGGAGGTGGAGAGCATGGGGGGAGGTGGAGAGCTTGGGGGGAGGTGGAGAGCATGGGGGGAGGTGGAGAGCACTGAGGAGAGGTAGAGAGCACTGGGGGGGTGGCGGAGAGCATGGAGGGAGGTGGAGAGCACTGGGGGGGGATGGCAGAGAGCCCTGGGGGGGTTGAGAGCCCTGGGGGGGTTGAGAGCACTCGAGGTGGCAGAGAGCACTGGTGGGGATGGGGGAGAGCACTGGTGGGGATGGCGAAGAGCACTGAGGGAGTAGCAGGGAGCACTGGGGGGGTGGCACAGAGCACTGGGGGGGTGGCAGAAAGCAATGGGGGGTAGCAGAGAGCAATGGGGGGTAGCAGAGAGCAATGGGGGGGTAGCAGAGAGCCCTGGGGGGACAGAGAGCCCTGGGAGGTTGAGACCACGGGGGGTGGCAGAGACCGCTGGGGGGGTGGCAGAGACTGCTGGGGGGGGGGTGGCAGAGACCGCTGGGGGGGTGGCAGAGAGCCCTGGGGGGCAGAGAGCACTGGGGGGTGGCAGAGCACGGGGGGAGGTTAAGATCACTGGGGGGTGGCAGAAAGCACTGAAGGGTGGAAGAGAGCCCTGGGGGGTGGAAGAGAGCACTGGGGGGAGGTTGAGAGCACTGGGGGGATGGCAGAGAGCACTGGGGGGGGGTGGAGATCACGAGGAGGCAAGGTGGTGTGGGAGGAGCAGTGGGGGCAGCTGCATTTAAAAACAATAATTTTCTCCATCTTCCTTCTGCAGTATTGAAATGCCTGCGTTTCCTCTACCTCTTGCAGCCTCAGGCATTCCAATACTGCAGAAGGGAGATGTAGAAAATGATTGTTTTATATGCAGCCGCCCCCACTGCTCCTCCTATCCAGGTTACAGGAGCGGGGGCTGCACTCACTTTTTCTGCTATCTGGGCTGTCTTCAGGTTGTCAGCAGCAGGTGTCTGCTCTGGCTCCTCCCCCCTCGCAGTCGTGCCCCCCATCGTGGAGAGGCCGAAGGCTTTTCATCTAGCCCCGCCCCCTCTGTGATTACGTCCCCCGGGTGGCCACGGAGAGGCTAGATGAGTGAAGGTGGATCAAAGCTGCTTGTGCCCCACTACTAGGCCTGGTGGCCCGTCTGGGCCTGCAAAAAATAATTATATACAACAAAAAGGGAAGTACCAGAATAATACACGTTAGCCAGGCCAGGATTATACACAGAGATCAGCAGATGAACAAAGGGCAGGACAGGAGTGGGGGAAGGTGGATGGGATCAGGCTCAGATAACAGGCTAACAGGTCAGGGTGCAAGAACGATACCAAGGCAAGCATGCGAGTGCTTGCCGGATATTTATATGCATGTAAGGAATTATGGGGCCCCTTACACAGCTCCAGGCATGGGCCCCCTGGAGCAGAGAACCCGGGGGAGCTGCCGTCTAGAATTGAGAAGCGGGGGGTCCCTTTACAAAAAAAAGAAGAAATAAAGAAAAATATATATTAAAAAAGGGGGTAGCCATCTGGGGCCCTGGGGACCTCTGGGCCCTTTAATAAAAAGAACAAAAAGACCTCTGGGCCCTTTAATAAAAAAAAAAAAAAAAAATAACTTCCCACCAACTACCGAGGGTGACACCCCTTACTGGCAGGAGTGTGCACTACTACTGACCGTGTGCAGTTTGTATAAAACAAAAAGCTCATAACCTGAGCATAATAAAAACAAAAAGCTCATAACCTGAGCATAATAAAAACAAAAAGCTCATAACCTGAGCATAACCAAAAAATGAAGAAAAAAAAGAGCAACCAAAAAAAGCCATCATTTGGCCTGACGGGGGCTCCTTCTGGTGGGCCCTCTCTGGCTCCTCAGATGCCTGGAGGGAGCCTCGGGTGGGGGAGGGGGCATCTGGAGGTGGCTGATCCCCGGGTGGGCCACTCCTGGCAGGTGTGGCCTGCATGCCCTCCAAGGCCACGGCTATCCGGCTGAGGAAGGAGTTGGTCTGGGCCTGCATACTCAGCTGCCGGGTCACCTGATATTGGTGGGCCCGCTGCCTCTGCCTCCCCTGGTCCTGAATTGCAGCTGTGTTGGCCTGCACGGCAGCAGTAAGGTGCCGAACATCAGCCTGCACCTTCCCCAGGCTGGTCACCACTGCGGCGCAGTTGCAGCTGACGTCCTGCACTGCCTCTGTCATGTGTCCCACGGAGGCCAGGCTGCCAGTCACACGGTCCAGGTGGCCAGCTATCTTCCCCATCTGCTGGGTCTGCCTGGCCTGGTCCCTCGCCATTTGGTCATGGACCACGTCAGAGACCCCCCTGGTCTTCCGGGTCGCCTTCCTGGGGCCAGGAGATGGTAGTCCCCGGGGGGATGGAGTCGCCCTTGAGGGGCTTCCTATGATGGGGAGGGGATCTGAGAGGGCCCTGCTGAAGGGGAGGACTCCTCCAAAAATAAAACAAACTCCTGCTCAGAGACGACCGGCTCCTCCTCAACCACCTCAGCAGGTGAGGTGTGGGCACTCCCCTCCACCTCGGTGTCTTCAGTGCCCAGGGGGTCGGGCTCAGGATGCAGTTGGGGGGATGGGGTGGAATGGCCGCCGGCAGATGATGGCCCAGCTCGGTCATCTGTGGATGACACAAAGCATACACATGTTGGTGGTCCCACACACTTGGCACATGTACCCTCCCCCTCCCTCACATGCAATCCAAATAGGGGATAAAAAACACTTACCCGTCCTGGAGCCTTCATCCACAGAATCATAGCCCTGTACCCCCTCCAACTGCTCCCTCTCCAGGCAGCGGGCGACCACCTCCTCCTCCGTGGTCAGGCTGACTGCACATGGGGGTCCACCCCCCGTGCCCCTCTCATGCCTCCTAATGGTGGCCACCTTGCCCCGGACTTTGCACCTCACATCATTTATTTTTTTGGATATGTCAGCAGCAGTCCGGGTCGAATATCCCAAACTGTTCACCCTGGCAGCAATGGACTCCAGGATGGCCTGCTTCCTGTCCCGGCTTGTCTGGCGACTTTTACTGCCATGGATGAAGACATTGTAGGTCTCCATAGCCGAGATGACGGTTGACAGCTCCTGGCCATTAAAGTTTAGCTTTCTCCTCTGTCTGCGGGGAACGGGAGCAGCCATCTCAGAGCAAAAGTAACTTCCCTGGGGGGAACCGGATATACTTTTACGGAATGGCACATCTGCAGCCGCATTTATACGCAAGACGTAAGACGATGCGTCGACGTTTCCCAGGAAGTGGTGCCGACGAAAGTCGTGAGCATGCGCACAGGGAAGCGAGTAGAGCCCGACGTCACTGCGCATGCTCCCTGGATAATGCGCCGTACGTAAGTCTCTGCGCTGGGCTCCGCCCATCATTTACATATGGTCACACCCACTTCCACTTACGTCGGGTTGCGCCATCGCATTTTCGTTACGCCGGCGCAAAGTAAGGAGCAAGTGCTTGGTGAATACTGTACTTGACTCACTAGTTTGCGTCGGCGTAACGTATATGCGCTGCGCTACGCCGGAAAAATAATGTGCCCATCTACATGAATCTGGCCCTATTTGTTTAGTTAGCGCCAGACGGCAAGGATTTAATTTATTGTTTTGTTTTATTTTTTAACCTGCAAACCATTTATAAATAAAACCTGACACCCGCCAGACTTAAAAAGAAAGTGCCTGCTTACGGACTATCATTCAGAAAAGTTGATCCCCACGAGCTAATCTCCCACAAATATATATATATATATATAAGGGCTGTGCAAATTAACTTTTAATTGATCGATTAATCTTTAATTTTTTTGATCGATCAAAATCTTTTTGATCGATTAAAATTCTTTTGATTTGTACTCACCTCTCCACCGGCTTCTGGGCATTCAGGGAGTGCCGTCGGAGATCCGGTGACGTCACAGACACTGGCCGGGCTTGCCGTGTCCATCTGAAGGGCTCCTTTGCTGTGCCTTCATATCTGCGTGCCGGCGGGACCTTACTATCTGCCACACGCAAGGGCTGTTACACTTCCCTCTATCACTTCCCTCTATCACCCTGGAATTCTACAACCATCCACTGGGAGTTGTGATAGTTCCCTTCACGGGACATCTACATGCCGACGGACTGATGTTAACCCCTCCTCATCTGGATTCAGCAGTGGTATCGTTTTACACATTTTTATACCAGTATCATGCTTGGCTACATGTTTTTATGACTGCTTTTGCTACCGTTTGGTATTACTTGCACCATTTTTACAGTTTATGTAGCTACATCGATTTTATCTCCAGTGCAATATTTATCTTGAAGACTATAAAAGTTTTAATGCTATTCCCATCGAGCGCTGCCTTTGTGTGATTTTTGAATCCTGATATCCATTTTTCCAGTGGTTGGTAGCTGCACTGGGAATCGGCCTGCAAGGAGATCAGCTAAAAGTAGTTGGATCTGTATGTGCGTTGTAATTAATCGAAATTAGTCGATTAATCGATTAAAAAAATAAACGATTAATCGAACACAAAAATTTTGATCAGTAACAGCCCTAATATATATATATATATATATATATATATATATATATATATATCTATATATATAGATATAGATATATATATATATATATCATTTTTTTTTTTTTTTTTTTTTTTAATAAAGAAAAATAAATAAATAAAAAACTATGAAAAAAAAAAAGAAGGGGGGTTGCCATCTGGGGCCCTGGAATACAATAAATAAAAAAATATATAAAAAAAGATTTTTTTTTATAAAAAAAAAGGGGGGTTGTCATCCAGGGCCCTGGTGATCTCTGGGCCCCTGGGGACCTGCAGACCCCTAAAAAATAAAATAAAAAAAATGGCCCTTTAATAAAAAATAAAATAAAAAAAGGGGGGGTTGCCATTTGGGGGCCTCCAGGTCCCTGGGAACCTATGGACCCCTAAAAAAAGGGGGTTGCCATCCGGGCCCCTGGGGACCCCCGGGCCCCTTACAGGTGTACTGCCTGTACCCCCCTGATGGCGGCCCTGCCTGTAACTAGCCTCAAGTGACACCTGATTGCAGGAGGTGCTGTCTACTCCACACTGCCAGGAGACACCCACTAGTGGACACCGGTACTACGGCCTAAGGATCCAACAGTGCCACCAGCAGGTGAATCCCTCCACTACAGATCCTGAGTGTTAGAAGACACCTCGTGGTGGACACTGGTACTGCGATCCACCGAACCGACAGTGCCCCCAATGGGTGAACCCTTTCCTGACACTGTGATTATAATGCACACTGGGCACCCCAAAAAGTTGTGCAGTGATCCTCTTTCCAGAATCCCAGAAAGTGCATCACCTATAATCACAACCTACTAGCTGAATTTTTTTAACAAGCAGGATTGCTCTTTTTTGAGCACGTATAGTAAGTGATACATAGATAACAGATATCCAGATAATAAAACATATCAAAGAGGGAAGTCATCCTATCAATTAAGACATAGTGGTACATCACAAGGAAATACATAAGGAACGCAGACCTACAAATTACCAGCAAAGAAAAGAAAACAAGTATAGACTCATCCCATGGGGGGACAAACATTTAGCACTCCAACCATGGTTGCCAGATTTTTTCAGATTTCCATGGGCAATTCCTATTGATATATGTTAATTTGTACATAGGCAACACCCCATTTTAGGACACTTCATTCTGTGTTTCCAATCACCTGGCCGAAGCCAGGGGCACAGACCTAAACATGTAGACTTCCATACAGTACAGTCACCAGAAGCCCCTAGTGCAGCCATCTCCCCCTACAAGTAAAGGAGGTAAAAATAAAGGGCTGATTCAAACAGGTAGCAAGATGGCAGAAGTTCCACTTCAGGGTGTAGCAAACATAAAAGGTAATGACAGGTAACAAATATCAGTGTTAATTAAAGGAGCAAGCCTCTGTCAGGAGAATAATTATCAGCCCCACGGCGGCAGGGATTCCAACCAGGCAGCATCCCTTGTGTGGAAAAAAAAGTGCCGTCTCCCCATCCACCACCCTAAGCTTAGCTGGGAAGAGGATACTTTAGGAAAGGTCTTTAACCCTCATGGCCACCGTAACCGAGTCAAAGGACCAGCGTATATTTTGCTCTTCCACGGTATAATCAGGGAAAATTAGCAGCTTAGCGTTGTGATATGCCAGGGGCCCCAGGGTCCTTGCAATCCACAGGACCTCATCCCAATAGTGGAAATTAAGGGCCTCAAGGGGGGGGGGGGCCTGATGAGTCCATTTAACAGTGAAGTATGGGGAATACTAGGCTGCAGACAATGATCTGAGCAGTTCCTCCACAAGTACTGTAGCGTTCTTACCCTCTGCTCCCTCAGCCAGGACCACGATTCAGAGGTTTTGCATTCACTCTTTGGTTCCCGGAATCCTCTGCTCGGTTATCCAACACCCGTTGTTATTAGGGTTGCCACCTGTCCGGTTTTGACCCAGGCAGTCCGGGTTTGGACACATGTGCCCGGTTTTGAAGCCTCCTGAGACCCGGGCACATTTAAAAAAAATTTTTTTTTTTTAGCTGTCCATCCTGGCCCGGCCGCAACAGAGCTGCACATCCCCGGCTCCACCAGCTTGCCTGAGTGTTGGTAGAAGGTGTGCCGCCCGCAGAAGTGCTCTCTGTTAGCCCCCTGTAAACATGTGTGCATCCGGGCTGTAAACATGTGTGCAACTTCTCACTGTGCTAGCCCCTCCCCCTCCCTCCCTCCGGCGCGCCTCCGTCTGCATTGTGTGCTGCAGAGTGGAAGAGGACACATGGGACACAGAGTGCTCAGCTCTTCTCTGACTGGCTACAGAATACACATGGAGGTGGGTGGATGGGCGGACCATACACTACCCCCACCATACACTAAACATACAGTTCTGCCCCCCCTGCATATACCATTACCATCCACAGCCGTATATACAGTTCTGCCCCGCCTCCATACCATCCACAGCCATACATACAGTCCTGCCCCCCCTGCATATACCATCCACAGCCATACATACAGTCCTGCCCCCCTCCATATACCATCCACAGCCATACATACAGTCCTGCCCCCCCCCCCTCCATACAGGGCCGGATTAACAGAGGGGCTGATGGAGCGGGGGTTGTAGCTCGATGACCAGAGGTCACAGAAACCCCACATTTGGGGGGTAGTCAGTTGAAGACCTACCCCATAACTGGTCAAAATATGGGATGGCTATCATTTATGGTTCTGGAGATACGGGGCTGCTTGCACAGCCTGTCAGAAGCTACATACAGAGCGGCCATTATAAATACAAGCTGACACACTGCAGCAGACTGAGAAAAAAAAATCATCATTAATTTTTTGCTAGAAAATTACTCTATGGTGGTCTTTGCAACTTTTTATGTTGCACGGCATAGAGCTGCACGATTCTGGCTAAAACGACAACTGCAATTTTTTTGCTTAGAAGATAGATGACGATTCTCTCACGATTCGTGCGGCATAACATCATCTTTCACATTAAAATGAAAAAAAAAAAATGGACTAACTTTACTGTTTTGTTTTTATGGTTTTTATTATTCAATGAAGTGGGCAAATGCAGCGTGACATAAAATATTGCAGCAATTCCCATTTTTGTCTCTGCTAAAATATATATATAATGTTTGGTGGTTCCAAGTAATTTTCTAGCAAAAAATATTGCTTTTTAACAAGTGTTGGACTTTAAGTGGTTACATTTCTTGCATTTACACACAGAAGTTTAATCTAAAAAGGAAGTTGGTTACAATGTTTCATGTTGTTTACAAACTTGGCAGACTGCCTGGATATTTTCTTTACACACAGAAGTTTATCCCTTTGTTCTATGAAGAAAGTTTCAGTTACAATGTTTCCTGATAAGAACTTGGCAGACTGTCCAGATATTTTCTTTTGACAGCTGAAAGTCTCTCCACTTGTTATATGAAAGAATCAGCAAACTCTGCATTGGAGATGTCAGGGGGGTTGAATCGACATCACAATTTTTTAACCATTAATTGTGCAGCTCTAGCACGGTACTGTATTTGTGCAGCAATTTTTCAAACATTTTTTTTTTTTTTGGAAATAAACTGTTTCATTCATTAAAAAAAAACACTAAAGTTAGCACGATTTTTTTTGGTATCCTAAGCGATGCTTTAAATTTTTTTAGGTTACATGTTTAGAGCTACATACCCTCCACACTCCTCTCCTGTACATACTGCCCACTGTCATACCCTCCACACTCCTCTCCTGTACATACTGCCCACTGTCATACCCTCCACACTCCTCTCCTGTACATACTGCCCACTATCATATCCTCCACACTCCTCTCCTGTACATAGTGCCCACTATCATACCCTCCACACTCCTCTCCTGTACATACTGCCCACTGTCATACCCTCCACACTCCTCTCCTGTACATACTGCCCACTATCATATCCTCCACACTCCTCTCCTGTACATAGTGCCCACTATCATACCCTCCACACTCCTCTCCTGTACATACTGCCCACTATCATACCCTCCACACTCCTCTCCTGTACATACTGCCCACTATCATACCCTCCACACTCCTCTCCTGTACATAGTGCCCACTATCATACCCTCCACACTCCTCTCCTGTACATAGTGCCCACTGTCATACCCTCCACACTCCTCTCCTGTTCATACTGCCCCCATCATACCCTCCACACTCCTCTCCTGTACATACTGCCCACTGTCATACCCTCCACACTCCTCTCCTGTACACACTGCCCACTGTCATACCCTCCACACTCCTCTCCTGTACATACTGCCCACTGTCATACCCTCCACACTCCTCTCCTGTACATACTGCCCACTATCATACCCTCCACACTCCTCTCCTGTACATAGTGCCCACTATCATACCCTCCACACTCCTCTCCTGTACATAGTGCCCACTGTCATACCCTCCACACTCCTCTCCTGTTCATACTGCCCCCATCATACCCTCCACACTCCTCTCCTGTACATACTGCCCACTGTCATACCCTCCACACTCCTCTCCTGTACATACTGCCCACTGTCATACCCTCCACACTCCTCTCCTGTACATACTGCCCACTGTCATACCCTCCACACTCCTCTCCTGTTCATACTGCCCCCATCATACCCTCCACACTCCTCTCCTGTACATACTGCCCACTGTCATACCCTCCACACTCCTCTCCTGTACACACTGCCCACTGTCATACCCTCCACACTCCTCTCCTGTACATACTGCCCACTATCATACCCTCCACACTCCTCTCCTGTACATACTGCCCCCATCATACCCTCCACACTCCTCTCCTGTACATACTGCCCACTGTCATACCCTCCACACTCCTCTCCTGTACACACTGCCCACTGTCATACCCTCCACACTCCTCTCCTGTACATACTGCCCACTATCATACCCTCCACACTCCTCTCCTGTACATAGTGCCCACTATCATACCCTCCACACTCCTCTCCTGTACATACTGCCCACTATCATACCCTCCACACTCCCCTCCTGTACATAGTGCCCACTATCATACCCTCCACACTCCTCTCCTGTACATACTGCCCACTATCATACCCTCCACACTCCTCTCCTGTACATAGTGCCCACTATCATACCCTCCACACTCCTCTCCTGTACATAGTGCCCACTGTCATACCCTCCACACTCCTCTCCTGTTCATACTGCCCCCATCATACCCTCCACACTCCTCTCCTGTACATACTGCCCTCTGTCATACCCTCCACACTCCTCTCCTGTACACACTGCCCACTGTCATACCCTCCACACTCCTCTCCTGTACATACTGCCCACTGTCATACCCTCCACACTCCTCTCCTGTACATACTGCCCACTATCATACCCTCCACACTCCTCTCCTGTACATAGTGCCCACTATCATACCCTCCACACTCCTCTCCTGTACATAGTGCCCACTGTCATACCCTCCACACTCCTCTCCTGTTCATACTGCCCCCATCATACCCTCCACACTCCTCTCCTGTACATACTGCCCACTGTCATACCCTCCACACTCCTCTCCTGTACACACTGCCCACTGTCATACCCTCCACACTCCTCTCCTGTACATACTGCCCACTGTCATACCCTCCGCACTCCTCTCATGTACATACTGCCCACTATCATACCCTCCACACTCCTCTCCTGTACATAGTGCCCACTATCATACCCTCCACACTCCTCTCCTGTACATAGTGCCCACTGTCATACCCTCCACACTCCTCTCCTGTTCATACTGCCCCCATCATACCCTCCACACTCCTCTCCTGTACATACTGCCCACTGTCATACCCTCCACACTCCTCTCCTGTACATACTGCCCACTGTCATACCCTCCACACTCCTCTCCTGTACATACTGCCCACTGTCATACCCTCCACACTCCTCTCCTGTTCATACTGCCCCCATCATACCCTCGCACTCCTCTCCTGTACATAGTGCTCCCATCATACCCTCCACACTCCTCTACTGCATATACTGGTCACTGTTACACCCTCTTCACTCCTTTCCTGCAAGTAATACCTAACCTCTGCACTCATTTCCTGTACATAATGTCTTACACTTTGCACTCCTTTCCTACACATACCAACATACGCGCCACACTCTTGTATATACTGTTGTAAATTCTGCACTCCCTCCCTGCACATACTGTAATACCCTCTGTACTTAATGAAAATTAAAAGGTGAACTAATGCCCCTGATCTCCACTGCACTTACCTCTGTAGTAATGGAAGAGTTTTATTTAAATGATTGTGCTGAGGTTTATTCATGTCAGTGAGACTCTTACTTGTGGCACAGCAAAGTAAGCATATTTTATAGGTAAAATAATTATTTTGTTTTATTTAATCATGCCTCGTGAAGCCCCTCCCTCAATATGGCCACACCCACCATATGTAGTGGCGTGTTCGGGTTTGGCTTGAGGAAAAGGTGGCAACCCTAGTTGTTATGTAACTGCTGGATGAGCCTGACATGCGGTGGGAAGGCTTTCTCGTACAACCCGGCTCAAGGGCCACTGGTGCTGCAACAGTGGCCGCAACAGTGGCCACAAGAGCCTGGCAGTGTATGGGTGCCTGGTTCGTCTTTGGTCTTGTCAGTTCAGCTGGTGCAGCAGAAAACAGGAAGCAGGCTGGTAGGTGCAGGGCTGGGGAGACACCACTAAATACGTAGTCAGACAAGCCGTGTTTGGTAACAGATGATCAGATATCCTTCAGCAAAAGGATATCAAGCAGTGTAGAGCTAAGCATGGTTTCAAGGCAGGTCGGGGTCAGGATAACAGAGATCAATCGTGATCAAACAAGCTGGGTCAAACACAGGAAACAGATTGGCTCCCAGGAACAGGAAGTCACGGAAACAGGTATGAGCTGCAGCTCAGACAGCAAAGACACAGTGCTGCTGAGGTGTTTAAATAAGGCAGCCTGTTGCCAATCACTGAAATCAGTCTGCACTATTAACCCTTTGGTGGTAGTTGAATGATATTGCCCCCCTTACGGGCAACCTCCAGGTGCCCAACAGGTCTCTCTTCTGTAGATGACTGAGAAAAAAGGCATTAACCAAGTCTCTGGCATGCACATCCTGTTCAACCTCCCAAGAGTTATCCTTCGGCCATAACCTTTCCATTTAACCGGGTACTGTACCCGATTTCTTCTCCTCCTACAGCACCGCAGAGGTGGATGGAGGCAGGGGGCCTAGGGGAGATTGGAGGCAGGGGGAGATTGGAGGCAGGGGGAGATGGTGGCATCGCAGAGGTTGGGGATGGAGACAGGGGTTGTTGGTGGCACCGCAGAGGGGGATGGAGGCAGGGGATGATGGAGGCAGGGGGTTACATAGTTACATAGTTAGTCAGGTTAAAAAAAGACACAAGTCAATCCAGTTCAACCGCAAAAAAATAAAACAAACAAAATGTAGCGCCCCCTTGTTTTTGCATGGGCGCTGCGTTTAAAACTAGTTGGACTGGGAGAGCTAAGTTGCTCCCAGTTGTGACTTGTTTAGGTTGTTGACCTATGTCATTCCGGAAAGATCCACTGGCTTGGACTGCATTCTGGGGATGTAGTTTCATCCTTGGCCGGCAGTGGGAGCCAGCGGGATTTCTGGCGGATTGGAGTCTTCCTCAGCAGCCAATTGGAGAGTTTTTCTCCTTGCTGGGCATGCTGGGGAGGGGTATATCTGGGACCTAGGTCAGTCTTCGGGGTTCTTCTTCTTCACGTGTGCGGGGTCCCGGACTCAGGGTGCGGCATCCACCTTCAGGGTGTGCGCGCCCATGGACCCCGCCGGCGCGGCCCGTCTGGCTAGGTTGCTGGGCCTTCCTGAGTCTCAGTTGGAGACAAGAATCAAGGGGCCCCCAGAGATTTACTGGGTCCCCGAAGCTTAAGAGAATCCCAGATGGGGATTCGGTGACCGGAATGCTGGCAGGTACGCTCCACTTGCCGCCCGGTGACCTATGCTGAGAGACTACTGGGGGGATTCGCTCTGTTCGCACATTTAGTCTATCCAAATTAACTGGCCTGTGGCAGAGGCCTAGAGCCGGGCCTGTGAGAGAGACCCGTTCCTCCCAGCCAAGATTCGAGGTGGCGCCTTGGCTGCCAGGTCTGTGTGAGAGACACCTGTCCGGGGACACCTTACCCACTCAATCTCATAGGAGTGGCGACGTGTGAAAGTTTGTGCTGCTAAGGGCTGATCTGCCTTGCGTATATCCAGGCCCGACATCGAAAGTTTCTCTTCTCTCATCAACCTATTCTTACTTCACCACAGTTGATGTTGGCTAATGTTGGCCTGGAATTAAAGCATTGAGAAAATCTTTATTGACTGTGTGGACCTCCGTTTACTGCTTGATTCTTCTGGTGCATCCCTAAACCAAGCTGGGGTAACTTAATTTGCCGATCGCAAATCAAACCAGCGGCTCCTTCGGGGGTAAGCGCTACAAAAATAAAAAACATAGTACAATCCCATACACCCAACTCCATACCCACAGTTGATCCAGAGGAAGGCAAAAAAAACAGCAGCGCATGATACAATTTTCTACAGCAGGAAAAAAAAAATCCTTCCTGATCCCCTGAGAGGCAATCGGATTTACCCTGGATCAACTTTACCTACAAATCTTAGTACTCAGTTATATTATGTACATTTAGGAAGGATACACATGTGTCATGTGCGCAAATACATTTATGCTAATCAAAATTAATTGGCAGAATATATTAAGCAGGAAACAGGCCACTATACATTGTTTTGCCATGAAACTGTCATGGATCTGCCACCTAAGAGTTAATGGTGCAGATTGATTTCAGTGATTGACAACAGGCTGCCCTATTTAAACACCTCAGCAGCACAGTGTCTTTGCTGCCTGATCTGCAGTTCTTACCTGACTTCCTGTGATCTGACCTGTTTCCTGTTTCCTGTGTTTGAGCCGGCTTGTTGACTACGATTAATCTCTGCTATCCTGATCCCGGCCTGCCTTGTGACCACGCTCAGCTCTACACTGCTTGATTTCCCATTGCCGAACTTGCCTGTATACTGACCATTCTCTGCCTGTCGTTTATACCTGTATCTGATCGTCTGTTACCAAACCCGGTTTGTCTGACTACGTATTCAGTGTCTCCCCAGCCAGTGCACCCACCAGCCAGCTTCCTGTTTCCTGCTGCACCTGCTGAACTGACAGTACCCAAGACAAACCAGGCACCCATACACCGCCAGGCTCTTGTGGCCACTGTCGCAACATCGGTGGCCCTTGAGCTGGGGTTGTATGAGAAGCCTTCCCACTACATGTCAGGCTCATCTGGCAGGTACGTAACAGTATCAGGCAGCCATATCTGAGCCTGCTAGTGGGAAATCGGCCATGGATGACGTCTGCCAGCACCTTGCAGCCCTCACCCAAGCAGTCAAATCTCTACAGGAGAGTTATACGCAACTGGAACAACGTGTACAGACTCTAGCTACACCAACAAGCAATGCTGCCCCTTCTGTCTCAGGGACTGCCACTGCAGCAACCTCATTAGTGATGCCGCCCCCTGAACCCAGAGTTCCAGCACCAGAGAGATTTTCAGGTGACCGGGGAAGGTTTCGATCCTTGTTTCGCAATGCATGTGAACTGTACTTCGCCCTACAACCTCAAACTTTTTCCCTTGAAATGACTAAAGTGGGGGCGCATGCGCGAAGCCTAGCGGGACGGACATGTCTAGCTAGAGCTCCTCTCCGTGAAGGAGAATACCCGCCGATATAGTATCGAATACCGCGCCGAAAACGAATAGGAACACGGACACATATCACGGAGAGGTGAGGGAAACCTCCTGAAAGAATTATGGTGCTCGGAGGAGCGAGGGGCAGAGGAAAATTAAACTTTAACAGCGGCGCTCAGCATACCAAGAGCACCGCAAAAAAGACGCCAGTCACCTCAGAAAACTTTTCCTCAGAGAGGGGTAAGAAAAACTCAAGGAAAACAGCTAAATTAATGGCTCCCCCCAGAAACTTATACCCGGACAGTGAGGGGAATGACAGTACTGAAGATATACAAGCCTCAAACTTAGAAGCCACAGCTCCCACAGGTCTTCTGAAGCAATTTGAAAAAATGCTTTACAGAGCACTACAAAACACCTCAGACCAAATAACTGCAAATCTCACCAAAGAAATTAGAGAGCTTGGAACTCGAACTGAAGCATTGGAGTTAAAGATTGAGGAAATTGAAACATATATGCAAGAATGCTTGACAGAAATTGACTCTCTTAAGGAGGAAAATTTGGTGTTGCAGAGCAGATTAGAAGATTTTGAAAACAGAGCCAGGTTCAGAGGAATCCCAGAATCAGTATTGGACCTGCAAGCTAACATAATGGCGCTATGTCAGGAACTGATCCCTGGCATACCAGTTGAAAGACTAGAATTGGATAGAATTCACAGAGCTTTAAAGGGGTAATTCCCCCAAAAACCTTTTTTTAACATTTATTCAGGCTCGTTATGTCAAGGGGAATCATTTTTTTTTTTTTTAGAAATGAAGCCGTACTTACCGTTTTACAGATGCATCGTCTCCGTCGCTTCCGGGTATGATCGTCTGGTCTGGGCGTGCCTATTTGATTGACAGGCTTCCGACGGTCGCATACATCGCGTCACGAGTAGCCGAAAGAAGCCGAGCGACGGTGCGGCTCTATACTGCGCCTGCGCACCGTCGTTCGGCTACTTTCGGAAAATCGTGACGCGATGTATGCGACCGTCGGAAGCCTGTCAATCAAACAGGCACGCCTATAGTCGGAGCCCATACCCGGAAGCGTCGGAGACGATGCATCTGTAAAACGGTAAGTACGGCTTCATTTCTAAAAAAAAAAAAAATGATTCCCCTTGACATAACGAGCCTGAATAAATGTTAAAAAAAAGGTTTTTGGGGGAACTACCCCTTTAACCTCAAGAAAAGCAGATGGTCCTCCTAGGGACAAAATTCAATTTTTACAGAACAAAAGAACAAGTTCTGGAGGCTGCCAGAGAAAAAGAAAGCTTGTCCTTCCAAGGTCACAATTATCAGATTTTTGCGGACTTATCACAATTGACTATAGCCAAAGGAAGAGCAATGAAACCGCTTCTACTAGAATTACAACACCACAAAATAAAGTACCAGTGGGGCTTCCCCTTCTCCTTGCGCTTCGTTTACCAGGGAACAAAAATTGTGTGTAGAACACCAGATCAGCTACACCAAGCATTATTGGACTTCAAAATAATAGTCATGCCTTCCACAGCGGATACCACCCGCAGAAGAGCGGCTTCTTCCTCCTCTCGCAACGATCCATCCCACCAGGACCAAAACAATGGCATACAACAGCCAAACAAGCGAGGCAGATTCATGGACCAGCCCCAGAGATCAGAAGATACGATGGACTGAACTTTTCAAGCATGAACATCCTGGCACTGTACTTCTATGGAAAGAGGGGGTTTTTGGTCCTATAGAGAGCACTGAGACGGTGTGCCTCTATGGACCTAGCGGTTATCAAGGTAGTGACGGACAATGACTGTATATAAAAATAGTAGTTTCGCAATAGCAGATTGCGTAGCTTCGTCTGGACGTACTGAGGCGTCCGGACAGCTGTCTTTTTATACCTTTTTGTTGGTCTTTGTCTGTCCCTGTTTTTTGTTTTTTGTATGTTATGTTAGTACCGGTTAGTGCACAACTATCTTGTTTTCACGGGTGTAGCTTTGGCCAGCTACCTATAGTTGATAAACCTTTTGATATTTAGGTTTTAGAACCAGTATACTCTTTATGCTAGATTTCGTGTATACTATTTATATACTTTCTGTTATTTATAATAAATTTACTATTTTTATATACAGTCATTGTCCGTCACTACCTTGATAACCGCTAGGTCCATAGAGGCACACCGTCTCAGTGCTCTCTATAGGACCAAAAACCCCCTCTTTCCATATATGCTTATTGGTTATGGTGGTGACCTCCATATAGGAGGAGTGACTATCTGTTATATTTATTGCATATGAGGTGGTGTTCTAGTTTTGTTTTTGTATACACTGTACTTCTACCTTTACCCTCCAATCTGTTATGTCTTTGAACCCCAATCTGACTTTGCCTCCACACAGGAGGTCAAAACACCCCACCAAATTTGACCCCACTTCACCTCACCAATTTATAGCAGATCCCCCCTCTCTCGCTCTAGAAACTCTTACTTAAACAATTGGGCAACCACCCACCTTTCCTAGAGCGGTGCAGGGACCCTATGTCTTATCTCACCCCCTCTCAGCATTTACCTATAGATGCTCCCCCTAGCTCCAATAGTTTCAGCCCATAAATATGCAGTTAAGTAACCCCGCTTGCACATCCCAAGCCCCCACCAATCCTCTATCTCACTTCTAAAGTGCTGAATTCCTTTGGGCACTATTAACTATACACCTTGTTCTTAACAAGTTGGTACTTCTCAACAATGCAACATTAGGCACCCCTAGGGGTGCCTATAAGGTTTTTTTTTCTTTTCAGTATGCGGGTCTCCGATGTACGGAAACCACTTGCGCCGCCTTCGGCCCCCCTCTAGACCTGTCAATATTATGCCGGATTTGGACGAGGGTACCTTTCTCCCTGAAGGGAACTTGTTTTCCCCTTCATGGGTCAGACTTGGATACTCAATTAGCATAAAGTCGTTTAAGAGTTCTATGTTTTGTAATGTTTCTTATCTTTTTTTCAAGGACAATCAATTTGGAAACCCTCCCCTCCTCTTCCCCCCTTTCGTCTGCACGGGCTGGACCGGGACATCCCACCACGGATGGCCAAGGTAAGATCTTCATGTTGGCTTGGCTACCATGGCTCCGTTGAACTTGTTATCGCTTAACGTACAGGGCCTCAATGTACCACAGAAATGCTCCAAGGCATTTAGACATTTTCAGGCCAAGAAAGCACACATAGTATGTTTGCAAGAAACCCACTTTACCCCTCATTCTACCCCTATTAAAACGCATCCTACCCACAAGTATATACGGCATCTGCCTCTACCAATAAAAGAGGCACCCTCATTGCATTCCATAGAACAACACCCTTTACTTTGAAGTCAGAAATTAAAGACCCAGAGGGACGCTACTTAATCCTAACAGGGCACATTATGGACACGGCAGTGACAGTAGTGTCATACTATGCACCTAATTTGAACCCATTGCCCTTTTTGTCTCATCTCCTTCAAATTATTCACACGCACAAGATGGGAGCTCTCTTCGTGTGCGGTGACTCCAATAAGGTCCTCCTCCCTTTCTTAGATAAAACCCCTTTTGCCCTTCCAAAGCAGCAAGCTAAATGGTCCCTTCCCAATCTACTAACTAAGTATAAATTGGTGGTCACTTGGAGAGAAACCAACCCTACGAAGCGTATCTATACATACTACTCTCACCCTCACAGATCTTCTAGCCGCATTGACCACATCTTTACTACTATTGGAATGTTACCAGAAGTGCTTGATTCTAGCATCATTCCCATTCCCTGGTCAGATCATAATGCAGTATTCACAACATTTGCATCCACAATCCCTAAGAACCATGACCCAACCTGGTACCTCCCTGAAATTCTACTCAAGCACCCAGCTCACTTTTCCACAATTGAGCAGAACTTAAAAGATTACTTAGAACTTAACACTAATCCTGAAACATCCCCCCTCACACTTTGGGAAGCCCACAAGCCTGTGCTGAGAGGTGCACTACAAAGACAGCTGGGGATCCTTAAAAGAGAACGGTTGCAGCTAGGGAAAAAAATTGGAAACTAATTACAACCTAGCTTTTCTGGCCTTACAACAGAATCACTCCCCCAAAACCATAGCACGTTTAGACAAAGCTCGCTTGAAGTATGACCTATTCCTTACGAACTCTGCGATCAAAACCCTAACCAGGTCCAAACACTCTTACTACAAGAACTCCAACAAACCGGGAACACTCCTGGCTAGAGCACTAAACTCAATAAATTAGACTCATAACCCGATAAAATTGAAAATTGCAAACAACAACTTCTCCAGTAACCCAATCAAAATAGTGCAGAAATTTAGTGCTCACCTCAAAAAACTACTTTCGGAATCAAGCACTTTTAACAAACCGGAGGCTGACTCCTTTTTCACACAATTACAACTCCCACAAATGACAGAAACTCAGAGAACAGATCTAGAGGAGCCAATTACACAAGGCGACGTTATGGCGGCCATAAAAGAACTCAAATTAAATAAAAGACCTGGACCCGATGGGTTCTCTGCCCGATACTACAAAACTTTCATTAGCTTAATATCCCCAACGTTAGCAGATGCTTACAACGACCTCTTAAAATCAAAATCCTTCAGGCAGGAATCATTAACGGCCACAATCTGCATGATTCCAAAATCACACTCTGACTCCACCCTCACTGAAAATTTTCGCCCAATATCTATGTTGAACACAGATATTAAACTATTAGGTAAAATTCTGGCAAGCCGCCTAAATAAGAGTATCGGTTCACTGATTCACCGGGACCAAGTGGGTTTCATGCCCACTAGACAGGCTGGGGATAATATTCGGAGGGCATGCTTGCTTGCTCATTCAGCCAAGGTAAGGAAGATTCCAGCCTGCTTCATATCTCTGGACATTAAACAGGCTTTCGATTCTGTTTCATGGTCTTACATGGAATATACCTTACAGAAATGGGGCTTCGATCCCAATTTTAGAAATTGGGTCATGGCGCTCTACAACAATCCAAAAGCGTACGTCATATACGCAGGATACAAGTCTGATACGTTTACAGTCCAGAGAGGTACAAGACAAGGCTGCCCTTTATCCCCTTTGCTGTTCGCCCTTCTAATAGAACCCCTAGCCCAAATAATTAGATCCGACCCCAAGATATTAGGCATAGAATTAGGAGGCTTCAAACATAAATTAAGCCTGTACGCGGATGATATTCTACTTTTCCTATCTTCCCCCCAAGTTTCTGGCCCTAATCTCATCCCAATCCTGAACCATTTTGCAGCTATATCAGGTTTAACAATTAATCCTAAAAAATGTCTTGCCCTAAACATCTCACTATCTGATACAGAGCTAAGAGCCACAAAATCCGGACTTCCCTTTGAATGGCCAGGGAGAAGCATCCCCTATTTAGGAATTCACCTAACTGCAGAAGTAGCAGACTTATTCTCGCACAACTACCCCCTACTATTAAAACAGATATCAAACCTACTGAAATCATGGACACAACTCCCCTTATCGTGGTTTGGGAAATTAAATGCGGTAAAAATGACAATATTGCCCAAGCTCTTATATCTTTTTAGAGTACTCCCCATACCAATACCGTCCTATTATACAAGATTAATCAAAAAAAGGGT
The DNA here is from genome assembly GCA_029574335.1 of Rana kukunoris. Classification (NCBI taxonomy): domain Eukaryota; kingdom Metazoa; phylum Chordata; class Amphibia; order Anura; family Ranidae; genus Rana; species Rana kukunoris. The sequence goes on along the minus strand of CM056052.1, from coordinate 412,365,831 downwards.
CTCTTCCTTTATATGGGGACCCTCTCGACCTAGAATCAAGCCACAAGTCTTGCAACTTCCCAAAATTAACGGCGGGATAAGGTGCCCCAACTTTACAAATTACTACCAAGCGGCCCAATTAGCTACTCTCACAAAATATCACGCTAAGCATGAAACTCCCCTCTGGGTTTCAATTGAAGCTTTAGAATGCGATCCCATCTCAATATCCAATTTATTGTGGATCCCCCCAAAATTTCGTAAAAATATTAGTAACCTAATCACCAAACACTCATTAACCCTCTGGGACAAAATTTAATTTAAAAATGGCTTACAATCACCACAGGGTCCCCTGCTCTCATTTATTAAGAACCCAGATTTCTACCCCGCCTGGGTCTTCCCTAAGGCCGCGTACACACGAGGGGATATGTCCGCTGAAAACGGTCCGATGGACCGTTTCAGCAGACATCTCCGCTCGTGTGTATGGGCTAGCGGACAGATTTGTCCACCCGACAGATTTCAAAGCAAGCTTTGAAATCTATCCGGTGGGAATCTGTCCGCCCGACATGTCTGCTGGTTAGTACACTTACCAGCAGACATGTCGGCTCCCACCGCCGCCGCGCCGCTGCCGAATGGATTCGGCGCATGCGCGGAAGTGTTTTACTTCCTGGTGCGGTGACGTAGCGGTGACGCGGCGGCGTCAACGTCACCGCCGCGTCATCGCCACGTCACCGCGCCGTCCGGCGGCGGGGAATTTGATCCGATGGTGTGTACACGCCATCGGATCAAACTCCCGATCGGACATATCCGATGGAAATGGTCCGCGGACCGTTTTCATCGGATATATCCGATCGTGTGTATGGGGCCTAACACATTCAAAGAATGGATAAAGAGGGATTGCACTCAAAAATACAAGTTTTTTTAACTCCACCTCCTTTGTCACCTTCCCATCACTCTGTGAGATGTATGGTATCCCACAAGGTGAACTTTTTAGATACCTGCAAATTAAAAATTTCTTTCTCCCACCAGTAAATGCACCAATCCTGCCTATTAAACTCTCCAGTTTTGAAAATATATGCAAAGGTAATCCCCATACCAGAAATTTGATTTTTAACCCTATACTCCCAGCTGCTAACGCATCCCGACTCTTGGAAAATACCATATGTCCGCAAATGGGAGGAGGACCTTGGTACGGAATTGAGCTCCACAGAATGGAACCAAATTTGCTTCTATTAATGTATCAGCATCTGAGACAAACTACAAAGTGCTATCTAGGTGGTACTTAGTGCCAACAAGAATAGCAAAATTCTCACAAAACCACTCAGAATTATGTTTCAGAGGTTGTGCAGAGAGCAGAACGTACTTTCATACTTGGTGGTCATGTCCAAAGGTCCAATCATTTTGGTTGGAAATTTTTCAATTAGCACATACTCTGACCGATAAAAGACTACCATTATACCCCAAAATGGCCTTGCTTAACCTAAAACCCAGCATTTTGTCGCATATACAATTTAATCTGATTAGGCAGCTACTAACGGCAGTGAAGCAGACCATAGCGAAGGCATGGAAAACCCTGATTTTATCAGTAAATGAAACAATTAACAGAATGAATAACGCGATGACATACGCCAAAATGACAGCAATAGAAAATGACATGATCACCAAGTTTGAACAAGTATGGACGCCCTGGGTTACATACGTGACACTGAATGCCTTTAATAAAGATGTATTGATGCCATGGTAGCCCACCCATCGAAGTGGCAGTGTATCCTCCTGCCGGTTGTTGGGATCTCCCGGCCCAGTCCTGCAGACTCCCCTTCCCTAACCCTCCCCTTTCCTGCTCTTTTTTTTTTTTCTTCTTTTTTTTCATTATGATGCTGTAATCTTTACTCTATTTAGGATTTTTTAAGTTGTTAAGACCAGAAAGAAACCCATTGGATGCCATGCTGCACAGACGCTTCAGCTGATATTTATTTTATAGTTCACAAGACTGAGGCACGTGTGGAGCACATAAGGGCACGCCTCCCTCGTCTCATTCTTCATCATAAGATAGCATTTCAATCTGGTATCGTTACATAGTTCGCCATATAAGAAATTTCACGAGGACAGTTAATTCATGTTTGTATTTCTTTTAACATTATAATGCTCTCTTCTTTCTTTTGTTTATTCTTAATTTGTTTTGTATAACGCCTGTGTTATTTTCAAATAAAGATATATTTGACAAGGAAATGACTAAAGTGGGGTTCATTATATCACTGCTTCAGGGTGAGCCCCAGTCCTGGGCTCATCGTATGTTGGAAAAGAACGATGTATTGCTACAGTCATACGACAACCCGCAACGAACCAGCACAGCAGAGGCTGCCCTTCATGCACTCCAGCAAGGCCGCAGAACAGCTGAAGATTATGTCACAGACTTTCGACGCTGGAGTGCAGACACACAGTGGAATGACGCAGCCCTGCTACACCAGTTCCGCTTGGGGTTATTGGAGGGTCTGAAAGACGAATTGGCACGTGTTGGGGTCCCAAATACCCTGGAGGCCCTTATCACACTGTTCACAAATTGACCGCCGGCTTCGTGAGCGACGATCCGAAAGATCAGCCCAGCAGCCACGTCCAGTATGGATGATGCCCCAGATCCCAGCTCCTACTCACTTCGCACCTGCTAGCTTCACCCCAGTTCAGCCCGCTCCTGTCGCTACTGCTACCGACGCTCCAGAGCCTATGCAAATCGGCCTAATTCGCCCCTCTCTGTCTCCATAAGAACGCCTGCACCGACGACAGAATAACCTTTGCCTGTACTGTGGGGGTGCAGGCCACTATGTGCGTTCCTGTCCAACCAAGACACGTAAGCGGCGGATGATTTTTTCAGTTAATAACTTTTTTTTGCCTACCCTTTCCATCTCTTTCCAGCTTCTAGAAAGGGAAGTGACAGTTACCGCGATCATTGATTTCGGGGCCTGCAGTTGCTTCATTGATCTAACCTTCGAAACACAACAACGCATTCCCTTGAGACCTAGAGCACAAGGACTTTTCTGTTTTTCTAGCTGATGGGTCATGTATCAAGTCTGGACCTGTGACACAAGAGACATTTCCCTTACCCGTGTTGGCTCCCTCTCAACATAAGGAATTCCTAAGCCTTGATGTCATCTCCTCCCCACTATTCCCTGTTATTCTGGGCCTACCCTGGCTGAAGGCGCATAATCCACAAATTGACTGGGCCACAGGGAGAATCAACTTCCACTCAGCCTATTGCCAGGAGCACTACCTACCAAGGCCCCCAGTTCCTTCTACAACACTATTTTGTGTGGACTCTGAGTCTGAAGTGCGGAATGTTGTACCTGAACACTACCATGAGTTCCTGGATGTCTTTAGTAAGCGAGGGGCTGACATTCTTCCCCTGCATCGGCTATACGATTGCCCAATTGAACTGCTTCCTGGGTCCGAAATCCCCTTCGGTAGAATCTTCCCCCTCGCTGAACGAGAACAGGAGGCACTAAAAGAATACATCCAAGAAAACTTGGAAAAGAGGTTCATCCGACCCTCTACCTCTCCAGCAGGAGCTGGAATATTTTTTGTTGAAAAAAAAGACCACTCCCTACGACCTTGTGTGGACTATCTGGAGCTCAACAAAATTACAGTTAAAAAACGATATCCTCTCCCTCTAGTACCCGAACTATTTCAGAGACTAAGGTCAGCGACCATTTTCACCAAACTGGATCTACGGGGGGCTTACAATTTAGTCGCCAAGGGGATGAGTGGAAGACAACCTTTCGCACCCGATTTGGCCACTATGAATACCTAGTGATGCCCTTCGGGCTATGCAATGCTCCGGCCACTTTTCAACATTTTGTTAATGATATATTCAGAGACTTCCTTGATATATTTTTGATTGTTTACCTAGACGACATTCTGATTTTTTTCCATTTCTCTAGACTCTCACCGAGGTCATGTCAAAAGGGTGCTAAGCCGACTCCGCCAACACGGACTATATGCTAAAGGTGAAAAATGCGAGTTTGAAAAACACAGCATCCAATTCCTGGGACTGATAATCTCACCTGAAGGGATCAAGATGGACTCTGAAAAGGTCTCCGCAATCTTAGACTGGCCTGCACCTACCGACAAGAAGGGGGTGCAGCGTTTCGTAGGATTTGCCAACTTTTACAGAAGGTTCATTAAAAGCTTTTCTGCTATCATAACCCCTATAACACAGCTGACTAGACAGAACCTCCGCTTCCATTGGACACCCGAGGCTCAAGCCGCATTTGATACCTTGAAGGGACTGTTTACTTCAGCACCTGTTCTTGGTCACCCGGACCCGTCCCTGCCTTATACACTAGAAGTAGACGCATCTGAAGTCGCTATTGGAGCAGTCATCTCCCAACGCCAAGGCCCTAAGGATCTGACGCATCCAGTAGCTTTTTTTTCCCGCAGGCTCTCTCCAGCAGAGAGAAACTATGACGTTGGGGACCAGGAATTGCTGGCCATTAAGGCGGCATTAGAAGAGTAGAGGTACCTCCTAGAGGGAGCAGCGCATCCCATATTGGTCTATACTGACCACAAAAACCTGGAGTATTTGAGGACTGCTAAACGTCTGAAGCCACGTCAAGCATGGTGGGCCCTGTTCTTCTCCCTATTTGTGTTCCACATTACCTACCGGCCGGGCTCGAAGAATGTCAAACCAGATGCACTGTCTCGTATGTTTGATGACCCCAAGGAACCACCAGTGGCAGATACCATCTTGTCTGAAAATAACTTCTTGCTTTTACAGGGCAACCTCCTCAACAGAATGAAGCAGGCTTCAACAGGCGTTCCTAGCCCTCCAGGGGTCACTCTGACATTCCGGGAAGGTTTACTTTTCAACGGAAGCAAGGTATTTGTACCTGAATGTTTATGCATAACCATTTTGGGTCTGTGCCATGATCATCACCTAGCAGGTCATTTTGGGGTCCACAAGACGCTTGATCTCCTGAAACGCACATTCTGGTGGCCAGACCTGGAAGAAACCTGTAAGAGGTACGTGAATTCCTGTGTAATCTGCAACTGCAGCAAGGGTACAAGGAACCGAGCTTGGGGCCTACTTCGGCCACTGCCAGTTCCTGACAGACCATGGAAAATGATAGCCATGGATTTTGTTGTGGAACTTCCCCCATCAGAAGGATGCACAGCCATCTTCGTAGTATTGGACCGATTGTCCAAAATGGCCAATTTCTTGCCTCTGAAGAATACTCCCTCAGCCATAGAGACAGCTCAAGTATTTATCAGAGAAATTGTGAGGCTTCACGGGGTCCCTATGAACATTGTCTCCAATCGGGGGGTTCAGTTCACCTCCAGATTCTGGAAAACTCTGTGTGAAGCCCTTAGAATTGAAAGATCCTTGTCCTCTGCCTACCATCCCCAAACCAATGGACAGACAGAGAGGACCAATCAGACATTGGAACAGTATATCCGATGCTTCACTACTTTTGTCCAGGATGACTGGGTATCGCTGCTGCCACTGGCGGAGTTCACCTATAATAATGCCACTCATTCTGCCACAGGTCAGTCACCCTTCTTTGCAAATTATGGTTTTCACCCATCCTTCTTGTCTGACTTTATTCCAGAGACCACAGTTCCTGCTGTCCAAGACACAGTGGATTTCCTAAACCGCAACAATAAGTTGCTTCAAGAAGCAGTTACCAAGGCACAAGCAGCAAGCAAGACGGCTTTCGACAGGAAAAGGAGGGGTGAACTGATTCTCCACCCGGGAGACCAGGTATGGTTGTCTACTACAAATCTCCGGTTGGCATGTCCCTCAAAGAAACTGGCACCTAAATTTGTGGGACCATTCCCAGTCAAGAGGAAACTTAATGAGGCTGCTTATGAATTATCCTTACCTGATTCACTTAAAATACATCCTGTCTTCCATGTTTCTCTCTTGAAACCCGCAGTTCCTGACTCTTTTCCAGATAGAGTATCCAACCCACCAGAACCTGTGACCATCAATGGTGAAGAGGAGTATGAGGTGGAGGCTATCATAGACTGTAGGAGAAGAAGGAATCAGGTACAGTACCTGGTTAAGTGGAAGGGTTATGGCCCGGAGGATAACTCTTGGGAGGTTGAACAGGATGTGCACGCCAGAGACCTGGTTAATGCCTTTTTTTCCGCAGAAATCCACAGAAGAGAGACCTGTTGGGCACCCGGAGGTTGCCCGTAAGGGGGGGGGGGGCAATGTCATGGATCTGCCACCTAAGAGTTAATGGTGCAGACTGATTTCAGTAACTAACAACAGGCTGCCCTATTTAAACACCTCAGCAGCACAGTGTCTTTGCTGCCTGATCTGCAGTTCTTACCTGACTTCCTGTGATCTGACCTGTTTCCTGTGTTTAACCCGGCTTGTTGACTACGATTGATCTCTGCTATCCTGATCCTGGCCTGCCTTGTGACCACGCTCAGCTCTACACTGCTTGATTTCCCGTTGCCTAACTTGCCTTTATACTGACCATTCTCTGCCTGTCGTTTATACCTGTATCTGATCGTCTGTTACCAAACCCGGCTTGTCTGACTACGTATTCAGTGTCTCCCCAGCCAGTGCACCCACCAGCCAGGTTCCTGTTTCCTGCTGCACCTGCTAAACCGACAAGACCCAAGACAAACCAGGCACCCATACACCGCCAGGCTCTTGTGGCCACTGTCGCAACATCGGTGGCCCTTGAGCCGGGGTTGTACGAGAAGCCTTCCCACTACACATCAGGCTCATCTGGCAGGTACGTAACAGAAACAGCCCCCCTTCCCAAAAAAAGGGGGAAAACAGGGCAGTTCAGGTGCTAGGTTTGCCACTCTCTAATCTCCACTCTCCAGGGATTAGGTTTCCTGTCAAAAGGTCCTCTCTGTCAGTGGAAGATGAAGGCATGTAGTTGCTGGTTTTCCGATGCAGGAAGTTGTGCAGCACACAACAGCATTCCACTATCATGAAATGGGGGGGAACTATTGCGCAAACCACACTAAAATGAGGCCCATAATCTAAATAAATATTTAAATAACAGTGAACAATAAGAAAGACAGCAGCTGCCACAACTAAATAAGTGTTTACACACTGATCAGATAGTATAAAGAAGGGTGTTGAGGCGCTTACTAAGACAAAATTACCAAAAGTGCTAAGTGCAAAAACTGTGCATAAAAATCAGTGAAAAAAAATTTGGCTTACAATCAAGCCTCCCAATAAATCAGACTGGCAGCAGCTTCCAGTTCCAATACAAACTTTTGCCACGGATCGGTCTCTCTACACTGACGGCATCTAAACAACTCTCAGCATAGGTAGATGGCCCCCAGCGATACAGGCAAAGAAAGAATAGGCTCCATAGTGTGATACGTTTTTAACATAAATTTTAATAGCAACGTAGAATCATTCACATTTAAAGCGGAGGTTCACCCTAAAAAACATCTATATACCATTACATCCAGCATACTTGTGACATCTACAGTATGCTGGTATTTTTTTTTTTTCGAAGGCATAACGTCTTATAGTTCTTTTCACCCGGCTTCCGAGTTCTCACTCCCGCGGGGAATAGGCGTACCTATGAAGAGGCGTAGATAATTGACGTGCGGGTAAGGCGCGTCACACGTTCCGAAACTAGGAGAACTGAGATCCGGCTCTTTACGGCGCTATACGGCACCTGCGCCTGCCATGTAGAGCTGACTGCGCAGGTGCCGTATAGAGCCGAGTCCCAGTTTGGCTATTTTCGGAATGCCTGACGCGCCTTACCTGCACGTCAATCATCTATGCCTCTTCATAGGAACGCCTACTCCCCGGGGGAGTGAGAACCTGGGTGAAAAGAACTATAAGACCGTATGTACAGAGAAAAAATAAATACCAGCATACTGTAGATGTCAGCAGTATGCTGGATGTAATGGTATATAATTGTTTTAGGGTGAACCTCTGCTTTAAGATGAAAACGACAGGCACATAAAACACAGTATCACCTCCGCTCTCGGCCGTGAGCGGAAATGACATCACCAACGGCTCTTTCCTCCCTTACACGTTACATGGCTGTACACGCCACTTACTCATAGGGTATGGAGCCATATTGTAGGAAGGTGACTTATGTAGCTGCCACGCTGTCATGACAACCAACTGATACCTGTTTTTTGGTAATCTAAATTAGATAGAGATGGGTATATATATATATATATATATATATATATGACACAGACATAGCTATACCCATATATATATATATATCAGTGGCGGCTGGTGAAGTTTTAGGATGGGGGGGGCGCAAGACCCCGCCCTTCCACAGAGACTGCACGAGATTATCAGAGATAACCATACTGCACGAGATTATTAGAGACTGCACAGGATTATCAGAGATAACCATACTGCACGAGATTACCAGAGACTGCAGACATACTGCATTACTTGTCCTGCAACTTGGGACTTCAACGTTGCATGACAAGTCGTACCCCATGATTTCCAATGAGAACCGTTCATTTCTGTGCGACTTCAAGTCACAGGGACGTCAAAGTAGTCCCTGCATTACTTTGGTCCCACTTTGATGCAACTTGAGGTCCATAGACCTCCAGAATACATAGGCATTGCTTTAAGTCGCATCAAAATTGCGGTAGAATTGTGCAACTTTCAGACTGCGTTAGCCTGAAAGTCGCAAGATTCTGCCACAATATTTTGCAGCGACTTGAAGCAATGTCTATGTATTCTGGAGGTCTATGGACCTCAAGTTGCATCAAAGTGGGAAAAAGTAATGCAGGGACTACTTCAAAGTTGCACAGATATGAACAGTTCTCATTGGAAATCATTGGGTCCAACTTATCCTGCAACTTTGAAGTCCCACCCAAGTCGCAAGACAATTTGCAAGCGGGGGGGGGGGGGGGTTTGGTGTTGACGGCCGATATTTTCCCCGCACATTAAGTATAAAAAAAGTTTTTTTTTTAATAACTGGGGGGATGGTCTGGTGGGGTAGTGTTGACGGCCGCTATATGTGCTGTAATTAATTTTTACATAGAAAAGAAATGTTGGTAATAAGTGGGTAAATGAAGTATAAAAAAAGTTTTTTATAATAGCCGGGGGCTTGACCCCCGCTATTTGTGCAGTGATTCTTAAATATAAAAAATAAACTGTTAATAATAATATTAAATCTAAAAAAAATACATTGATTAAAGTGGGGGTGGTGCCTGCCGTTATTTTCGCTGAATATTAAATATTAAACCCTTTGGGGGAGGGTGGACACCAGCTGCAGAATATTGCAAAACAAAACAGTGTAGGTGAGGGGAAGACATAGCTCAGTGGGACGCACTGAGCTCCATAGTGCCGACGTCACTTCCTGTTTACCCAGTGATGTTGGAACTAGCACAGAGACGGGCGGGTGCACATAGAAAGTGTATGCGCCCGCCCATAACCATACTACTGTCCATCGCGCCGGAAACCAGTGGCGCGATGGGCAGCGCCACAAAAGCATATTTTGGCTGCCAATGTAGCGCCACGTCTGCAATCCCGTGATTGCACAGACGTGGCGCTACTCCTACTGCACTGTGCCCGGCGCCCGGCACGCGGACACAGTGCACATAAGGACCTTTTTTGGATTTTTTTTTTTTTTAAAGGGACAGGTTTAAATAAACATTTATTTTTATTTTTTACACTGACAGGGGGAGGGGGGCGGCGCCCAGTCGCCCTATATGGACGGGTCGCCACTGATATATATATATGTTGTGATTATGAATATATTTCTCTTAGTAGTGGCATTCAGCGTACAGAGTATATTGTTCATTTAGCTTGCTAATTCATGGCATTTAGCACATAGCAAAGCCTTTTGGTTAGTCACCAGACATGTCGGAGTCAGTAAATTAAACCACCTTGTGTGATGGACCCCCTGCCGGGATGTTCAATCAAGATAGCCCCACCCTTCTTAACCCTGGAATGTCTATGTAATCTCTTGCCCTGAGATAGCCAGCAGGATTTGCATGAAAGGGGGGCGGACTTATGTACTCAGGCCTCCAATCCTGATCCTAGCTAGGCCAACCAATGGGACGTCAGCATAGAGAGATATACTTCACAGCTTATGGCAAAGGAGGTCACTTTTATGGAGACATGACCTTATAGTGGTTGTAAACCCAAAACATTTTTTTTTTTTTTTGATGTCACAATGTAGAGTATAAGATTTCCTATCATCTGTGCCCAGTCTTGACGATCTGAGAAATCCTATTTTATGTTCAGTGAAAATGAACAGCCTTCCAGATAAAACCCTGCCTAAAAGCAAAAGTACGTTTTCTCTCTTTTTGCTTTGAGTGAGAGGTTATTTACAAATATAGCTAGGACATGTTTATCATATGTTATGTTTTGTTTACAATAACATGAGGTTATATAACATCATAACACATCCTAGTAATATACAATGAACTTTTGATCACCTCTTGTTATGATAAACATGTCCAAGCTAGATTTGTAAATAACCCGTTACTGAAAGCAATAACAGAGAAACGGATTTAACCTAATTTGGCAGGTTTTTATCTGAAATTCTGTTAATTTGCACTGAACTTTAAAAGAGGATTACTCAGCACTGGATTAACTCTGTGTGGCAAGACTGGGCACAGATGATAGGAAATCTTATACTCTACATTGTGACATTAAAAAAAAAAAACACTTTAACCACTTCCCTACGGCCGTACGAGTATATACGGCCGCAGGGTGGTTCTAAATCTCCGGGCTGCCGTGTTTTCACGGCAGCCCCTTTCCTCGTTCCCAGCGCGCTCTCCAGAGCGCGCAGCGGGGAACTTGTGTACTGGCCGTGTCCCTTGGACACAGCCAATCACAGATCGCCGCGAACGGCCAATCAGAGTGGCCGTTTGCGATGCGATCTGATGGGCCAATGAGAGATGATCTCATATGTAAACATATGAGATCATCTCTCATTGCCGGCTCTCACAATGACAGCGTCCTGTCATAGAGAGAGCATACCGATCTGTGTTCCTAGTACATAGGGACACAGATCGGTCACCCCCCCTCCCCCCACAGTTAGAACACAATGCAGGAAACACATTAACCCCTTTCTCAACCCCTAGTGTTAACCCCTTCCCTGCCAGTCACATTTATACAGTAATTAGTGCATATTTATAGCACTGATTGCAGTATAAATGTGAATGGTGCCAAAAATGTGTCAAAAGTGTCCGATGTGTCCGCCATAACGTCGCAGTCGCAATAAAAATCGCAGATCGCCGCCATTACTAGTAAAAAAATAAAATAATAAAAAATAACAATTCTGTCCCTTATTTTGTAGGCGCTATAACTTTTGCGCAAACCAGTCACTTATTGCGATTTTTTTTTTAACCAAAAATATGTAGAAGAATACGTATCGCCCTAAACTGATTTTTTTTTTTAAATTGGGCTATTTTTTATAGCAACAAGTAAAAAATATTGTATTTTTTTTTCAAAATTGTCGTCCTTTTTTGTTTATAGCGCAAAAAATAAAAATCGCAGAGGTGACCAAATACCACCAAAAGAAAGCTCTACTTGTGGGGAAAAAAAGAACGCCAATTTTGTTTGGGAGCCATATCGCACGACCGCGCAATTGTCAGTTAAAGCGACGCAGTGCCGCAAGCTAAAATTTCACCTGGTCAGGAAGGGGGTTTACATGCCCAGTAAGGAAGTGGTTAAGGATGGGTCTAAAAGGGTAAATATGTATATAGGTATTTTCTACTTGCACGTAGCAACTGCACTCTCTTGTACTCTAATGTTTTAGAGGAATATGCTGTATCTTCCTTCATATAAATGTTTGTATTTTAAACCTACGGTTCCCTGCTTGTTTGGGACTATAGATGGGTTCTGTGTGATAGATCAGACTTTGTATAACCTTTTATTATATTGAAGCTTCCAATTCTGGTCAAAGAACTCTCTTGTTTAACTCATATCATATCTTTATGATATTAAATCTTAAAATATAGATTTTATAGGTAACACAACGATATCATGACAGTGGGCTTAAAACTTCAAAATTATGACATAATCCATTGTTTTACAATCCCGGGTAGCCATCTGATGATTGAAATTTACTAGGGCTGTTACTGATTAAAATTTTCGTGTTTAATTAATCTATTATTTTTTTAATCGATCAATCGAATAATTTTGATTAATTAATTATAATGCACATACAGATCCAATTATTTTAGCTGATCTCCTTGCAGGCTGATTCCCAGTGCAGCTACCAACCACTGAACAAATGGATAGCAGGATACAAAAAACAGACAAAGGCAGCTCTCGATGGGAATAGCATTACAATTTTTATAGTCTTTAAGTAGGTAACAAAATAAATATTGCACTGGAGATAAAATGTATGTAGCTACATAAACTGGAAAAATGGTACAAGTAATACCAAACAGTAGCAAAAGCAGTCATAAAAACATGTAGCTAAGTATGATACTGGTATAAAAATGTGTACGATACCACTGCTGAATCCAGGTGAGGAGGGGTTAATATCAGTCCGGCATGTAGATGTTCCATGAAGGATGGCTGTATAATCCCAGGTTGATAGAGGGAAGTGATAGTAAGGTCCCGCCGGCATGCAAATATGAAGGCACAGCAAAGGAGCCCTTCAGATGGACACGGCAAGCCCCGCCAGCAGTGTTGCTCATCTTACTTTAAAAAAGTAATTAATTACAGTTACATATTAGTTCACCGAAAAAGTAATTGAGTTAGTGACTCAGTTACTATATTGTCAAAGTAATTAATTACTCAGCAAAGTAACTGACTTTTTTTTGAGGCATGAGGCATGTTACTGGCACAGTGAGGCATGTGAGGCATGTTACAGGCACAGTGAGTCATGTTACAGGCACAGTGAGGCATGTTACAGGCACAGCGAGGCATGTTACAGGCACACTGAGGCATGTGAGGCATGTTACAGGCAAAGTGAGACATGTGAGGCATGTTACAGGCACAGTGAGGCATGTTACAGGCACAGTGAGGCATGCGAGGCTTGTTACAGGTACAGTGAGGCATGTTACAGGTACAGTGAGGCATGTTACAGGTACAGTGAGGCATGAGGGGCATGTTACAGGTACAGTCAGGCATGAGGGGCATGTTACAGGTACAGTGAGGCATGTTACAGGTACAGTGAGGCATGAGGGGCATGTTACAGGTATAGTGAGGCATGTTACAGGTACAGTGAGGCATGTTACAGGTACAGTGAGGCATGAGGGGCATGTTACAGGTACAGTGAGGCATGTTACAGGTACAGTGAGGCATGTATGATGGCACAGCGAGTGATGCCTCAACGACAAACTCCCTACCTTCTCCTGCGGCCATCCTCCATTATTTAAAAGATGCGCCTCCCCCTCTGACTGTTCCGGACCGTCGGCGGCCACCCTCCATTATTAAAAAAGCGGGCCTCCCCCTCTGACTGTTCCTGACCATTCGTGATAGGCGGAACACTAATTTTCCCAGCAGACCATCTGTTCAGTGTTCCGCCTATCACGGATGTCCTCTCGCCCCGAGGCTGAGAATGAGAAGGCATCCGTGATAGGCTGAACACTAAACAGAGGCTCTGCTGGGAAAATTAGTGTTCCGCCTATCACGGACGGTCAGGAACAGTCAGAGGGGGAGGCACGCTTTTTTAATAATGGAGGATGGCCGCCGACGGTGACAGGTACACAGCTACATGTGTAATTGGGGTAACGGCGCCCAAGTAATAGGAGCGGCGTTGCCTTTAGGGGTAAGAGTAATCTGGTAGATTACTCGTTACCCTCAAAAGGGGTATCGTTACCTGACGGCGTTTATTTAGTTACAACACTGCCCGCCAGTGTCCATGACGTCACCAGATCTCCGACGTAACTCCCTGAAGCTGGCGGAAAGGTGAGTATCGATCAAAAGAATTTTGATCAATCAAAAAAAAATGTACGATTAATCGAGGAATTATTAGTTAATTTCCACACCCCTAAAATTAACTTATTTAAGTAAATCAGATGTGAGACCATCGGACGCTCCCTCTAGTGGTCAGAGTTATTAATGCATCCTAGAAGGGCTATAACAAAGTCCCAAATGCTCCCTCTAGTGATCCATTTAGGAATTTTCATGCCACAATCAAATAGAACAGATAGGCACTTCCTCTGGTGGTCAAATAGAAGAATGAATGAATGAATGAAAAACTTGTATAGCGTGGCACATGCGAACCAAATCGCCTCTGGGCGCTTGTTGTATCAGTCTCTCTTGACATCAAAAGAGCAGAGTTTTAATCTGTCTTCTGAAGGTCAGGTGGTTTTCCTCCAACCGAATGCTGGTTGGTAAAGCGTTCCAAAGTCTGGGACCCTGGACCGCAAACCTTCTTTCTCCTTTGGACTTGAATCTGGCTTTGCGTACTTTGACCAAATTTTGGTCACTGGATCGCAGAATGCGATTGGTATAGAGGGGTGCTATTTTCTCACAAAGATATTGCGGGGCTTTTCCATGGATGCATTTATGAGTCAGACAGAGAGCTTTAAAAGCAATTCTGTCTTTTACTGGCAACCAGTGAAGGGATCTCAGCGACGGTGAGATTGATTCCCAGGGTTTTTTCCCAGTCACCAGTCTGGCGGCCGTATTTTGTACGACTTGCAGACGAGCAATTTGGTACTTTGGGAGTCCGAGGTAGAGGGCATTTGCATAGTCCAGTCTGGAGTTCACAATTGTTCCCACCACGACTGGCACATCTTCTTTGGGAATGAATGGAATAAGTCTGCGGAGTAGGCGCAGCAGATGGTGAGATCCGCTGACTACTGACCCCAGAGGCGGCTCTAGACTTTGTGAGGCCTTAGGCAAAACTTAGACCTGAGGCTCCACTCACGCCCATAATGGGAAAAATATTATAAAAACTGAAAAAAAAACCATCAATTGCAGCCTCACTGTGCCCATCAAACACAGCCACCGTGCCCCATAAAATGCAGCCACTGTGCCCATCAAAGACAGCCACTGTGCCCATCAATTGCAGCCACTGTGCCCATCAAACGCAGCCAGTGTGCCCATCAAACACAGCCACTGTGCCCATCAATTGCAGTCACTGTGACTATCAAACACAGCCACTGTGCGCATCAAACGCAGCCACCGTGCCCATCAAACGCAGCCACCGTGCCCATCAAACGCAGCCACCGTGCCCATCAAACGCAGCCACTGTGCCATCAAATGCTGCTACTGTGCCCATCAATCGCAGGCACTGTGCCAAACTCAGCCACTGTGCCCACCAATTGCAGCCACTGTGCCCATCAAATGCAGCCACCGTGCCATCAATTGCAGTCATATTCATATATATATATATATATGTTTGTGCCCATCAAACACATCCACTGTGCCCATCATTTGCAGCCCCTGTGCCATCAAACGCAGCTACTGTGCCCATCAATTGCAGCCACCGTGCCCATCAAACACAGCCACTGTGCCATCAAATGCTGCTACTGTGCCCATCAATCGCAGGCACTGTGCCAAACTCAGCCACTGTGCCCACCAATTGCAGCCACTGTGCCCATCAAACACAGCCACCGTGCCATCAAACACAGCCACCGTGCCATCAAACACAGCCACCGTGCCATCAAACACAGCCCCCGTGCCATCAAACACAGCCACTGTGCCCATTAATAGCAGCCACCGTGCCCATCAAACACAGCCACTAAAGAAAAAACATAAATTGCAGCCTTACTGTGCCCATCAAACACAGCCACTGTGCCCCATAAAACGCAGCCACCGTGCCCATCAAACACAGCCACTGTGCACATCAATTGCAGTCACTGTGTCATGAAACACAGCCACTGTGCCCATAAATTGCAGCCATCGTGCCCATCAAACGCAGCCTTTGTGCCATCAAACGCAGCCATCCTACCCATCAGACACAGCCACCGTGCCATCAAATGCAACCACCGTGCCCATCAAACGCTGCCACCGTGCCCATCAAACGCAGCCACCGTGCCCATCAGACACAGCCACCGTGCCATTAAATGCAACCACCGTGCCCATCCAACGCTGCCACCGTGCCCATCAAACACAGCCACTGTGCCCATAAATTGCAGCCATCGTGCCCATCAAACACAGCCACCGTGCCCATCAAACGCAGCCACTGTGCCATCAAATGCAGCCACCCTACCCATCAGACACAGCCACCGTGCCATCAAATGCAACCACCGTGCCCATCAAACGCTGCCACTGTACCCATCAAAAGTTGAAAGAATTCATAATAGCCCATGCAGATTTTTTTTTCCATAAATATCTATATATCTATATATCTATATATCTATATATATATATATATATATATATATATCTATATATAGATAATATAGTTTTATATAAAAGACCACCTTCTGCTTCTCACCTTGGTGACTTGGTCCTCCCCCACGACTAAAGGCAGCAGGACTCTGAGGAAGAAGCAATTCTAACTCTCCCGCCCTGAGCGCTCTCTCTGAGTTTGCCCTGCAGTGCAATCTGGGAGTTGTAGTCTCTCTGCAAAACACAGGCACCAGACGGCCAAGTTGAAGTCTGTGTGCCTGTGAACTACAACTCCCGGCATGCACTGGGGCCACCATCGCCGACTTTAGGTGGAGCCTGGGAGCCAGGCAGCCTGCTATTGGACGCAGGCTGCCTGAGCCTGCCCACCATCCACCCCAGGAATGATAGCAATGCCCGCCTCGTCTGCCACCGCGGATCGCAGCGGTGGCTCAGCTGCCTCAGTCTACGGCTATGTGCAAGTACCGCGCGCCCGCTCGCCCCGCCGCTTGCGAGTCCCTGTCTGTCCCGCACTCACTGGCACTGTGCACAACAATATGACACTCACAACACCTTAAAGGCAAATTAGGCGATGGCGAGGCCCTTTCTTTGGGCGAGGCCTAAGGCAATCGCCTAATTTGCCTAATTAGAGAGCCGCCTCTGACTGACCCTATTTGTGCGTCCATTGTCATGTGGGTGTCAAAAATGATCCCGAGACTTTTGACTTTGGCGCTAGGGGAGATGATCTGGCCCAGAATGGGTGGAGGTGTCCAGGTTGTTGCCAGTTGACTCTTGCGACTGGCCTGAAACAGAAGAAGTTCTGTTTTAGAATTGTTGAGTTTGAGATAACTCCTAGTCATCCACTTTTCTATTGAAGAGAGACAATTCTCTAAGCTGAGATGATGATCCTTTCTATTGCAGATGCGAAAATACAGTTGCGTGTCGTCTGCATATGAGTGATAAAGTAGTTGTTGACTACTGATGACTTCAAAGAGAGGTCGAAGATAGATGTTGAAGAGCACCGGTGACAGAGGTGAGCCTTGGGGGACTCCACATGACGTTTTCCAGAAGAGAACGGTCCCAACTTCACCGTTTGAGAACGGTTTCCCAAAAAGGAGGAAAACCATGGTAAATCACCCTCTGTGACTCCGGCTACCTCAGCCAGCCGAGTCAGTAGCAGTTTGTGATCTACGGTGTCAAAAGCTGCGCTTAGGTCCAGCAGAACCAGGAGACAAGATTCTCCTTCGTCTGCGGCCTCCAGAACGTCGTCCCATATATACCCTATGAGTAAGTGGCGTGTACAGCCACATAGGGCCAGATTCAGGAACAGTTACGCTGGCGGATCGAGTGATCCGCCAGCCTAACTGTGACTTTGAGCCGGCGTTTCTGTTTTCTGTAACCAGAAAACAAGAAACGCCGGGTTGAAGTTCCGATGCGAGCAGCGTAACTGAGTTTCGCCATCGCATCGTTACTTCAACTTAAAAATGGCGCCGGGGGCGTTCCCGCCGATTTACGCTCAAAAAATATGTTAATGAGCGGAAATCGGCAATTCACGATCGAAATCCGGCGCGACGCAATGACGATACGACGTTTCCGGACGGGATACGCGGCGCATAGATATACCTACATGGGGTTGGAGTATCCTATGTTAGGTATAGGCGTCGTCATCGCGTCGGGAAAAAAAAAAAACGTCGCTTGCGTAAAACGGTCATGAATGGGAATGTGACGTCATTGACGTTCATTCACAGATTTTGGAGCATGCGCACGGGGATGTTTTGACACTCGACGCATGCGCAGTACGTTGGCGGCGGGATCGCGCGTAGTTAGCATACTACACGCCCCGTACCCGCTAAATTTGAATTCCGCCGGCTCATTTGTGATGCGCTGCCGCAACTTTAGGAGCAAGTGCTTCGTGAATGACAGCACTTGCTCCTAAAATTTCGGCAGCGCAACGCAAATGAGAAGCGTTACTCCAGAGCAAAGATGCTCTGGACTACCTGAATCTGGCCCATAACGCGTAAGGGAGGGAGGAGAGCCATTGGTGACGTCATCTCCACTCGCGGCCGAGAGCGGTGGAGATACTGGCCCGGATTCACAGACATCGGCGCACATTTATGCCGCCGTAGTGTATCTCTTTTACGATACGCCGGCGCAGCGCGGAGAGGCATGCACTGCATTCAGCAAGCCATTGCTCACCAAGATGTGCCAGTGTAGCGTATTTTCGAAGGCGCAGGCCAGCGTAAGTGGAAGTGGGCGTGACCCCATGCAAATGATGGTCCGTGCGTGGCGCAGTGGTTTACGTCCGGCGTATCGCAAATGGCGCATGCGCCGTGACGTGGATGTATGTTCCGCACCCCGCATGCTCAGAATTACGCCCGGCGTAACCCCTAAGATACGCCGGCTCACCGCCTACGTCAAGAGCATAAATACGCCCATACATGCGCCTGTTGAGCGCAAAAGTACACAAGCAGCTTGTCTTCCGTGGTGCAGGTACTTTTCTGTTCTGAGCGATGTCTGATACCGAGACTGAAAGGGAGAGGAGGAAAACAAAAATTCTGCTGCGCAGAGGGCGATCCTGACCTCTGCCATCTGTAAGTATGATGCCTACCTCCATGGTGCACAGAGTGGCAGGACCAGCAAGGCCAGGAAGCAAGGTCACCCTGGAGGTCAATGCCCTTGAGCATGAAAACAGGACCTCTAAGGACATTGCTAAGAAAATTAACGACATGCGTCGGCGGGTCATTGATAAGCTGGCCAGCATCAGAAGGCACGTCAGGGGCACGGGAGGTGGACCAGCCAGTACTATCAGGCTGACTGCCGAGGAGGAGGTCATTGCCAGCTGCCTGGAGCAGGAGTAGGTGGAGGGCCTGGAGGGCTTTGACTCCAGTGAACAGGCCTTGAGGACAGGTAAGTGTGTTTTATCCCCCATCCGGTGTGTGGCATGTGAGGGGGTGCAAGGGAACATGTGACAAGTGTGTGGGTCCACCAACATGTGAATGCTTTGTGTCATCCAGAGATGTGCTGGAGGGACCTGGGCCATCGTCTGGCTGTGTCGGACCAACGCCATCCCCGGAACATCCTCAGCCTTGGCCTGACCCCCTGGGAAGCCACGTAAGATCGATGGAGGGGAGTGCCCACACCTCTGCTCTAGAGGTAGTTCTTGAGGAGCAGGTGGATCTCCATCTGGAGGAATGCCTCTATCTTGAGGAGGCTTCCATCTTCCCCGGACCCTCTCAGACCTCCACGCCCATCAGGGGAACCTCATCCAGGGCTCCCCCATCCAGGGGAACCCCCTCCAGGGCTACCACATCCAGGGGAACCCCATCCAGGGCAACCCCGGCTCCACCACTGCACAGGTGCGTATGTGTGTAGCATTGTATCTTCTCTCTCCTCTGGTTTGGGGATTCCGGTATGGAGTCAGGAGATGGGGCCCAAGTGCATATGCTGAGTCACCTGGAAGGGAAAAGACAGGAGGATGTTAGTCATGCATGTGCCCCTCGTGATGTCTGCATCATGGGGTCGGACAGTCATGCCTGACGCCCATGTCACTCTCCAAGCAGCCAGCTGTCCCTGTACACGTTCTGTTCAAATTCTGTTGGGATGTTGCTTTGACGGCATATGTAGCTGTCGTGGCTGGCAACGGGGTGTTTGGCAAGGACGTGCCATATGAGGCATTGGGCATCGGCTATCACCTGTACGTTGATGGAATGCCACTGCTTACGATTGCGGTATATGTGCTCTGTGGCACGGGGGGGGGGCGTAGTGCCACATGTGTGCAATCAAATGCCCCGACGGTGCGTGGGAATCCGGCAATTCTGTAGAAATCCTGCATTGCCTTCTGCCGCAGATGCTCATGGGTCGGTTTGATGATGTGGTGGGACATATGAGGATTGCGGGGACAACCTGGTGCACACATCTGCTCATAGTGGATTGTGACATCCCAGACACGACTCCACTTGTACGTTGGAAAGATCCACTGGCAAGGAAATGGAGTGTTGCCAGTACCTTGACCAGTGGCTGCACTGCATGTGAGCATCTCGTCTGGCTGGTGATTTTATCATGCAGGGCTGTGGCTAATTCCAGGATGGCATCAGGGCTGAATCGGAAGATGTGATACATCTCCGATTCCCCCATGCCAAAGACGTTCATGCGCGTTCGGTAGATCCTCTCCCGTGCCCTCCTCCTCCGTGCCTGTGGACGCAGTAGTGCTATGACCATGACCATAGCCAGTAGGATAGCCAGTTTTTAGGCGTATCTTGGTTTGTCACTCAGCTGCACAGATCCGCTGGCGCACATTTGTACTACATCGGCGTAAAGTGATTTCATTTTAAATGCAAGTGATTTTATGTTGCTATTAAAATTGATGTTAAAAACATATCACACTATGGCCCCTTTTCTTTCTTTGCCTGTATCGCTGGGGGCCATCTACCTATACTGAGGAGTTGTTTAGATGCCGTCAGTGTGGAGATTTAAAGAGACCGGTCCGTGGCAAAGTTTGTATTGGAACTGGGAGCTGCTGCCAGTGTGATTTATTGGGAGGCTTGATTGTAAGGTGAGAGGCTGGGAGAAACAGGGTCACTTGAAGTGGAGCACCTGATAGTTTGCTGTGGATTGTGAGCACTCTACATGTCAGGAATCATTGTGGACAATTTATTTGCATGTTACTGGACCTGGTTAATTTGCATTTTACACAGGAGACTCACAGTTGCACTTTATTGCATGAAGATCAATTTCTAATTATAGCATCAATTATCTATATATTCATTCATTTTAGGAGATTTTGCACGTTTTATTGTTGTCAGCGGATGTACTGCTGTATATTACGTGTAATTTTTTCACTGATTTTTATGCACAGTTTTTGCAGTTAGCACTTTTGGTAATTTTGTCTCAGTAAGCGCCTCAATACCCCTCTTTATAGCATTCCACTATCGCATCAATCTTGGGCAAACTCAGATTGATGGCTGTATGAAATATGCAGAACCTATTTAACATTATGCCAAAGGCATTCTCCACCACACGCCTGGCTCTCAAGAATCTGCAATTATATATTTTTTGTTCTTGTGTTAGGTTCCACATAGGGCAGTGTTTTTTCAACTTCAGTCCTCAAGCAGGGGCGTACCTAGAGCATTTGGCACCTGGGGAGGATCCTATATCTGGCACCCCCCCCCCCCCCACAGTAAAATGTAAAAACACCCCACTGCGTCCCCTGCATCCTTTAATATCTATTTGTCACTACTGTGTACCCCTCTCCACAACTGCACCTCTGGGCCCCCTTTACATTTCACAGCCCCCTGCACCTCTGGACCCCTTTACATTACACAGCACCTCTATATCACTTTACATTAGACTGCACCTCTGGACAGTACAACCCCCCCTACAATACAGACCCAACAACAATGCAGAACCCCCCCCCCCCCAATACAGACACACCCCTACAGTTCAGACCCCCCTACAATACAGAACCCCCCCCACAATACAGAACACCCCCACTATACAGCACCACCCCCAAAAATACAGAGCCCCCCCTACAGTTCAGACCCCCCCTACAATACAGAACCCCCCCTACAGTTCAGACCCCTCTACAATACAGAACCCCCCTATACATATACCACCCCCTACCCTACAATACAGAACCCCCCTCCCTCATATACAGAACCCCCCTTCATATACAGAACCCCACAGATACCACCCCCTACCCTACAATACAGAACCCCCTCCCTCATATACAGAACCCCCCTTCATATACAGAACCCCCCATACAGATACCACCCCCCTATAATACAGAACACCCCCCTCCCTCATACAGAACCCCCCCCTCATATAAAGACCCCCCCATACAGATACCACCCCCTACCCTACAATACAGAACCCCCCTCCCTCATATACAGAACCCCCCCATACAGATACCACCCCCTACAATACAGAACACCCCCCCGCCAAATACAAAACCCCCCTATACAGATACCACCCCCTACAATACAGAATACCCCCCTACAATACAGAATACCCCCCTACAATACAGAACCCCCATACAGATACCACCCCCCCACCCTACAATAGAGAACCCACCCCCCTCATATACAGAACCCCCCTCATATACAGAACCCCCCCTATACAGAACATTCCTCCCACAACACAGAACACCCCTCATATACAGTACCCCCCTATACAGAACACCCCCCCCTTACAATACTGCAGAGTGACCCCCCTATACAGAACACCCCCCCCTGACAATAGTGCAGAGTGAGAGTGCACCCCCCCTCCTTGCCTTCAGACCTGTAGTGCAGAACCCCCCTTATATACAGAACCCCCCCTCATATACAGAACCCCCCCTTATATACAGAACCCCCCTATACAGAACATCCCCCCCACAACACAGAACACCCCTCATATACAGTACCCCCCCATACAGAACACCCCCCTTACAATAGTGCAGAGTGACCCCCCTATACAGAACACCCCCCTTACAATAGAGCAGAGTAAGAGTGACACCCCCCACCTTGCCTTCAGACCTGTAGTGCTGCTGATGATGATCAGCGCGCCGCGTGTTAGAGCACTTGTACGGAGGAGGGGGAGGCGGCCGCAGCTTCACGCTGCTGGGCTGTGTGACTGTCAGTCACACAGCCGATAGTGTCAGAGCCGCGGCTCTGCGCTGCCACGGAGAAGGGGGATCATTGAGGCCGGGTGCCGGGCGGCTGGATCACTAGGGTACGGATCGTACGTATCGCACAGCACCCCCCCCTCAATAGCCAGGCTGTGTGTTACGGTTACCGGCTAGTTTGCCGTCAATCATGCTGCCATGCCTCAGGTGCGGTGGAGGGGGGCGTCGGCCTGACACCCCCCCAGTGTGTGGCACCCGGTGCGGTCCGCCCCCTCCGCCCCATGCTTAGTCCGCCATTGTCCTCAAGGCACACCAACAGGTCATGTTTTCAGGCTTTCCATAATTTTGCACAGGTGATTTGATCAGTTTCACTGCCTTAGTAATCACCACAGCCATTTCATCTGAGGGAAATCCTGAAAACTTGACCTGTTGGTGTGCCTTGAGGACTGGAGTTGAAAAACACTGACATAGGGTATGGCTTTAGAATTTTATTAAGCAGAGGGAATGCTTCATCCGCCACAAAAACAAATTTTAGTCCATCCACATTCTGTTCTTTAGGTTGTAATTCGCCACTTGCAAAATGTCTTTGAAATTCTGTTTTGTCAAAAACTCCACCATCAGAATTCTGGGCATTCTGTCATGTACCTGGGTGTATTTGAACCAGTATCTTTCCTCGTCCCACAGCTGCAGTCTTACCTGTCATGCCACGGAGAAGCTCTGGAGTTGAAGCATTACCTTGCACTCACTAGCTCCACCTGCTGCCAGCTTACAATCAAAGCAGCCCATATATAGCAACACTTCCTATCTCTCAGTGCCCGTTTGTGTGGACTAGCTCCCTGGGTGTTGTGATAAGCTTTGTGACTGATTTCTGTGTATGAACTCCTGCCTACTCTCTAGCCTGCAGATTTTGTGCATCTACACCAGCTCGTGTATGACCTCTGTCTGCCTATCCACTCTCTGGATTTCGATTGTATACCGCTTTGCCTGATCCGTTGCTGTCCTGACCTGCCTGACTAAGTTTTGGCAAAAATCCTCAGCATACAAGCTCCACTTCGGACACTACCTACCACAGGTACCTTACACATTCCTCCCAATGTCCAAATAGATGAACTCATATTTGGCATTGCAAATTGCCAGGAGTATGATACTGAAGTAGCCTTTATAATTAAAGTAGTATGAACCTCAGTATGCTGGCAGCATAATCCAAATATGTTAACTGTCAATGGCTCCACCACAGTTAGGAAAGTTCCACATATCTATAAAATCTTTCGCTATTCCATGCCAATCCTCAGGGCAAGTTGGAAACAAAAACAAAAAATGTATTGTTCATGCATTCATCATGAATTGCTATTCCCCTAGGAACATATTACTCTTGAAACATCCCAAACACAACAGGCCAGACCACCCCAACGTGGCAAAAAAAAAAAAGAAGAGAGAAAAAGCAGATGAGTAGGTTTCTCAGGGAAGCATCTGAAGCACTTGGTAAAGAAGCAGATGACTGCGATATCTTTGGAAATCTGGTTGTTGCAAGACTTTGCATGAGGTCTCTCCCCAGCAATGACAAATTATTGAGCCTTTAGACCCCTTTCACACTGAGGGCGTTTTGCAGGCACTATAGCGTTAAAAATAGCTCCTGCAACCCGCCCTTAAACAGCTGCTCTATTCACTCTAGTGTGAAAGCCTGAGGGTTTTCACACTGTAGCGGTGCACTGGCAGGGTGTCAAAAAAAAAAATTCCTGCCAGCAGCTTCTTTTGGAGTGCATTAGGAGTGGTGAACTCACCGCTCCTAATGCGCTCCTGCCCATTGAAATCAATGGGCAGCGCAGCCGTACCAACGGAAATACGCTGCTGTAGTGGCACATTGCGGGCGGTATCAATTCGTTAGCGAGGGGTTAAAAGCGTCCCGATAGCTGCCAAAATGCGCGACAAATCCAACGGTAAAATAGCAGCTATTTTACCGCCGACGCTATTGGCGATACCAGTGTGAAAGGGGTCTGAATGTACCAACTACATGACAACGCAATGTGAACATGCCCTCCCACTCACAGGCAGAAAACACATGACAAAGAAGAAAACCAGGACAGGAACAAGAAAATAGTTCCTTGACACAGGGTCCAAGTTTCACAAACCTTTAGTTTTGTGTCTGCTTGTTTATTCATTATAGTATGCACAATGCATATAAATTGTAGCACTAGATATTACCCCAAATATGTGTATAAGCTATATTTCTTGGTGTCCTAAAAAGTGTTTGGGGACCTGGGTTCTGCCCAGGGGACATGTATTAATGCAAAAATAATTTTTAAAAACCTGCAGTTTTTTCAGGAGCAGTGATTTTAATAATGCTTAAAGTGAAATAATAGTGAAAAATTTCCTACCTGGTGGGTGTCTAAAGTATGCATGTAAAGTAGTGCATGTTTCCCGTACTTAGAATTGTCCCTGCACAAAGTGTCATTTCTGAAGGAAAGAGTAATTTAAGACTACTCTCGGCTATTCATGAATTGTCAGTCCCGGCAATACAGAGAGAAGTAATTGAAAAAAAATGACAGGGTCCCCCCCCCCCCCCCAGTCCATTACCAGGCCCTTTAGGTTTGGTATGAATATTAAGGGGAACCCCTGCCATTTTTTTCAATGAATTTTATTTGTATTGCCGGGACCGACAATTCATTAATAGCGGGAGTCTGGTATAAATATTAAAAAATGACATGGGGTTCCCCCCAAAATAATCAATACCAGACCCTTCATGTTTTTTATGAATGATCTTTACCCGATTTACTTAAGATACATCCTGTCTTCCATTTTCCTCTTTTGACACCCGCAGTCCCGGTCTCTTTTCCAGATAGAGTATCCAGGCCACCAGAAACTGTGACCATCAATGACGAAGAGGAGTACGAGGTCGAGGCCATCATAGACTGTAGGAGGAGATGGAATCATGTACAGTACCTGGAAAGGTTATGGCCCGAAGGATAACTCTTGTGAGGTTGAACAGGATGTGCCAGCCAGAGACTTGGTTAATGCCTTTTTTCGCGGTCATTTACAGAAGAGAAACCTGTTAGGCACCCGGAGGTTGCCCGTAAGGGGTGGGGGCAATGTCATGGATCTGCCACCTAAGGGTTAATCGTGCAGACTGATTTCAGTGATATTTAAAACACCTCAGCAGCACTATATCTTTGCTGTCTGATCTGCAGCTCATACCTGTTACCGTGACTTCCTGTTCATGTGATCCGATCTGTTTCCTGCGTTTGACTACGATTGATCTCTGGTAAATAAAAGTAACTCCCACGCTGTCTCAAGCGAACTCTAGGGGGCACTTGTAAATAAGGGGATGGTGTCTGCGCTGTGAAGGGACAAAGGAAGTAAATGGCTGTCCTTCAGCCAGTGCAAAGAAAAAATGGAAATTAATAAATAAACACGAACAAATGCAAAAAACTGTAACCAGTGCATGTAATGAACACACAATTCAAATCATAGTCCAGAAAACGTAAAAATCCAAAGCTTGCTGAGACAAATGTCTCCCACCACCAATAAATGAAGTGTTGTACACACCCCCAGACAAAATACCGGTTGCAATCAGCTGCAGAGAAGTATCCATTTAAGTGACAATCTGGAAACAGAAGGGGGCTAGATCAGACCCACACACTGACTGAGGGCTTACTAACTCTGTGTTCGTGGAGTATTGCCCACACTCATTTAATACAAGTGAGTGCAACTGTACGAGATTGCCATTTGTCCCATTGTGGTTCCCTGTCCGAGGTACGCTATGATTGTTTTCCCTGTCTATGCAACTCCATGTATGGTGTATATCTGCTTATAAGAGGACTGCAGCAACAGAAAGAAGACTACTACATCGTGCCATATATATGTAGCACTACCCCCGAAGGAGCTGTTGGTTTGTTTTGGGTGGCATGTTACCTCGTGGCTCCTCCGCCGTCTAAGGGTGTATGGTAAAAGTAGTAGTAATGGAGTGCTTTTTATCACCCAGCCGGGTAAAAAAAATAAAACTTGTGGTGAAGAGTAGAGTTTTAGCAGAAGGAGAAATAGCAGATTCAGGCATAGTAGTAAAGAAAAAGTCCTGCTTCCACATGTAACATTTCTTTCACCACTCCAGCCTGAGTGGGTATAGTGTACCTGGACAGGCCTCTCTCACTGACCTGGCAGCCAGAGTATCACTCGGAACTTAAAGGGGTTGAAAAGGTAAAAAAAATGAAAAAATTCCCTAAATAGCTTCCTTTACCTTAGTGCAGTCCTCCTTCACTTACCTCATCCTTCAATTTTGCTTTTAAATGTCCTTATTTCTTCGGAGAATCCTCACTTCCTGTTCTTCTGTCTGTAACTACACACCGTAATGCAAGGCTTTCTCCCTGGTGTGGAGAAAGCCTCGATAGGGAGGGGGCGAGCAGGAGTGTCAGGATGCCCACTAACACACAGCTCCTTTCTTTATCTGCAAAGTAGAGAGTGTCTTGACACTCCTGCTCTCCCCCTCCCCCCTCAAGAGGCTTTCTCCACACCAGGGAGAAAGCCTCGCATTACGGTGTGTAGTTACAGACAGAAGAACAGGAAGTGAGCATTTCTCAGAAGAAATAGGGACATTTAAAAGCAAAATCGAAGGATGAGGTAAGTGAAGAAGGACTGCACTAAGGTAAAGGAAGCGATTTAGGAAAAAAAAAAAAATACTCCCGCTATGAATGAATTGTCAGTCCCAGCAATACAGATAAAAATGTAGCGCCTGGTTACTTTTCAGAACCGGTGCTATTAAAATTTATAGGGGGTCAGAAAGTTAAGTGACTCTGACCATTGTTAATTAGTTCAAATTTGGAGCTTCTGTCCCAGCTTGGCTGTGCTATGGGCTCATGCTGTTGTTCCTGGGGTGCACCTACACCAGGTCGGCAGGTGGCAGCAGCGGAGTCAAGGTCTGGATACTTTTCCCCGTCAGTCTATCTGGAGGAGGCTTCCTTGCTGTGCATGCTATTGGGAGGGGTATTTATATATTCCTGTGTCTTCTCCTCGTGTGACGCCCACCTTCAGGGTAGCCATTCCACGGTGCCCCGGCAAATGGCCTTCCGGGCCGGGTGCACGTGCTACGCAGATATCCTGGCTTCGGGACCACGTTGGCCCGGAGCAATTGATCTGTTTCAAAGTTTTTATTGGTATTTTAAAATTAGATACAGAATTAACAAATAAATATAACATGTTTTAAACCTGCAACAGTTGTTGAGTGTATTACATCAATGTACAACTTCATCATAAAATGTATGAGATATACATACAAGGTATTTCAAATATAAACATAAGATATAATGTTAATAACAGAGCTAATAAAATAAAATGAAAAGGGTATAAATTGAAAACCTTTGAAGAAAAGTTTTATATATTAAATAAAGTAGGGAGAGGAGGGTTAAGGAGGTTAAGAGGGTAGATTATTATGATGTTTATCTCCGTATGTCAAGTAAATATTTATAGAGAAATTTCAATTTAGTTAGTAATAATATGTTGTGTCAGTTCTTGAAATTCAGTGGATTTGGTAAAATGGATCCAACAAGCCCAAGTTTCTTGAAATTTTTTTGGTGAATCTTTTGATTGTTGGATCAGGTCTTCCATTTCAGCAATTCTAGCAATCTTTTGAAACCATTCTGAAATGGAAGGGGGAGAAGTCTACTTTCCAAAAATGGTTCATTTGGGGGGTATTTGTACTTTCCTTGCTTGTTAGGGTCTCAAGAAATGAGATAGACCTTCAGTACTTCGGATGTGATCAATTTTCAGAGATTGGCACGATAGCTTATGGACTCTAACTTTCACAAAGACCAAATTATATACACCGATTAGGGTTATTCTTACCAAAGGTATGTAGCATAATACATTTTGGCCAAAATTTATGAAGAAAAATGACTAAATTTGCTAAATTTTATAACAGAAACTAAGAAAAATTCATTTTTTTTTATTTCTTTACAGAATCGCTTTTTGATAGCGAAAAAAAAAAAAAAACAGCGGTGATTAAATACCACCAAAATAAATCTCTAGTTATGTGAAAAAAAGGACAGAAATTTCATATAGGTACAGTGTTGCATGACTGAGTAATTGTCATTCAAAATGTGAGAGCACCGAAGGCTTAAAATTGGTCTGGTTAGGAAGGGGGTTTAACCACTTGTCCACCGCCCACCGTGAAATAACGGCGGGCGGAGGACTCCATTATCCTGACATCACGTCATATGACGTGATGTCTTTTTAAAGCCGTGAGCGGGCGCCCGCCGCTCTGCTGGGATCCCGGTGCGAGTGCCCGGCGGCAACGATCGCCGCCGGGCACACGCGATTGCCCAGTAACTGAGCGGGGACGTGGAGCTCTGTATGTAAACCCAGAGCTGCACGTCCCTGTCAGGGAGAGAGGAGACAGATTGTGTTCCTTGTACATAGGGACACAATCGGTCACCTCCCCCAGTCACCCCCCCTCCCCCTACAGTTAGAACACTCATAGGACACACATTTAACCCCTTCTCCGCCCCCTAGTAGTTAACCCCTTCACTGCCAGTCACATTTATACAGTAATCAATGCATATTTATAGCATTGTTCACTGTATAAATGTAAATGGTCCCAAAAATGTCACAAAAGTGTCCGAAGTGTCCGCCATAACGTCGCAGTCCCAATAAAAAAATCGCAGATCTCCGCCATTAATAGTAAAAAAAAAAAAAAAAAAATGCCATAAACTATCCCCTATTTTGTAAACACTATAGATTTTGCGCAAACCAAGCGATAAACGCTTATTGCATTTTTTTTTACCAAAAATATGTAGAAGAATATGTATCGGCATAAACTGAGGGAAAAAATATTTTTTTTATATATTTTTTGGGTTATTTATTATAGCAAAAAGTAAAAAAATATTGCATTTTTTTCAAAATTGACGCTCTATTTTTGTTTATAGCGCAAAAAATCAAAAGCCGCAGAGGTGATCAAATACCACCAAAAGAAAGCTCTATTTGTGGGAAAAAAAGGACGCCAATTTTGTTTGGGAGCCACGTCGCTCGACCACGCAATTGTCAGTTAAAGCGACGCAGTGCCGGAAGCTTAAATTTCGTCTGGGCAGGAAGGGGGTGTAGGTGCACAGTAGGCAAGTGGTTAAGGGCCCAGTGGTCAAATACGTTTTTTTTTTTTTCAGTAAATAAGTTCACTGATGTGCACTGATAGGTGGAACTGGTGGGCACTAATAGGTTGCACTTATGGGCATGGATAGGTGACACTGATGAGCAGGCTCTGAAAGGGCCCTGATTATCTGTACAGTCTCCCTTGTGAGGAGATGCTGCTGATCTGCTGTCCTTGTCTCACACCATTGGTGTGAGGCAAGGAAAGCAAATAAACGGCACTTCTGTGTTTAAATGTGATCGGATACAGCCAATCACATGGGTAAAGAGCTGCATCATCGGCTCTTTACAGAGATCGGAGTTGCGCCGTGTCCATAGGGACAAGGTGCAACCATAATCGACACACTGCACCCCCTCACGGGAGCGACACTTCCCCAGAATAAGAGGGGATCCCACCGTCATTTTACTACAAAGCCGGCAGAAGGTAGTTAAAGATGGCTGCTGTCCACTCCCTGAGGTAATAGTGACTGAAGATGAAACTAATAGCTCTGTTGACTGTTGAGGAAGGCTGCTTTCCTCTATCTCTGAAGTAATAGTGGTTGCGGGTGAGACTGAAAACTCAGAAGATGGCTTTGAAATTTAAATTTAGATTAATCACCACAAGATGGCGTTGTGGATACAAACAGGTATAAGTGTGCCAACTATGGCCCGGATTCACATACATTGGCGCATATTTATGCCGCCGTAGCGTATCTAATATACGCTACGCCGACGCAGCGCACAGAGGCAGGCACTGAATTCACAAATACTATATTATATAAAATTGCAAAATGTATTTAAGTGAAGGAGACATAAACATGATAGCTGCTGCCTGCTGATCCAAGACTGATTCATTTTTATGAATGTGAGCCTATCAATGGAGTCTGTGGACAGGCACATCCGTTACAAACCCTCCAGCAGCACTAAATGTGCATTCAGAAAGCATGCTGGATGCAGGACAGGCCAGTAGCTCAATTGCATATTGAGAAAGTTCTGGCCAGTGGTCCATCAAGAAGACCTAGTAATGCAGTGGATGCTCTGTTGGAAAGGTCTCCAAGTCTGCTCTTCAATCTGGCAGCATTTTTCAGGGCAGGGTGGTAACAATTGATAGGCACAGTGGCTGTATTTGATGGCATCAGGGCCGTCTTTACCGCAGGGCAAACGGGGAAGCTGCCCAGGGCCCTGTCACTGTTTGGGACCCAAAGCAGAGCTGCCATTTAGCCTGCCCGCAAATCGGCGCATTGGCCCTGTAAACCCCCCCACACACAATCTGTCACCAGCGCGCTGCGCGCACAGTGCAGCAGTGCCAGGGCTGCATTTTCTCAATGGAGGAGCTGGCCGCGGGTGTACGGGGACTTGAGCGCCATAGACCCTCTGGCCCCGCCCCTTGCTATATGTGCACCGTACAGTCACTGCTGCCTGCCTGGTGACATCACGACGAGGAGTGCGGAGCCCCAACATTCAGAGCGATCCGGAAGAGGATTCCTCCTCC
Organism: Rana kukunoris; assembly: GCA_029574335.1. NCBI lineage: Eukaryota > Metazoa > Chordata > Amphibia > Anura > Ranidae > Rana > Rana kukunoris. The sequence continues at coordinate 412,334,451 of CM056052.1, read as the reverse complement.
TCGCACCTAAGCTCCGCCCCGACTCCGCCCCCCAACTTTGGGTCTTCCCTGAAGATGAAGGCTGTTCCTGCCTGGAAAAAAGGTATGATAAATGCTCCCTGCACTGCCCTGAGTAGCTCATGGTCACTCTGCTCCCTCTCATACACTGCCCTCCTCCAGTCAAGCTGTACAGTTCCCCCATACTGCCTTCCACTACGCCCCCATTATACTGCCCTCCACTAACACCCCTCCCATCATACTGCCCTCCACTAACCCTCCTCCTATCATACTGCCCTCCACTAACCCTCCTCCCATTATACGGCCCCCTTCCATTTACATTATACTGCCATCCACTGCCCCCTTCCCATTATACTGCCCTCCGCTGCCACCCATCCCATTTACATTGTACTGCCCTCCACTACTCCTATTATCCTCCCCTCCACTGCCACCCCTACCATCATACTGCACTTCAATACCTCCCCTGCCATCATCTTGCCCTCCAGCCCATCATACTGCCCTCCACTGCCTCCCCTCCCATCATACTGCCTTCCACTGCCACCCCTCTCATCATACTGCCCTCCACTACCTACCCTCCCATCATACTGCCCTCCACTACCTCCCCTCCCATCATACTGCCCTCCACTGCCACCCCTCCCATCATACTGCCCTCCACTGCTACCAACTCCCATCAAAAACTGTAATAAAAACTATAATGTTAAAAAATAAAATAACAAAAATGTAAAACTACTGATGCCGCTGCCCTATTGACCACTTCCACTGCTTTACTGACCATGTCCACTTCCCTACTAACTGACATCATTCACAGTCGACACTGACACCACTGGCGGAACTACCAGCAAAGGTTGCACTTGCGACTGGGCCCTGGCCTTCTGCCACCATGGCAGGGCCCAAGACTGCAGGACTGCACAACATTTGAAAGGGATCCACTGTGGGACCATTAAGGGTGGTGGGATCAATGGGAAGTGCTCTGGGCTCGGTTTTCACTCCTCGCCGAGCAGAGTGATGCTGACTGTCAGTCAGCTTCACTTCTGCTCTACTTCTCAGCGTTTATTGGAGCGCTCAGTTCAGTGTCGGTGCCCGGCTCTCAGTGACTGACTCGAAGTAGTGAGAGCAAGTGCAGAGCATGGATGGCCGTGTCGATCCCTCCCGCGTGTCCCTCCCTCACGATGCCGACTCACCCACCCACCAAGCTGATGTGCTGCAGGAAGAGACCAGGTTCCGCTGCCCCTCCATGCTGATTAGAATAGAGGTCTTGGTCCCTCTGACACTGTTCTCTGCTCTCTAATCCTCTCCTGAACCTTTGTGGGAGCCCTCTCCTCTTCCTTCATCTCCCATCTACCCTGCACTCCTCACCCTATACTGATCTAATCTATAGAATCCCCACCCATACTGATCACCCTGTACCCCTCACTATACACCCTGCCCCCCTCCCCACAGAACACCAGCACCAGCTGCCACTTCCTGCACCATATAATGCAGACGCTGGTGATGGTTGCTTAAACCAATCAGACCTTGACGCTGAGGACTGAAAAATTGTTTAACCAAGGACCCTCTCATGTACATATACTTTGGTATTTTGAAGATGGATATCTCAGTAACGGCAGCAGCTGCTGCCACAACCAAGGCATCCATCTTTAGCATGAGCTGTCCTGTTTACGATAACGGTTGTGTCCGCGGCAAATTCGCCGCGAGATCACCGTTATCGGCGGCGGGAGAGGCCCCCCTCCCGCCGCTCTACCGCGCCCTCCGCCGCTTACCGGAGCCGTCGGTAGCGGCGGAGGCGTTTGGGTCCTTCTGCTTGCTGTGTGGGGATGCGAGTGAGGGCAAGATGGCACCCACCCATCCCCATAGCATAGCATAGCATCTTAAAGGGAATTTTTTTTGTTGTCATTTTTTCAAATGACAAAATTTCCATATTTTTTTTGCATTTAAGCCTAAATATGATCTCTTTTTGAACCCAGATCTTATATTTAAGAGGACCTGTCATGCTTTTTTTTATTACAAGGGATGTTTACATCCCTTGTAATAGGAATAAAAGTGATCAATTTTTTTTTTCAGTGTAAAAAATGATAAAATAAATAAGAAAAAAAAATGTTTTTAAAGCGCCCCCTTCGAGATTGCGCGCAGAAGCGAACACATATGTGAGTAGCGCCCGCATATGAAAACAGTGTTCAAACCAAACAAGTGAGGTATCACCGCGATTGTTAGAGCGAGCGCAATAATTCTAGCCCTAGACCTTCTCTGTAGCTCAAAAGATGCAACCTATAGAATTTTTTAAACGTTGCCTATCGAGATTTTTTGGTGAAAAGTTTGACACCATGCTACGAGCGGGCGCAATTTTTAAGCGTGACATGTTGGGTATCATTTTACTCGGCGTAACATTATCTTTCACAATATATAAAACAATTGGGCCAAATTTATTGTTGTCTTATTTTTTTATTCAAAAAAGTGTTTTTTTTTCCAAAAAAAGAGCGCTTGTAAGACCGCTGCACAAATACGGTGTGACAAAAAAGTATTGTAATGACCACCATTTTATTCTCTAAGGCAGGGATCCTCAAAATACGGCCCTCCAGCTGTTGTAGAACTACACATCCCATGAGGCATTGTAACATGCTGACATTCACAGACATGACTAGGCATGATGGGAATTGTAGTTTCTGAACAACTGGAGGGCCATAGTTTGAAGACCCATGCTCTAAGGTGTTAGAAAAAAATATATAATGTTTGGGGGTTTTAAGTAATTTTCTAGCAAAAAAAAACTGTTTTAGTCTTGTAAACACCAAATCTGAAAAACACCCAAGGTCCTTAAGTGGTTGAAGGCATCGGTCAATCGGCCACCTTCTCCACCACTCTTCCTCTGACTGAACGAAGCATTAGCAAACCATTGTCCAGCACCAGGAAATGGTAACCTCCCAGGGTCTGGAAATACATTACACAAACCTTTCTTCAAGGCCTCCTGAAGATGTTTCATCCTCTGCTCTCTCTGTGAAGGCAGGATGAGTTCTGCAACTATACCTTTGTAATGCGGATTAAGAAGGGTTGCCAGCCAGTAAGGATCCCTCTCCTTTATACCATGAATCCTAGGGTCCTTTCACAGGCTTTGCAGAATCAAGGAGGCCATGCAGCATAAGTTTGCAGAGGCATTAATTTCTGAGTCCTCTGGGTCACTAAGGATCACATTAGCCGTAACTACCTCCTCCCAGCCACGTATAACTCCTTGGGCTTCTGGGGACTGAGAACCATCCTTTAACCACTTGCCTACTGTGCACCTACACCCCCTTCCTGCCCAGACAAAATGTTAGCTTCCGGCACTGCGTCGCTTTAACTGACAATTGCGCGGTCGTGCGATGTGGCTCCCAAACAAAATTCTGTCTTTTTTTCCCCCACAAATAGAGCTTTCTTTTTGTGGTATTTGATCGCCCGTGCGGTTTTTATTTTGTGCACTATAAACAAAAAAAAGAGCGATAATTTTGAAAAAAGACACAATATTTTTTGCTTTTTGCTATAATAAATATCCCATTTAAAAAAATTAAATAACATTTTTTATCTCAGTTTAGGGCGATACATATTCTTCTACATATTTTTGGTAAAATAAATAAAATAAAATCGCAATAACCGTATAGTGACTGGTTTGCGCAAAAGTTATATTGCCTACAAAATAGGGGACATAATTATGATTTTATTTTTACTAGGAATGGCGGCGATCTGCGATTTTTTTCGGGACTGCGACATTATAGCGGACACATCGGACACTTTTGACACATTTTTGGGATCATTCACATTTATACAGTGAATGAATGAATGAAGAACTTGTATAGCGCAGCACATGCGAAGTAAACCACCTCTGAGCCTGCCCCTGCAGAGCTGACAGAATCTCTGTCCCAGTGGGGCTCCTCCCCTCTAGGCAGACCAACTCAAGCACCACATGGCATCTTTTAGCCTGACTGCTTGCATAGCCCCTTGAATGCCTTCAGAGCACTGCTGGTTCAGAGGACAAACCTGCAAAAGAAAAAGGAGGGGATGGAGGAGAGAGCTGTGGCAGAATCACCACTAGCTACATACAGTGCAGAAAATAAGTATTTGAACACCCTGCTATTTTGCAAGTTCTCCCACTTGGAAATCATGGAGGGGTCTGAAATTGTTATCGTAGGTGCATGTCCACTGTGAGAGACATAATCCAAAAAAAAAAAATTCCAGAAATCACAATGTATGATTTTTTTAACTATTTATTTGTATGATACAGCTGCAACGAAGTATTTGAACACCTGAGAAAATCAATGTTAATATTTGGTACAGTAGCCTTTGTTTGCAATTACAGAGGTCAAACGTTTCTTGTAGTTTTTCACCAGGTTTGCACACACTGGAGGAGGGATTTTGGCCCACTCCTCCACACAGATCTTCTCTAGATCAGTCAGGTTTCTGGGCTGTCGCTGAGAAACACGGAGTTTGAGCTCCCTCCAAAGATTCTCTATTGGGTTTAGGTCTGGAGACTGGCTAGGCCACGCCAGAACCTTGATATGCTTCTTACAGAGCCACTCCTTGGTTATCCTGGCTGTGTGCTTCGGGTCATTGTCATGTTGGAAGACCCAGCCTCGACCCATCTTCAAAGCTCTAACTGAGGGAAGGAGGTTGTTCCCCCGGTCATCCTCTCCTTAATACAGTGCAGTCGCCCTGTCCCATGTTCAGAAAAACACCCCCAAAGCATGATGCTACCACCCCCATGCTTCACAGTAGGGATGGTGTTCTTGGGATGGTACTCATCATTCTTCTTCCTCCAAACACGGTTAGTGGAATTATGACCAAAAAGTTCTATTTTGGTCTCATCTGACCACATGACTTTCTCCCATGACTCCTCTGGATCATCCAAATGGTCATTGGCAAACTTAAGACGGGCCTTGACATGTGCTGGTTTAAGCAGGGGAACCTTCCATGCCATGCATGATTTCAAACCATGACGTCTTAGTGTATTACCAACAGTAACCTTGGAAACGGTGGTCCCAGCTCTTTTCAGGTCATTGACCAGCTCCTCCTGTGTAGTCCTGGGCTGATTTCTCACCTTTCTTAGGATCATTGAGACCCCACGAGGTGAGATTTTGCATGGAGCCCCAGTCCGAGGGAGATTGACAGTCATGTTTAGCTTCTTCCATTTTCTAATGATTGCTCCAACAGTGGACCTTTTTTCACCAAGCTGCTTGGCAATTTCCCCGTAGCCCTTTCCAGCCTTGTGGAGATGTACAATTTTGTCTCTAGTGTCTTTGGACAGCTCTTTGGTCTTGGCCATGTTAGTAGTTGGATTCTTACTGATTGTATGGGGTGGACAGGTGTCTTTATGCAGCTAATGACCTCAAACAGGTGCATCTAATTTAGGATAATAAATGGAGTGGAGGTGGACATTTTAAAGGCAGACTAACAGGTCTTTGAGGGTCAGAATTCTAGCTGATAGACAGGTGTTCAAATACTTCTTTGCAGCTGTATCATACAAATAAATAGTTAAAAAATCATAAATTGTGATTTCTGGAATTTTTTTTTTTTGGATTATGTCTCTCACAGTGGACATGCACCTACGATGACAATTTCAGACCCCTCCATGATTTCCAAGTGGGAGAACTTGCAAAATAGCAGGGTGTTCAAATACTTATTTTCCGCACTGTAGTTACATAGTTAGTCAGGTTGAAAAAAGACACATGTCCATCCAGTTCAACCATAAAAAAAAATAAAAAATAAACAAACAAAATAAAACACAGTACAATCCCATACACCCTATTCCATATCCACAGTTGATCCAGAGGAAGGCACAAAAAAAAACAGCAGAGCATGATCCAATATGCTACAGGAGGGGAAAAAAATCCTTCCTGATCCCCTGAGAGGCAATCGGATTTACCCTGGATCAACTTTACCTACAAATCTTAGTACTCAGTTATATTATGTGCATTTAGGAAATAATCCAGGCCCTTTTTAGGCCTCGTACACACGAGCAAATAGATTTGTTCAAATCCGTCGGACAGACAGATTTGAACAAATCTGTCTGCTGGGATGTATTGGTTTGATCGTATACACACGATCAAACCAAAATCCCCGCCGGCAGACAGCGCGCTGATGTGTCGCTGACGTGGCGGTGACGTGGCGGTGACGTTGACGCGGCCACGTCTCCGCACCCGGAAGTAAAACACTTCCGCGCATGCGTCGAATCCATTCGACGCATGTGCGAGAAGATATGTCTGCTGGTTAGCGTACTAACCAGCAGACATGTCGGGCGGACGGGTTTGCAGCCGACAGATTTCAAAGCATGCTTTGAAATCTGTTGGGTGGCCAAATCCGTCGGTTTGCCCGTACACACGATCGAATCTGTCTGCTGAAACGGCCCGTCAGACAGGTTTCAGCAGACAGATTTGATCGTGTGTACGCCGCCTTAAAGCAATCTACTGAGCTGGCCAGAATCACCTCTGGAGGGAGTCTGTTCCACATTTTCACAGCTCTTATTGTGAAGAAACCTTTACGTATTTGGAGGTGAAATCTCTTTTCCTCCAGACGTAAAGAGTGCCCCCTTGTCCTCAGTGTTGACCTTAAAGTGAATAACTCAACACCATGTTCACTATATGGACCTCTTATATATTTGTACATGTTGATCATATCCCCCCTGATTCTCCTCTTCTCAAGAGTGAATAAATTTAGTTCTTCTAATCTTTCCTCATAGCTGAGCTCCTCCATGCCTCTTATCAGTTTGGTTGCCCTTCTCTGCACTTTCTACAGTTCTCCGATATCCTTTTTGAGAACTGGTGCCCAAAACTGGACTGCATATTCCAGATGAGGTCTTACTAATGATTTGTACAGGGGCAAAATGATATCTCTCTCTCTGGAGTCCATACCTCTCCTAATACAAGAAAGGACTTTGCTCGCTTTGGAAACCGCAGCTTGGCATTGCATGCCATTATTGTGATCAACTAAAACCCCTAGATCCTTCGTCACTACAGATCCCCCCAGTTGTACTCCTCCTAGTATGTATGATGCATGCCTATTCTTAGCCCCTAAGTGCATAACTTTACATTTATCAACATTAAACCTCATCTGCCACTTAGTCGCCCTGCAAGGATGTTATTCCACTGCATAGCTTGGTGTCATCTGCAAAAACAGAAATGTTACTTTGGATCTCAGACCCAATATCATTTATAAATATATTAAAAAGTAAGGGACCCAACACCGAACCTTGGGGTACACCGCTGATAACCTTGGACCATTCAGAGTAAGAATCATTAACCACGACTCTCTGAATTCTATCTTTCAGACAGTTTTCTATCCATTTACAAACTGCTATATCCAATCCTGTACACCTTACCTTACACATGAGCCGTGTGTGGGGAACTGTATCGAACGCTTTTGCAAAATCCAAGTATACCACGTCCTCTGCCACACCTCTGTCCAGGGTTTTACTTACCTCTTCATAAAAGGAAATCAGGTTTGTCTGACAACTTCTGACTTTCATGAATCCATGCTGTCTGCTGCTTAAATAGTTTGTTTCCAACAAGAACTCATCCATGTGGTCTTTTATTAAACGTTCCAGTATCTTCCCAACTATAGAAGTTAAACTAACAGGTCTATAGTTACTTGGTAAAGACTTTGTTCCCTTTTTAAATATAGGCACCACATTAGCTCTACACCAATCCAGTGGTACTATTCCCGTCATTAATGAGTCCCTAAATATTAAATACAGTGGCTTTGAAATTTCAGAGCTCAATTCTTTTAGGATCCGTGGGTGGATGCCATCTGGTCCAGGTGCTTTATCCACCTTTATTATGTCTAAATATTTCTGGACCATATCACTTTTGAGCCATTGTGGATTTGGGGCTGTGTGACTCCCACCCCCATTATGGACATGAGCTCCCCCATACTCCATTGTATACACAGAGCTGAAGAAAGCATTTAATACATTTGCCTTCTCTTTGTCCTCAATCACCCACTCTAGATTATTTTGTAAAGGGCCTTGTAACAGAATGGCCCGTGACACCCAGAGACGTTGGAAGGATGAGAGATACTCTTGTGCCAGCAGCACCAAAAACTCTTGGGTCGAAATCCACCCTGTGCCCTTTTGGGTATAGGGTGGCTAATAGTGAATCATAATTCATATTACATGAGATGGGACATTAATAATACTTCATATTGCAGGACTGAGATATCACAAGGAGTCATGATGACATGACCAGGTCAGCCAGTGAGTCATACCTTTTGTATAATAGGCTATTGAAATATCCTAAGGTGTTGGCTATTCAATGTAAAGACACCCACTCTCACTGCCATTGTGTGACAAAGCTGTATAGAGAACTTATTCAACTAGATGTCTGTGTTACTATTCAAGGTTAATTGAACCCTATTGATAATACGGTGCCGTCATGTCTAGCTAACAATTAAAGAATTATCCTCAGTGAGTGAATAGGGGGGTGGAGATTACATTGTCCTGTGATTAACTGCATTATGTTGTACTGGATATAAGCAAGCTAAGAACCAATAAAGATATTCATACATTTTGGAAACTAGAGAACGGAGCGCTGTCTCGTTTATTCTGGGAAATGGAATGGATCATGTCTGCCTGGTTGTTGGTGTGTCGGATAAGCTTGTCGTGGATGGATGGAAGGTACAGGCCTATATGCTCAGACTTCACCTTTTTACTATTAATATTGTGACAGGGTACACGATTGTATGTACACCAGTGAGAGGCTGGAAAGGTCAGTTTTCCCTGCCCTGGAAGGGGTTAAGCCTGGCCAACAGGTAAACCTCCTCTCTTCCCCCTATTAATTAACAGTCACCTGGTAGGGAAATGGGAAGTGAGAGCTCAGTGTGAGAGGTATGCTGAGCTGGACGGACAGGTTGGAAACTGTCTGCATGGAAGGAACAAGGTCTGTCATAGATTTGTTTATTTTGGACTGGTATTCTGTTTGTTTTGTACTGGAGGCCGGAATAGCCCCTCCAGTACAGTGTAGTGAGGGACACTACTGTCAGTTAGCCTCCTAAATTGGAGTAGGCCATTTTGTTTTTGTATTATTTATTTTTGAGTGCAATAAAGCCATATTTATTGCTTAAGATCTGCGACTTTGCTGCATGACATTATCGCTATTTCTCCGACTTTGTCACAAGTGGTGTCAGAAGTGGGATGTTTGCTGTGGTACCGGTCAATGTACAGTTACAGTGGCCTTAAAGGTACAGGACCCAGAAAATGGAAGATATTGTGAAGGCCCTGTTACAAGCGGTCTCTGTGCAACAAGAGACTAATAGACAGATAGCGGCCTCAGCTGCAGCACAACAAGAAACTAATAGACAGGTAGCTGCAGCGCAACAAGAGACTATCATACAGATAGCGGCCTCAGCTGCAGCACAACAAGAAATTAATAGACAGCTAGCTGAAGCACAAAAGTCAGACCATGCTGTTCTCAAAGCAACCCTGGATCACATGACTACCCAAGGGTCTTCTAACCCACCAGTAAGGGGGGTAAGCCAAATTTGTGCCAGCAGCTGTCTGCAGAAAATGACCCCGGATGATGATGTGGAGACTTACCTACTGGCGTTCGAACGGACCGCTACCCGAGAAGGCTGGGCCCCGGAACAGTGGGCTGGAATCATTGCACCCTTCCTCCTGGGAGAAGCACAGAAAGCCTATTTTGATCTGGATGAGGTGGCTGCTGCAGACTATCCCAAACTGAAAGGAGAGATCCTGGCTCGCTTAGGGGTGACTTCCACAGTGAGGGCCCAGCGTTTCTACAACTGGAGGTTTAAAGAAGGAAAAGCGCCAAGATCCCAGATGTTCGATTTAATTCATCTGGCGCGGAAGTGGCTCAAACCAGAGACTCAAACCCCTGCACAGATTATAGAAGCGCTTGTACTGGACCGTTACGTGAGAGAGCTTCCAAATGGCCTCCGGGAGTGGGTCACTCAGGGAAATCCCCTGGACTGTGATAGTATGGTCGCACAAGTGGAGCGGTACCTATCTACCAAAAGTTTGGACCGATCTCTCTCTAGGACGATCGGGAAAATACAGAGACCAGGAGGCCGGAGGAGTGGAGTGGAAGCAGACTTCGGATCCGGAGCCCGTTTCTCCAAAACAGACTTTAGAAGTCAAAACCCTGGGAAAGAGGACCACCCTAGGAGAAACTCCATAACTTGTTTTGAGTGTGGCGCCAAAGGACATGTCAGGGCGAGATGCCCCAATCTTCCTGAGCCAATGCAGTGTGGACTAGGGGAAGATTCCTCTGACTTTTGTGGGCTCATTTGTTTAGCAGGCCTGGTAGAAGGGGGACATACCTTCCGAGTACCTGTCCTGCTGGACAAACAAGAGACAGTGGCCCTGGTGGACTCTGGCAGTGCCCTGACTTTGGTAGCCAGTAAATTGGTAAAACCTTGTTGGATTCAGAAGCATAGAACCATGGGGGTGTTGTGTATTCATGGGTGTACTGTGCGGTATCCTACTGCCAACATAGAAGTGTCAGTACAGGGCAGTTTGGTAAGGATCGTAGCTGTGGTAGTTCCTCGTCTACCATATCCTTTGATAATAGGAAGGAATTTCACTAATTTCCACGCTCTGTTACAGCCCCCTGTGAGGGGAGAACAAGGGGAACCTGAAGTGGAGCAGAGAAATACAGGGGTCCATGAAGTATTTCCCTTTGCTCATCCTGACTTGTATATCTCTAATCCAAAAAGAGGTAAAACAAGACGGGAACGCAGGGAGAGCAAGCTACGATTTAATAGGGCTGTCCAGGAAGTCCTGTTGAATCAGCGTGGGGAGCAGTCCAGGAGAGGTGGGGCCCCACGACAGACAGAAGATGAGGCAGAAGTTGGTCAACCGGAACCCGCCCCAGAGGCTACCAGTGAAGACGATGAAGGGGATACAGATATCCTGGATATCTCGGGTAGTGGCTTTGGCCGTGACCAGGCAGATGATCCCCTGCTGCAGGAAGCCAGGAGTAATGTTGTAGAGGTTAATGGGGTACCAGTAGAAGGGGTAACAGGAAAGGCCTATCCCTATTTTATCCTTAAAAACGATCTTCTTTACAGAGTAACCTCCGATGAGGGACAAGAGCTTGAACAACTGGTTGTGCCTTCATCATACACCCGAAAAATCCTAGATTACTCTCACTCTCATCTGCTGGGGGGACACTTAGGGGTGGAGAAAACACAAGAACGGGTGCTCAGGAGGTTCTTCTGGCCTGGGGTATATGAGGGGATTAAAAGGTATTGTGCTTCTTGCCCGGAATGCCAGCTGGCATCTCCCAGACCGAAGTTGAGAGCCCCACTCTTACCTCTCCCCATAGTTGACGTTCCGTTTGAGAGGATTGGCATGGACCTAGTGGGTCCCTTAGAGAAAACAGCTCGAGGTCACCAGTACATCCTTGTCATCGTCGATTATGCCACCAGATACCCAGAGGCCATTCCACTACGTAAGGCGAATGCTAAAAGTATTGCAAAAGAGTTGGTTCAGATGTTTACACGGGTGGGGATACCCAGGACATTGCTCACGGATCAGGGGACTCCGTTTGTCTCCCGTATTATGAAAGAGCTATGTCAACTATTTAATGTACAGACTCTGAGAACGTCAGTGTATCACCCCCAGACAGATGGGTTGGTAGAAAGGTTTAACCGGACCCTAAAGGGGATGTTGAGGAAAGTCATTAGCAGGGATGGGAAGGATTGGGACTTGTTACTTCCTTACCTGTTGTTTGCAGTTCGAGAGATTCCCCAAAGTTCTACGGGCTTCTCCCCGTTTGAGCTTTTATATGGTAGGCATCCCAGGGGTATTCTGGATATCCTAAAGGAAACCTGGGAAGAACAGGGGGTAACTGGGACCAATGTCCTCCAGTATGTCGAAGATATGCGGGTGCGTATGGCTCAGATTGCCCCTATTGTTCGCCAGCATATGGAGCAGGCGCAGAGTAGGCAGAAGTCCTACTATGACCAGAGGGCCCTAGTGAGACAGTTTGAAAGAGGGGACAGAGTAATGGTTCTAGTACCCACCGCAGAAAGCAAACTTCTAGCACAGTGGCAGGGACCCTATGAGGTGTTGGAAAAAGTGAGCCCAGTAAATTATAAAGTTAGTCAGCCGGGACGCCGGAAGAAGGAGGCCGTGTTCCACATAAACCTTCTTAAGCCATGGAGGACTAGAGAGGACTGCATGGCCGCAGTGGGGGACACCACACCTGGTCCACAGGCACCTAGTCCTTCGGTGACAATCTCTCCAGAGCTGACACCTGAGCAAATAAAAGAAGCTAGAGGCTTGGTTGAGAGGAATAACGATGTTTTCTCCCCCAACCCTGGACAAACTCGAGAGATTACCCATGACATTATTACAGAACCAGGGGTTGTCGTAAGAGTGAAGTCTTACCGCATTCCGGAGGCCAAGAGGGAAGCTGTAAGGGCTGAAATCAGGAAAATGCTTGAGCTTGGAGTGATAGAACAGTCTCATAGCCAGTGGTGCAGCCCCATTGTTCTAGTGCCCAAACCTGATGGGTCCATCAGGTTTTGTAATGACTTCAGGAAGTTAAACGAGGTGTCTAAGTTTGACGCCTACCCCATGCCTAGGGTGGATGAACTAGTAGAGCGATTAGCCAAAGATAGGTTCTTCACCACGTTGGATCTGACAAAGGGTTATTGGCAGATCCCATTGACAAAGCACGCCCGAGAGAAGACAGCCTTTGCAACTCCTGATGGCCTATTCCAGTACAGGATCATGCCTTTTGGCCTCCATGGGGCTCCAGCCACTTTTCAAAGGCTAATGGATAAGTTGCTCAGGCCCCACACTGAGTATGCAGCCGCATACTTGGATGATGTGATCATTCATAGCCCGGACTGGGAAAGCCATCTGGATAAAGTACAGGCAGTCTTGGATACTCTTAGAAGAGCGGGTCTGACAGCTAACCCCTCTAAATGTGCCTTGGGTCTAGCAGAGGCTAGATACTTGGGTTACCTGGTTGGCAGAGGACTTGTTAAACCACAGATGAACAAGATAGGAGCTATACAGAGCTGGCCCAGACCATTGAGGAAAAAACAAGTCAGAGCTTTCTTGGGGATTGTAGGCTACTATCGGAGGTTTATTCCTCACTTTGCTACGAGGGCTGCTCCGCTCACAGACCTTATTAAAGCCAGAAGTCCAGACACTGTAAAGTGGAACAGCGAGGCTGAGGAAGCCTTTGCTGGTCTGCGGGCAGCGCTTTGTGCTCAACCTGTGCTTGTGGCTCCTGACTTTAGAAAGGAGTTCTTTCTCCAGACCGATGCCTCAGAGGTGGGTCTGGGTGCAGTTTTGTCCCAATATGTGGATGGTGAGGAACACCCTGTGCTGTATTTGAGTCGGAAGTTGTTACCTCGAGAACAGCGCTATGCCACAGTGGAAAAAGAGTGTTTGGCAATCAAGTGGGCAGTAGAAACACTCCGCTACTATTTGTTGGGCAGGCGGTTTACCCTCGTCACAGACCATGCTCCGTTAAAGTGGATGCACACCAATAGGGACAAGAACGCTCGGGTCACGAGGTGGTTTCTGTCCCTACAGCCCTTTACTTTTGTGGTACGACATAGGGCAGGTCTCCTCCACAGTAATGCAGATGCTCTGTCCCGAGTGCATGGGTTTGTAGAGATGGCCGCTTCCCACCCAAGTGTTAAGCTGGGGGGGGAGGATGTGTGACAGGGTACACGATTGTATGTACACCAGTGAGAGGCTGGAAAGGTCAGTTTTCCCTGCCCTGGAAGGGGTTAAGCCTGGCCAACAGGTAAACCTCCTCTCTTCCCCCTATTAATTAACAGTCACCTGGTAGGGAAATGGGAAGTGAGAGCTCAGTGTGAGAGGTATGCTAAGCTGGACGGACAGGTTGGAAACTGTCTGCATGGAAGGAACAAGGTCTGTCATAGATTTGTTTATTTTGGACTGGTATTCTGTTTGTTTTGTACTGGAGGCCGGAATAGCCCCTCCAGTACAGTGTAGTGAGGGACACTACTGTCAGTTACCCTCCTAAATTGGAGTAGGCCATTTTGTTTTTGTATTATTTATTTTTGAGTGCAATAAAGCCATATTTATTGCTTAAGATCTGCGACTTTGCTGCATGACATTATCGCTATTTCTACGACTTTGTCACAATATATTTAAAGAATTCTTTGGGGTTTGTCCTACTATCTTTTGCAATCTGTCGTTCATTTTGAATTTTTGCATCCTTGATTTCCTTTTTACATATCTTGTTATATTCTTTGTAACATTTAAACGACACTAGTGTTCCTTCATTTTTATATTTTTTAAAAGCTATTTTCTTATTGTTTATAGCTTTTTTAACTTTGACCGTGAGCCACATAGGTTTTATCTTTGGCCTTTTAAACTTATTGCCCATGGGAATATACTTTGCAGTGAGGTTCCAAAGAGTCTTTTTGAAGAATTCCCATTTCTGTTCTGTGTTCATCAGTGCCAATATTCCCTCCCAGTCCAAGTCCTGTAGAGCAGTCCTCATCCTTTGAAAATTTGCTCTCTTGAAATTAAGTGTTTTTATCTTTCCTATATGTATTTCTTGCTATATAGTTATTATTAAATTAAATCATGTTATGATCACTGCTACCCAGGTGTTCCTTTATCTGAACATTAGTAATAAACTCTGCATGGTGTGGGATTACAAGGTCCAACAGAGCATCATTCCTAGTTGGGGCCTCAATAAACTGGACCATAAAATTGTCCTGCAATAGGTTTTTAAATTTTTGTCCTTTAACTTTCCAGAAATTCCATTATTCCAGTCAATTTCTGGGTAGTTAAAATCCCCCATTATTATCACCGTCCCAGCCCTTGCAGCCTTTTCCATCTGTGCAAGGAGTCGAGTCCCCACCTTCTCATTAACATTGAGTGGTCTATAACAAACTCCAATGATTAACTTTGAACTACGCACATCTGTATGCAGTTCCACCCATAATGCTTCAACTTCATCACACTCTCCATCAACCAGGTCCTCTTTCACACTTGCTTTGAGGTCACTTCTCACATAGAGACAGACCCCTCCACCTTTCCTTTTTACCCTGTCTTTCCGAAAGAGAGCATAGCCAGGAATATTAAAAGCCCAGTCATGTGAGGATTGAAGCCAAGTTTCAGCAATACCGATTACATCATAGCTCTCCTCATGCACCAGAGCTTCCAACTCACCTGTTTTGCTTGGCAGGCTTCTGGCATTGGTGAACAAACACTTAAATGTATTGTTACATTTTTCGCTGGCGTTTTTCATACATTTTATATAATTTTTAGTAGTGCAAATGGCACTATAATTTTTGAAACATGGGAACTTTCTTGTCACCTGCCGTAACCCCACCTCCATCTATCCCCATTCCACTCCATTAATGTCTGACCCCTAACTGACCTGTGTGCCCGATGTAATTCTACTTCACCCTTCCCCCTCAAATCTAGTTTAAATACTCCTCCAGCATTCCCCTAAACCTCTCCCCCAGCACAGCAGACCCCCTTCCATTCAAGTGCAAACCATCTTTAGCATATAGGTTGCACCCCAATGAAAAGTCAGCCCAGAGCTCTAGAAACCCAAATCCCTCCTTCCTATACCAGGTCTTTAGCCATGCATTAAGCTCTCTAATCTCCCCTTTCCTGTGTTGCGCATGGCACAGGCAATATTTCAGAGAATATCACCTTGGAGGTCCTTCCCTTCATCTTGCAGCCTAGTTCTTTAAATTGATTCCTAAGGAGCCTCCACCTTCCATGTATACTGTCATTGGTTCCAGCGTGGACCAAGACAGCTGGGTCATGCCCAGCCCCTCCCAGTAATTTATCCACCCGGTCCACCACATCAGTCCTTCTAAATTTTTTGAATCCCCTATTACCACCAACTGTCTAGGCCTACCTGCACTCCCCTCACCACTTCTACTAGATGGGTTGCTGTCCCGGCTGTTATGGGTAGCAGTAACATCTAGGGCTGCCAACCTCTGTGTTTGCCACCTCTTAACCCAACTTGGCAAATTTGTTTTGATGCACAAATACAGGATAGGCCTTCCTTTTCTGCAAGCCCCTTCCACTCCCTCTAACTACATTAACCCATCTTCCTATCTGATAATCCTGACTTGCCCCTCCACCATCCACATCAACCCTACTGACCACCTGCTCAGCAAGCAGAGGACCCCTTTCAAGGTTGTCCTTCCTGCCCAGTGTTGCAACTTGCTCCTCCAGATCTCTAATGTGAGCTTCCAGAAGGGCAACCTGCTCACATCTGTCACAGTGGTATCCATCCTGGAGCTGTTGCACCAATTTTGCATACATGTGGCACACTGTGCACTGAGCAAAACCTTCAACCCTGCTAGCACACATTTCCCAGTTACAATATAATTACTTGTAGAAAGTTTAAGATGTTACTTACAGTTTAGAAGACTCCTGTCTTAACTCCTGTTTTTTAACTCTTCCACTTGTGTTTAAAGAATCCACTTCTGTTCACCTGTTCACAATTAAACACTCCCTGTCAGGGTCCCAGTGCTCACAGCGCTCAATCTGTGCACAGGCACATCAGAATCGCGTCACGACGCGTGCCCGCACATCTAAGGGGTGCGCGCGTGCATGGCACGGCGGCACGCGGACGTGCGCGCCCCCTTCCGGGACCAATCGGAGGCCTGACAGCCCTACTTAAACCAGCCCCTGTCTTTGCACAGGTTGCTGGTTTATCGTCAGCTCCGTGTAAAGTTTTGACAGTTTGATTTGTGCCCTTTGACCCGGATTTGCTTCCCGACTCAGCTCTCGCCTGGAAATCTGACCTCGGCTTGTTTTTGGATTTTGCTGCCTTCTTTAACTCTCTGACCTCGGATCGTGACCTGGATTTTCCTCTGTCTCCTGACCCTGAACTTTGGTTAGCACCGCTGGACTTGTCTCAGCTTCGCCCTGAACCCAGACTTTAATCTGTACCCCGGATCTGCTACCATCAGTCTGCTCCCATCTGAACTGTGTACTGGGACTGTACCACTCTCACCTGCCCTGGTGACCATCCAGCGTCTGCATCCCATCTCCGCTGCTAATTTTCAGCAACCCACATCCCATCTGCTACTCCGCTGGTACCGGTACCTCCTTGTGCCTCTGCCTCCTGTCTCTAACTCCAGGGGGCAGGTGCGCTTGGTCGTAAAGGTGAGCCGTCCTCAGCATCTCAGCCTTGGTAAGTACTCGTGTTTCTGACACTCCCCTTAATTAGCAGGAGAAAAAAAACCTGTTTAAAAAATGTCAGAGAAAAGTAAGAAACAAATCAACACTTGCAAGCAGAAACAGTTAAAAGCAAACTCCTGTTTTTTAACTCTTCCACTTGTGTTTAAAGAATCCACTTCTGTTTAGAAAATCAACATGTGAGCCACCATCAGCTGGGAGCATTTGAGGCGTGGTGGCAGAACAAGCTTCAGTAACACTGAACCCTGTCCTGCATCCTTCCCAGCTGCTAGCAGTTACCCAGTGCACCGTGAAGGAAAGGTAACGTCCATGCCCATGCCTGCTGGACCATGAGTCAGCTGTAATATAAACCTTATGCCGCGTACACACAATCACTTTTTGTGATGTAAAAAAACGTCGTTTTATCTCACGAAACAAAGCAACGTTTTTCAAACTTCATTTAAAAAAAAACGACGTTGCCTACACACCATCGTTTTCTGAAAATGCTCTTGCAAAGCGCGGTTACGTACACCACGTTCGACGGCACTCTGTTCCATTCAAGATTGCGTCATAACTTGCTTCTGAGCATGTACGGGTTTAAAAACGTTGTTTTAAACGTTGTTTTAGCCCACACACGATCATTATTTATGACACAAAAAATTACATTTTGAAAAATGACATAAAAAATTGAAGCATGTTCGAATTTTTTTTGGGTCGTTTTTCAGAAGACATAAAACAACGTTTTGCCCACACACGATCATTTTAAATGACGTTTTTTAAAACGTTATTTTATTTCATCACAAAAAACGACCGTGTGTACGCGGCATTACTGGTTACCACCCTGTTCAAGGAGGCCAAATCATTGCCTTCCACGTGTCGTTAGAGAGCCAGAAGGGCCTTCCGTGAAAATAAATGGCGTTTTGAAACCTGCCACTGGGTTACAACACATTCCACAAATTCATGAAAGGAGGCAGAGTCTACCAGCTGAAAAGGTAGTAGTTGCAGTGCTAGCAATTTGGCCAAGCTAGCATATAGACTGATATAGGCTGAGCATGTGGGTGGCTGGGACCAAATTTATTTTTACGGTTCAGCAACTGGGATAGGGAAATTTGCCTGCTAAAATCAATTGGTGGTCTACTGAAAGCAGATTGGCTACAAGTACTTAAGACACCTATTGCTATACCTTCATTCCTCTCAGTGCAGGTTTTTAAGAGGACTGGGAGGTATAGTAGGGTTAGAGATCCCAGATGAGGAGCATGGTGAAGTCCGCCTTTTTCTCTGATGTGGGCCTTTCAAGTGCTGTTGCCAACAGACTGCATGGCAGGTTGTCATATGTCTGGTCAAGCATGTGGTGTCCAAGCGGCTGCTGTTCTGGCCATGCTTGATCCGCATCAGACATAGGTTTCAAACAGCAACAGTGCGATCTGCTGCACACTTATCGAAAAAAGGCCTACACCAAGGAACTTTTAAAAGTCAGAAGCACCCTGCACCTGCGGAGCTCTGCGGTGTGATGCAATAGGGTGACTGCCCTAGAGAACATCCTGCCTCGTTGGAGTTGTGCCTCCTCTCAGGCACCCAAGTACAGTCAGTGACCTCATCAGCCCCTCTCCCCTCGTCACTGAAGCAAACTTGGCAGTATGCTGCAGCTGGGGGAACATAACTGACAGTTTCTTGTCTTTCTGTGGTACCTCTTTTCTAGGCTCACATTACTCCCTTCCTCAACCTGTGAACCAACATCAAAGCCTTCAATTCGCTGCGCATCCTCCAGCAGCATAAAACCGGCACTGTGGTCAAATAATTCTGGGAAAGAGTGACTGTGGATGAGGAGCTGGTGGAAAAAGGCCACTTTGGCAGCTGCGTTGGAAGGAAAACTACTCTGAGTGACAGAGTATGAGGACGGCTTTGTTATCCACTCCACCAACTCTTCTGCATATTGTGGCTCACTAACACGGCCAGCAGCAGAGAAAAACAAAACAAAAACAAAAAAACACCACATGCGTGCCCCACAGTCACCTGCAGAGGATCCACCATGTCTATGACCACCACTATTGACTGGCAAGGTTCTGCCCCCTTTCCTTCCCATCTCTCCTTCCATTCGCTTCTCTTTCTTCCCCCTTTCAGCTCTCCTTGCTATGCCTGCACATCTTTGCCCACACTAATGGCGGCGCCATACCTGGCTTCTGCCAATAGTTACACACATGCAGGCGCTGGGTTGACGCGGACGCCGTTTGACGTCGGCGTCACGACACGACTGCTGCGTGTATTCACCTCTGCTCACCACACCTACCCCCTTCTACCCAATGGCTCCACTCACTGGGCGGTCGCCGTGACACGCCCTCCGTGACGCCGCGGATATCCAGGTTTGCCCACAGTTATGGCGGAGCCCTACCCAGCTTCAGCCCATACAACATTTCCAGGCACCGATTGGCTGCCGACGCCCACCGATGTCGATGACACACCATATTTGTCCCCTCCCCTTGAGACCATACAAGCACTATATTTCCATACCTCCCACCCAACGGCCTCACTAATTGGGTGGCGCTTTTCAAACACGCCCCCTGCAAGGCGGTTCTGGATAATCATATACACCTGCTTCTGCTTACAACTGGGCTATTTATACCTGAATCTCAATTACACACTTTGCATTTGAGCCAGGATCCCAGGACATGTGCACCCCCATGCACATCCAAGTAAGTTTACCTATGTGGCCTGTATTAAGTCTATCACAACTTCTTTTCCTTCCCTAACCCCAATCTATGTCTCATCTCTAATCATGCTTTCTTTATGCATAGGTAGCATTGCTGCCTTTGAACCAGTGAACCGGTAACCCTGCTTCACCCAAGCTTCATATGGTTGGTTGTCTACTACTTTACACTTACCAGTAAACGCCATGTGCGTTTGAATCTAACGGGACCATCAGTCCTGGGATCCCCACCTTACTACCTTAATACTCCTTCTTGGGTAACCGGGTAACAACCTACTATTTTACTCAACTCTCTCACTATTTGAATAATTCTTTCCCCCTCCCTCTCCCCTTTTCCCCTTTCCCCCTCCCCCTTTCTCTCTCCCTCCCCGTCCCACTTCACTACAGACACCGTCTGTCCACCCCCACCTCTCCCCCCTCTCACAAGCTCTGCTAAATCCTTCATCTGACATATACCTTCACCACTAGGTCATCTCTAGGATTTTCCTCTGTGAACCCCCAACATTGTTGGCTGCCTCAGGGATTTGCTGGGAGACCCGGACATTGTGCCCATAGGTAGGCGACACAATCTTCAAATCCCCTCATGTTTTGGCCCATGGAGACGGTCCACCCGACATACCTCCACTGGTCAAAGTTATAATCATATGTGTGTTTTTTTGTTAATACATTTTTCTTCTGTACCCCATGTTTTGTAGATCGTCTCCTGACGAAGCGATTAATAAATCGCGAAACTAGTCGAGACCCGAGACTGACTGTCTTCTAGCGCCTCTGGTCCACCCGTACCCCCTCCTCTATTTTGAAGGGATTGCACATCTGGTGACCCAAACGCTGTAAATATACTGTTTTTTTTAAATGTATTGTGTGTATTTTTTTTTAAAATTCTGTTTCTATGTATATTATGTAAATACATTTTTCAAGAACTACCCTTTTGCATCACTCTGGTTGAGTATAAATACCTTACCTTGTACCGGTATAGTCCTCCCCGCCCACTCATTTTCTGTCGGTCTCCAGGGATTCCCTGAAACCTTCAACTTAATCTTGGATACTAGGATGATGGTACACCTTTAACCCCTTTATAGTGGCCTGTGAGTGTCTGCCTCTTCTTAGTGGCCTTCCAGACATGATTTTACTGTGTACACCTCCTAAAGTGTATTAGAAACTATACACCACCGAATACACTGTATATATAGGCTACACTGAATGCAGTTTATATATATATATATATATATATATATATATATATATATATATATATATACAGCCCTCAAAATTTCCACTCGCCTACTAGCATTTGGCGAGTGGATTTAAGCTGGGGGCGAGTGATGACAGGGCTGCATGACCAATCTCCCTCCAATCTGTGCCTACACTTAAGAGTCCTGATGAGATTGGCGGCCGAAGAGGAAAGGTGCATGCTCGGGAAAAGTAGTCTGGTGAGCCGCGCACAGGCCGAGCAGTACACAGGTGCTCTCCTTACAATTCTTATTAAGCCATGGGACCTTCTCTCCTCACTGCCAGCCTGAATAAAAGGGGGAAGTGGGGACATGCAAGCGTGGAGCCGCACACACAGGCTCCTGATGATGAGATGAATAGGAGAGGAAGAGAGAGAGAGAGAGTTGCAGAGGAAACAGCAGAAGAATGGGGAAGAGACCCAGTTCTAGTGCCCTGTCCCTCTGGTCTGCCCCCAGTGCCCTGTCCCTCTGGTCTGCCCCCAGTGCCCTGTCCTATTTTGATAAAGTTGTTGTTGGTAATATTTAATTTTGTAACTTGATTCTGCATAAAACATTTAACAGTGTCATTCCATGAGATAATCTACGAGGACGTGTTTACGGGTGCAATTAGGCGCAAGGGCTGTGTATGAATTAGGTGGGGCAACTGGTGGCGAGTAACTCTTGAGGCCTGGCTAGTAGCTCAGGACTTGAAATTTTGAGCCCTGTGTATATATACTGTATATATATATATATATATATATATATATACATATACACCACCTGAAGTGTATTAGAAACAGTACACCACTGAATGCACTGTGGATATAGGCTACACTGAATGCAGTGTGTGTGTGTGTGTATATATATTGTAACCTGGGGGACAGGTAGCAGGTACAAAAGCTCCATGGGATGAGCAGGCACAGATACCAAGTCAAATGAATTAGTGACAAACAGTGCAGTGTTAATTTGTGACATATACAAAGTCTATTCACAGGTACTACACAGTTTTCCAAAAAAATAAATAGGAAGAAAAATAGCCAAAAAAAATCTAGTCATGTCTCAGCACTAACTATACAATATTTACAGATCCTAACTACCAGGCTGAGCAAACCTACAGCTTGTCAGCTTCCACCAACCAACCTTTTGCTCTCCTAGAAGTTGTTTGAAGTTCCCAGGTCAAGAGCAAAGGCTGTCTGCTCAGGTGAGCTTAAATTAGCCTGGGGAAGAGGCCCAAGACCCCAACTGGATCATGGACCAGAGATCCCTGAATGTAAATGAGAGGAGCCTGGGAGATGTATAAACCCTGAACAGGACTTTTCCTGTCTCTCTCTGGGATGCTCTGCTGCTACAATATAGATCAAATACACTGCCACTAACTGAATAACCTGCCTCCTGTTTAATCTAACTCAAGCTATCTCTCTGTCCACGCCAACAACACTACACACGGCTGCTATGTAAGCAGCCTTATATACAGGGCAGGACTAAGGGTGGTGGGGGCCCCTGGGCTTCAGTGTTGAAGGGGCCCCAGGGAGATCATAGTTGTTGAGCGGGGGGTTGCGTATTAAAGTTGTTGAGCGGGGGGGTGGGGGGGGGGGTGACTCTCACCTGTGCACGGAATGTGTCGGCTCTCTTCCCTTCAGCAGACATCCACACAACGCTCCGGTTCCTCCTGGGGGGGGTTTTGCAGTTGTTGAGCGGGGGGGGGGGGAGTGCCTCTCACCTGTGCTGACAGCCGGGGCCACAGACTGTCATTGGCCCGGCTGTCGGCTTTCTTCCCTTCAGCAGCCACAGTCCTCCACACACCGCTCCGGTTCCTCCTGCTTCTGTGCTGCCTCATCTTGCAGTGCGGGAAAATTAACCCTTTCGCAGGACTGCGGGAAAAAGCGGAATCCGTGCCTGTTGGGAGGTATGCGCAGGGCCACCATCAGGAATTTTGGGGCCCCTTAAACACAGCTTAAGGCAAGGGCCCCCTGGAGCAGAGAACCGAGGGGGGTGCTGCCGTCTGAAATTGAGAAGCGGGGGGGCTGCTGCAAATTGAGAAGCAGGGGGGCCTTTACAAAAAAAATAAGAAATAAAGAAAAAAAATATATATATAAAAAAAGGGGGTAGCCATCCTGGGCCCTGGGGATCTCTGGGCCCTTTAATAAAAATAAACCTCTCACCCTGGCGGTATGATTCTGTCTGGAATTAGGTACCAAAAGCGGTACAATTTTTTGCATGGAAATTTGGTGATATGTATTATAGGCCTGCAATTCTTAGTAATTACTTACTTAAACCTGACCAAAACAAGACTCTAGTAGACATTCCAGATGTGATCAATTTTAAACACAAACGCATGAATTATAATCTAATCAATAATATAATTTTATTCAATAATGTAATGTAATGAAAAATAATGAAATTTGTCAAACAAAGAAATGTAATACACATCCTAAGTGTGAAACAGTTTGAAGCATGGAACTAGACAAAGTCCGACGTCGCAATCAGGACAATAGTACCTTGTTTCTTTTCTGACTTTTTTTCCTTTGTCATCTCTCTTGGAACAGCAAACGACGCACATCCTGGTAGGCGCTAACTTTCTTGTGGTTGGCGGTATGTAGTCCACAAAATGACGACCTGTCAGGCGTTCTGGGTTGACAACGTCAACAGCGCGTCGTCCGGGTCTGTTCACAGCTATTGCTGGCGTCTGGTGGTTGATAAAAATCTGCTCAGCCACCTTCCAGATAAAGTCAGAATGAACAAGAGGTATGTTAGTGTTTGCTTTATAAAGGATACAGGTGTTCCAAATGCATTGTTAAAGGAGATGCCTGAAAATCTTTTTGTAATATTTCTTCTGCTGTTTCCGCATCGCCGGGTAAAATGTCATTGCCTGATTGGCTCGGTCGACACCTCCCATCGTGTGATTATAGTCGATCACGACTTGAGGCTTCAGCACATCTTTTCCGTGTTTTGTGCGGACCATGGCAGTGGAGGTGCTGTGCACGGTGCTCATGAGACACATGTCCTTCTTGTCTCGCCATCGCATTGCCATCATTTTACCCTTTTGAAAGGCAACCATCTCTCCTTTTTTTCTTTTTTCTTGCCAAACATTGATGGCATGTCACGCCGGTTTGGCCTAACGGTACCATACCCATCAGTTTTGTTGAGGAGCAAAACCTCATAAAGTTCTGGAGATGTGTAAAAATTGTCCGTTGTCACGCAATATCTCTGGTTCAGCAATGGGTCCAGCAGTGAAAGGACAGATGATGTGGCCATCCCATAGCGGCTGTACCTGGGATTGAACTTGGTACCCTTACCGGTGTAAATGACCGCATTCCAAATATATCCGGTGGATGATTCGCACAGCATGTAAAACTTGATGCCAAACTGCGCTCTTTTGGAAGCAATGAACTGTATCCAACTCAGGCGTCCCTTGTAGGCCATCCGACTTTCGTCCACACTGACATCCCTTTCTGGCACGTAGGTCTGCTGGAAGTTGGTCATAATCAGTTGGTATACCTCCCAGATTTTTTTCAGTTTGGGCACAGACGTTGTTGGCGAAGTGTAAATTCTTCATGATTCACGGTGCCAAAAAATGGAGTGGCCAGTAGCTTATTGGTGGTCCAATACCATTTCTAGTGACCGGTTTCCATTTTCTGGATCTGGAAAACCTGGCACGCAGCGTAGCGGATTGCTGGTCATGGTAGCAGTTGGTTTCTGTGACGATTTTTAAAATTACCTCCTCAG
Source organism: Rana kukunoris (assembly GCA_029574335.1). Classification (NCBI taxonomy): domain Eukaryota; kingdom Metazoa; phylum Chordata; class Amphibia; order Anura; family Ranidae; genus Rana; species Rana kukunoris. Next base: position 412,309,694 of record CM056052.1, on the reverse strand, counting down.
TAAGAAATAATTTCAGGTACGCCAGAGGGTTGTCACTCTCCACATCAACCTTCATCCCAGGAGATCCAGTGAATCGGAATCTCGGGGGGCGCTGCCTGGTCCACATCGCTGTCTAAAGGGCACCAAGTGTGCACATCGCTTAGGTCAGGTGCGGGATCATCGGCGTTGTCACTTTGTGGATCAATGTCGCTGTCAGAGTCAGATGACAAATCGCCCCACGACTCACTATCGCTCTGTTCTGCGAGCACCCCTGTGTTGCTGCCGCTCAGCTCATCCAAAAGCGCATTTGTAGGACAGCGCTTTTTTGATGCCATTTTCAAAGATTTTATTTGTCACAAATGACAATGGCAAGGGGCACTGAAAGGGCACTGTGTCAGATTTCAAGGTGATACAGTGTAATCCTCTCAGATTACATTGTATCACCTCCTTTTTATATGTTTGTGTATACATTTGAATTTCCCTCCCAGTTCCGCTCCCATGCACCATTGCGGTGCAGGGAACGGAACCAGGAAGTCAGCAGAGAGACGGACGGCGTGGCGGGGATCTCGGTGGCGATCACAGCAATGGGAGATCATCGCTGGAACGCCAGTCACCCCCCGTGTCACGCTCGGAATCACCAATAAGGGGGTTAATAATTTTTTTTTATTTTTTTCCATTCCCCTTCTCTCTGGATCTCTCTGCTCTCTCTCTCTGTATCCCCTCCTCTCCGGAAAACATGCAGGAAGTATAGGCTTGGGCTTGAAACGGGGGATGTAAAATCTAGTATTAGTAATTGTCTCCTCTTTTCTTTTTAATAAGGGGTACATATCGAGACCTTTTATGTTGTATGTTTGTATGAGTAATGTATTTTGTATTTATTGTATTGTGGAAAAAAAATCAATAAAAGAATTTTGTAAAAAAAATAAAAATATATAAAAAAAACATATTTTTTATTTAAAAAAGGGGGGGGGGGGTTGCCATCCAAGGCCCTATAATAATAATAATAATACTAATAATAATAAAATATATATATAAAAAAAGAGAGGGTTGCCGTCCGGGGCCCTCGGGGCCCCTGGGGACCTCCGGACCCCTAAAAAAAAAAGGTTGCCATCCAGGGCCCCCTATTGGGTGGGGCCCACGGGCTTGAGCCCAGTCAAGCCCAATAGTAAGTCCGGCCCTGCTTATATAGTGTAAGGTGTGGACTTGGCCCCCCTGCACCCTGCCTTTGGCCAATCGTGGCTCTATTAGCAGAGCGCGCTGTGATTGGCCAAAGCATGCAGGTCAGGTGCTCCATGATCCAGTGCTCCTTTAGATGTGATTCAGTTTGCATGTGTAGTGCTATGCAAGTCATTCATTCATGTGTCAGAGCCTAGAAGCAGCACACCCCAGGATTCATTTAGATGGAACATAGTCTAGGAGCAGCGCATCCCCAGTGCTCCTTTAGTTGTGATGGAGCCTAGCTATATATACACACACGTACTGCCAGATTTAAAGCGGTTTAAGCACACTTTAGAATTTTCTGGCAATTCCCTGTGTTTATATAATGCAATGTCTCCGGTGCCTGTGCTGTATTAAAAAAATGCCCCTGTATACCTTATTTCCAAGCGCCCCTCTGCTCTCACGTAACCGGCCACCAGTCCCTCTCCTGATCTCACAGCTACAGCGGGAGGAGCCAAGAATCCCACACTGACGTCTGTCAGGAGGAGGAGAGAGGCAGGTGGTCATATGAGTGCCAAGCGGTGCAAAGAAAAAAGGTATACAGAGGTACACTGGAGACATTGCATTATCTAACACAGTGGATTGCCAGAAAATTATAAAGTTATGATAGCAGCAGGAGGGGAGGAGTGGGAACTGTCCTGAGCTGACAGGCAGTGAGAGGGGAAGATGGCAGAAGAGAGAGCATATGATGGAGACACGTAAACTGAACACGGTGTCAGGACTCAGCAGCCATGATAAACCATGATTAGTTTATGGGTAGGGCAGAACCTGGCAGGATCAGCCAGGTATTTCAGATGATACAGGGGGGCCAAATGACACAGCACAAGTACTGTGCTGTTATGCCGCGTACACACGACCATTTTTAATGTCCTAGAAAAAAAACTATGTTTTTTTCTACATGATTTTAGTCAAGCCTGCCTTGCATACACATGATCGTGAAAACAAAATGCTTGAGCAAAGCGCGGTGACGTACAACGGCACTATAAAGGGGAAGTTCCATTCAAATGGCGACAGCCTTTGGGCTGCTTTTGCTGATTTTGTGTTAGTAAAAGTTTGGTGAGAGACGATTCGCTCTTTTCAGTCTTCGTGCTTTTCAGTCTGTTACAGCGTGGCGAATGTGCTATCTCGATTACAAATGCTAATTTTATCAGAACGAGTGCTCCCAACCCATAACTTGCTTTTGAGCATACGCGTTTTTTCCCGTCATTAACCACTTAAGGACCCCCGCACGCACATATACGGCCACAGAATGGCTCGTACAGGCACAAGGGCGTAAATTTACGTCCCCGCCTTCGTGCGGTTCGGGGGTCCCATCGGGACCTCCTCCGCGGCGTGCGGGGGTCCCCCTGCCTCTGGGAGCGATCGCCGACGAGCGGGCGGATGTCCGTGATTTCCGCCCCCCCCGCGATCGCTCCCAGCCAATGGGAGCGCGCTCCCATCGTGTCAGTTCCTCCTCCTGTGTTTACACAGGAAGGAGGAAATGATGTAATCTCTCATGGCAGCGCTGTTTCCCAGCGCTGCTGATGAGAGAAGACATCACAAGTAAGTGTGCACCAACACAACACTGACACACACTCACATAGGCACATTAACCCCTTGTGATCGCCCCCCCCACCCCCCCTGTCACAGTGTCACTGAATGCAGTGATCTAATCACTGCATTTAGTGTCAGTGTGACAGGCAGTGTAAAAAACAGTTAGTGTTAGGTTCAGGATAGCCCCCCCACCCCCCCTAATAAAGTTTTAACCCCCTGATCACCGCCCTAGTTAACCCTTTCACTCCCTATTGCCAGCGTCACTAAGCGATCATTTTTCTGATCGCTGTATTAGTGTCGCTGTTCCCGCTAGGTAGCTATTTTTTTTTATTGCGATTTTTTTTTTTTACTAAAGACATGTGGCTGAATTAATTTTGGCCTAAATGTTTTACTAAAATTTAGTTTATTTGATTTTTTTTATAACAAAAAGTAAAAAAATTGTGTTTTTTTTCAAAATTGTGGCTCTATTTTAGTTTATAGCGCAAAAAATAAAAATCGCAGAGGCGATCAAATACCACCGAAAGAAAGCTCTATTTGTGGGAAGAAAAGGACGCAAATTTTGTTTGGGAGCCACGTCGCACGACCGCGCAATTGTCTGTTAAAGCGATGCAGTGCCGAATCGCAAAAACACCTTGGGTCATTTACCAGCGTATTGGTCCGGGTCTTAAGTGGTTAAAGCCTACAGATGACCGTTTTTCACGATGTGAAAAACGACGTGAAAAATTAGAGCATGTTCTAAATTTTTAATGCCCATTTTTCACATCGAGAAAAATGCTCTGGAGCCCACACACGATCGTTTTTAATGACCATTTAAAAAAAATTGCATTTTTCACATCATGAAAAATGGTTGTGTGTACACGCCATTATTCATGCTTTACAGGGGCACGATCCTTTTTTTTTAGGGTTGTTGTTGTCATGTCCGACTCTTTGTGACCTCATGGAACATAGCGTGTCAGGCTTTTCTGTTCTCCACTGCCTCCCAAAGCTTGCTTATTTTCATGTTCATTGTTTCGATGATGCCATCTATCCATCTTCTTTTATGTTGTCTTCTTGTCTTTTTTTTCTTCCATGTCTCCCAGCATTAAGTCTTTTCCAATGAGTCCTCGCATTTTTTAGGGTAACAAAACACTTTAATCGTTAAAATACCATGAAGAAGCTAGCACAAAACAAACTTTTGAATACTCTCTAAACTTGGCTTCCTGTTCTGTAACACTAATGCCGCGTACACACGATCACTTTTTGTGATGAAAAAAAAACGTTTTCAAAAACGTCATTTAAATTGATCGTATGTGGGCAAAACGTTGTTTTATGTCTTCAAAAAAACGACCAAAAAAAATTCGAACATGTTTGAATTTTTTGTGTCGTTTTTCAAAACGTCATTTTTTGTGTCATAAAAAGTGATGGTGTGTGGGCAAATTGATGTTCAAAACAACGTTTTTAAACCCGCGCATGCTCAGAAGCATGTTATGAGACAGAGCTTCAATGGAACAGAGTGCCGTCGAACGTGGTGTACGTCACCGTGCTTTGCTAGAGCATTTTGGAAAAATGATAGTGTGTATGCAACGTCGTTTTGGAAAATGAAGTTTGAAAAACATCGTTTTGTTTCGTCACATAAAACATTGTTTTTTTTCATCACAAAAAATGATTGTGTGTACGCGGCATAAGGCCCCTTTCACACTTTTACAACTTGTCCCACAATTTGGGACTCCAAAGTAGCATGACAAGTCGTTCCCCAAGATTTCCAATAATAACCATTCATATAAGTACGACTTCAAGTTGTTCTGACTTCCCTGCACTACTTTGGTCTGACTTTGATGCCAGTTACACAGGCATTCCCTAAAACTGCGGCAAAACTGTGGTAAAATCGTGCGACTTTGAAGTCGCAGTAGTGTGAAAAGGGCCTAAGGCTGCTTTCACACTGAGGTGCTTTACAGGCGCTATAGTGCTAAAAATCACATCTGCATAGTGCCTGTAAAGAGCCTCTCCTCAGGTTTAAGGAGGGTAATGTTGGCCGTTCTAGAGGATGAGGAGGTACCTGGAAGTTGTATTGGGGTATGTGTATGTCTATGTGAAGAATTATAGAGAAGGGATAAGGGAGAGAAATGTTTTACTCTTTTTTTTTTTTTTCCCCCGTCATATCAGGTGGGAAGGTGACATATGTATGATTTTGGCTATAAGTTAACAGGGAATGTATAATTGTATGTAAGACTGATTATATTGTGTTGTATTATTTTGTTTTAAAATAAATAAAAATATAGTAAAAAAAAGAGCCTCTTCTTTCACTCCAATTTGAAAGCCAGAGGGCTTTAAAAGCACCCCGCTAGCGGCTGAAAAGTGCCACAAAAAAAAGATAAACCGCCGCTTTACCACCGATGCCCCCAATGCCTCAGTGTGAAAGTACTCTAAGACCCCATGCACACTGGGCTTTTAAAAAAACGTCTGTTCTCTCTGGAGTAAAAAACGCTCATATAGAGCATTTTTTGTACAAAGTTTAGATAAGTTTAGGAGAGTATAACTATTTTTCTGCCAGTAAGCTCCAATCAGAAATGTGAACCAGAAGGGTTTTTTTTTTTCTACATCTAGACGCTGAGCTCAAAATGTGCCTGTAATCATCCTTAACGTGCATGGACACATAAGCCTCGTACACATGATCAGATTTTCTGCAGACAAAGCGTAAGGCCCCTTTCACACGGGGCGGATCAGAAATGATCCGCCCCGTGAACCTCCGTATGCTCAGCGGGGATCGCTCTGTTGATCCCCGCTGAGCTGGCAGATGACAGGGTGGTTCCCGCACACTGTGCAGGGACCGCCCTGTCTTTTCTCCGCTCTCCCCTATGGGAGGATCGGATGAACACGGACCGTCTGTCCGTGTTCATTCGATCCGCAGACGAAAGGAAAAATAGGGTTTTCCTCTGTTTGAAGAATCGGAGGAGTACGGAGGCGGGCAAGATCGGGTGTCAGCGGATGTACATTGGCTGACACCCGCAATCTCATAGGGACCAATGTATGTCCCTTTTTCATCCGCACACGGATAGATGAAAAAGCGGACATATGGTCCGCAGGTGTAAAAGGCTCCTAAAACATTTGTCTGAAGGGCGTTGGCCAGGAATTTGTCCTGCATACAAACGGTACACAATTGTCGGCCAACAAACAAGGAAACTATGTGGTTTTTCAGCTCTTTAGCGCCACCCTTTGAGCACCTTCTGCTAATGTCGTGTTTGGTGAGCATTGATTCCAAGCATGCGTGTTTGTACTTTTGTCCGATGGACTTGTGTACACCAGCTCGGAAAATCCGACAACAGACAATTGTCCACAGAAAATGTTAAAGTGTGCCATCCAACATTTGTCCGGTGGAGCGTACAAACGGTCGGATTTTCCGTCAACAGCCTGTCATCACACAATTCCTGTTCCGATTGTGTGTACGAGGCTTTAGGATAACACTGTGCTGCTTCTACAGGCAGAAAACAAAACTCCTGTAGAAGCAACGTTTTTTAAGCCAGTGTGAAAAGAGCCTTAACCACTCTGGAATAGGGGTCTTTCAAGTTGGGTATAAATTGTCTACCTTGTCTTTAATCAATAAAGTTATTCATGTATGCAGGAAAAAAAAAGATAGCTTCCTCTGTACTCCTGACGCACAGACGTACAAGCTGTGTGGTAGCGAAGAGAAGTGTCGTCATTTCCTTTGTCCCCTCCTCCTGTCCGTGCGGCTTCCTGGCTGCTGCCCCGGATGGTGTATAGCTATAGCGGTGCTGCTGCGGCTGCTGCTCTCCTGTCACCTGACGCAGCGGCCGGCGGCCCTCTTCCTCCCCCTCCTCAGCCAGCTCCTGTGCCGGTCTCGTCCTCCTTCTCCTGCCTCTGGAGCTCCAGCTCAACAACGTCCGTATCTTCCCCCGGCCTCCCCGTCCCGGTGTCCCGCCCGGAGGGGGCCCGGCTGCCGAAAATGGCGGCGGGGGCAGCGGCGGGCTCCTCCGAGTGGCTGGTGCTAAGGGACGGCTGTCTCCGCTGTGACGAGCACGGGGTGAGCAGCCTGACCTATCATCCGGCACTCAACGCCATCCTGGCCGTCACTGCGCGGGGCAGCATCAAAATCATCGACGGCACATCCGGGGCCATCCTGCAGGCGTCAGCCATTCACGGTAAGTCCGGGGATCGGTCCTGTGTGTGTGCGCGGATCTCAACCCTCTGACATTGGCCCCGCTCTGCGTGACGTACTCTGCTCACCTCCTGGGGGGTCTGATGTTGACAGGGACTGCGAACTGACACCTTTCTATCACACTCCTGATCGCTGACAGTTACCATAGAGCGGTGACACACAGGAGTCCGTTATGGAGCATACTGTGAAGTGGAGCACTCTTCTTACCCCAGAGGAAATGTTTTTATTTATTTTTTTTTGATTTTGGGGGACCCCAGCTAAAAAGTGGGGGGGGCTTGAGTCAGTGGGAAGCACGCCAATTTCGCAGAGAACAAAAAATATCCTCAGGTTCTTGCCACGGACCCTGCAATATGGTGATGGGCCCTGGAACCAAGCAGCCACCATCCAATGTAAAGTCAATCTGCTACAGCTCAAGAAACCCCCAGCAATCTGCTGTAGACATGGCCTAAAGTATAGCAATCAAGATACTTTTCAGGCTCCTTTTTTTAAATGTTAACCCCTCTTCCCCGGTGCTTCTAACAGCTTTAACGGGCTCTAAATGCCTGGAGGCGGTGCCAGTCACATGATCAGAAAGCACCCAGAGCTTTCCGTGTCCTGGTGTTTACTGTTTATACATAGGGACTAAGGATGAGCTCTGGCGTGTTCGCAAAGCCCATGTGCAGAGCCCGCCGGGAAGTTGTCACTGTGGTGCGCTAATCACAGGCAGCAAGACATTTCCCGAGCTCTGCAGCCGTGCATCGGGAAAATGTCTTGCTGCCTATGATTAGCGCAGTGCCAACTTCACGTCGAGCTCTGCGGACACGCCGGAGCTCAGCCTTATGTGTGTGTGTGTGTGTGTGTGTGTGTGTGTGTGTATATATATATATATATATGTGCCACATCGACAGAAAGAGGTTAAAGTGATTGTAATGAAGGGAGAATCTTGCTTTCTCTGTGCAGTGGTATTGCTCAGTTCAGTCCCTTTAGTTTATAGCCTGTTAGGTGGATGCAGAATCTGTCGTCCACACCAAGAAATGAGTGATCAGACCGCTGATTGCTCAGTTCTCGGCCTTCAGTGAGCAGAGACCCTGTGACTTGCTCTTCAGCTCTCTGCTTCACCTTTCCTGGGCTGTGGAGGGGGCAGAAGCAGCTATCTCAGGCTCTTGCCAGCATGCTCAGAGGCTGAGCCAGCTGCCAGTCAGGCATCTGGGTAAATTCTGACATTAAAGTCTGGGTGTCTCTAGAGCAGGGATCCTCAAACTACGGCCCTCCAGCTGTTGTAGAACTACACATGACATGAGACATTGTAACACACTGACATTCACAGACATGACTAGGCATGATGGGAATTGTAGTTCCTGAACAACTGGAGGGCCGTAGTTTGAAGACCCATGCTCTAGAGCCTGGACAAGCAGAATATCCGCCGAGTGCAGTTTAGCCCACTGTCTGAATCTTGGTCACAGGAGTGCAGAAGTGCAGCCTTGTGACCATATGGGTGCCTCTATAGCAGTGATGGCAAACCCTGGTGCCCCAGATGTTTTGGAACTACTTTTCCCATAATGCTCATTCACTCTGCAGTGTAGTTGAGTATCATGGGAAATGCAGTTCCAAAACATCTAGGGCGCCAAGGTTTGCCATCACTGCTCTATAGCAAGCTGTGTGGTTGGGGGGGGCACATCTGCGTACGTGCTTTTAAATTGGGCAATGTGCATCCTAAGCATGCAGCACCAGCTTAGCCACGTAACGCACTCTCTTTGCACAGGATTTGACGGACAGTAGCAGAAGCCCACAGCTTCCACTGCTGTGTTTCCTGTGAAACAAGGAAGAGGGAACAGCAATGCTGGAGCCAGGACAGCACTGTTCACATGTAGTACACAGGTCACCTCTAGGACACACAAGAAAACTGTTTTCTGTGTGTCCTGTTCACACTGCAGTGCAACCCTGAATTGCTCTGCAATAAGTTGAGATAAAATGTAGATGTGCTGCATTTTATCACAGCGCACTGAATAGGATCATGTCAGTGTACAGCAGCGCAACACATGACCCCTGGCTCATTACATCCAGAGCGGACAGCAGCCACACAAATTGCTGGGGTTAAGTGTGCAGCAGCTGTTTATTGCTGTGTTTAGGGGTGGGAAACAAAAAGTAGTGGGCCTTTTTTGTCTTCATGCAGGAAATACATTAAGGTAAACATTTTGAATTTAGAACCACTTTACCACTTAAGCCCCGGACCAAAATGCAGCTAAAGGACCAGGCCCCTTTTTGCAAATTGGCACTGCGTTGCTTTAACTGACAATTGCACGGTCGTGCGACGTGGCTCCCAAACAAAATTAGCAACCTTTTTTCCCCCACAAATAGCTTTCTTTTGGTGGTATTTGATCACCTCGGCGGTTTTTATTTTTTGCGCTATAAACAAAAATAGAGCGACCATTTAAAAAAAAAAAATGCAATGTTTTTTTTACGTTTTGCTCTAATATTCCCTAAAAAAATAAATGTTTTTCCTCAGTTTAGGCTGATACGTATTCTACCTATTTTTGGTAAATAAAAACGCAATAAGCGTTTATCAGTTGGTTTGCGCAAAATTTATAGCGTTTACAAAATAGGGGATATTTTTTTTTTTACTACTAATGGCGACGATCAGCGTGTGTGTGTGTGTGTGTTTTTTTATTATTTTTTTTGTGACTGCGACATTATGGTGGACACTTTTTTTTTTTTTGACAAATTTTTGTGACAATTGCATTGTTTGTGGAAATGACAGCTGCAGTTTGGGAGTTAACCACAAGGGGGCGCTGTAGGGGTTATGTGTTCCCTGTGTGTGTTTACAACTGTACGGGGGTGTGGCTGTAGGTGTGACATCGATCGTGTTCCCCCTATAAAAGGGATGACGCGATCGATGCAGCCGCCACAGTGAAGCACGGGGGACGCCGTGTTTACACACGGCTCACCCCGTCCTTCAGCTCCGGGGACCGATCACTGCACTCCAGCGGCGATTGGGCCCGTGGTCCCGGGGCTTCGGACCGGGTTACGGGAACGTGCCGCGGGTGCGCGCCCGTGACCCACGGCTGGGTAGTAGTACAGGATGTACCTGTACGTGGATCTGCCCAGCCGTGCCATTCTGCCGACGTATATGTGCAGGAGGTGGTCCTTAAGTGGTTAAAGTGGATGTAAACCCACTCTCATCCTTTCTGAACTACTGCTATAGTGCTGATTTATAAGGATATAGATGCCTCCTGCATGTGTCCTTACCTGTCAAATCTCACCCCTCCCCTGTTATAAGAGCTGAAAAACTGCAGATTCGGTGGGTGGATCTGTTTGTCTGGAGCTCGGTGGGTGGATTTGTGATGTCCGTAGACTCTCCGCCCTCCTCTACACTCCCCTTGTAAACATGCATTTTTTCTTATGTATTCCTAACGCCGCCGCGTACACACGATCACTTTTTGTGATGAAAAAAATCGTGTGTGGGCAAAACATCGTTTTATGTCTTAAAAAAAACGACCAAAAACTAATTCGAACATGCTTGAATTTTTTTGTGTCGTTTTTCAAAAGTCATTTTTTGTGTCATAAAAAGTGATGGTGTGTGGGCAAAACGACGTTGAAAACAACATTTTTAAACCCGCGCATGCTCAGAAGCAAGTTATGAGACGGAGCTTCAATGGAACAGAGTGCCGTCGAACGTGGTCCACGCTTTTCTAGAGAATTTTGGAAAAACGATGGTGTGTATGCAACGTCGTTTTGGAAAATGTTTGAAAAACGTTGTTTTGTTTCGTGACATAAAACGTAATTTTTTTCATCACAAAAATCGATCGTGTGTACGCGGCATTACACTAAATTCTGCTATGATCTCTAACATCCAATCAAAATCCAGAAAAGTAACCACATGACTTCAGAAAAGGGGTGGGAATTAAAAAATAATGCCTGTCTCCAGGCTAGTGGATGAGATATGTAAATAACCTGTCACTCACAGCAAGGGGGCAGAACGGACTAAAGTTTTTCTCTGTAAGTCTGCTTCATTCCACTTAAAGCGGAGTTCCACCCTTAAAATCACTGTTTCATTCCATCCAGCATACTGGCGTCGGCGCCAGTATGCTGTTTTTTTTTTTTAATGCATGTACTTACTTTATATAAAATCATTGAATTTCAGGCGCCCCGCGGTATGTCGCCGCTATAAGGCGTCACGCCTTCCGGAAACAGCCGATTAGCATTCGGCTCTTCTCGGCGCCTACGCACAGACCCAGGAGCTGACTGCGCAGGCGCCGTATATAGCCGCGTCACGCCCTCCGAAAAAAGCCGAACTAGGACCGGCTATTTTCGGCGCCTGCGCAGTCAGCTCCTGGGTCTGTGCGCAGGCGCCGAGAAGAGCCGAATGCTAATCGGCTGTTTCCGGAAGGCGTGACGCCTTATAGCGGCGACATACCGCGGTGCGCCTGAAATTCAATGATTTTATATAAAGTAAGTACATGCATTAAAAAAAAAAAAACAGCATACTGGCGCTGACGCGAGTATGCTGGATGGGATGAAACAAAGTGATTTTAAGGGTGGAACTCCGCTTTAACAATAAGAGGATTGCTCAGAGCTGGATTAACTTTGTGGCAGGACTGGGCACAGATGATAGGAAATCTTATACTGTACGTTGTGAAATCAAAAAAAATGTCTTACTGCCCACCTCTCCACATATCCTGCATACCCTATATATAAAAACAAAAAACCCGTACTTTTATTTACTGTTTTTTTTTTTTTTTTTTTTTTTTTTTTAGTAAGGTCACGTGATTCAGCTGTTACATCACTAATGTGTAAGGGACCGCTAGACAATGGCTGCTGCTCCAGGAATTCACAATGTGTCACCCAAAGGTTCCAATGCCTATCTGTTGTCAACAATCCATCCTCTCCCCTGTAAGAGCTGCTGGATCATGTGATCAGATTAAAAAAAAGTTAATTCTATAGACTATGTAGGCAGGGTAGGAGGAGGGGAACATTTTGAAGAGTAGTTCTAGCACCCTTTGTAAAATATTTAAAAAAAGCGCTATTGAACCTAAAAACTAACGTTACATTTATTGTTGCCTACCAATTTGGTAGGCTGTCAGATTTTTATTGCTGTCTGTGTCCCTGTTAAGGAGATTCACCCTATTTTGTCCTGTTAACCTTTTTATTGGTGAAAGAAAATCCCACATTTTGGGTTGTCTGCAGAGCAGGAATACAGGAGAAATCTTCCAATGCTAAACTGAGATTACCTAATTTTGAAGATTTCTTCTTGGTTAGTGTTTTGGCTATGGGACAGGAAGTAAAGCAAAATCTCCCCAAATGGGACATTTTGGCAAAAAACAAAACAAAAAAAACTGACGAGTTTATAACCCTTACCTACTCTATCCTAATTGGAAATGTTTGCCTTTAGTTTGTACTTCATTCTACTGGTGGCGCCATTAATTTTTTCTTTTTTTTTTCTTTTATGTTTACCTGGTAACTAGTAACTTACTAGTGACACACTTCCTGTCTTAGAATGTCCTCACATGGGATGGGGCAGCAATGGAGATGCCTTTAGATAGTAGTAGAGTGTTGGACGCACAGGCAGATATACAGTAAATGGACTTAAATTATAATTTAAAGCCAAACTGAAACTCTTTTTAACCACTTCAGCCCCAGAAGATTTTACCCCCCTTCCTACCCAGGCGAAATTTCAGCTTCCGCCACTGCGTCGCTTTAACTGACAATTGCGCGGTTATGTGCCGTGGCTCCCAAACAAAATTGGCGTTTTTTTTCCCCACAAATAGCTTTCCTTTGGTATTTGATCACCTCTGCGGTTTTTATTTTTCGCGCTATAAACAAAAATAGATCGACAATTTTGAAAAAAATATGCAATGTTTTTTACTTTTTGCTGTAATATTCCTATATATACGTCCTATCAGAACAATGGGGTCTTCCGCCCGCTGTCATTTGACGGCAAGCGATGGACAAGTGGTTAAGCAGTTATGTCAACTGATTTTTCTTTTTCCTTTTTGAGAGAGAGATTTTTAACTTAAAACTAAGTTCCACCCAAAAGTTGAACTTGCCCAGAAGCTGCAAGCTGTCACAGCTGTGTGCCAAAAGTATTAAATATGACGGAGAGGAGCAAGGCTTCAGGGACCACATCGCTGGACTGGTGAGTGTATATTTATTAAAAAGTCCACAGCTACACTTTTTGTAGCTGCTGACTTTTAATAAACGTACAAATCGGTGGAACTCTGCTTTAATAAAAGTTGACCATTTTAAGCAACCCTGTCGGTATTAAATGACAGCTTGGTCTGTTGGATTAGGGCATTTTCACACCAACAGCGCCCAGGCTTCGCTGGTAAAGCATCGCTATTTTTAACGGTGCTTTACTGTTGTTTTTGCATTGCTTTTCCGATACTAGCGGGCGCTTTTTTGAGCTCCAGTGTGCGAGACCTTGGGCTTTCACATTGGAATGAAAGGAGAGGTGCTTTACAGGTGCTTTGGAGGTGCTATTTTTAGCGCTATAGCGTAGAGCTGCACGATTCTGGCTAAAATGAGAATTTCAATTTTTTTTGGCTTAGATCACGATTCTCATGGTGTAACATCTGTCACATTAAAACAAACTTTACTGTTTCGTTGTTTTTTTCTTTTTATTCATTGAAGTGTGTTTTTTCCCAAAAATTGCATTTGAAAGACCGCTGGGCAAATAGTGTGACATAAAATATTGCAGCAATTGCCATTTTGTTCCCTAGATCTCAACAAGCAAACATCTCATGCTGGATATCTATACTGGTATGGACTGGGTAATGTCTTTGGAATGGAAAGGATCCATCATTTGATGGATATTAAAATTATCCACCTACAGAGCGCTGAATTTAAAGACGCTCCAAAAAAATCAAAGTGGAAAAAATTATGCAGCAAGCTAGTCTATTTTGCTGAAATTTCATTGCAGCAACTCAAATGGTCCTCAGTAGTTTGTATGGCCCCCAAGTGCTTGTATGCATGTCTGACAACATCAGGGCATGCTCCTAATGAGAAGATGGATGGTGTCCTTTGGTATTTCCTCCCAGATCTGGACCAGAGCATCACCGAGCTCCTGAACAGACTGAGGTGCAACCTGGCGGCACCAGATGGACCGAAACATAATGTCCCAGAGGTGTTCTTTTGGATTTAGGTCAGGTGAGCGTGGTGGCCATTCAATGGTATAAGGGCCCTTTCACACGTGCGGACAAACGGTCCGTATTCATCGAATTCCCCATAGGGGAGAGCGGAGAAGAGACAGGGCGTTCCCTGCACAGTGTGCAGGGACCGCCCTGTCTGCTGACAGCTCAGCGGGGATCCCCGCTGAGCCGACGGACACACACGGAGCGGACACAAAAACCATCCGCTCCGTGTGAAAGGAGCCTTAATTCCTTCATCCTCCAGGAACTGGCTGCATACTCTCGCCACATGAGGCAATGTCGTGCACCAGGAGAAACCCAGGACCCACTGCACCATTGTAGGGTCTGACAATGGGTCCAAGGATTTAATCCTGATACCTAATGGCAATCAGGGTGCCATTGTGTAGCCTGTAGAGGTCTGTGCATCCCTCCATGGATATGCCTCTCCAGACCACCACTGACCCACCACTAAACTGGTCATGCTGAACAATGTTACAGGCTGCATTAAGTTCTCTGTGGCTTCTTTAGACCCTTTCACATATGCTCAAGGTGAACCTGCTTTTATCTGTGACAATCATGGGGCACCAGTGGTGGACCTGCCAATTCTGTTGTTCAATGGAAAATGCCAATCGAGCTCCACAGTGTCCGGCAGTGAGCACAGGGCACACTAGAGGTCGTTGGGCCCTCAAGCCACCCCCATGAAGTCTGTCTCTGACCAAACAATCGGAAACATTCACACCAGTGGCCTGCTGGAGGTCATTTTGTAGGGCTCTGGCAGTGCTCATCCTGTTCCTCATTGCACAAAGGAGCAGATACCAATCCCTGCTGTTGGCTTAAAGACCTTCTAAGGCTCCCGGTATCTCCTCCATGCTCTTGTGCTGGGAGACACGGCAAACCTTCTGGCAATGACACGTATTGATGTACCATCCTGGAGGAGGGTCCAAGTATCGCCTCATGCTACCAGTAGTGACCCTGTCCCTAGCCAAATGCAATACTAGTGAAAAACAGTCAGAAAAGATGAGTAGTGAAAAACAATGTCTGACACCTCCACCTGAAAAAACATTTGTGTTTTGGAGGTTGTCTCATTGTTGCCCATCTAGTGCACCTGTTAATCAGTTTCAGCTGCTTTGCTGTTAATTGAAATTAACAACCCCCTCTGTATACTAGGGCTGCGCATCTTCACCGGTCACACGATTCGATGCGATTACGATTATCAAGTCCACGATTCGATTCCGCGATGCATCACGATGCATCAAGATTACTGCGCACGGTTTTTATCTGTTCTTAAAAAAACTCTCTGCATGTAGCAAACTGTAAACACAGCAGACAACTTAAACAGGAGCTCCAGACTGACCCCCAAATACTACGAGATGGACAGAGACTGCAGACAATGATACTAGAGAGGATCAGAGACTGCGGACATGATACCAGAGAGGGTCAGAGACTGCGGACATGATACTAAAGAGGGTCATAGACTGCGGACATGATACTAGAGAGGGTCAGAGACTGCAGACATGATACTAGAGAGGGTCAAAGACTGCGGACATTGTCGTTTGGCAGGACTTTATGGGGACAATGTATGCCATGCTTATTGTCTTAGTGATTGATTCACATCACAACTTCATTGATACCTTTTTTTTTGTACGATTTTTAGTTTTGCTCATTACTACCACACGTGCAATGCATGGCTGCATGTGTGTGGCAGTGATGAGCAAAAGCAAAAATCATACAAAAAAAATAAAAAAAGGGTATCAATTTCAAATCAATGAAGTTGTGATGTTAATCAATCACTAAGACAATAAGACATACATAAACTAGTGTGCCGTCAATTGCTGCCAGTGTGCCGTCAATTGCTGCCAGTGTGCCGTCAATTGCTGCCAGTATGCCAATGCCATCAATTGCTGCCAGTGTGCCAATGCCAATAATTGCTGCCAGTGTGCCATCAATTGCTGCCAGTGTGCCATCAATTGCTGCCAGTGTGCCATCAATTGCTGCCAGTGTGCCAATGCCATCAATTGCTGCCAGTGTGCCAATGCCATCAATTGCTGCCAGTGTGGCGTCAATTGCTGCCAGTGTGGCGTCAATTGCTGCCAGTGTGGCGTCAATTGCTGCCAGTGTGGCGTCAATTGCTGCCAGTGTGGCGTCAATTGCTGCCAGTGTGCCAATGCCATCAATTGCTGCCAGTGTGCCAATGCCATCAATTGCTGCCAGTGTGCCGTCAATTGCTGCCAGTGTGCCGTCAATTGCTGCCAGTGTGCCGTCAATTGCTGCCAGTGTGCCGTCAATTGCTGCCAGTGTGCCGTCAATTGCTGCCAGTGTGCCAATGCCATCAATTGCTGCCAGTGTGCCAATAATTGCTGCCAGTGTGCCAATAATTGCTGCCAGTGTGCCAATAATTGCTGCCAGTGTGCCAATAATTGCTGCCAGTGTGCCAATAATTGCTGCCAGTGTGCCAATAATTGCTGCCAGTGTGCCATCAATTGCTGCCAGTGTGCCATCAATTGCTGCCAGTGTGCCATCAATTGCTGCCAGTGTGCCAATGCCATTAATTGCTGCCAGTGTGCCAATGCCATCAATTGCTGCCAGTGTGCCAATGCCATCAATTGCTGCCAGTGTGGCGTCAATTGCTGCCAGTGTGGCGTCAATTGCTGCCAGTGTGGCGTCAATTGCTGCCAGTGTGGCGTCAATTGCTGCCAGTGTGGCGTCAATTGCTGCCAGTGTGGCGTCAATTGCTGCCAGTGTGGCGTCAATTGCTGCCAGTGTGGCGTCAATTGCTGCCAGTGTGCCAGTGGCGTCAATTGCTGCCAGTGTGCCAATGCCGTCAATTGCTGCCAGTGTGCCAATGCCATCAATTGCTGCCAGTGTGCCATCAATTGCTGCCAGTGTGCCATCAATTGCTGCCAGTGTGCCATCAATTGCTGCCAGTGTGCCGTCAATTGCTGCCAGTGTGCCGTCAATTGCTGCCAGTGTGCCGTCAATTGCTGCCAGTGTGCCGTCAATTGCTGCCAGTGTGCCATCAATTGCTGCCAGTGTGCCATCAATTGCTGCCAGTGTGCCATCAATTGCTGCCAGTGTGCCGTCAATTGCTGCCAGTGTGCCGTCAATTGCTGCCAGTGTGCCGTCAATTGCTGCCAGTGTGCCGTCAATTGCTGCCAGTGTGCCGTCAATTGCTGCCAGCGTGCCGTCAATTGCTGCCAGCGTGCCGTCAATTGCTGCCAGCGTGCCGTCAATTGCTGCCAGCGTGCCGTCAATTGCTGCCAGCGTGCCGTCAATTGCTGCCAGCGTGCCGTCAATTGCTGCCAGTGTGCCGTCAATTGCTGCCAGTGTGCCGTCAATTGCTGCCAGTGTGCCAATGCCATCAATTGCTGCCAGTGTGCCAATGCCATCAATTGCTGCCAGTGTGCCAATGCCATCAATTGCTGCCAGTGTGCCAATGCCATCAATTGCTGCCAGTGTGCCAATGCCATCAATTGCTGCCAGTGTGCCATCAATTGCTGCCAGTGTGCCACAAATTGCTGCCCATTCTAACTGTGCCCATCAATTTCTGCCAGTGTGCATGCCCCGAGTACCTGATGATGATGAATCTGACTCATGTCACTGCTGCCTTCAGTACTCGGCTGTCTCGGTTCTCCCACAGCAGCGTGAGTTAAGCCAAGGAGGAAGGCTCTGGGGAGTCGGGAGCGGGACCGGGGACACTCGCTGAACGTGTCCCTCACATGGCGATGGGCGACTGGGAATGCCGTCAGCGGGGGGGGCGGGAAACGAGGCGCGGCGTCTTCGGCTGCATCAGCAGTGGGGGGTGGGAAAAGAGGCGCGGCGTCTACGGCTGCATCAGCAGTGGGGGGTGGGAAAAGAGGCGCGGCGTCTACGGCTGCATCAGCAGTGGGGGGTGGGAAAAGAGGCGCCAAAACTTCGGCTCCACTCGGGCGGCTCAGTCGGCTCCACTCGGCTCTGCGCGGCTGCTCGGCGGGCGCCAATGACGTCATCAGTATGCATCGATTATTTAAAGGGACAGCATCGGCGCAGAATCGCCGGAGGAATAATCGTGATGCATCGATTAAACGATTAATTTCAGCAGCCCTAATATAAATATGGCTTCAATTTGTTATTTTTCAAACAAACCTGATCGGACCCTCCATCCTCCTAAGGGTAGTCAAATGTCAATTGCCTTTGCTCTGTTATTATTCGGCAAAAACCAAAGGAATGGGATCCGTTCCCTTTCGCCTGATTAGATCAGATGGCAGTTGGGGGTGTAAACAGACTATTTTACAGCCAATTTCCCATAGAGGAGAGTAAGCTGTTCTTGTCTGGTCTGCACTAGTGGAGTGGGCATTGAACTGTCATTCGCCTGCTCAGTGGGGGATCAGCAGACCGATCTCCTGTTGGAAAAGCAGATTGTAGTGGGATTCCATCCCATTTGAAAGGGGCTTTAGTGTATTTAAATCTGCTAGTACGCAGGCCAAGTCCCTGGACAGGTATGCTAAATTCTCCTTTACCTGGAGTGTTTGGAGGCATTACTCCACTTCGGACAAACATAAGGACAGGGTCGCCCCGGCGACTCCCACCTGAGGGCCTAACAAGGGCTTTCACTGCAACCTCAGGAGCTCCTTTCTGGGTGATTTATTGTCTCCCTCTTCTCTGGAGGTACCCGGCTGAATCCATATGACGCGCCTCCGCCGGTGGGGGAATGCACCCCACCTCCAACCCCCCACCACCTCCTTCCTCCCCCTCACCCCCCATTCTTACCTTCTTCTCTCTGCCCTTGACCCCCCTTCTCTCTTTTCTTCCTTCCTCTCATTTGATTTCCCGGCCACATCTTCGGCCTCATCATGGTTCTAATAATGTACGATCCGATGGCTACATGGGACCTCTTGCTTGTACACTTCATTTTTGGTACTCTACACCTGATTGCATATTGTGATATTTTACATAGGTACCCTGATTAGCTGCCTTCACCGAATCACATGATTCTCCAAACTCCCCTAGGCCCTGGACGCAGAAGGTTCCCATTGGGGCGCCCAGGCTAGGGGAGTCCATAGAGGGCCACGTTTGTGCTCCGTGTGAAGTGCAGCCCCCTGTGTCCTCACCTCACCGCAATGTCCCACTTATTGTTTTGTTTCCTTTGCTATCTCCTTTGACAAGGATTGTTTTTGTTTTTAACTGTTATATGATTGTGCCCGAGTCGCCCTCTGTCGGGCCCTCGGCCACGCCATGATATGTTTGTTTACACTATCTGAAAAACTCAATAAACCTTTATTGAACCTAAATCTGCTAGTACATCGAACACCCCTCACCCCCAGACTGACAATATTACTGTCCAAATGTGCTCCCTTTGCTCATTCATCCAGTGTTGGCACTCTAATACAAGAGGGGTTTTACTGGCCAGATCACCAGGTGAAAACATGGAAAGAGACTAAAGACAATTATTGGTATTGGTAAACTGCAATATACTTATTTTGGCATTTAAAACCGCTTTAATGCAGTGTGTGGTAATTGGTTACTCAGTAGGGATTAGCTGTGAACCTAAAATCCCATCCCATGTTAGAGAACTATGGGCAATTTCATTTTACAGGTTCATGATGCCTGTCACTTTCTAGTTGTCTGTTCTTACAAATTGCGTAATTTTGTTTTGTAGGGTTAGTGATCAGTGACTGAGATCTTTTTGAATCCTATATTCTGTAAAATCAATGCAGTGATGAGCATAAGCTCTGGGGAAAATGTCATGTGACGGCATTATTTGGATAACTTAAAACACAAAAAGTGGAAGACGTTTTATATGAATACAGTTTTGTAAACAAGTCATCCAGGGAAGGACTAAAGCAGGCCATACACGGTCGAATTTGGAACAAATTTTCTTTTCAAAATCAGAAAGTTTTTATTTTAATTTTTTGTGATCCGATGATGCCACCATTGATTTTCGAAATTCGGCCGACAAAACCTTCATGTTGCCGGGAATATTCGTTTCTCTCCGGTAATATTCTTTTCTTGTACAAGCACATTTTTTTTTTTTTCTATTACATTTCTCGCACGATTTTCCCATCATTGATCAGAAAATCGGCCGTTTTTCAGAAAATTTCCAACGTGTCGGATTTCTCAAATTTGTTTACCGCACTAAAATCGGCTGTTGCTGCAGCCCACCAACGGTGCGAACTTCGTATGAAAATTCTTTGATACGATTTTCACAAGAAAATTATTTCGAAATTCGAACCGTGCACAGATAGTGGCAAATCTTGCATGTTGTCAGTAAAAGGACAACTTTGTTGTAAACGGCCACTCCACCCCCTCCACAGCTCCAGTGAGCGAGGAGGGAGAAGAGCAGAGAGCTGTGACTGACAGTCTACAGTTCTCTGCTCACGGAGCTCTGAAAGCCGAGCGATCGGCTGTGTTCTATCGTTTCTCTCTCAATGTAGAGGTGCCAGGGGACAGATGCAGCATCGGACCAATGCTGCATCCTCCAAGGCAAGTATGATTGAAGGGGGGGATCCTTTACTTATTTACCATTATCCTCCCCAAAATTTGCTAGTTGGTTTCCTGTTATATGGTATTGTATAATTCTTGGAACGGATACTTTGATTATGAGGAATCCGTTTCTGCATACTAGTTTCAGCTCAGAGGTTTAAAACGGATGTTAAAGCAAGCTAGCAAACATGTCAGCCATGCAATTAGTATTTTCTGAGATAATGTTTGTGATTGAGCCTATATGGAAGACTGGGTGAAGATGGAAGCCCTGTCGGCAATGAGGGATTCATTTTTAAGTATGTGATGCATTCTAGCAGATAAGGTTAACATGCAGGTAGAAAATCCCCACAACCTGTACTGGAGTCCAGTGATGTTAGCACCGCAGCTGATGTTTCCATTGGCTTTCGGGTGCTGCCGCCATTGTCGGTAAGGCAACTCGGTAGTGAAGCATTATGACTTCACGCCAGGTCTCTACTGCGCATGTGCGAGGCAACGCTGCGCTCTCCTTCTGCCGCATCGGGGGAAGGAGGTGGAGGAAGCCGAGCTGCTGACATAATGTGCCGCAGGCCCGGTCTACCGGAAGTGGGGACGGGGTACCCCCCTTCCCTGAAATGTACAAAATATCTACTGCACATGGGTCAAACGCAAGGCCCGCGGGCTGAATGTGCCCTCACACACTTTTTTTTTTTTGCAGCTGGAATGTAGCAAAACTCAATTCCTCACCTTTAATTCCCCGTTCACCACTGTTGCTTTTAAATGTAGAAGGCTGGGCTGGGTGTGGTGAGATGCAAGAAAGCTTTGGAGGGGGTTGATGAAGGCTGTGGAGGAAGATGTGTGCAGATTTGGGGGATGGGGGAGAGTGGTGCAGAGGTCAGCCAAAGACTGATGGAAGGGAGATGTGGACAGCCTATGAAAGAGACCCTGCACTCAGTATGTCTTGCACTCCTAAAACCTGCACCTGATATGATTGTAGCGCACCCCTGAACTCTGTACTCAGTACATGGCACTTCCCTTAACTTCACACAAGCACACCTGGCATTTATTGCCCTCTTAAAATCCTCCCAGTGCAATTTGGCCACACCCTCTGTTTAGTGAACTCTGGGGGGACATGGCTTGTTTCTGTACCTATTCTCTGAGAAAATTCCCTGCTTACCTTTTTGTATTATAAGATGTTAAATGTTTCAAACAAAAAAAAGGTAATCTACACTTTCAAGGTCCAAAGGTGGCGGTGCAGATACGGTTTCCTTGCTACTGTGTAGCTTGTTTGAAATGCCTGCTGTAGCCACAGAAAACGCTGGGGAAAAAGTCCTTGTGCCTTTTGAGAAAACTCAGCCACAGGTAAACTGCATACTGCAGTGTGGTTTTTTCATGCATGGGGGGTGCCATTGGGGTTATTGGTATCCCCAAGCATCTCCTGAGGGGTAGCACTTTTCTCTTTGCGGATGGTCGTGAACAGGTGCGGTCTCATTGCAGCAACTGCCCACATAAGTGTGAACATAAATCCTGCATGGACTAGCCTATAGTAGTTGCTTGTTATTTTATCCATGTACTGCCAAGTTATTATTAAAATGTAGAGGAACACCCATCCATCTGACTACCACAAACTAAAAATGCTATTTATTTTTAAATATTTAAAGCAAACTCCTGCATCCATCCATGTCCCCATGCTTTATTTTTCTGTGAAATTACTTTGAAAAAACCCCCCTAGCATTTCTGTCTGTGACCATCTTGAATACTGTATAGGCAAATGATTTATGTAGCATTTGGTTCCTGAATCAATTTGCCCTTAGCTCAGGCATGCAGGCAGAAGTGTGTGCTTCACTGAAAAAAACCCTCCTGAAAATTCCTGGCATGTATGACATTTGCCTAGGCCTTGAAGCCAGGAAGTAACTGAAGAAAATAGAAAAAAAAAAGTTTTAAACCAGTAAATATGATATACTTCGTATTCACTAATGCTAAATAAGTGAAGTTCCCTTTAACCACTTGCGCTCCAGAAGATTTATATATATATATATATGTGTGTAATATGTATGTGTGTAATATGTATGTGTGTAATATGTATGTGTGTAATATGTATGTGTGTAATATGTATGTGTAATATATTTATATTGTGTATATATGTTTTGTAATTTAACCACTTCCCACCCGGCCTGTAGCAGAATGACGGCCGGGTGGTGGTTGAGTTATCTGGACTGGGCGTCATGACGTCCAGCAGGATAACAGCCGCTGCACGCCCATGGTGATCGGTGGTGCGGTGTGTCAGTCTAACACGCCACTACACCGATTTTAGTAAAGAGCCTCCGACGTCTCTTTACCACGTGATCAGCAGTATCCAATTACGACTCTTCACGATGTAAACAGGAAGATTGCGATCTTTTTGCGATTAATCCTGCAGCTCTAGTGCAGAAGTATGCAAGTCGCCCCACTTATGTGAACTAAATTAATCCTTTAAGACATTTGTGCTGTATTGCATTACTAGTGTGTTTTAACATACTGTGTTTTTTGCATGTTGCTTTGTGTTGTGGTAAGGAAGCCCATTTATTTTGAATAGGCTTCTGATGCACAACACAGGTTTTAGTGGACATACATTTTTATTTTTTTAATGCAGTGCCCCGGAATGCATATATTCACACATGTTTTTTGTGCACAGGTCTAAATGAAGCCATAATTAAAGCAATCTGCTTACACATTTGCTTTGAAAATGCTCATTGCCTTGTCATGTGGTCCTCCAAAAAAAATATATAGAGGCAAGTGTTGAAAACTTGGCAACAATCATTGTGCATTTCCACAGGGTTCAGTGTTTTTTCAGCAGATGGATGCTTAGGAAAACAACAATTTGATATCGATCTGCTGAGCAATTTAGATTTGTATCTAGTCTTTGCTATGAAAATTAATTTAAAGGCTAAATGTTCAGTATGAGGCCATTTCAGCACACTAACATTTTGAAACACACTTGGTATGTTTTTGTTGTGGTGTTTTAGCTGCACATGGCTAGGAAATGTTCATGCTTCAGAGTAAGACAGAAGCCTCAGCTAAGAATCGGCTTAACATAATAATCCTGTTTGTAATTAGACGGGTTGATGTTTACAAATGGTGTGTGTGACATTAGCTGGTAGAGAGTATAGTGCATGCCAAAAAGTACTACATGATTGTTTTAAATACTTCAGCCCTTTGAATGTATGTACTCTATCCAGAGTCTGAAGTCTTTAAAAAACAATCTCACTGCTGCTTTAAATGTCTAGGCCCCTCGTGTCCCCAAATGGTGCCCCTCACATGCTTAATGCTACCCAATATGGGTCTTATTAGCCCCTATCTGATGGCAATGAAGTTTAAAGTGTTTTTAAAGCCTAAACATTTTTTACCTTCATGCATTGTTGTGGAATCTCTACCCCCCCCCCCCCCCCCCCTTACTTGAGCTTTTATTCCATCCAGTGCTGTGCACATCTGCAGCTCTTTGTCAATGGACACAGCAGTGGGGCTTGGGAGCGAGTAGCAGCATGGGAAGCGGCTTCTCGTTGGGGCACTGGACCGAAAAGAAAAGAGGTATATAAACACAAGAAATAAGCAACCTCTGCTGCCCTGCACAATCTCACTAAAACAAGCATCTGCCTGCATAAGATGCACATGTATATGCACACGTTTAATACCGTTGCCATCCTCTGAGAAAAATAATTTTGGTTTCCCCCATTTACGGTTAGAGAGGAGCTGCAGTCTGCTCACATAATTTGTAAAAAGCTTCTCTCCAACCACTTTGCATATTCTATATACAGTGTTACCTTACCTTACCTTTACGAGCATAACCTGTTCCAGAATTCTCTCAATCCAAAGCACTTGCATACCAGAGTTTCCCCATAGAAGTCAATGGAAACAAACAATTTGTTCCGCATCGACTTCAATGGCATGCAATACTGCATGTGGCCAGAGGTGGGGGGTGCCAGAGAGACTCAAACACTCGGAAAGCCCCGGGAAGGGCTTGGCTGACCTCGGAAACACCTGGGAACAAAGTATTTCCGAACGGCTTGGTGCCGGTGCCTCCACACCTCAGACCAAATGCGGTACTGCTCACCCCATTAGCTTGAATTCCGCTTGTTTTGCTCAACAATACCCGTAAACGGAGTTAGAATAAAAAAAAAAAAAGTTGCTCGTCTTTCAAAATGCTCATTAACCGTGTTACTTGTAAACTGATGCTCCACGTTACTGCTATTCTGTACTTTCCAAATTTGCTGCGTGAATTTCCAGACTGAGTCTGGCTGTAATCGTTTAACTGTGGGCAGCTGAAGCTGCTGCCTGTTCACTTCGTGGATTTACACAGACACAGATGCACTCCAGCTCTGCAGCTCTCATTGGCCCTCTGTCTCACCCCCTCCATTTTCCATGCAAACTTTCACGAGGGAGAGAGAGATCTATGCGTGATGTCGAGGGCATAGTTTTTTTCCAGACTAGAAACAGGAATAAAGCACTGATCGTTGTATGTTCCCAAAAATGTGTCAAGTGTACGATGTGTCCGCCATAATGTCACAGTCCCGATAAAAAAAATCGCAGATCGCCGCCATTACTAGTAAAAAATGC
The DNA here is from genome assembly GCA_029574335.1 of Rana kukunoris. Lineage (NCBI taxonomy): Eukaryota > Metazoa > Chordata > Amphibia > Anura > Ranidae > Rana > Rana kukunoris. The sequence continues at coordinate 412,284,680 of CM056052.1, read as the reverse complement.
CATAAATCTATCCCCTATTTTGTAGACGCTATAACGTTTGCTCAAACCAATATATGCTTATTGCGATTTTGACAAAAAAAGTGTGTGTGTGTGTGTGTGTGTATGCATAGCGGCCCAAACTGAGAAACATTTTGGTTTAAAAAAATGGATATTTATTAAACCAAAAAGTACAACATATTGTGTGTTTGTTTTTTTTTTATAAATTGTTGCATTTTTTTTAGTTTATTGCGCAAAAAATAAAGACCGCAGAAGTGATCAAATACCATCATAAGAAAGCTCTATTTGTGGGGGGAAATAAGGACGTCAATTTTGTTTGGGTACAGTGTTGCATGACCGTGCTATTGTCGGTTAAAATTACGCAGTGCCGTATCGCAAAAACTAGCCACGTCATTGAGAAGCCAAATGTTCCGGGGCTTAAGTGGTTAAAGGTTATACCTGCTCTGTGTAATGGGTTTTGCACAGAGTAGCTCTGATTCTGATCTTATGGGGTCTCGTCTGGCTCCTCCTGCTTTCAGAGTGCCCCAATAGCAAGCTGCAAAGTATAGTATAGAGTGCCCCTATAGCAAGATAAAAAACAAACAAAAAACTTCTGCCTTTTGAACCACTCGCTTCCTGTCCCATAAGGCATTGCTTCCCGCACATTCACAAGTTATCAGGCATGGTCTTGCTGACATGTATGGGCTGTATGTTTGCTGCACTGTTTTTCTTAATATGTAAAAAATCTACCATTCTGTATGCTGGCCAATTAATCGAAAATGAAAATTGTTGACGACTATTTTTGTAATCAATTAGTTGTCGTTTAATCTATTTTTTTTCTGTGTTTTTTTGACACCCAACTACTCACTGTTAAACTGGCATGGTGAAAATGGTGTCGGGAAAACGTGTCGGAAGTGACTCATGCTGATGGCAGAAGACAATCACTTTTCTTGCTCAGGATTGAGACAAGTACACACTATAAAGGGATATGCTTTTTTTTTCACATTTTGTGTCAAAGGTTTACAACCACTTTAAGTTGTACTTCTTGCATTGATGTTTTATAAACAAATTTGTAGCCACTGCCAAGGAAGTCTTCTTTAATTATAACCAGACTTATTATCGTGTGTGCAATTTTGTGACTAACGCTTCTCTTTTGTTTTTGTTTTTTTAATGTAGCAAAGCCTGGTGGACGGTTGAAATGCCAATATTTTCCAACTGTAGATAAAGTTATATTTGTGGATGATTATGCGGTGGGCTGTCGGAAAGATTTAAATGGTATTTTATTACTAGACACTGCACTTCAAACTCCAGTCAGTAAACCAGATGATGTGGTCCAGCTTGAATTGCCAGTTACGGAGGTAAGTGCTTACTACATTTTTATTTAATTTTGTGGCATAATATTTAAATGTTACCACTTTGAAAAGTTTGTTTTAAATCAGGTTTATTATTTAACCACTTAAGGCCCCGTTCATATACATTTACGCCTTTTTTTTTAAAGATGGATATCTCGGTAACGGTAGCAGCAGCGTGCCACAACCGAGATATCCATCTCTTCAGTGAGCGGTCCTGTAAACGATAACGGTGGTACCTGTGGCGGATTCGCCGTGAGATCACCGTTGGTGGCGGCAGAGGGGCCCTCCTCTCCCGGGTCCTTTCCTCTCCTCGGCTGGGATACGAATGAGGGCAAGACCCCCATAGCATAGCAGGGCGGAAGTAACGTCAAAACGTCACTTCCGCCCATGCTTCTTAAAGCAATATTTTCTAAATGTAAATTTTTTTCAAATGACAAACCTTTTTTTTTTTTTTGCATTTAAGCATAAATATGAGATCCGAGGTCTTTTTGACCCCAGATCTCATATTTAAGAGGACCTGTCATGCTTTTTTCTATTACAAGGGATGTTTACATTCCTTTAATAGGAATAAAAGTGATCCATTTAAAAAAAATGTCAGTGTAAAATATATATTTTAAAGCACCCCGACGAGTGGAATAAAAGTGTCAATTTTTTTTATTTCAGTGTTAAAAATTGTAAAATAACTAAAAATAAATCCGAAAACAATATAGATTTTTTTTTTTTTTTAAAGCGCCCCATCGAGCTCGCGCGCAGAAGCGAACGCATATGCGAGTAGCGCCTGCATATGAAAACTGTGTTCAAACCACACAAGTGAGGTATCTCAGCGATCATTGGAGCGAGAGCAATAATTCTAGCCCTAGACCCCTCTGTAGCTCAAAAAATGCAACCTATAGAATTTTTTAAATGTCGCCTATGGAGATTTTTAAGGGTGAAAGTTTGACGCCATTCCTCGAGCGGGCGCAATTTTGAAGCGTGACACGTTGGGTATCATTTTACTTGGCGTAACATTATCTTTCACAATATGTAAAAAAATTGGGAAAACTTTTACTGTTTTATTTTTCCAAAAAAAAGTGCGCTTGCAAGACCGTTGCGCAAAAACGGTGTGACAAAAAGTATTGCAATGACCGCCATTTTATTCGAATTCATGTACAGTGCATAACTTTTTTGGGACCTTTTTTAGGTCTCCTAACTTAGGACTCCCTAAAAAGTGTTTCAAAAACTCTCTAGAGGCACTTTAGGTTGCCCCAGAGAACAGTGTTAGCCCCCAGGAAAACCTCTCCGCTCTCCCCCTCTTATAAGTTCACCTTAATTCCAATTGTTTTTATAACCAATAAAAAAAACTACTAATTGACATTAGTCATATGAATCAAGCAATGTATAAAACAATCATAGTTTAGTAAAAGAGTACATTGTAACCTAAAGATTGAAAATCTTCATATTTCGTAAGAATTCAGCAACCTTGTTTGACTTGCGTTGGAACAAACAATGCTGTGCAATCTGCACTGTATTAGTTTCATTGGTGAACAGATGAGACATTAAGGGTCATTAAGATCTTTGTGTATCATTTAAAGAGAACCTGTCATAAAAACATATTTTTGTAACCTATGTGATCAAAAAGTTAAGTAAAAAATGCCCAAGCGCATTAAAAATGAAACCTCCCCCTAACATGCTGCATAGTGTTGTGTAAAGTCATACATTTCTTTTTAACCCCTGTTCTAAGCAGTCTTGGCACAGTTTTGGCTTAATAATGGGGACTGTTTTTTGCACAGAGCTGTGACATCGCCCCCCCATTGTCAGCGTTTCCTCCCACCAAGCACACCACTTTGTTTACATGGAGCAGCCAAAGCTATGCGATTTTTGTGGATACAAGGATTATTTAAAAAAAATATGAATTTACGCTTCGATTTATTTACAAACTATGCAGCGGGGATACAGAGTTTTAAGCTTTGGTAGGCTGTAGTTTTGGTAGGCTGTAATTTCAAAAGGCCAGGTTTACATTGCTACTGTCAGGAACACGTGCAGTATCGCAAGCTGTCCTGACATGCGCAGAAACCTGAGGCCTTTTAGCAGACGTGCAGTGTTGCTGTGTGATGCTGCAGCACCTGTAGGTGATAACCCAGCCATAGCCCCCTTTCACACTTATACGACTTGTCCCACGATTTTGGACTGCAAGTCATTCTCCATGATTTTGAATGACTACGATTCATATTGGCACAAACTTTAAGATTGTGTATATATATCTCATGGGTTTCCCCTTCATGAGCATACCATCGGTCTGGTAAGGATTGTAAGGGAAACCACCATGCCAAAAAAAACAGCGTGGGGTCCCCCCAAAATCCATACCAGACCCTTAACCGAGCACCAGGCCGGTCAGGAAAGGGGTGTGGACGGGAGCATCCCCCCCCCCCTCCTTGAGCCATACCAGGCCTCATGCCCTCAACATGGGGGGTGGGCGCTTTGGGGGCAGGGGGCCTTGCACCTTGCCCCACGTTGATCAGGACAAGGGCCCCTTCCCAACAACCCTAGTCGTTGGTTGTCGGGACTGAGGCGGGGGGCGTACCCCTACCCACTCACCTGGGGAAAAAAGTGTAAAGAAAAAAAAACACGCACTAGACAGGTTTTTAAAGTCATTCATTAGGCAGCTTCAGGTCTTAGAGCAAGCATATCGTTTCCCCACATGTGGGAAAAGTACAGCTGTGTTTTAAATCGCAGCAGGCTGTATTTCCTGCTGGTAATGTTTTTGAGCTTAGTTTTGTAATCATTTGTGAAATATTACTTTTTTGATTGCAGGTGCAGCAGTTGTTGTCTGCGTGCTTGGAGAAAATTGACGTGTCTAGTGCAGAAGGCTATGATTTGTTCATTATGCAGCTGAAAGATGGCTTTAAAAATACCTCACATGAGACTGCAGCAAATCATAAGGTTGCCAAGGTAAGTAAACCCTTTGTTTTTGGTTTTACCTTTCTTGTAAACAATCATTGGACCATTTTTTTTTGGTTATGCCTAGGTTTTTCTTTGTAAAATTCAGAAAACAGTTTTGTACCCACTTTAGAGCTCACATTTGTGTGGGCACATTGCTCACCCATGTGTGGGCTGTGTGAATTAAGGCAAAAGGCCTGCACCAAATGAGGTGTTGAACTAATCTTGGCTGTGAATTACAGGCACCTTGATGGTACTGTTACCCTGCTCTTCTTTGCAATGCTGATAAGATGTATGTCTAAACAAAAAAAAAAAGTTGTGCATTGCTGCAATTTATATACATTTGCCCAAAGTTTTTGCCTGTGTGCTGCATATACTGAAAAATACTTATTGATCCTGCAGTCTTTTCATTTGCTGTATGAAGGTTATTGCGTTTCTTACGCTGCGCAAAAATCTCAAGCTGTTTCTCAGTCCTGCCAGCTTTCTTCTCTGCTGGGCTACTGGTTAACCCTGTCTTCTCAACTCTGTACCATAAGGTGAAGGTATTTAGTCCTACATGGATCAGCAGGACTGATAAGTGAGATTTCAATGTAGCGGAGGCAGCATTGTTGCCTCACTACAGAAAGTTAGGAGTTCGCTGGTTTTCTGGCAAGACCAGCAAGTATTTTTCTCTGCTTGCAGAGTTTTAAAGTAGAAATGCCTGGAAATGTGTTTGAGAGTAGGCATGTCCCATTGTCTATCCCATGTGATGGCGATCTGTGCCTTCACTAGCTGTTAGAAGGTGTAATTTGGAGGCGAATGCATACGCTTGTGTTAATCCAGGCTTTCATTCAGTGTGTATTTTGTTAAACTTGCCTGCGTACTTTTTTTAATTGCATGTTGGCTGTGACCTATATTTGTGAATAAGGGTCAGATGAACTTTGCTAGCTCGGGTTCAACTTTTTTCCTCTTGGGGGTGGTAGGTTATCAATTTAGGTTGCCCCCAATTTGACTACCTGCCTTTCTATGGGCATTTGTGTTGGACCATCTGCCTCACTGAATTTCTGGCCCTTTTGAAGCTTTAGACAGCAAGGGGGTCCCCTTCTGAATCGGCCTTTACCTTAACCACTTAAGATTCGGACCATTATGCAGGTAAATGACCTTGGCAGTTTTTGAGATTTGGCACTGCGTCGCTTTAACTGACCATTGCGCGGTCATGCGATGTGGCTCCCAAACAAAATTGGTGTCCTTTTATTTGTGAAAAAAAAGGTTGTTTTTTTTTTGGTATTTGGTTACCTCTGCGGTTTTTATTTTTTGCGCTATAAACTAAAATAGAGTGACAATTTTGAAGAAAAAATCTGTACGTTTTGCTATAATAAATATTTCAATTTCGTTAATGAAATAATCTGATAATTCATTGCAAAATTCTTGTGAATCAGAATTCAGGGCCTCTAGACAGACTGGATTCATGGTCTGAGTGACTAGCTTGAAGATTTTTTGGAGGCGGTTGAGGGCATTAGTGATGATATTGGAGAAATTATTTTTTTTGGCTTTAAAGATTTCTTTGTGGTATTTATTAGTTATTACCTTTTTATAAATGGTGTGGTTTTCCTCTGAAGCGCTTCTTTTCCATGCGGCTTCCGCTCTTCTACGCTCTTGTTTCAACGACAGCTGGTCGTTAAACCAGCTGGAGTTGTTTTTTCGAATGCATGTTTTGCGTTTTGGCGCTACTATGTCTGCTGACTGTAGTAGGGCCTTGTTGATGGCGTAAAGAGTTTCGGTAGCTGTTTGCTGTTGTTGGATTGTTTTTATTTTGTTCCCTAATGTGATTTTGAAGAGTTCCGAGTGGAGCTTCTTCTGAGATATAGTCCAGTGTGTCGCCGCTTTTATGGGGGCATTTTTTTGTAATTGAGATTAATTGCATGGTGATCTGTCCATGGTAGTTGCTCATTTTCCAGAATGTTAATTTCCAGATTTTGTCTGAAAATTAGATCGAGCGTGGGTCCACATACTAGTTGCTGCAGACCTAATCCTTCCAAATGGTCAATGCAGGCGTCGGCGACGGAGTCCTGTGAGGAATTGACCCAGAGGTTGAAATCTCCGAGCAGCAGGAGGTGTTAAGGGTATAGGTGGAAATTAATTCTGTCAATGACTTGAGAGTTGTGTTTTTGGACCAGGAGGTCTATAGAAGAGTAATATGTGGACAGTGTCCTGGGGATTAGTTTGCAGTTGCAAAGTGAGGGTTTCCATGAATGGAAGCGTGTTCTGACGGTCCGGTTTAGTGATCAAGAGGTGAGTCTTGTGGATCACCGCCAGGCCTCCTCCTCTTTGCCCCACTCTGTTTTCTGTTAGAATGTGGTAATTCTCTGGCACCAATTCTCCTAGAATGGTGTTACAGTCCGCTGTTAGCCAGCTTTCTGTGATGAAGAGGCAGTCTAAGGCCCCTTTCACACTGGGGCGTTTTTCAAGCGTTTTTACAGCGTTATTTGAGCGAAGCCTCCTCTGCAATCCCAATGTGCTGGTAAAGCACCGCTAAGACTCTAAAGTTTTAGGGCGTTTTAGCAGTGCCTCATTGTGAAAGGGTAAGGCGTTTTTACAGCGCTTTTCAATTAATTTAAATGGAGGGGCGTTTTTGGAGCGTTTTTTCAGCGCCCAAAAGCTGCTCCAAAGATGCTGCTTGCAGGACTTTTCTCAACGCCCCGTCAGTTCAACGCCTCAGTGTGAAAGGGTAAGGCTTTTTTACAGCGCTTTCAATTCATTTCAATGGAGAGGGGCTATTTGGAACGTTTTTTTCAGCGCCCAAAAGCAACTGCTTGCAGGACTTTTCTCAGCGCCTCAGTGTGAAAGGGTAAGGCGTTTTTACAGCGCTTGCATGACTCAGTGTGAAAAGGTCCATTAAGATGCATGGAGAGCGTTTTATGAGCGTTTGAAGAGCGCTATTTTTAACGTTAAAACGCTGTAAAAACGCTTCAGTGTGAAAGGGGTCTAAATCGTATTGAAGGATGAAATCATCGATTTTATGTCTGTGTTTTACTGCCGATCTTGTGTTGACCAAGGCGCAAGATGTGCGCCTTGTCTGGCATGTACAGGTGGTTTTTGACTGTTGATCGATTATTAACGGTTGCGTATTCCTTAGAGCATTTTTAATGATGGCTGGTAATAATGAAAACTCTTGGAATTAGGTGTGTGTGTGTGTGTGTGTTATAACTTGGAAAATGCTTCTGTACAAGAAAGCATATGTTAATACTGCTATGGCAGGAGTAAGGGCCTTTTCACACTGGTGCGATTTTGCCGCGTTTTCGCGGTAAAAATAGCGCTATTAAAACGCCCTCATGCCCCTCTCCATTGAAATGAATTAAAAAACGCTGTAAAAATGCGGTAAAATCGCGGTAAAACACCGCGATTTTACCGCGTTTTTCATTCATTTCAATGGAGAGGAGCATGGGGAGCGTATTAATAGCGATATTTTTACCGCGAAAACGCAGCAAAAACGCACCAGTGTGAAAGGGCCCTAAAACCTGAGTTTTTAGATTTACCGGTCAAATCTATTTCCTAGAGAAGACACAGGCTCTTTATTATTATTATTATTATTATTATTATTATTATTATTACAACCGAGTTGTATGTAGCCACCTTCAGGTGTGTGAACCCCAGCAAAGGATAACTGCATGGAAACCCCCCGTAACGGCATCCCACTACTAGTCTTCGTTTTGAGGCACGCAATAGGGAGACCATAGAAACTGAGGATAGGGACCTGTGTACAGAACTCCCACAGACGGATTTTACCCGTAAAGTCAAAAATCCTATTTTCCCAGTCATACAGTACAGGATTCAGGTTCTTTATGGCTGGGGTGTCAAAAAGAAGTCTAAGTGAAGGGTGGACCTGCAAACATCACCCAAAAAAATATTGAATTGGTCAAGAAGGCTTAATGGACTCGGGTTGTAAAACCTTGAACCCAAAAACTGGCAGAGGTTGTCTCAAAACCAACCAGCAGGTAAGTATAACATGTTTGTTATTTTTTAAGGGAGAACAAATCCTAGACTTTTGGATGAAGTTGCCTGAACATTGCTGTGTGACTGGCAGTGACAATGTCTGGAAATTTCAAGATTTGTTTTTTTTTTTTCTTTGCATTTTACAAGTATTATCCAATATCTCTTGTTTAACAGTATCCATATTGAATATGCAATACGGACAGTTTCTTCCTACAAGTAGCTTTAAATGCACTGCATTACTCCCCTCTAACATTAAACTTGTCAATTTTTTTGCCTTTCATGCAGTGGGCGACTGTCACATTTCATCTTCCTCATCATGTGTTAAAGTCTGTGACTGGTGCCATTGTGAATGAGCTGAAGAAAATAAATCAAAACATTGCTGCACTGCCTGTAGCCTCTTCTATAATGGACAGACTGTCTTATCTGCTGCCTAGTGCCAGGCCAGAGCTTGGTGTTGGGCCTGGTCGGTCTGTAGATCGGTATGTGTTGTTTTTTTTCCTTCTAGAAAATAATTGCTGTCTAATGCATCCACTGTAACATATTAAACTGATTGGTATTTGTGCTTTATGTTGATACAAGGTAGTACACATATGATGGACCAACAGATCATAACTGGTTGAATAGGACTGGCTATAAGTAATTTTCTCACCTACTACCGTGCTTCAATCTGTGTTTTTACAGCGCTGCTTTAAGACAACTGTAACCTTGTTTTAACCACTTAAGACCCGGACCAATACGCTGGTAAATGACCCAAGGTGTTTTTGCGATTCGGCACTGCGTCGCTTTAACTGACAATTGCGCGGTCGTGCGACGTGGCTCCCAAACAAAATTTGCGTCCTTTTCTTCCCACAAATAGAGCTTTCTTTTGGTGGTATTTGATCACCTCTGCGATTTTTATTTTTTGCGCTATATACAAAAATAGAGCGACATTTTTGAAAAAAAAAAACACTATTTTTTACTTTTTGTTAAAAAAAAAATCAAATAAACTAAATTTTAGTCAAACATTTAGGCCAAAATTTATTTAGCCACATGTCTTTAGTAAAAAAAAAAATCGCGATAAAAAAAAAATAGCTACCTAGCGGGAACAGCGACACTAATACAGAAAAATGATCGCTTAGTGACGCTGGCAATAGGGAGTGAAAGGGTTAACTAAAGCGGTGATCAGGGGGTTAAAACTTTATTAGGGGGGGTGGGGGGGCTATCCTGAACCTGATCGCAAGGGGTTAAGTATGCCTATGTGAGTGTGCGTCAGTGTAATGTTGGTGCACACTTACTGTTAGGTGTTTCTCCCATCGCAGCGGTTGGAAATACCGCTGCGATGGGAGATTACATCACTTCCCCCTTCCTGTGTTTACACAGGAGGAGGAAGTGACAGGAGACTGGGAGCGCGCGCATTGGCTGGGAGCGATCGCGGGGGGGGGGCTGTGGGTAAACGCCGACATCCGCCCGCTCGTCCTGGATCGCTCCCGGAGCCAGGGGGACCCCCGCACGCCGCGGAGGGGGTCCCGATGGGACCCCCGAACCGCACTTAGGCGGGGACGTAAATTTACGCCCTTGTGCCTGTACGTGCCATTCTGTGGCCGTATATGTGCGTGCGGGGGTCCTTAAGTGGTTAAAATACATTTTGTAAATTTAATCTAACACTTTTAAAGCGGTATTAAACTCAATCATGTGGTGGCTGCCTTTATTTTCTTTACTTTGGCTTTTTTCTCCTATTTTAACCTGGTGATCTGGCCAATACCACACCTCCTGAATTGGAGAGACACAACTCATAGGAAACACAGCAGCATTGCTTGTGTGGGAGGGGGTGAGTGGTAGATGTAATGGCACGAACTGAAGACCAACTCCAGCTTACACTTTTGGCCTCATGCACACTGGACGTTCTAAAAACTGCAGTAGCGCAAGCTGTAGAATGAACAGAGTTTTTGCAGTAGTGTCCTTCAGTGTGTTTGTGTTTTTATTTATTTATTTTTTTTATAGCAAAACTACTCTCAAAAAAGCTTATGGTCCAAAAATGCTGATGCAGATTAGATTAGCTTTTTTTTTTTTTTTTTTTTTTTTTGTGCTTAAGCGTTTTATCAGTGAACAACTTCCCTCAAAACACACTAGTTTGTGTGTGTGTGTGTTTTTTTCTTTTCTTTTCTTTTGTCCCCAGCCAGAAGATGCCCCTGCCAAAAAAACGCTGATAACAGCCTATGTGTGCATGGACACATAGGATAACGTGCTAGGGAGTTTACTGGCTGCAGAAAAAAAAACGGCAGCTGTAAAAACGTCCAGTGTGCATGAGTCCATATAGTCAGAGCAAACATTTTTCTTTTCCTTTTGGGATAAAGGTTTTGCATGGAAAATAATGGGTAATTTTAACCAATTCAGTGCCAGACACTTTCACCACCTTCCTCCCCAGGTTTCTTTTGGTGCTATTTAATCACTGCTGTATTTTGTTTATTTAGCAAAAAAAGACAAACATTTTGAAGTAAAAAACAAACATGTTTTTTCTTTGTTTTTCTGTTGTAAAAATGTTGCAAATCTTTCTTCATAAGTTTAGGCCAAATGCCCGCTGTCACAAAAAAAGGGGGAGTCAGGAGCTAGAACATCAAGTACTAGTGGAACATGTTCTAAAGGTTAATTTGGCCTTTTAATCAATTAAGCCCGGACCATTTGGCAAAGACCAGAGCACTTTTTGCGATTCGGCACATTAACTGACAATTGCGCGGCCGTGTGACGTGGCTTCCATACAAAATTGACGTCCCCCTCCCCACAAATGGAGCTTTCTTTTGATGGTATTTGATCACCTCTGCAGACACTTTTGACGTCATTTTGGGACCATTGTCAATGATACAAATGCACCGATTTACTGTAAAAATTACACTGGCAGTGAATGGGTTAACCAGTAGAGGGCGATGAAGTGGTCAAGTGTGTCCTAGAAATCTGTTCTAACAGTAGGGGGTGGGCTATGTGTAAAACACTGATTGCCGCTCCCGATTACAGAGAGCTGTGATCAGTGTCCTGCCACTAGGAAGAATGGGGATATGCTTGTTTACATCAACATTTCCCTTGCTCTTCCTCTGAGACGATCGCTGGTATCCCCGCAGACATAGTCCTGCGGTCGGACTCGATGAGCTCACGACGGGTGCCATCATAAATCATTGTGTGCTGGTCCTAAAGCCGTTAAAGTGGAAGTAAACCCTTCTATCATTTTCAGCCAAGGAAGCTGCCATCTTGGCCTATGTTTAATCTTCAACTGCTGTGGTACTGCACATGTGATCAGTTATGACACCAGCCATTGGATGGTTTGACAGTTTGGTTGAGAGCACAACCAATGTGACAGTTAGCAATCCCGGCATGCCGGAAATTTAACTGCTTTTTGAAACTGTTAAATCGATGGGTTTACTTCCGCTTTAAGTTCCATGAGCTCATGCTGCCTCTCTGGTGTGGCTTGAGGTACAAGCAGTATTTCTAAAAAAAAAAAAAAAAAAAAAAAATACCCACCAGTTTACCCCATTTTTCAATGGTACCAATATGCTCCATGACAGCTGGGTCCTTCCCCAGCCCCACCTAACGATCCATCCGATCTGCTTAACCTGAACACCTGGTAAACCACATATTTGGCTTTCATGATTTGTCCCATCAGTCCTCCTTTATAGAGTCCCCTCCCACCAATATCTGCCTATCCACTCCTGTAACCTTGCCCCACCTTTACTGGATGTGGACTTCTGCACAATGTGCACCAAGTCATACCACTGTTCCTGTTGGTCAACAGTACCCACTAATGGGGATAAATCCACGCAAGGTTTGGAATTGTATTTTACACAAATTTGTGTTTTTCTCTTTCTTCCTGACTATTTATTTTGAGCACTAGCTGTTTTCCAGCTTTTTATGCATCTTCTGCTCAATGATCGCACCACAGCCCCCGGCATCCTCTCCTCCTGCTCCCTGGTCACATGGCATTCTCTGCTCCTGTTTCCACTCACTGATGGTTTATCCCTGCTCCACTTACCACGTGACCCCTGGAGTCCTTTTCTCCTCCTCCTCCCTATATCATGGTCTTTGGCATTCTTTCCTTTTGCTACAGCTCACACGACTTCAGGCGTCCGCTTCTAATTATCCTGTTTACTGATCCCCCCCCCCCCCCCCTCATCCTCTATTCCTTCTGCTCACAGTGCCTCTGTACTCCAGTGCCCCAGTTACTCAGCCCTCAATACTTGCAATGCTCCCAGTTACTCGGCCCCCAGGTCTCAATGCTCCCAGTTACTCAGTCAGGGTTAGAATCCCAGCTGCAGCGATCCACTTTTGATTCAAACCGTTCACTGCTGGACTCCCAATGCACTCCTCTGCCACTCTACTCTGCATGGCTTCTCAGTCAGCTCTGCTCCTGCTGCCCTGCCTCATAAAGCATTCTCACTTCATGACCTCTGTGTGTCTGCTCTGTTCCTGATCGGTGTCCTCAGCGTATCTGCCCTGGAACAGGTTCTGCACACAACTGGTAATTGTTGCAGAAGCTGTTTGCAAGCTGCCCTTAAATTGTGCCTGTCTATTTGGGCTTTGGGATGTTTTAGTACATAATATATTCAAATGTGTAACTTTTTTTTTTTTTTTTTTTTGATGTGTAGTTTTGAGACTTCCACATGAACGAAGCAAGCTGTAATAGGATAGATTCAAGATGTTAATTTACTAGACACTATAGATTTTTATTTTACAGTGGGTTTTCTTTTTTTTGTTTTTGTAAACTGTATGCTCATATGCACTTTTTTTCTTATGTATTCTGTAGGTCCTTGATGTATAGTGAAGCAAACAGGCGAGAGACCTTCACATCATGGCCTCATGTTGGTTACAGGTGGGCTCAGCCAGATCCCATGGCTCAAGCCGGTTTTTATCATCAGGTAAGATGGTTAAGCAGGTTAGACTATAAACCTCAAACTGCATGGACTAATTGGCTCTCATGCTTGAAGTTTATGTACAGTAGGACCTGAGGTGTTGCACAACACTGTTTCAACAGTAGGGCTACTACAGCCATATTCTTCTTCTAACCTCTGAATGCAAAGCAGTATTTCAGTTATGATCTTGCAGAACGGCACTCCATTTTGCTAATGTGGGGTAGATGGTAGACCTAATTGAGGTGTAGATTAATTTGCTTAGATTTTGAAGGGTAGTGGATGGGTATGCTATCTAAAATAGTTTTGAGATTTTATTTAGAGGGGGGGGGGGGAGACATGAGAATAAACCATGCAGTAAATCTTGGAAATAGATTTGACTTTTTCAATAGTCTGTTCGTAGGCTTGGTTAGAGGGCAACTTCAGTGACTTGCAAGTATGAGTAGATATCTTAAATACAGTTTATAACAGATGCCGGTTACTTTTGAATTACTGCAGTGAGAAAGAATAGATAAAAGGTTATGTAGGAGAAGAGGGAGAGAGATACTATTGGTGAGTAATTGGAGAAGCAAGATGGGATTGATCAGGGAGGGTGTTGTGGGTCAGCCAGAGGAATGCATCCGGTCTGGTATGGGGTAATATGGGAGATGTGTGCTTTAAATTTAGGGCTTCCGATTTAAATTGGTCCAGTGATTCACAAGGCTCTGAACTTTTCGCCCTTATTTTTGTTTTCAGCAAACATTTGCTCCATCAGTATAATGTTGTTCAGAGCTTCGAACCCCCCCCAATGGCATAATTTCTGATTTCTGGTGCTTGGGAATCTGTCTCTCACCTATCATGAAGAGGCTGAAAATTGATTTTCTTCACAGATCTTATGTTTTATTGATGATGGATATCTGTGGGTTGTTGCACGAAGTTATGACATGACCATCATGATAGATAGTGAAGGTTGTATTGTAGAATGGTTTTAAGTTAACTTAAGTTGATTGTACAATATCCCCCACTGTGCTATTGTCTTCTGATAGGGGTGGGGGGACCTGTCAATAAACACACTGGTCAGCGCTTGCAGCCATTGGCTACAAGTGCTGATCGGATCCAGATCGGCTGCTGGTTTTCCAGCATGCTCATTAGATCGTAAGCTGTACACATGGGCCAAAAGTCGCCCAGTAACTGCCGAGCCGACCGGTTTCAGCCCGTATGTAACTAGTGTTGAAGTACAGTCTTTTTATACTTTAAATGCAGCTTAGTTTTAAAAAAAATCACGTGGTCTATGTAAAAAGCCAATTTTCTTTTTCATTGTCTTTTTTTATAGGTATAAAATTCTACTTTAAATTTTAAGCGTTTTTATTTATATTTTGACAGCCCGCATCCTCAGGAGATGATCGTGCAATGTGTTTTACTTGTAGCGTATGTTTAGTCTGTTGGGAACCTACTGATGAACCTTGGTAAGTTAAATCTTGGTTGTAAGTGGTTTGTTTTTTTATTTTGTTTACTGTTTAATGTGTGTATTGTTTTGAGCATGTTGCCTTTTTCACTTGTAAGGGCCCTTTCACACGGAGCCGATCTGTATTGATCCGCTCCGTATGCCCGTTTGCTCAGCGGGAATTCCTCAGTAAAATCCCTGCTGAGCGGTCGGCTGACAGGGCGGTCCCCGCACACTGTGCAGGGACCGCCCTGTCTTTCCTTCGCTCTCCCCTATGGGGAATCGGATGATTACGGACCGTGACCAGATCCGATCCGCCAGACGGAAGAAAAATAGGATTTTCTTCCGTCCGAAAAAACTGAGCTTTACGGAGGCGGATGTTTACGGACGTTAGCGGATGCTCATCCGCTAACTCCCGCGATCCCATAGGAAACCATTGCAGTCCGTAAACGGACGTATGAAAAACGGACGAACGGTCCGCACGTGTGAAAGGGCCCTAATTTTGGTATTGATGGGAAATTCCATTTTTTTTTTGTCCTGTCATGCTTTGTTTCTATTATAAGGGATGTTTACATTCCTTGTAATAGGAAGAAGTCACCCAATTTTTTTTTAAAGGACAGTGTATTAATAAAAAGCAAAATTAATAGGGGGGGGGGAATACAAATTTAAAGTGTCCTGCCGAGATTGCGCATAGAAGTGACCACATACGTTGGTCGCGGTCTCATATGAAAACTGTTCAAACCACACATGAGGTATCGCTGTGTTAGAGCGAGAGCAATAGTTCTAGCAAAAGAACTCCAAAACTGGTAACCTGTATACATTTTTAAACGTCGCCTATGGAGATTTTTAAGGGCCAAAGTTTGTCGCCATTCCAAGCGTGGACACAATTTCGTTGCATGACATGTTGCGTATCCATTTATTTGGCATAAAAAAAAAATTATATATATATATATATTACATTTTTAATTTTACAGTTTTTATTTTTTTATTTTAAAGGGTGTACATTATCCCCAAAAATTGCACTTGTAATACGGTGTGACAAAGTATTGCAACGACTGCCATTTTATTCTCTAGGGTTTTTGTGCCTGTAGTTGAGTTCTTGTTAATTAGGACTTTTGCGCCTAAGACTTTCATTGAGGGTGTTCATTTTTGCAACATGGTCGTAAAATAATTTGTTAGGAAAAATACTTTTTGTGCGTGCAAGCGAACAAATCAACAAATCTTGGTTCCAATCAATGGCCCAAATTTGTGGGAGTATTTTGTAGTATAGTGTCCCATAGAAAAATATTGATTTTGAAAGGAAAGTAAAGGTTTTCTGACCAATCTGTTGGGGGTGTACTCATTTATGGAGAGCACTGTATTCTTGAGAATTTTTTATTTTTTCTGATGTCTGTCATTTTGGGAGTAGTTGATAGTCTATAAAATAGGCATATAGAAGCTGCTTTTGCTGACCTTTACCTTGAGTCTTTGGCAGTCTCTGCCTTTAATAGTTTGTTCGTGAAAATTATAGGAATTACTGTGCCAACAATCAAAATTGGCAAGCTACTGGCCCTACAATTAGACAAATGGTGTAATGTGAATGAGAAATAAAGTGCAGCGCTAAATGAGAATAAATGTGCAAACAATTGGTGTCAGTGCAACTCTAATTTATCAAAAACAATGGCCAACAGTTGTAGGTAGATGTGATGAAAAGAAAAAATTGTGCGAAACCATTAATCACAATGTCCATTAAACGTGAATCTGGAGATGCGTGATATGTTGACACCCCAAGTCTAAATCGATAAGACTTGAAATGAAAAACAGTTCAAAAATGGTAGAAAATTAATGTTCTGCTTCTGTGAAAGGAAACCACCATGGAAACAATTCCCTATCCAGTGTGCAGCCACCACTAGACAAGATGATCAGGTGCTCTTACCAAATCGTGTGGGCCCCCTGCCATCATCAAGGAGCCCAACAAGCGGAAAAACTGGAGAGGTTTGAACTTCACAGGAACCAGCATAAGGGATGCACAGCAACACAGACCCAGCGTCCAAAAAGTCTTAGGCTCCACCAATCATAAGAAGCAACATAGAAGGAAGAAATCGCCACATAGCATAAAATCCTTAACTAAGGTTTTATAGAATAAAGTATTGCACTTGCATCAATGTGTATGTGATCACAAAGAGTAGTGATTTTTGTCAACTAAGACATCATATGGGGTATAGTCAATGACCCAAAACAAGTATGCAGCAAGTGAAATCATACCTGCATATGTGGCTTCAGTAAGTGACTTAAAATGTTTTAGCCAGCATAACTTCTGACATCCAGAATTTTTATGGCAGCAACAGCAGCTCTGTATTTCCCTCAGGACATTTTTTTTTTTTTCTTTTATACACTTTATATTCCTGTTCTAATACATGCAGTATCTGGACAACTGTCTAAAAGACATTTATCATCTTTAACTTGGAATTATATCTACTGTGGTATAGCTGTTCTTTTCCAAAGATTTTTTTTTTTCTTCTTCCTAACAGGTCGGAGCATGAGAGGCATTCTCCAAATTGTCCATTTGTGAAGGGTGAACACACACAGAATGTACCCCTATCAGTCACCCTTGCCACATGTCCTGCCCAGTTCCCTTGCACAGATGGCACTGATCGAATAACCTGTTTTGGGGTGGGGAATTGTCCTCACTTTCTAGCTGCAGCAACAAAAAGAGGCAAAATCTGTGTCTGGGATGTCTCAAAACTCATGAAGGTATTGGCATTTTTATAAACGATATGTTCTGAAAGTATTGAACTGCTATTTTGCTTGTAATACATTTTTTCAATTTTTTTTTTTTTAAGGTGCACTTAAAATTTGAGGTAAACCCATATGACCCTGTTATCGTGCAGCTCTTGGTTCTCTCTGGAGATTCCACTACCACAGTAGAACCTACGAGGCCGACATTGGCATGGTTAGAAGGTTCATCCAGCTGTTCTGATATCCCAAAATTAGAAGGTGACAGGTAAGACTATACACAATAAATATGATGCTGACCACCTGCTTCTTCTTTTTTCAGTTTCTCTTAACTGAAAAAACTAAGGGAGAATCTAGTTGTAGCCTACATGGACTTTAATGTTTTGAAAGGCTTTTATTTGTAAAGGCCAGTGTGACACTAAACCTATTTTTTATCAAAAGCAAAGTCTTTATTGTAAATTAAAAAAAGACATACAGCTAGTGATGGAACAGGCACCATACTTGACACACATAATGACATTCTCATGGAGAGCAGGAGGCATTGGCGGTGAGTTTGGCATGTAATGCCAAGCTGCGTACAGCAGAACACCATATATGTTAAGGATAGCGAATGTAAGGAGAGCATCCATAGCCACAATACATACAAGCAAGACCAGGTGTATCAGAACAAGTTAGGAAATGCATGTGTTGGAGTACGCTAAATTATCGTGATAGATTATGCAGGGTGGTGGGTTTACTCCTCAACATTCAGGTGGAGGCATCCTCCAACCACCTGTCCCAGATTTTTTTATTTATTTTTATAGGTAAGGGTAGTATTGATGGCCCCAATCCATTGTTGGATGGTTGGGGGCAAATCTTTAATCCAGGCTTTGGCAATCTGCATTATGGCCATAAACAGCGACTCTTGTGTAAAAAAAAAAAAAACATTTATGAAGGTATTTGTCCACCTCCGAGTTGGAAAAAATGCCTAGTATACACTGTCAGGCCTATTTTCAATAATACCAGTATTATCCCCTCCCTGCAGGACTTCACTGAAAATACTCCACACTGTGGCAGAATTGTATGGTTCACTTAACAACTTCCCGCCTGGCCAATAGCAGCTTTACGGCCGGGAAGTGGTTATGAAATCGTGACTAGACGCTCTTAAAAGTCCTGCACGATTTCATGCCGCGCAGCGCGGCGATCGCTGATGCGGGGTGTCAGTCTGACACCCTGCATCACCGATCTCGGTAACGAGTCTCCGGCGGAGGCTCGCTACCACGTGATCAGCCGTGTCCAATCGCGGCTGATCACGATGTAGACAGGAAGAGCCGCCGACGACTCTTCCTCACTCACGTCTGACAGACGCGAGTACAGGAGAGCCGATCGGCGTCTCTCCTGACAGGGGGGGTTCACGCTGATTATCAGCGCAGCCCCCCCTCGTATGCCCACACTGGACACCAGGGATGCCCACACTGGCAGGGCAAAACAAATAAAAAAAAAAATGAAAAAAAAAAACAGGATTTAAAAAAATATATGCCCAGTGCCCACCTATCAGTGCCCATCTGTGCCACCCATAAGTACCCATGAGTGGCCATCGGTGCCGCCCATGAGTGGCCATCGGTGCCGCCCATGAGTGCCAAATAAAAACCGCAGAGGCGATCAAATACCACCAAAAGAAAGCTCTATTTGTGGGGAAAAAAGGACTACAATTTTGTTTGGGTACAGTGTAGCATGACCGCGCAATTGTCATTCAAAGTGCGACAGTGCTGAAAATTGGCTTGGGCGGGAAGGTGCGTAAGTGCCTGGTATGGAAGTGGTTAAAAAAAGTGTATTGTTGAGCTTCTCTTGTCCTGCCGTATGTTCTTTGCCAAATGCTTCAGATTATGCAGATGGACCACTGTCGCATGTCTTTAAATTACATCAAATTGCCTTAACCACTTGCTTACTTGGCACATATACACCCTTCCTGCGCAGGTGAAATTTCAGCTTTCAGCACTGCGTCGCTTTAAATGAAAATTGCGCGGTCGTGCGACGTGCCTCCCAAACAAAATTGACGTCCTTTTTTTTCCCACAGAGTTTTCTTTTGGTGGTATTTGATCACCTCTGCGGTTTTTATTTTTTGCACAATAAACAAAAAGATGGACGATTTTGAAAAAAACAACACTTTTTTTACTTTTTTGATACAATAAATATCCCATTTAAAAAAAAAAAAGTTTTTTTCTCAGTTTAGGCCGATTATGTATTCTACATATTTTTTTGTCTTCAAAATTCATCATTCACTTGGTTCTAGCAGATCTGTGGGGGGAAAAAAAGGGGTTCTGGATATTTTGCCTGCATATTTGTTACTCAGTGTTGATGCCAGAGAGCCATGCAGCTACCATTTTAGAAGATTTTAAATTGATTACAATTGCCCTAGGGTGGTAATCAAACCCTATGAAAAAAAGGTGCCACATCCTAGAATATATGGATTAAGGAAAAAAGCATTTATCAAAATGTCTTTCCATAAGAAAATTGAATTTTTAGGCACATTAGAACAGAAAACTATTTTAATGTATAAATACATGGATGCATCTAGAAAAAATAATACAAAACAAAGGCCGCATGGTGTTTCTAAGGAATATACTCCATAGCCTCAGAACTTGATGTGGAGCTGTAAATATACATAGATCCCACACTGGGTAGAATAGAGAATCCTGGATCAACCATTGAGATCCTTGAAGTGTTAAAAGCAGCTCTACATGTTTCGCGACTTCAAAATTTATCGCTTCTATAGTAGCTTCTAAATTAATAAAGAAATACAATTAGAAAATATGTAGATATTATGTGACAAGAGCTATCAAATTGCTTACACTTTGGCTATAAATACATCAAAAATATTCATGTATATAACTCGCCAATGGTGACTCTATGGGAGATGCTGCTGCTTGCCCTGATTCGCTGACCAGCTACTGGCTTACAAATCACGCCTCTCTGACGACAATGAGAGAGGCGTAAAGCGAATACCACAAGTCCCAGACCAACACCGAAAATAGTGCCCTGCACTGTTGGGGAATAAGTGGGGGTACACCAGATAATTCTAGATAGAAAAAATACACAAAGATAATAATATAAACTTGATGCATATGAAATTATGGTGAATGAAAACTATCACCATATTTTTCAGCTTACTTTGTTACTTTTTGAAGAAAGGTTGGAGGGGAGGTCCTAGGTATTTTTCTATATTATCCCAATTGTGGTATACCACTGTAGATAAAGAAGAAAAAGCATACCTATAACACGCTTGCATATATGCTTGCTTTGCTGCTCTGCAGGCAGCAATTGCCAATTTTTAATGTAAAGAATACTTGCAAAAGGAATTTACCTTCTATCTTAGATTGGAAATATATAGGATGGTAACATCGATTAGTCCAAACAGCCACCAGATAAGGGAGCTGCCGTGGACAAGCCTGCCACTGCAGTAAGTCTGTTTAAAAAAAAAATAAGAGACTGATAAGCCAAAGCCCAGCATATAGACCGGATCACAATGCGTTCCCTATTGGGCCTAAAACAAAGCCTACCTTCCCACAGTGCTTCCAAAGGGGTTGGTGAAGAAAAAAAGTCTGATATCCTGACTCCAAGAACCAAATGGCTCATCTTGCGCACTCTCCTAGCACCCAACGAGAGTGACACATCAGCTGGTGCTTTTATGTACCCCGCACAGGTGACGTCAGAGCGTCACACGTCACTCCAGCCAGCCAAATGCGCACTGCGCCAATGCGCGAATTCGGTGCTTGCGCATAACGGAGCCGTGATTCGGCTCCATTGTATGCCTTACCCTGTTTTGTTGGTTCAGCTGCAGTTCCAATTTTGAACACATCAATGAGCGCTTTTTTTGCCATAGTGCATGCACTGTATGCAATAAGTGCAGCCATGTAAGTCACTGACATTTTGACCTGCCCCGGATTTAAGGGGGTTGGTCATTCCTTAGTCAATGGCATTTTTTGGAGCATGATCCGCTTTGTGGATAATTTCTTCTGCACTCTTGTAGTCAACCCAGTGAAATCTTGAGCCCAAGAACCAAATGGCTCATCTTGCTCAGACTTTTTTTATTTTTTTTCTTCACCAACCCCTTTGGAAGCACTGTGGGAAGGTAGGCTTTGTTTTAGGCCCAATAGGGAACGCATTGTGATCCGGTCTATATGCTGGGCTTTTGCTTATCAGTCTCCTAGTTTTTAAATGGACTCGCTGTAGTGGCGGGCTTGTCCACGGCAGCCCCCTTATCGCTATCTGGTGGCTGTTTGGACTAATCGATGTTACCATCCTATTTATTTCCAATCTAAGAAGGTAAATTCCTTTTGCAAGCATTCTTCTTTACTTAAATTTGCAATTGCTGCCTGCAGTGCAGCAAAGCCAGCACATATGCAAGCTTGTTATAGGTATGCCTTTTCTTCTTCATCTACAGAGGTATACCACAATTGGGATAATATAGAAAAATACATAGGGACCTCCCCTCCAACCTTTCTTCAAAAAGAAACAAAATAAGCTGAAAAATATGGTGATAGTTTTCATTCACCATGATTTGATAGGCATCAAGTTTATATTATCTTTGTGTATTTTTTCTATCTAGAATTATCTGGTGTACCCCCACTTATTCCCTAACAGTGCAGGGCACTATTTTCGGTGTTGGTCTGGGACTTGTGGTATTCACTTTACGCCTCTTTGTCGTCAGAGAGGCGTCATTTGTGAGCCAGTACCTGGTCAGCGAATCGGGGCAAGCAGCATCTCCCATTGATAGTCAGCATTGGTGAGTTATATACATGAATATTTTTGATGTATTTATAGCCAAAGTGTAAGCTATTTGCTAGCTTTTTCTTGTCGCATAATATCTACACGTTTTCTAATTGTATTTCTTTAATTTAGAAGCTCCTGAAGAAGCAATAATTTTGAAATCGCGTAACATGTAGAGCTGCTTTTAACACTTGAAGGATCTAAATGGTTCGATCCAGGATTCTCTACTCTACCCAGTGTGGGATCTGTGTATAGTTACAGCTCCACATGAAGTTCTGAGGCTATTTAAGTATATTCCTTTGTTTTGTATTATTGTAATTTTTTCCAGATGCATCCATGTATTAAAATAGTTTTTTATTCTAATGTGCCTACACAGTCCATTTTCTTCTGGAAAGAGACATTTTAATGCTTTTTTTTTCCTTAATCCATACCATTTTACTTTTTGTATCTTTCTCTGTACTAGAGTGCTTTAAGGCAATTTCTTTATCGTACATCACGGGACACAGAGCGCATAGCCATTACATATGGGTTATATGGGTACCTTCAGGTGTGGACACTGGTGTAATCAACTTCACAGGAAGTTCCTCCCTATATAACCCCCTCCCACTGAGAGTGCTTCAGTTTTTCTTTCTCGTACATCACGGGACACAGAGCGGCATATTCATTACTATATGGGTTATATGGAGTACCTTCAGGTGTGGACACTGGCAATCTCAAACAGGAAGTCCCCTCCCTATATAACCCCCTCCCCTAGAGGGAGTCCCTCAGTTTTTTCGCCAGTGTCTTAGGTGTTGGTCACGGAATAGCTTTGCTCCACATCCTTGGGATTAAGGGCGGGCTAACCGGATCTGTCCAAGGAGCCTCAGTGCCAAAGTGGACAGTACCCGGGCCCCAAACCGTGGGGTTTTGCCTATAATGCTCCTCTTTGGAGGGCTGGACCCTGGGCCCAGGACTTGGAGTTTGTAAAAACCATAAGTTCCTGTTTGCCAGGGTGCTATATAGGTCCAGGACAGTGGGTACCTTCATAGGACCCCAGGGCCTGAAGGTCTACTACGCTACCCACGGAGATGGGAGAAGATTGGATCGTTTTGCTGGACAAACATCCTGCAGCATGGAGCAGGTAAGGGGGAGCCTGCGGGACTTGGTTCGACAGCAGGCTCTCCGGGGTAACCTAAAAGGGGGGTAGCCTAAGTATGCTCTGCATTGGCAACCTTGCTCACTATGTCTGAGAAAGACAGGATGACCCCTTTTCCCCCATCACTAGGTTCCCCTGTCTAAGAATGGTGTTGCTAGCTAACCTGCTGCTTTCTTCCTAGGACTGGTAAGGATCCCTATGGGGCCTTTTGGAGAGTCCTACCTGGCCGGGGGTTTGAATCTGCCGCCTGATACTGCAGTCCTGGATCTCCAGCAGCGCGGCTCCTCCATGGTCCTCCTGTTCCGGCATGCGCGCGCACGTCTTATAGACGTTTTTTCGCGCCGTTCAGAGAGGAGGGCGGGGGGGGGGGGCGTGCCTGCAGCGTCATACAGGGGCGCACCTTGTGCTGTTATAGATCAGCAGGCATTGTCAGTACTCAGTCTGAGGCTGATCTCAGAGGGAGAGGACGCAGAGCGGCAGAACAGTGACTCCCGGTGGTGGAAGAGGGGTAGTACATGCTGGACTTTGTTCCAATGCCTTTTTTGTTAAGCCAAGAAATTCCCCTTTTTGCAGCAGGTTGGAGGCTGGCAAACTAAGTTTGGGGTCACTGTATGTTTGAAAAAAAAAAAAAAAAATAACATACGGGGCCCCATCAGTTTTTGGGCATTAGTGATCTATTGTCCCCTAAGCTCTAGTTTTGTACTCCTGGCCACTACAGTCTGTTGTTGTTGGCGGAGTCCCTCGATTTTGTATTATGGCTTCCAAAGGTTCGGGGTCAAAGGGTACAAAAAAGACCAAAAAACAAAGGGGTTCCCCCTCTGATTCTGATGATATGCCGATACTTTCCCCGCAACTTATTCAAACCATAAAGGGCGCCTTGGATGAGCCATTAGGGGGATCTGGTGCGGAGGCTGGCCCAGATCAGCCCAGCCCTGTGTTTATCACAGAGGAGATGCTAGCCGTATCCCTAGGGGGGCTAGAAGAGAGAATAGCAGCATTGATCGCTAGAGCTATTCCTGGTAAGAAACGGGTTAGATCCCCATCACCAAGAGGTGTATCCTCAGATGCTGAGATTCTCTCTCCGGAGGAATTGGAATCGCAGGAGGATCAACTAGACCTGAACCAAGAGGGTTCAGGGATTGAGGGATCTACCTCTGAGGAACCATTTTCAGACTCCCAGACAAAGAGACTGTGGGTACAGTCTTTGACGGACATGGTCCGCTCGGCATTTAGTTTACCATTGCCAGAGCCTCAGGTTCCTCCGGTATCCTCTCTGGGCTCTTTGAAAGCTCCGTTAAGCAACGCAGTTTTTCCGGTCCATCCTCTCTTGGAGGAATTGATCTTTCGGGATTGGGTACGGCCGGACAGGATTTTTCTGCCACCGAAGAGATTTGCGGTCATTTACCCCATGGAGGAAAAATTCTCCAAGAGGTGGAGGCTCCCAGTAGTGGATGCAGCCATCTCATGTGTGAATAAATCACTAACTTGCCCGGTGGAAAACATACATATGTTTAAAGATCCGGTTGATAAATGGTTAGAGACACTTTTAAAAGCATCCTTTGCTACGGCAGGAGCAGTGGTACAGCCAGCTGTGGCTGCAATTGGAGTTTGTCAGGCGTTAAAGGACCAGACAAAAGAAATGTTAAAGGACATGCCTACCCAACAAGCAGAAGAGTTTTCTGACATTCCCAGAGCTCTGTGTTTTGCTGTAGATGCTATAAAAGATTCCATCCAGCAGGCCTCTCGTTTATCACTATTTTTGGTGCACATGAGAAGGCTCTTATGGTTGAAGAACTGGGCGGCAGAGCCCCCATGCAAAAAGCTTCTGGCAGGGTTTCCCTTCCATGGAGGACGACTCTTCGGGGAGGATCTGGATAAATACATTCAGACTTTTTCAAGTGGCAAAAGTACCCTTTTACCGGTCAAAAAGACATTCCGGGGTCCTACATTTAAAAGGCAGCTCTTTCCTGTCTCAGGGCCCTCAAATTCCAGGCAGTATCGACGGCCGCCTGCACGATCCAACGTTAACAGTAGATCGCAGGGACAGGCCCCTGGGGGTAAGAGGCCATGGTATCGCAAGCCGACAAGGACAGCCCCTAAGTCTGCCTTATGAAGGGGCGCCCCCACTCTCGCGGGTGGGGGGAAGGCTTCGTTTCTTCTCAGAAGTTTGGGAAGCCAAGATCCCCGACAAATGGGTCCGGGCGTCTGTAACCACAGGCTACAGACTGGAGTTTCTAAAGTGTCCTCCGCCTCATTTTCAAGAGTCAAGGCTACCAAAGGATCCAGCAAGGAAGGCCTCAATGCTGGCAGCTTTGGATCACCTGCTTTGCCAGGACGTAATAATAGAGGTGCCAGCCCAAGAGCAAGGGCTAGGTTTCTATTCCAATCTTTGTCCTACCAAAGCCCAACGGCGATGTCAGGCCAATCTTGGACCTAAAGAGGTTAAACGGTTACCTAAGGGTTCGTTCCTTCCGGATGGAATCCATCCGGTCAGCAGCCGCCGCGCTTCAGAGGGACGATTTTCTGGCCTCCATAGACATAAAGGATGCTTACCTTCATGTACCAATCTTTCAGTCGCATCAAAGATTTTTACGCTTCGCGGTGGGGCAGCGACACTTCCAATTCAGGGCGCTCCCCTTCGGGCTGGCCACGGCCCCCCGGGTATTCACGAAGATCCTAGCCCCAGTTCTGGCCAATTTAAGGATCCAAGGGGTCACAGTCCTAGCATACTTGGACGACCTTTTAATCATAGATCACTCACGGCCGTGTCTGCAACAGGCAGTAAACCTCACGGTTCGGTACCTCGAAGGATTCGGCTGGGTCCTAAACCGGGCAAAGTCAGCGTTCCAGCCTACAAAGCAGTTGGAATACCTCGGCATGAGGTTAGACACAGAACAGCAAAGGGTGTTCCTGCCCCTTGTAAAGATCGAGGCTATCAAGGGGTTGGTTCAGTTGGTTCTAAGCAAGAAAAAAACAACTATTCGCCTGTGTATGCGATTACTAGGCAAGCTAGTGGCTACGTTCGAGGCAGTACCATACGCTCAGATCCACACTCGCGTCCTACAGGCAGCCATTCTAGCAGCCTGGGGCAAGAGAGCACATGCCTTAGAGTCCCCTTTGATGCTATCATCAAGGGTCCGACAAAGCCTGGCCTGGTGGTTGAACCCTCAGAATCTTCTAAAGGGAAAATCCTTCAGCCCTGTTGTCTGGAAGGTAGTTACCACAGACGCCAGCCTGGCAGGCTGGGGGGCGGTCTTCGAGGGGTTCTCTCGCCAGGGAACTTGGGTGAAAACAGAGAGGCAGCTCCCCATCAATATCTTGGAGATCA
This sequence comes from Rana kukunoris, assembly GCA_029574335.1. Taxonomy (NCBI): domain Eukaryota; kingdom Metazoa; phylum Chordata; class Amphibia; order Anura; family Ranidae; genus Rana; species Rana kukunoris. The sequence continues at coordinate 412,258,243 of CM056052.1, read as the reverse complement.
GAGCTGCTCGCCTAGCCCTTCTGGCATGGACCTCCAGATTACAGGGGTTCCCGGTGAGAATCCAGTCAGACAATGCCACAGCGGTGGCATACATAAACCACCAAGGGGGAACCAGGAGTCAGGCCGCTCAGAGGGAGGTGAGCTTGATTTTTCAGTGGGCAGAGGTTCATGTACCCTGCATTTCGGCGATATTCATTCCCGGAGTGGACAACCTGCAGGCAGACTTCTTAAGTCGCCAGAGTCTGTTGCCAGGGGAGTGGTCTCTGCATCCCCAGGTCTTTCAGACAATCTGCCAGAGGTGGGGAATGCCAGACGTAGATATAATGGCATCCAGGTTCAACATGAAACTAGACAGGTTCGTGTCTCGAGCGAGGGACCCTATGGCCTGCGGAACCGATGCGTTGGTTTGCCCTTGGCATCAATTCAAACTTCTATATGCATTCCCTCCGCTACAGTTACTTCCTCGCCTGTTGCGCAGGATCAGAGTGGAGCACAAGCCGGTCATTCTAGTAGCTCCAGCTTGGCCCCGGAGGACATGGTACTCACTAGTCCTGAAGATGGCAGTGGGAGACCCTTGGACTCTTCCTCTACGACCAGACCTACTCTCACAAGGCCCGATCCTCCACCCTACATTACAACGTCTAAATTTGACGGCCTGGAGGCTGAATCCCTGATTCTCAGGGGTAGAGGTCTGTCTAGGCAGGTAATTCCTACCCTGATTAGGGCTAGAAAGCCGGCCTCCAGGGTGATTTATTACAGGGTGTGGAGGAACTACGTAGGCTGGTGTGAATCCAAAAGATGGAATTCCCGCAAATATACCATTGATAGGGTGTTAAGTTTTCTCCAGCTAGGAGTGGATAAAGGCCTGGCATTAAGCACAATCAAGGGACAGATTTCAGCTCTGTCAGTGTGGTTTCAGAGGCCGCTGGCCACCCACTCGCTGGTAAAGACCTTCATACAGGGGGTCTTGTGTATTAATCCTCCTGTCAAGTCACCAATTTGTCCATGGGACTTAAATCTTGTCCTGTCCACTCTACAGAAACAACCCTTTGAGCCGTTGGCTGAGGTTCCTTTAGTCTTACTGACAAGAAAGTTGGTTTTCTTGGTCGCCATAGTTTCGGCCAGGAGAGTGTCAGAATTAGCAGCCTTATCGTGTAAGGAACCATATCTCGTTCTACATAAGGACAGGGCAGTTCTCCGGCCCCATCCTTCCTTTCTACCAAAGGTTATATCCAATTTTCACTTGAACCAGGATTTGGTACTTCCATCCTTCTTTCCAAAACCCACATCTAGAAAGGAGGGGTTGCTGCATACCTTGGATATTGTCCGGGCCATGAAGGCCTATCTTAAAGCTACAGAAAAGATCCGGAAGACAGATGTGTTATTCGTTCTACCAGATGGCCCCAAGAAGGGGCAGGCAGCTGCAAAATCCACCATCTCGAGATGGATTAGACAATTAATCATTCAAGCCTACGGTTTGAAGAGGTTGCCTCCTCCTTTGTCGGTAAAGGCCCATTCTACCAGGGCCATGGGCGCCTCCTGGGCAGCACACCATCAGATCTCTATGGCTCAGATATGCAAGGCGGCGACGTGGTCATCAGTCCACACGTTTACAAAGTTTTATCAACTAGACGTGAGAAGGAATGCGGATTCTGCCTTTGGACAGGCAGTACTACAGGCTGCAGTTTAAGATCCTCGGGATCAGAGGCACCCTTGGTTGTAAAAAAAGAAAAAAGAAGAAAAAAAAAAAAAAGTTTTTTCTTGACTAAGTTGGAATTATTATTATTTGAGTATACCTCTAAATTGAATCCTTCTTTGGAAGATGTCTCCCTCCCCTCATTAAAGCATTGCTTTCGGACATCCCATATAGTAATGAATATGCCGCTCTGTGTCCCGTGATGTACGAGAAAGAAAAAGGGATTTTTAAATACAGCTTACCTGTAAAATCCTTTTTCTTGGAGTACATCACGGGACACAGAGCTCCCACCCCTCTTTTGGGGAAACATTTTGGGAGGCATACTGCTTGCTACAAAACTGAGGGACTCCCTCTAGGGGAGGGGGTTATATAGGGAGGGGACTTCCTGTTTGAGATTGCCAGTGTCCACACCTGAAGGTACTCCATATAACCCATATAGTAATGAATATGCCGCTCTGTGTCCCGTGATGTACTCCAAGAAAAGGATTTTACAGGTAAGCTGTATTTAAAAATCCCTTTTTTCGCCAGTGTCTTAGGTGTTGGTCACGTCTAGCTGTCCCTCGGAGGTCTCGGGACCCAGGATAGCTAGCCGGATCCGTCCGAAGTGCTTCAAAGCCAAGGTGTACGGTACCCGGCCCCTGCTGGAGTGGGGTTTTGCCTATAATGCCTCTCCTTGGAGGGCTGGATTCTGGGCTCCAGTGCCTTAGTCTCTTCCAAGAACTAAACGCTACTGATGCCAGGATGCTATATAGGTCCAGGGGTGTGGGTTCCTTAAACACAGGACCCCGGTCCCTGAAGGTCCAAGACAATACCCACGGAGATGGGGAAAGGCTGGGCCTCTTGCAGTTTGCAATACCCTGCGGCGTGGAGCAGGTAAGAGGGAACCTGCGGGACTTGGTTCGACAGTAGGTATCCCCCTGGGGGTTCTGGGTTGGCTAATGGTATGCTTGTGCATCAGCCACTATCTCCACTATGTCTTTTTGACAGGATGGGATGTACTAATGTTTACCCAGATAACATGTAGATATATGTATGCTTGTTTAAGATATATATTTTGCTACTCCCCCCAGATCTGCCTGTTAGCATTGATACTGCAGCCCCCACGTACTATAAAGAGGGAATGCTGGTGAAACTCCTGTTTCTTAGGAAGCCTATGGGGACAGCTTCCTCTATGTGTGCACTACATTGAGAATTAGTGCTTACCTGCTGTCAGTTTGGGCTGCTGGCGTTGGTCCATGCTTCTCCTCTGCTCCCTGCTTCCTCCATGTTGATTTCAGCGTGGGGAGGGTGCGCGCGCTTGCGCGCGCGTGCACGCCGTCTTTTATGGCGTCCTCGTGCATAGGGGGGGCGGGCCGGCTGGTCTTTCCCTTCTGAGAGCGGTGGAGAAAGGACACAGAGCGCGCAGCTGAGCCATTTTTTTGGCATGCAGTGACACCTAGTGGCGGTTGGTGGATCTTCAGGTCTGGACTTAAAGTCCACTTTGACCAAAAAAAAAAAAAAAAGTGTTTTTTTCTTAAAGGGACTCAGCCTTAGATCCGGCAGCATCCGAGTCTACCTTGGGCTCCAGCTAACGGGCATTGGTGTTGCAATACTCACAGGTTTTCCTCGGTATTGCCACATTCTAGAGCGTGGAAAAATTAAAAAAAAAAAAAAAAAAAATTTTTTTTCCATAGCCTGTTCTTATTTGTTCACTCCTAGCTACAACAGTCGGGTGTTGGCTACAGGGGTGTCTCAAGGTTGTGCAATGGCTCCCAAGGGATCAGGACCAGCTAAGGCTGCAAAGGGTGCCAAAGAACAAGTCTCCATCGGGGTCAGAGGATTTGGGTCAGGATGGTCCCACCCTCGCTAGATAGGCCACCGAGTAGCATCTTACAGGAGCCATTGAGGGTGCTGGGGGCTGAGGCGGCCCCCAATCCACCTATTCCCGTTTACGTAACGGAAGAAATGCTAGCGACCACCCTGGGTGGGCTAGAGGAAAGGTTAACGGCTTTGATTGCCCGCTCTTTGCCAGGTGGCAAACGGGCTAGATCCCCGTCACCTAGATTGGTGTTTTCAGATGCGGGGTCTCCTCGCCGGAGGAACAGGACCCACAAGGGGATCAAGCGGACCAGAGTCCCGACGGGTCAGACATGGAGGGTTCCACTCTAGATACATTTTTTCGGCTTCTCAAGCGGAGAGCCTGTGGATCCAGTCTCTGACAGATATTGTTCGCACTGCTTTTAAAAACTTCCAGTGTCAGAACTATTAGCCCCTGCAGTATCCTCATTAGGTTCTTTAAAGGCACCATTAACTTGAGTGTCTTTTCCAATTCACCCCCTTCTGGAGAGCGTGTTTTTTTCAGGATTGGGCTCGACCTGATAGGATCTTTTTCCCTCCTAAAAGGTTCACTATTTTCTATCCTATGGAAGAAAAATTTGCAAAGAAATAAGCACTCCCTACTGTGGACGCGGCCATTTCCTGCGTGAATAAATCCCTGACCTGTCCGGTTGGAAATGTCCAGATGTTCAAAGATCCGGCCGACAAAAAATTGGAGACCCTACTGAAGGCTTCGTTTACCACAGTAGGTGCCGTGGTTCAGCCAGCAGTGGCAGCCATTGGCGTTTGTCAGGCTTTAAAGAAACAGTTTTTAAAAGGACATGCCGGCTCAGCAAACTCGTGAATTAGCAGACCTCCCAAGGGCTCTCTGCTTTGCAATAGATGCTATTAAGGACTCCGTTCAACGGGCGTCCCGTCTATCTCTGCTGTTGGTTCATATGCGTCGTCTTTTGTGGCTAAAGAACTGATCAGCAGAGGCACCCTGCAAAAAACTTTTATCAGGATTTCCCTTTCAGGGTGGAAGACTATTCGGTGAAGACCTAGATAAATATATCCAAACCATATCAAGTGGTAAGTTTTTCCTTACCGGTCAAGAAAAGACCGCGCGGGCCCGCGTTTAAGCGACGGGCCTTTTACTTCAGCTTCCCGTCAGTATCGACGGCCTCCCGGGCGTTAAACATTTAATAGCCGCCCACAGGGACAAGCCGCGGCAAACAAGAGGCCATGGTCTCGCAAGCCGGCTAAACCTGTCATCAAGTCAGATTCATGAAGGGGCGCCCCCACTCTCTTGGGTGGGCGGAAGACTTCGGTTTTTCTCCGAAGTGTGGAAAGCCAGAATTCCCGACTCTTGGGTTCGGTTCGTGGTAGCCACGGGCTACAAACTAGAGTTTCGAGAAGTCCCCCCTCATTTTCGGGGGTCAAAGTCTTCCAAGCGGCCCATTAAAGAGGGCCTCTCTCGTAAAGGCATTGAATCGCCTCTGGCTCCAAGGAGTAATTGTAGAAGTACCAACCCAGGAATGGGGTCTGGGATTCTATTCCAACCTTTTTCATAAATACCCAATGGTGACGTCAGGCCTATCTTAGACCTCAAACGCCTAAATCGCTTTCTAAGATGTAGACCTTTCGTATGGAATCCATACGTTCGGTGGCAGCCAGCCTACATCATGACGACTTTCTAGCATCTATAGACATAAAGGATGCTTATCTGCACATGCCAATCTACCCGGCACATCACAAGTTTCTTCATTTTATGATAGATCAACGTCATTTCCAGTTCGTAGCCCTCCCTTTCGGGTTGGCAACAGCTCTGCGGGTATCCACAAAGGTGTTAGCCCCGGTGCTGGCCGTTCTAAGGACAGAAGGCATTTTGGTCCTGGTATACCTGGACGATCTGCTTATCGACAGATCAGCTTCCAACCTCAATCATGCAGTAGTCCGCACAGTTCGGCATCTAGAGGAGTTTGGGTGGATTTTGAACCAAGAAAAATCGAGGTTGCAACCCACAAAACAGTTAGAATTCTAGGCCTTCGGCTAGATACAGTCGGCCAGAGGATATTTTTTCCTCAAGCAAAAGTCAGGTCATTGACTCAAACAGTTCAAATAGTCTTAGGCAAGAAGAGGCCGACTATTCGCCTAGGCATACGACTGCTGGGGAAGAGGGTGGCCGCCTTCGAAGCAGTGCCCTATGCCCAGATCCATACCAGAGTTCTCCAGGCAGCCATTCTCTCTGCTTGAAACAAGTCCATGCAGGCACTAGTCCGTTAGTTCTCTCAGGGGTCCGGCGCAGCCTGTTCTGGTGGCTGGTCCCTCAATATTTGTCAAAGGGGAAATCCTTTTGCCCCATCACATGGAAAATTTTAGGAAGACTGACCCAGCAGGGACAGTGATAGGAGGCAGAAAAACTGCTTCCCATTAATATCCTACAGATCAGAGCTGCTCGGTTGGCCCTGGTCGTCTGGACTCTCCCCCTTCAGGGTCTACCAGTAAGGGTACAGTCAGACAATGCCACGGCGGTGGCATACATAAACCACCAAGGGGGCACAAGGAGCCTAGTGGCTCAAAGGGAAGTAAACCTGATTTTCTCATGGGCCGAAGCCCATGTACCCTGCATCTCGGCAGTGTTCATCCCAGGGATAGACAATTCTCAAGCAGATTTTTGAATCTTCAACAGTTGCTCCCGGGGGATTGGTCTCTTCACCCCCAGGTATTCCAAGACATTTGCCAAGGATTCGGAGTTCCCGATGTAGACATCATGGCAACGAGAGTCAACAAGGAATTGGACAAATTCGTATCCTGAGCCAGGGATCCCTCGGCCTACGGGACCAATGCGTTGGTTTGCCCCTGTCACCAGTTGTCTCTCCTGTATGCGTTCCCTCCACTGCAGATGATTCCCCGCCTTCTACGAAGGATCAGGGTGGAGCGCAGGCTTGTGATCCTGGTGGCCCCAGCCTGGCCCATGAGGGCTTGGTACGCGCCCATCGTGAGGATGTCAGTAGGGGCACCGGGGCCACTCCCCCTGCGCCCAGACCTGTTATCTCAGGGCACGATATGCCACCCTGCTTCACAGCAGCTAGATTGGATGGCTTGGCGGCTGAATCCCTAATTCTTAAGGGCAGAGGCCTCTCAGCCCAGATCATATCTACGTTGATTCTGGCTAGGAAACCAGTCTCTAGAAATATCTATTACAGAGTCTGGAGGACCTATGGGGAGTGATGCGAGTCTCAAAGAGGGCATCCTCGTAAGTTTTATCGACAGGATCTTGCGATTCCTCCAGGTTGGCGTTGATAAGGGATTAGCTCTTAGTACTCTAAAGGGGCAGGTGTCTGCCTTATCGATATGGTTTAAAAGGCCTTTGGCCGCGCATTCGCTTGTGAAAACCTTCTTGCAGGGGGTCTTACATGTAAATCCCCCTATTAGAGCTCCCCTCTGCCCCTGGAATTTAAAACTAGTCTTGTCAGCTTTACAAAGACAACCGTTTGAACCTCTGACAGAAATCCCTCTTGTGCTGCTAACCCGAAAGTTGGTTTTCTTGGTGGCTATGGCTTCGGCTGGCAGCCTTGTCTTGCAGGGAACCGTACCTGATTCGGCATAAGGTCAGGGTGGTTCTGCGGCCTCAACCTTCTTTCCTTCCTAAGGTCATATCCAGTTTTCACTTGAATCAGGACCTAGTCCTACCATCCTTCTTTCCTACTCCCCAGTCCAGAGAGGAAAGACTGCTTCATACTTTGGACGTGGTCCGAGCCATGAGGGTTTATCTCAGGGCTACAGAGAAGATTCGGAAAACAGATGTGCTTTTTCTTCCGGATGGCCCCAAAAAGGGTCAGCCGGCTGCCAAGTCTTCCTTGGCTAGGTGGATTAAGCAGCTGATTTTTCAGGCCTATGGTCTGAAGCGCATTCCACCTCCCTTATCAGTTAAAGCCCATTCTACGAGGGCCATGAGTGCCTCTTGGGCGGCACACCATCAGATCTCTATGGCACAGGTTTGCAAAGCGGCAACCTGGTCTTCCGTACATACGTTTATTAAATTGTATAAGTTGGACGTCGCAAAAGCTACGGATGCAGCATTTGGGCAGGCGGTCCTACGGGCAGCAGTATAGAATCCTCTGGCCCGGTTCACGCCCCCTTGTTTTTCTGTTGGTGGAGCTATTTTTTCTCCTGATAATGTTTTTGTTTGGCTATTTTTTGCCTTACGGTCTCCCTCCCTTCATGGAGCATTGCTTTGGGACATCCCATATGTAATGGCTATGCGCTCTGTGTCCCGTGATGTACGATAAAGAAAAAAGGATTTTTAATAACAGCTTACCTGTAAAATCCTTTTCTTGAAGTACATCACGGGACACAGAGCTCCCACCCCTCTTTTGGGGAACATTGTATAACCTCGGAGAAATTGCTTGCTACAAAACTGAAGCACTCTCAGTGGGAGGGGGTTATATAGGGAGGAACTTCCTGTGAAGTTGATTACACCAGTGTCCACACCTGAAGGTACCCATATAACCCATATGTAATGGCTATGCGCTCTGTGTCCCGTGATGTACTTCAAGAAAAGGATTTTACAGGTAAGCTGTTATTAAAAATCCCTTTTTCTTGTTTTGCTTGTATAAGAGTAGGAGCACGGCAGATCTATACCCTTTATACTTAGGAAGTTGGGCACTAGCGCAGTTTTTTTTTTTTTTTTCTGTGGGTTACATGTGTTAGATTTTGACTAATCGATTTACCGTAGTTTCATCCCTTATGGTAAACTCCATAGACCTCAGAGCTGCACTAATCATAGCTACATTATCCATTGGATAGTACTATTCATAGCAGGTATCCATAAGTTTTTTTTTTTTTTTTTTTACGTGGGGCTGGTGGGTTCTATCGCATGTTCTTTATCTGTGCTAAATATACTTGTCTCTGAGCCGAAAGGTAGGTGAATGCTTCATTTGTCTATTTTGTGGTGTTTTTTTTTTTTTCACGTTTCTGGATTTAAATCATTTTGAAATCAAATTTCTGCTAATGTTGCGTTTTTGTTTTTGCTCTAATTTTCCTTTTTAGTGATGATCTGTTGGATTATTCAGATAGTGAAGAGCGTTCCAGGTCTGATTCCGTAACAGGTATGTTGTGTTATTTTCTGTTAATAGTTTGGGGTTAGTTCTCTTACAAGAATAACAGACTCCTGAGTGTTCTCTGTTTGGCAGTTAAATAGTTAAATATAAGAACATCTTAGGTTATTTTCTAATGTTAAAAACCTGTCCAAATTGGAACATAGCGAAATTTAAATATACCTAATATATTGTGCTTTATAGAGAAGTAAAATACCTACTACATATCCAGGGGTTAGTATTTGGAACTTCATGACTGTATGTTATGCTATTTCCTTTAAAAATGGCAACTGCACAAACATTTGTTGCAGGATGTGTATTGAGCACCATGGTGAGTAGATGATTTTAGTTGCAGTTTTCCACCGCTCCTTTTTTTTTTTTTTTTTATATACAGTGTTTTAACCACTTCAATACCCAGCCATAGACAATTGACGGCCTGGGATGGGATTTACCATCCTAAGTGGCCGTCAATTGACGGCCTGGGCATTGCAGGTGAATATCTGGATGATGCCTGTAGCCAGAGGCATCATCCAGATATCCATCTCTTAGCCGGCGATTCTGCACAAAGTAAGAACGATCATAGCGGCGGTTCCGCCGCTTGATCGTTCTTACAGGCCGCGGGAGGGGACATCCCCCCCCTCCCGCCGCCATCCGGTGCTTCTCCGGGCTTACCTGTACCTTCGGGGGCCCGGAGAACGAATCGTCGGCGGCGGCAGGAAGCATAGAGATGACTGGTGACCAGATGGTCACCAGTCATCTCTATGACCGTCGGAGGACCCGGGCGCGATCTGATGACGTCACGCCCGGGTCCCCGTATGTAAACAAAGCCGCGATTGCGGCTGTAAGTCACCATTCATGAGATCGGTGAATTTTTTTTCACCGATCTCATGGTTTCCAGCCTGGAGGTGAGATGTGAGGTCTTATTGACCCCACATCTCTCCATAAAGAGGACCTGTCACACACATTTCCTATTACAAGGGATGTTTACATTCCTTGTAATAGGAATAAAAGTGGAAAAAAAAAAAAAATATGAAAAAAAGTGTAAAAATAAAATATAAGTAAAAAAAAATAATAAAAGATAAAAAAAAAATGAAAACGCCCCTGTCCCCGATAGCTCGCGTGCAGAAGCGAACGCACACGCAAGTCCCGCCGACATATGTAAACGCCGTTTAAACCACACATGTGAGATATCGCCGCGTGCGTTAGAGTGCCAGCAACTAATCTAGCACTAGATCTCCTCTGTAAATCTAAACTGTAACCTGTAAAAAATAAATAAAGCGTTGCCTATGGAGATTTTTAAGTACCGAAGTTTGGCGCCATTCCATGAGTGTGCGCATAATTAAAGCGTGACATGTTGGGTCTCTATTTACTCGGTGTAACATAATCTTTCACATAATACAAAAAAATTGGGCTAACTTTAGTGTTTTGTTATTTTTTTAATTCATAAAACAATTTTTTTTACAAAAAAAAGCGTTTGAAAAATAATTGCGTAAATACCGTGCAAGATAAAACTTTGGAATGACCGTCATTTTATTCCCTAGGGTGTCTGCTAAAAAAAACATATATAATGTTTGGGGGTACTGTGTAATTTTCTAGCAAAAGAATGATGATTATTACATGTAGGAGAGAAGTGTCAGAATAGGCCCGGTATGGAGGTGGTATAAAAGCCTAGTATTGAAGCGGTTAATATTATTTTTTTTATATACAGTGTTTTAATATTATTATTTTTTTTTTGCACAGGGCACACATCTCAGAAGGAAGCTCTAGAGATGAGTCTGGACATAACTGCTCTTGGTATTCTCCAACAGCCAGAAAAGCTACAGTGGGAGATTGTTGCTAATGTTCTTGAAGATACTGTAAAGGATTTAGAAGAACTTGGGGCAAATCCTTCGTTAGTGAGTTGTAAAAGTGAGAAGACCAAGGAGAAGCACTTGGAGCAGCACAACATTCCTTTTCCTTGCCTACTGACTGGTGGTTTATTAACATACAAATCCCCAGCTTCCTCCCCTACTAGTAGCAATTCTCGTAGGTCACTTGATGCTTTAAGCAGGACTCCAGGTGAGAGCTCCTCAGAGCAGGGTTCCACCGACAATGAATCTGGCACGAACTCTGATCTTAATTCTCCTATGGTAAAAAGGACTCTACCTGTGTTGTTGCTGTACAGCATTAAAGAGGCTGATGAAAAAGCAGGGAAACTATTTTCTCAGATGAACAATATTATGAGCAAAAGTTTACATGATGATGGATTTACTGTTCCACAGATTATTGAGATGGAGCTGGACAACCAGGAACAGTTGCTTCTTCAGGACCCACCCGTCACCTATATACAGCAATTTGCTGAGGCCACTGCCAATCTGACATCCCCTGACACAGATAAATGGACATCTATAGTTCCCAAGCCTGGAACACTTGTGCAATGCATGCGGCTGCCTAAATTTGCGGAGGAGGAAAATCTTTGTGTAGATTCCATTATTCCTTGTGCTGATGGCATCCATCTTTTAGTAGGTTTACAGAAATGCCCTGCAGAGTCCTTGAGTGCAATAAATCAAGTAGAAGCCTTGAATAATTTAAACAAATTAAATTCTGCTCTTTGTAGTAGGAGAAAAGGAGAAGCTGAACATAGCCTTGGAGCTGTAAATGGAACAAGTATTAATGTTATCCCCTGTGAGTCTTCATCAGATGTTCATGATCCTTTAATAATTCAGCCAGACCAGAGAAGTGTTAGTGGTGGATACTTGTTGATATACAAAATGAATTATACCACCAGGATAGTGACTTTAGAGGAGCAGCCAGTAAAGATCTTGCATATTAAAGACCCTCAGGATGCACTTACCTCACTTATTTTATTACAGCCTGATATTTTAGATAACAGAGAGGATGAGTGTGAGGAATCCTCTGAAGATGCCCCTCTTACCCCTAAAAATCTCATCAGTAAAGAGAAGAAATCTGATTTGCTGAGCTTGGGACATTTAGTAGTAACGACTCAAAGTGGATTTGTTAAAATCCTAGATCTTTCTACCTTCGAGGTCATGGCTAGGGTTGATCCACCAAAGAAGGAATGCACAGACGAAGTGGACCCTTTTGTTTCAGTTGTGTACTGTTCGGGCACTGATAGACTGTGTGCCTGTACTAAAGGTAAGGAACACAGCTTTGTGATGTCTCTTTTTTTTAGTCTATTGATCTTTTCATCTGTTTGCCGATAGGAAATTGTTTTGACAAACCTTACATTGGCCATTTTAGGATATTACTCATCTGTGGCAATGCCTGCCAAAATGAATATGCCTTGTAGTAATCTTTGTGGGGTACGACTTCTGTTATATATATATATATATATATATATATATATATATATTTTTTTCATTTCTTTTGATTGTGATAAGGTACTAAAAATGCCTATGTGCAGACCTAAAAACTAAGTTTTTAAAATTAAGAAAAAAAGGTACAGTATATGAAGTGGATGTAAACCCAATCCATGAAATTTGAGCTGGGCACCTATATCTGCAGTATTTTGTTATCTTTCTCCAAAGAGCTAAGTCCAGTAGGTCTCTCCTGAACAGTTCTTTGGTCATCAGACTGATATCACATGTCAGAGAATTTGTCAGGAGTTAAAAGCAGCCTGAAATTTCTGTTAGAGGAGGTTGCTAAAATAGATTAGCAGGGAGCTTGCCCTGTTAAACACCTGTGTGTGTGCCTTTCCTCCCATCAGCAACTTTAGCTATCTTGTCTGTATGCCCAGACATCCGACTCTGTATTAAACAGGAAGAGAACATTTTCTTAACACAATCTGAACATTATAAATGGTATATAAATGTGAAGACAGCGGATATACATGTAAAACCTATGTAGGGAGATTTGATTCGTCTGAGGCTGTTCACTTCTTTTTTTAAATCAGAAAAGCGTTTATTAAACAAACAGACCTGTTGCAAACACATCGTACAGTACAGCTCACACAATCACTTGTACACAGTAACAGATCATCGCCTAGGCAATTATACTTTGTCATGTACATTACCCCTCAATCTATAGCTTCTATATGGGTATTTCAGACATATCCAGACGAGCACAGGGATACCCCGTAGTTGTGGCCAACCCACAGTACAATGCCCAACAGTGATATGAATACCTTGAGAAACAGGGTCCCAACTCAGGACGAAAGCTCTCTACCGGGGGGGGGGGGGATCACATCATCCCAGGTGCCACATTCCCTCTCCCACCAAGGACCCGGCCCTTACCCCAGAAAACGGTCCATTATCAGATCCACCGGGGGCCAGACCCGGCACTGCCAACCACCTTGCCCAGACCTTTTCAAATTTTTTCACACACCCCCTATGTTGATATATATATTTTAGGGCTGTTACTGATCAACATTTTTGTGCTCGATTAATCGTTTGTTTTTTTAATCGATTAATCGACTAATTTTGATTAATTATAACGCACATACAGATCCAACTACTTTTAGCTGATCTCCTTGCAGGCTGATTCCCAGTACAGCGCCAACCACTGGAAAAATGGATAGCAGGATACAAAAAAACACACAAAGGCAGCACTCGATGGTAATAGCATTAAAACTTTTATAGTCTTCAAGTTGGTAACAAAATAAATATTGCACTGGAGATAAAATCGATGTAGCTACATAAACTGTAAAAATGGTGCAAGTAATACCAAACGGTAGCAAAAGCAGTCATAAAAACACGTAGCTAAGTATGATACTGGTATAAAAATGTGTACGACGATATCACTGCTGAATCCAGGTGAGGAAGGGGTTAACATCAGTCAGTCGGCATGTAGATGTCCCATGAAGGAAATTATCAACTCCCAGTGGATGGCTGTAGAATCCCAGGTTGATAGAGGGAAGTTATAGAGGGAAGTGTAACAGCCCAGGTGTGTGGCAGATAGTAAGGTCCCGCCGGCATGCAGATATGAAGGCACAGCAAAGGAGCCCCTCAGATGGACATGGCAAGCCCCGCCGGTGTCCGAGACGTCACCGGATCTCCGACGGAACTCCCTGAAGGCCCAGAAGCCGACAGAGGTGAGTACCAATCAAAAGAATCTTAATCGATCAAAAAGATTTTGATCGATCAAAAAAATTAAAGATTAATCGATTAATTAAAAGTTAATTTGCACAGCCCTAATATATTTCTCCAGTCTAATTGTGTCTCCCATGTGATTCCGCCATGCCCTTACAGTGGGGGGTTCCTCCGACTTCCAGTGCCACAGAATAAGTTTTAGCGCCTGAAACAGGGCCCTCAGTATCCCCAGCCTAGCTGGATCCTCCTCCGGCACGTTATCAATGATTCCCAGCAGACACGGCTTAGGATGTGGAGCTAGTTGCACCTGGAATACACGGTTGACAGTGTCCAAGACCTCCGTCCAATAAAGATGCAATTTGGGACACCTCCATAACATGTGGATTAGGTCACCATGATCCCTCTTGCACCTAGTGCAGGCGGGGTCCTCTTTCACCCCCATTGCAACCAGCCTAGCCGGTGTGTAATGCACACGCAGCAGAATATACAGCTGCAACATCCTTTGGGCCACATTCGGAGAACTCAGGGGAATTGCCAAAAGAGCCTCTTCCCATTGGTCCTCCTCAAATGCTCCCACATCCCTCTCCCACTTTACTATGATGCCTGCCATGTTGTCGGGAAGAAATTTACTAAGGAGCATGGAGTAACTGCAGGATATGAAACCTTTAAATGAGGCCACGTCTCTCAGGTAGTTGAAAATTGGTGTGGCGCTCTGTACCCACTCTCCCCCCCCCCCCCCCCCATCTGGGTTCTGACAGCATGTTGGAGTTGAAAATAATAAAACTGCATAGATGCAGGGAGCTGAAAGTCCGCCCTCAGCTCCGTAAATGGGCGCAGCTTACCATCCCGGAAAATTTGCCTCATATAAGTAATCCCGTACCGCTGCCATTTCTTACCGTATTGTAATTTTTCCAGCTCTGGGTAACGTTTATTCCCCCAAATGGGGCTACATCTAGTGAAACCTTCCACCTGTTGCAATGTTCTAGTTTTATTCCATATTTTTTGCATTAGGTTATAGGTAGGGAACAGCTTATTAGACTTGGCAAATTTCAGCGCCTCTAAGCCCTCCTCAACCTCCCCACCTGTTACAGAGCCAAACAGTTGTGCCATAGGGTCCACCAGGTTCAACACTGGTTTACCGGGGGGACTTAACACCCTAGCAATGTGTTGGAGCTGGGAAGCCAAATAATACAGCCACGGATTCGGGAGAGCAAGCCCCCCCCCGCCTCTTTTGGGCGTTGAAGCTGCTCCAGTTTCACCCTCGCTCTCGAGTTTAACCATATAAGGGACCTGAACTTTTGAGTTAATAACCCTGAACTGCTTAAGGGGGACAACCATAGGAGAGTTGTGTAGTACATAAAGGAGCTGTGGCATGAGGATCATTTTTATCAGATTGACCCTTCCCACCGGGGACACCTTCAATCTGGACCACACCTTCACCCTGTCCCTGCATCGATTCAACAGTGGGGACAGATTCAGGGCAATATACTCCAAAGGGTTAGGCGCAACCTGTACCCCCAGATACTTAAATTTCATGGTCACTGGAATATCCAACAAATGTGTCAACTGCGGGTCTGGCTTCCTGTCTAAGAACATGAGAGGACTTGGTCCAGTTAATCACCAGGCCAGAGTACTGGCCAAAGATCCGGACAACCTCCATTGCTTCCCTCAGACGACTCAGTGTCCCCCAAAAGAAGCATGGTGTCATCGGCATATAGCATGCATTTTTCTTGCTGCTCCCCATATTGAAACCCTCTCCGGGCTGCCATAGGCTCTATGGCCAGCGCAAATAGCAGAGGGGACAGGGGGTAGCCCTGTCTGGTGCCCCAAAAAAGGTCAAAATATGGCGATACCCTACCGAACTCCCTAATAGCTGCTTTTGGGGAACTATACAGTAACTGTACCCAGGCTATGAAATTAGGCCAAAATCCGAATTTATGTAGAATGGCCCACAAATAAGACCATTCGATACTGTCAAAGGCCTTATGTGCGTCTAGGGAGAGCAGAGCCCATGTTGTCTGAGATAGTTTGCATATTCACAAACAGCCTGCGCAAATTAATAGCTGTGGACTTCTGAAGCATGAACCCTGCCTGGTCAGAGTGTATTATGGACGATATAGCAGTGTTTAGCCGCAGGGCCAACACTTTGGCCAATATTTTCACATCTGCCTGCAAAAGGGATGTTGGCTTAAAGAACCCGGGTCTAAAGGGTCTTTCCCTGGTTTCAGCAATAGGACAATTATGGCCTTGGTCATAGAGAGAGGTAGGCACCCGGTCGACTTGGCTTCATTAAACACTCCCAACAGTTTAGGTAGTAGTTGTTCCCCATACTGCTTATACACCTCCATCGGAAGGCCATCTTCCCCCGGGGCCTTGGAGTTGGGAAACATACCGGTCGCCACCTGTAGCTCCTAATGTCAAGGGTGCATCCAATTGTTGTCGGGCCGTATCAGTCAAAGTAGGGAGGTCAATCCCGTCAATATAATCCCGAAGCGAATAGTCGTTGTAATTCTGTCGGGAGCGGTATAAGTCAGAGTAGTATGAGCGAAGAATCGCCATAATGCCATCTGGGGAGCTCGCAGGGCACCAATGGAAGGGGACGTCTGTTGGGCACGGGACAATTTCGCCAATAGGCGCCCAGTATGCTCACCCTCTTCATAAAAGGCCAATTTGCTAAAAAAGCGTTTCCGCTCAGCTGCCGAAAGGGTGATACGTCCGAGGGCATCCTGAGCAGATACCCAGGCATCCCTATGCACCTCCGTGGGGTCGGCAACAAATTTAGCCTCCAGCTCAAGTACCAATTTTTCCACCCCATCCTTCTGTGCCCCCGACTGTCTTTTAAATACATTGATTTCCGTAGTGAACAATCCCCGCAGAAAGGCCTTACACGCCTCCCAAGCCACCCCCTCATCCGGGTAATCCGCCTGGTCTCCCCAATAGTCAACAATTTTTTGTAGCATCAGCGCAGAGTCCGGCAGAAGGTCAAGCCAAAAGGCATTCAGTTTCCAGGGGGCTCTGCGCAGAGACGAGGGAGGGCAAACCTCCATCTCCATAACCAATGGAGCATGGTCCGAAATCCCTCTAAGTGCATACGTTATCTCCGTCACTGATCGCATTGCTGCGTCTGAGCACATGTCAATACGAGACAGGGACATATGTTTTAGAGAAACATGAAAACTGGAGCTTCCCAGGGTTTCTACTCCTCCACAAATCCACCCACCCCACCTCCTCCACCAGTTTCCTCAGGGCCGTGCGACTAGTACCGCGCCCCACCGTCATCGGGGGGTGCTTGTCCAGCCGAGGGTCCATATAACAGTTAAATTCCCCTAAGATGTACAAAGGTACCTCCGGGTGTCGCAACTGAAAGTCCAGGACTGCCCGCAGGACCTGGTGGTTATACGGGGCGGAATATACACAAAGGCAAGTATACATTTCAAAGAAAACAAGCGGCAATGTAGTATAACATATCTTCCCTCGGCATCGATCACCTTGTCAATTTCTTGATAATCCAGAGAGCCATGTATCGAGACACTCACCCCCTGGAAAAGGAGGTATGGGTGGAATGATACGCTCTCCCCACCCGCCGAAAGTTAAGGCAGGGCACGGAATCCGGGGTGAGATGAGTCTCCTGCAACGCACAGATGGCCGGGAGATATTTTCGCAATGATGTTGAGACCATCGTGCGTTTGAGGGTCACCAAGCCCCCGAACATTCCAGGACACCACCTTAAGTACATTCAACCCACCTGCCATATTGGACTCAAAACCATGCTCTGAAACAGTAATTCACTCCAATTCAGTGTACCTCCCCTCCTCCCTCCATCCCCCGTGACCCGTAAGTGTGGTAATGTCCAGAAAATCTGCCCATGACGGTGTTGCAAGTTCGGTGCTGCACTGTAGAAATACATCAAAACAGTTTGAACCTCTGAGCGCAACGGCACTCCAACTTCAGCAGAATCAGTACTAGGACAACACGTCCTGCCTCCCGCTGGTATCACAACCACCATACGGGGGTTCATTACATGCCAAATATGGCACATTGATCTCTTCGAAAAAACACAGATGTGCTCCACACGCTCCCTCAGCTGGGCTATTAGAGCGTGCCGCACATAAAAGAAAAAGGCAAAAAAGATCATCTCTTGTTCCCGACAAAACCTGTAAACCGTTGCAAACATAAAAAAAAAAATAGATAAGAGAACCAGTAACCATAAAGAAAATGGGGAAAGAGGGCGCCCTAGCTCCTCATAGGCCTGTAACAAGGACGCATCTGGGGCTGATCAGTCCACTTCTGCTGCCTCCCTCCTAGGTGGGCGAATTGCCAGCTCGCGTCTGCAGCGTGATCAAAAAAGTGAGCCTGGCCTCTCATAGTGATGCGAAGGCGCGCCGGGTACATCATGGCGTACGGTGCCTGCAACTTCTGCAGCCTCTTCTTTACCTCTGAAAACCTGGCCTGTCGTTTCTGCACGTCAGAAGAAAAGTCAGGGTAAAAGGAAACGCGAGCACCGTTGAACTGCACGTTCTGTTTTTCTCGAGCCAACCGCAGAATAATCTCCCTATCTCTGTAGTGTAGCAGTCGCGCCAGTATGGGCCGTGGAGGGTTCCCCGGGGAAGGGGCCTCATGGGGACTCTGTGAGCCCTCTCCACAGCGTAAAGCGATGTAAACGCCTCCTTCCCAAAGATTTTCAGCAGCCATTTCTCAATGAACTCAGTGGGGTCTCTACCCTCCGTTTTCTCTGGGAGACCAACTATACGCACATTATTGCGTCTCATTCTGTTCTCAAGGTCATCAGCGCGCTGATCGATCACTGCAACCATCCTAGTATTGTGCTGTGTGTCTCTCACCAGGGGAGGGAGCTGATCCTCTACATCACTAATCCTGTTTTCTGCAGCCGTGGTTCTCTCCCTGATCTTCTGTATATCATGCCCTATTAGAGAAACCTTAGACTCCAGTCCCCCAAACCATTCCTGCAGTGTGTTAACAGATGCTGTGCATTTATGAACTGCTTTCAGGATTTCTGCCAGTGTGGGCTGTGCAGGTTCCTCATCCCCACTGTCCTCTTCCTGCTCCTTGTCCTGATCAGCAAAGAGATTCGGGGCTGTGCACTCTGGAAAGCCTTCGTCCATATTCCCCTGTGCAGAAGGTTCCCCCCCCCCCCCCCCCTCAGCTTGCTCTGCTATATGCAGGGAGCCTGCCAGTTTCTGGGTGTAAAATCTAATGTCCGTAGGGAGGGGGTCAGCGCTAGCTGTTTTGGGAGGTTTACTCACTCCGTCCTTAGTTTTGGAGCCACGCAGCTGCGGTCCCCCGGCGGCGCCATTTTGGATCTCCGGCCGCTGTCCGTCTTCCTTGCCCTTTCCCCTCAAGCCCATCTTGTAATCCGCCATTGTGCACGGCTCAGCGGGTTCCCCACGGGTTCCGGTACCGGCTCGTAGCCGTTAGGCAGAGTAATGCGGTCGGGAACAGGGTAAATTCAGGGTGATGCACGGGAGCTCTGTGAGGAAGCTGCCTCTCACATGCCGATCCTGGCCACGCCCCGAGGCTGTTCACTTCACTGGGTGTATGGAGGATTTATATCAACTTTGAAAAGTGTCTCCCTTGTCTTATTTAGTAAGAAGTCTCTTGTGCAGATGTCAACTGTCGTGATTGAAATGACATGTCATCTGCCTTTCTCCTCATCTTTTCACCTTTTTGGGCTTTTTTCTAATCAGTGAGGGATGTTCCTCCTTTAATTTGGACTGAGTGAACGTAAGGTTGGTGTCCTTTAATGTTTCCAGTGCAGGTGCAGAAATCATTTTTCCTTTAGGGATGTAGAAAATGATTAGTCATTAATGCCCCCGTCTCCCAGCTCCCCAGTGTCGCTGGCTCACAGAAGCTGTAGGGGGAAACCTTTTAAGTGTGGGTCAGCAGTTTTTCAGACAGCATAATAAATGGAGATGTAAAATAAGCATTGCAGCGCAAAACATTTTAGGCTGCGTACACATGATCAAGTCTGTCTGCTGGAAACGGTCTGCCAGACCGTTTCAGCAGACAGATTTGATCGTGTGTACGGGCAAACAGACGGATTTGGCCAGCCGACAGATTTCAATGCATGCTTTGAAATCTGTCGGCTGGCAACCCGTCCGCCTGACATGTCTGCTGGTTAGTTCGCTAACCAGCAGACATATCTTCTCGCACATGCGTCGAATGGATTCGACGCATGCGCGGAAGTGTTTTACTTCCGGGTGCGGTGACGTGGCGGCGTCAATGTCACGTCAGCGCGCTGTCTGCTGGCGGGGATTTTAGTTTGATGGTGTGTACACGCCATCGGACCAAAATTCGATGACATGTCTGCTCTAAACTGTCCGTCCGACAAGTTTGAGGGGACATATCTCATCGTGTGTACGCGGCCTAAGACGAAACTAAAATTTAATAATGGTATAAAGAAACAGTCCATGTCTTTCACATAGGCTTCTTCATAAAAGATAGTCAGCAAACACCAGCAAGTGTCCAAAGTGGGATACAATGTTAAGGTGACTGAGTGACACCCTCCACCAGTATTCTTCTTAGCAGCTCACCTCAAATAATGAACCCCTTAATATATCAGTCAGGTGTCACAGGCAGTTCCCTTTAAGGGATGGGCAAACTGGAGCTCTGGATCAAATGGAATGTAGGCCGATAGCTTGCTAGATCGTAAATCTTACTGCCAACTCCAAGCGGGTAAATGCATAGAAGAAGCAAAAATATAATGCTCTCCGTATAATTATAAAATGTATTGTAATATAAAAAGTGCACTTACAAGTATAGCACAAAGCTTTAGTGCGAAGGATTCTCGGCATATAAAATCGTGTACTCCGAGAAACGGCATGTAGGACGCGGGTGACGTCACGATCACTTGTCACGCGGTTCCGTATGTGTTGCGTCCCAAGGGGGTGGGACTTCATCAGCGGTGAAGTAACAGTGTTGGTGAACCGCCTGTAAACTGCTTTTGGCATTGGATTCTGCATGTGACGCTCGCTTTAGCAAGCAGTTAAATCTATGAATTGGCTAGTCTGGTGCTGACCAGGACCATGATCTGCTGCAGCAGAGCCCAGTTCCTAAAGAACATATTTGGGAATGCCTATCGCGGTGAATATGTAACTGGTTTTCTTGCTCTGCTCCCTGGAGGTGCTCCTTTTGTGGAGGGTCCCCTGGTGCTTTATTTCTGCTTTTCTGGAGCAGAATAGAATCAAGATTGGCTGGCAGGGAAATGGGATTGGCAGGTTCTGGATGGTTGAAAACACCAGGGTTGCATGGGGCATTTATTAGAAGGATTGTGCCACCCTGTTTGGGCATACTGAGTACTACTTTTGTTACTCTGTCTTCTGCGTGTACATGGCATGTTGGCACAACTGTAAGTGTCCTGCCCGCCTGTGCTATTGCAGGTGTGATCTTTGAATTGCCTTTTTTTCTTCTTTTATCAGAAAGCAAGCCGAGCAGGACACGCCTTCCACTCCTGTAATGTATACCGAGGACAGAACTTTCTCGCTTTGATTTACTTACACCACTCCTGTGACATTCTCAGATTGGACCTTGAATGGTATTACCTGAAGCAGGGCGTCCAGTGCTGAGGGGCAAGCTGGACTGGTTTGAGTTTCAGGGCTTCTATTGGCATCTTTACCACCATGTCCCCTTCACCGACAGGGAGTCTAAGGCAGGCTGGCGTCTGTCAATTACCGGTAGTACTTTTCACACCACGACTCCAGCGATGCGCTGGATAGCCACTGATCCAAGGAGGCTAGCTTGGTTATGGTGTTCAGAGACATGGGAGAATCCAAAGACAGTTTTTTATTTTGTTTTTAAATTTTACTGGGTAATCCCAGCCATCTTTTTTTTAGAAAGGTTCCTATTTTTTTTGTAAATACCATTATTTTTTTTATTTTTTTTTTATGTTAAAGTTTAACCACTTCAATACCCGCCCATATACAATTGACGGCCAGAGATGGGATCTCCCACCCCAAGTGGCCGTCAATTGACAGCCTGGGCTTTGCGGGTGGATATCTGAATGATGCCTGCAGCCAGAGGCATCATTCAGATAGCCTCTTCTTCAGCCGGCGATTCTGCACGACATAAGAACGATCATAGCGGCGACATCCCCCCCCCCCCCCACAGGCCTTCGGGGGCCCGGAGAACGAATTGTCAGTGTCGGCAGGAAGCATAGAGTTGACTGGTGACCAGATGGTCACCAGTCATCTCTATGACCGTCAGAGGACCTGGGCGCGATGTGATTTTTTTTTTTTCACCGATCTCATGGTTTCCAGCCTGGAGGAGACATGTGAGGTCTTATTGACCCGCACCTCTCCTTAAAGAGGACCTGTCACACACATTTCCTATTACAACGGATGTTTACATTCCTTGTAATTGGAATAAAAGTAGAAAAAATAAAATAAAATTAAAACGCCCCTGTCCCCGATAGCTCGCGTGCAGAAGCGAACGCACACGTAAGTCCCACCGACATATGTAAACGCAGTTTAAACCACATAAGTGAGGTATCGCCGCGTGCGTTAGAGTGCCAGCAACGAATCTAGCACTAGATCTCCTCTGTAAATCTAAACTGTTAACCTGTAAAAAATAAAGTGTTGCCTATGGAGATTTTTAAGTACCGAAGTTTGGCGCCATTCCATGAGTGTGTGCATAATTAAAGCTTGACATGTTGGGTATCTATTTACTCGGTGTAACATCTTTCACATAATGCAAAAAAATTGGGCTAACTTTACTATTTTGTTTTTTTAATTCATGAAACAATTTTTTTGTAAAAAAAAAAGCGTTTGAAAAATGATTGCGTAAATACCATGCGAGATAAAACGTTGCAATGACCGTCGTTTTATTCCCTAGGATGTCTGCTAAAAAGCATATATAATGTTTGGGGGTACTGCGTAATTTTCTAGCAAAAGAATGATGATTATTACATGTAGGAGAGAAGTGTCAGAATAGGCCCGCTATGGAGGTGGTATAAAAGCCCGGTATTGAAGTGGTCAAACAGGGCATTGATCGGTGTCAGTAAACGTGTAGGCGTAAAGGAGTTGGATGTCAGAAGTAAAGTGTTTTATAAGTATTCTTACAGATTGAGCTTTTAGCTGATGGGACCAAACCGCCCGCCACACCTTTTTTTTTAAAGTCAATTTCTCCCCAGTTGCTTGCCTTTATTTATGCATGTAACTGGTTTCCTGAGTATAGAGTACTGATTTAGGAGCTTATACAGTGGATTTTAGGGGTAAAAAAATAAATATGGTTGCATAAGTGTACACACCCTTAAACTAATGCTTTGTTGAAGCACCTTTTGATTTTATTACAGCACCCAGTCTTTTTGGGCACGAGTCGGCATGGCACATCTTGACTTTGCAAAATGTGCCCTCTCTTTTTTATTTGATTTCCAAATCTGTCAGATTGCGAGGGCATTTCCTGTGCACAGACCTCTTCAGATCACCCTACAGATTTTCAATCTGATTCAGGTCTGGGCTTTGGCTGGGCCCGTTCTAAAACTTTAATCTTTTTCTGGTGAAGCCATTCCTTTGTTGATTTGGATGTATGCTTTGGGTCGTTGTCATGCTGAAAGATGAAGTTCCTCTTCATGTTGAGCTTTCTAGTAGAAGCCTGAAGGTTTTGTGCCAATATTGACTGGTTTTGGAACAGCTGAAGAAAAACAGCCCAAAGCATTATGCTGCCAACACCATGCTTCACTGTGGGTATGGTGTTCTTTTGGTGATAAGTATTTTTGCGCCAAGGATTTCTTTTGGAATTATGGCCAAAAAATTTAACTTTGGTTTCATCAGACCATAATGCATTTTCCCACATGCCTTTTGGAAACTTCAGATGCTTTAGAAGCTTTGTGTGGACCATGGCTTTTGTTGTATGACTAAGAAAATGTCAGGAAAGACCTACTAGAACAGCTGAACTTTATTTGGGGTTAATCAGAGGAACTTTAAATGATGGCAGGTATTTACTTACTCCTATTTGACACAAGTTTGCATTTGATTGCTTAATTTTGAACACTACTACATCCCCAGTTACAAGAGGGTGTGCACACTTATGAAACCACATTATTTTTATTTTTTTTACCCACCCCTAAAAGATTTAAGTTTGTTTTTCAATTGAGTTGTACAGTTTATTTATAGGTCACATTAAAGGTGGAAAAAGTTCTGAAATGATATAGCTTTGTCTCATATTACATCACAGAAACCTGACATTTTAACAAGGATGTGTAGACCTTTTTATATCCACAGTAAATATCAGAAATTAAACCTTTTTTGAGATGGATGTGCCAGTTGATCAAAGGGGCCAACTTGGCGAATTGAAGCGTGGACACAATGCAATATGCGTAATGACATATCTTGTGGTATTCCTAGTAAGCATGATTGGGTGGGTCATGTTTCTCTGAGATCTTAGAACAAAAGCAATTTTCATGTTCTAGGGTTGACTAAATGCCAAAAATGAAATGGTTTGTTACCCAAGGGGAGGTGATTTGAGAGATGAGACTATATGGCACTTTGGGATTAAACAAAAGCCGTCACTAGGCCTCTGACATAAGGGAATATTTGTTTTAACTGTAGCCACAGTCTGCAAAGTAATCGCATGGTGTGCAAGAGAGGAAAAGAGGCAAGTCGGCATCAGCATTTCCACAACAAGTTATTTGGGTGGACGGGCTAGCCAAAGTTTATCAATTTCAGTCCAGTGGTTATGCTGGTAGTGACCCAAGAGGCAATTGCTCCCAATTGGGTTGCATAATAGCCTCAAAGATTAGCTTTTTCCTAAAGATTGCTTTCTTGATCGCCATCACTCTTGTGTGGCAGATGTTGGAACTGGTGGCCGTATCCTGTGAGCTACCCTCTCTTGTAAAATAAGGTGGTTCACCGTCCGTATCCTTTCCTTTCACCTGAATAAGGGCATTGTCCTTGGTCGTTACTTCTCATGACGATTGCATTGCACTTCTTAATTGTGGTTCAGGAGGTTCTTGTGTGCTTCTCTGCTATGGCCTCCTTCCGGAGGTTGTATTCCCTTTTTGTGCTCATAGCTGGTCCAAAAAAAAAAACCTGGCGGCCTTCTCTGCTACTATACCCTGTTGGCTTCAGCAATCGTTTGTTCTGGCATACACGTTTAAGGGTCGTTCTCCTCCCTTTACACTTGTGGAATGTGCCGCAACAGGGATCAGTTTTGCTCCTCAGGTTTGCAAGGATGCATCCTGGTTGCACACTTCTTCACTTCTTTTACATGTTGTGTTTGAATCTTTGGATGCTTGTTTTTGGCTGCAAGGCTTTGCAAGCTGCTGTTTAAGATTCCTTGTTTTTGTTTGCGCACCCATTCTTGGGACACTGCTTTCGGAAGTCCCTATGGTCAAGAATCAAGAGCTTTGTTCGTTTTAACGCAATAACTGGATTTTTGTTACCATAACATTTTTCATAAAGTTCATTGATGGACACAGCACCCACCCCTGTGTTTTTTTATGTTTATACCTCTGACATTGACACTGAGGGGGTTTATACCAGCTAGGACACCCTCCATAAGGAGGGAAGGCCTCAAAAGGTAATCGCAAATGAAGTTGAATGTTCCAAAAGTGCTGTATCAAAGCACATTAATAGAAAGTTATGTGGAAGGGAAAGGTGTGGAAGAAAAAGGTGCACAAACAGCAGGGATGAGCACAGCCTGGATAGGATTGTCAGGAAAAGGCCATTCAAAAGCGTTAGACTTTCACAAGGAGTGGACTAAGCCTGGAGCCAAATACAGGTCATGGACATGGGCTTCAAATGTCGTATTCTTCTTGTCAAGCCATTCCTGAACAACAAACTTCAGAAGTGTCTTACCTGGGCTAAAGAAACAGACCTGGTCTGTTGCTCAGTGGTTCAAAGTCCTCTTTTCTGATGAGAACAAATTTTGAATCTCATTTAGAAACTAAGGACCCAGAGTATGGAGGAAGAATGGAGAGGCACACACTGCAAGATGCTTTAAGGCCAGTGTGAAGTTTCCAGTCTGTTGATTTGGGGCGACATGTAATCTGCTGGTGTTGGTCCACTGTGCTTCATTAAGTCCAGGGTCAACGCAGCCGTCTACCAGGAGATTTTGGAGCACTTCATGCTTCCTTCCACAGATGAGCTCTATGGGCATGCTGACTTTTTTTTCAGCAGGACTTGGCACCTGCCCACACTGCAAAAAGCACCAAAACCTGGTTTAATGACTGTGGTATTACTGTGCTTGATTGACCAGCAAACACGCCTGACCTTTTTATTTGCCAAGACACGAGACCGAACAATGCAGAAGGCCGCATTTGAAGCATCCTGGTCTTCCATAACCCCTCAGCAGTGCCACTGGCTGGTGGCTTCCACGCCACATTGAGGCAGTAATTGCTGCAAAAGGGGCCCAAACCAAGTACTGAGTACATATGCATGCTTACACTTTTCAGACGTCCGAGATTGTTTTTATGTCCAATCCTTGTTTTATTGATTTGCGTGTAATATTCTAATTTTCTGAGATTGTGGATTTGGGGTTTTCATGAGCTGTAAGCCATAATCGTCACAATTATGACAAATCACGGCTTGAACTATCTTGCGATATTCAAATTTTTCGAGTTTCACCTGTACGCTAGGGTTGACTACACATGCTAAGGGTACAAGATATGGAACCGACACCTTTTTAGAAAACAAACATTATGATTAAGGGAAACAAAGACCAGGGGACTCAAGGTGGTAAAAATACATCTGTCAACTCAGTATATGAATGGTGTGGGACCACTTTGTCTTGTACAGTGGCGTTTTTCTCTCTCGTACATCACGGGACACAGAGCGACATATTCATTACTATACGGGTTATATGGAGTACCTTCAGGTGATGGACACTGGCAATCTCAAACAGGAAGTCCCCTCCCTATATAACCCCCTCCCATAGAGGAAGTACCTCAGTTTTTTCGCCAGTGTCTTAGGTGTTGGTCACTGAATAGCTTTGCCTCCACATCCTTGGGATTAAGGCGGGCTAACCGGATCTGTCCAAGGAGCCTCAGTGCCAAAGTGGACAGTACCCGGGCCCCAAACCGTGGGGTTTTGCCTATAATGCTCCTCTCTAGAGGGCTGGGCCCAGGACTTAGAGTTTTTCGCTAAACCAAAAGATCCTGTTTGCCAGGGTGCTATATAGGTCCAGGACCCCAGGGCCTGAAGGTCTACTACGCTAGCCACGGAGATGGGAGAAGATTGGACCGTTTTTGCTATGCAAACGTCCTGCGGCATGGAGCAGGTAAGAGGGGAGCCTGCGGGACTTGGTTTGACAGCAGGCTCTCCAGGGGAGATCTTAAGGGGGGCAGCCTGAATATGCTCTGCATGGGCACCATGGTCACTATGTCTTATGGACAGGGTGGTCTGAAATGTTCCCCCCATTACTCGATCCCCCTATCTAAGTATGTTTGCTAGCTACCTGCTGCTCGCTGGTTTAAGGTCTTTAAAAAAAAAAAAAAATCTGTTTCTAGGCTAAGAAGGGACTCCTTAGGGGCCTGTTTAAGCCTTACCTGGCCGGGATTCGAATCTGCAGCCGAATGCATCCTCCAGCCTGCATTCCTGGGTCTCCAGAGCGCGTCTCCTCCATGTGCTCTCCTCCGACAATCGCGCACGCATATAGAAAATTTTCGCGCCGTTCAGGGAGGGGGGAGCGTGACTGCAGTGTCAGAGTGGGCGTGCCTTTAATTGCTGTTATACACAGCAGGCACGATCTTTGCTCAGTCCAAGGCTGAGCTGGAAGAGAGGGGACGCAGAGCGGCAGCACAGTGACTCCCGGTGGCGAGAAAGGGGTAGTACAGGCTGGAGTCAGCTCCAATGCCTTTTTTGTTAAGCCAAAAATCCCCTTGACAACAGGTTTGGTGCTGGCAAACTTCTTGGGTGGGGCTGTATGTTCTGAGAAAAAAAAAAAAGATATACATATTAAAGGCCCCACCGGTTTTTGGGCATTAGTAGCCTATTGTCCCCTAAACCCTAGATTTTACTCCTGCCTCAACAGTCTGTTATAGGTGGAGTTCCTCGGTTTTGTATTTATGGCTTCCAAGGGGTCGGGATCAACAGGTACAATAAGGGTCAAGAAACTAAAGGGTTCTCCCTCTGATTCTGATGACATACCAGTACTTTCCCCACAGGTTAGGCCTAGTGGGGTCGCCTTGGTGGAGCCATTGGGGGGATCTGGTGCTGAGGCTGGCCCAGATCGGCCCAATCCTGTGTTTGTCACAGAGGATATGCTAGCCGCCACCCTAGGGGGGCTAGAGAAAAGATTAGCAGCTATGATCACTAGCGCTATTCCTGGAAAGAAACGGACTAGATCCCTATCGCCAAGAGGTATATCCTCGGATGCGGAAATTCTCTCTCCGGAGGAATTAGAATTCCAGGAGAATCAGTCGGACCAGAACCTAGAGGGTTCAGGGACTGAAGAATCTACCTCTGAGAATCCGGTTTCAGCCTCCCAGACGGAGAGTCTGTGGGTCCAGTCTTTGACAGACATGGTCCGCTCTGCATTTAATTTACCATTACCAGAATCTCTGGTTCCTGCGGTATCCTCTTTGGGCTCTTTAAAGGCGCCTTTGAGTAACGCTTTTTTTCCGGTTCATCCTCTGTTGGAGGAATTGATTTTTCAGGATTGGGTTCGACCAGACAATTTTTCTGCCGCCTAAAAGGTTTTCTGTTATTTACCCCATAGAAGAGAAATTTGCTAAGAAATGGGCGCTCCCAGTTGTGGACGCAGCCATCTCATGTGTAAATAAATCTTTGACGTGCCTGGTGGAAAACATACAAATGTTTAAGGATCCGGTTGATAAACGTTTAGAGACACTTTTAAAAGCATCCTTTGCTACGGCAGGAGCGGTGGTACAACCAGCAGTGGCTGCTATTGGGGTTTGTCAGGCGCTGAAAGACCAGACAAAACAAATGCTTAAAGAGATTCCTGCCCAACAGGATGACGTTTTCTGATATTCCCAAAGTTCTGTGCTTTGCGGTGGATGCGATAAAGGACTCCATCCAGCAAGCCTCGCGTTTGTCACTATTTTTAGTGCATATGAGAAGGCTCTTATGGTTGAAGCATTGGGCGGCTGAGCCCCCATGCAAGAAGCTACTGGCAGGGTTTCCCTTCCATGGAGCACGACTTTTCGGAGAGGATCTGGATAAATACATCCAGACTATTTCAAGTGGCAAGAGTACTCTTCTGCCAGTCAAAAAGAGGTTCCGAGGTCCTACATTTAAAAGGCAGCGCTCCCCTGTTCTGGGGCCCTCAGGTTCCAGGCAGTATCGACGGCCTTCTGCGCGATCAAACTTTAAAAGTAAATCACAGGGTCAGGCCCCTGGGGGCAAGAAGCCATGGTATCGCAAACCATCAAAACCAGCCCTTAAGTCTGCCTTATGAAGGGGCGCCCCCACTCACGCGGGTGGGGGGAGGACTTTGTCTCTTCTCGGAGGTTTGGGAAGCCAACATCCCCGACAGATGGGTCCGATCGTCGGTGGCCACAGACTACAGATTGGAATTTCTAAAGTTCCCGCCTCATTTTCAGGAGTCAAGGGAACCAAACGATCCGGCAAAGAAGGCCGCAATACTGGCAGCTTTGGATCTCCTGCTTGGCCAGGGTGTGATAATAGAGGTACCAGCCCAAGAGCAGGGGCTAGGTTTCTATTCCAATCTGTTTGTCGTACCAAAGCCCAACGGCAATGTCAGACCAATCCTGGACCTGAAGGGTCTAAATGTTTATCTGAGAGTTCGCTCCTTCCGGATGGAATCCGTTCGGTCAGCAGCCGCCACACTCCAGAATGACGACTTTCTGGCTTCGATAGACATAAAGGATGCTTACCTTCATGTACCAATCTTTCAGCCACATCAAAGATGTTTTACGTTTTACAGTGGCTCAGCGTCACTTCCAGTTCGTGGCGCTCCCCTTCGGGCTGGCTACGGCCCCCCGAGTATTTACGAAGGTCCTAGCCCCAATTCTAGCCAATCTAAGAATCCAAGGGGTCACGGTTCTAGCTTACCTGGACGACCTCTTAATCATAGGACCACTCGCGTCCCTGTCTGGAACGAGCAGTGGGCCTCACGGTTCAGTACCTCGAGAGGTTCAGCTGGGTCCTAAACCGAAAAAAGTCAGTTTTGCAGCCTACAAGACAGTTGGAATATCTCGGCATGAGATTAGACACAGAGCAGCAGAAGGTGTTTCTGCCCCTACAAAGGTCAAGGCCATCAGGGGTCTGGTTCAGTTGGTTCTAAGCAAAAGGGAACCAACTATTCGCCTATGTATGCGGTTACTAGGCAAGCTGGTGTCCACGTTCGAGGCGATACCATACGCTCAGATCCACACTCGCGTCCTACAAGCTGCCATTCTAGCAGCTTGGAACAAGAGAGCACAGGCCTTGGAGTTTCCTTTGACACTGTCATCAGGAGTCCGGCAAAGTCTGGCCTGGTGGTTAAACCCTCAGAATCTTCTGAAGGGAAGGTCTTTCAGCCCCGTGGTCTGGAAGATAGTTACCACAGACGCCATCCTGGTGGGCTGGGGAGCGGTCTTGGACGGGTTCACTCGCCAAGGAACTTGGGCAGAGGCAGAGAGGCAGCTGCCCATCAATGTCTTGGAGATCAGGGCCGCCCGGCTAGCCCTCCTGGCATGGTCATCCAGATTACGGTGGTCCCCGGTGAGGATTCAGTCAGACAATGCCACAGCGGTGGCATACATAAACCACCAAGGGGGAACCAGGAGTCAAGCCGCTCAGAGAGGTGAACTTGATCTTTCAGTGGGCAGAGGTTCATGTACCCTGCATTTCGGCAATATTCATTCCTGGAGTGGACAACCTGCAGACGGACTTCCTAAGTCGCCAAACTCTGTCGCCAGGGGAGTGGTCTCTGCATCCACAAGTTTTTCAGACAATCTGCCAGAAGTGGGGAGTGCCAGAGGTGGATTTAATGGCCTCGAGATTCAACAGGAAGCTAGACAGGTTCATGTCTCGAGCAAGGGACCCTATGGCCTGCGGAACCGATGCGTTGGTGTGCCCTTGGCATCAATTCAAACTTCTGTATGCATTTCCCCTGCTGCAGTTACTTCCCCGCCTGTTACGCAGGATCAGAGTGGAACGCAAGTCAGTCATCCTAGTGGCCCCAGCTTGGCCCCGGAGGGCATGGTACTCACTAGTGCTAAAGATGGCAGTGGGAGACCTGTGGACTCTTCCTCTACGACCAGACCTACTCTTACAAGGCCCGATCCTCCATCCTGCATTACGGCGTCTAAATTTGACGGCCTGGCGGCTGAATCCCTGATTCTCAGGGGTAGAGGTCTGTCTAGGCAGGTAAACCCTACCCTCATTAAGGCTAGAAAGCCGGCCTCCAGGGTAATTTATTACAGGGTTTGGAGGGCCTACGTAGGCTGGTGTGAGGCTAAGAAATGGTTTTCCCGCAAGTATTTCATTGACAGAGTATTACGTTTTTTCCAGCTAGGGGTGGATAGAGGCCTGGCATTAAGCACGATCAAGGGACAGATTTCAGCCTTGTCAGTGTGGTTTCAGAGGCCGCTGGCCACCCACTCGCTGGTTAAGACCTTCATACAGGGGGTCTTACGTATTAATCCTCCGGTCAAATGACCTCTTTGTCCATGGGACTTAAATCTTGTTCTGTCAACTCTACAGAAACAACCCTTTGAGCCGTTGGCTGAGATACCTTTGGTTTTACTGACTAGAAAGTTGGTATTCCTGATCACCATAGTTTCGGCCAGGAGAGTGTCGGAATTGGCGGCCTTATCTTGTAAGGAACCATATCTCATTTTACATAAGGATGGGCGGTTCTCCGTCCTCATCCTTCCTTTCTACCAAAGGTTATATCCAGTTTCCATCTGAACCAGGATGTGGTACTTCCTTCCTTATTTCCAAAACCCACCTCTAGAAAGGAGGGGTTGCTGCATACGTTGGATATTGTCAGGGCCATAAAGGCCTATCTTAAAGCTACAGAGAAGATTCGGAAAACAGATGTGTTGTTCGTTGTACCGGATGGGCCCAAGAAGGGTCAGGCAGCTGCTAGATCCACCATCGCAAGATGGATTAAACAATTAATCATTCAGGCCTACGGTTTGAAGAGGTTGCCTCCTCCTTTGTCTGTAAAGGCCCATTCTACCAGGGCCATGGGCACCTCCTGGGCAGCACATCAGATCTCTATGGCTCAGATATGCAAGGCAGCAACGTGGTCGTCAGTCCACATGTTTACAAAATGTTATCAGTTGGACGTAAGAAGGAATGCGGATACAGCCTTTGGGCAGGCGGTACTGCAGGCCGCGATTTAAGCTCCTCAGGATCTGAGGGAGCTCCCTTGATTTAAATTTCAGATTTACGTTTCTTGACTAAGTTGGATTTATTATTATTTGAGTGTACCTCAATTAAATCCTTTTTGGAAGATGTCTCCCTCCCCTCATTAAAGCATTGCTTTCGGACATCCCGTATAGTAATGAATATGCTGCTCTGTGTCCCGTGATGTATGAGAGAGAAAAGGAGATTTTTAATACAGCTTACCTGTAAAATCTTTTTTCTTGGAGTACATCACGGGACACAGAGCTCCCGCCCCTCTTTTGGGGAACATTTTTGGGAGGCATATTGCTTGCTACAAAACTGAGGTACTTCCTCTATGGGAGGGGGTTATATAGGGAGGGGACTTCCTGTTTGAGATTGCCAGTGTCCATCACCTGAAGGTACTCCATATAACCCGTATAGTAATGAATATGCTGCTCTGTGTCCCGTGATGTACTCCAAGAAAAAGATTTTACAGGTAAGCTGTATTAAAAATCTTTTTTTTTTTTTCCACTTATAGAAATGTTGGAGCTTGATGGCCACAAATGCTAACGGATGGGGAAAGCCTATGGCCATTTTGGCTGTTCAGCTCGAGGTAGCCATGTCCCTAAGTAGCTGGGAAACCTGGAAAAGCTGCAACAGCTTGCTATTTTAAAGTTTTTGCATTCAAATTTCTGCCTTAGTAAAATGGCTTGCAAAATATCTTTATTTTTTATTTTTTTTATTAACCTGTTCTTATTTCTGCTTTAGGTGGAGAACTTCATTTTCTTCAAATTGGAGGAACTTGTGATGATCTTGACGAGACTGATATTCTTGTTGAAAACACTCTTACAAAGGGTGTGGAACAGTTGGCAGAAGGTATCAAGCCGATGTCAAACCCATCCAGTCCTGGCATCACAGGTAAGGATCACTTCATATCCACTCATTCCTGGCCACCCATTGCAGTATCTCTCGCAAAGTGTGAGGCTGAACTTATCTTGCTTGGACTGAATTTGTGTAGCTTGACCTGTTCGGTATTGCAGAGGTTTGAGACACACTTCTAATTTATTTTTTGTAGCTGGATATAGGCATCTCAATCATCAGACAGGCCTTTGCATGAATTAAAGTGAAACCGAAACCAGAACTGACATGTGGTGCACTCTGCCAATAGAATTAACACATCAATGTCTCATTTTTCTGAGTCCCCCATTTAACATGGCATTACACTCTCTTGCCTAAGTGATGCATTATATTCTTTCGGGTCACACAAGAGCCCTGCAGCACATCTATGCATGTGCGCAGATGACAGGTATGGAAATCCCAGATGTTGGCTTGTCTGGTGCACATGCAGATGTGCTAAAGGGCTCTGCCAGAACCTGAGGTCCAGATAAAGCCCTGCGGCAAATCTGCGCACATGCTCGATGGCTACCGAAGATTATTTCTTATGGATTGGTCTTGATTTTGGGTAGAACTCAATGATTTGGTGGCATTGTCATCCTGCAGGTGGAAAAGTTAACCCCCCCCCCCCCCCCCTTATTTGCTTTGTGATAATGATCCTTGGAAAAGCCAGTGAGGAAATCCTTGTATATCTGTAAATCAATTACATTGACAATGGAAGAGCTGGTTAACCACTTGCTCACTGGGCACATATACCCCCCTCCTGCCCAGGTGAAATTTCAGCTTCCACCACTGCGTCGTTTTAACTGACAATTGCGTGGTCATGCGACGTGGCTCCCAAACAAAATTGACTTTTTTTTTTTTTTTTTTCCACAAATAGAGCTTTCTTTTGGTGGTATTTGATCACCTCTGCGTTTTTTTTATTTTTTGCCCTTTAAACAAAAAAAGCAACAATTTAAAAAAAAAAAATCAATATTTCTCTTTAGTTCATGGACGGACACAGCAGTTGCTCATTACTGTAGGGTTTATGTAATTTCTCCAGAGGCAGAAAACGGCAGTAAAAGTGTTAACACACTCTGCTCCACACAGCTCCTCCCAGGGGGCGTGGTCCCCCGGGTATATAACCCCCACTCTGCTCCAGCAGCCCCAGTTTTTTCTGTCTAAACTCAGGAGAGCATGGCCTGGAGTGCATGTACTCTGAGATTTTTTTTTCATTTTTTCTTTTGTTCCTGCTTTTTTTTGGATCCTGTGGATCCTGTGATCCTCTAGCAACAGCCGACTGGGCGACAGGCTGGATCTGTGATCCTTGTAGTCATCCCATGTCAGGCCATCGAGCGTGTCCGACCTCAGCTTGGCTAGTGGTCGTCCATGACAGGCCCCATCGCTCCAACATATGACTGGTCTCTATGGCCTGGTCACAGTGTGTCTGGCCGACTGCCATGCCGTTTCCACGGATGTTGGTTCAGTCAGGAAGGGCGCCAGCCGGTGTCGCAGGACGGGTAAGTAGACTTTCCTTTCAAGGTAGGTATGGCTGGCACTTCCCTGGGGAGGTCGACTGAGGGTGTTCCCTACTTTCTTCTCTCCCTTCCTCTACCTCCTTCCTATGCTGGGGCGGCTGTGGGGGGGGGGGGGGGGGAGGACACTCCTGGGGCCATTTCCACTCAGCTGCTGGATGTCTGAGGGATTTTTGCTGGCTGTGCTGGGATAGTGCCTGTGTGGGCAGTGCGCTGTTTTTAGCCTGAGAAACAGGCTTTTGCTGTGACATCTGCCGGCGGCAGTGCAGGGGTTAATGCTTCCCTGACCGAGTCCACCGCTCGGCGGCCTTTCTTTGGGACATGTTTTTTTCGCCGCTCAGGCGACCGCTCGGCGGCCATCTTTGGCGTGGCGCTCCCGCGCCGAATGTTAATGTATATTTACGGCGGCCATTTTTCCGGAGTCCCGCGCGTGTTGCACGCGGGGGCCATTTTGGCGGGGGCTCTCCCTAGTGCTCAGTGTGTGAGAAAGCACGCGAAGGAACGAATTCCCTCAACGCGACGGCACGGCAGCAGCAGCGGCGGCTTCCTATTCAGCAGCCAGGGTGGGGTGGTGAGTTTCCCGGGGGGGTCCCTTCTCTCTCTAGGCAGCCAGGAGGTGTCCGGTGGGTCCCATTCTGCTCTGCAGTGTTTGAGGGTGTGTGTGGGAAGCGCAATGGAGTCTGAACCTGGCGCTTCCACCCCGGCAATGCCACTGTTAACCCCTCGGGCCCCTACCTCTGCTGTCTCTTTAGAGGCCATGACGGCAGTCCTTGAGGACTTTCTTGCCCGCATTGAAAAAGCGGGTGGTCAGAAGGGGGGTTAAAAGCACCCTCTCCCTGAGGCAAATTCCGGGGATGTTTCTGACGCTGACTCAGACCTTACTGCAGCTTCTGCATCAGGTTCTGTCGTATCAGCAGAGGGGGGTCTCACCCACGTGGACAGTGAGGACGACCCTGATACAGGGTCTGGGCATGATGCTGCCTTTGTTGGAGCTCTTATCTCGGCGGTGAGGGACACTCTTAAAATGGAGGATTCGGCGGAAGACTCAGGTGTCCCGGTCCCTTTTGGGTTCCGTAAACCGCCCCGCACCGTAAAGGTGTTTCCTTGTGTCCACTATTTGGACACATTTCTGTACAAGGAATGGGACACGCCGCAAAAGGTGTTTACTGTACCTAAATGTTTTGCGGTCCGTTATCCTTTTCAGGAGGATTTTGTGAAGTGGGGTTCCCCCCCAGCAGTGGACCCTTCGGTGTCCAGGCTAAGCAAGGCCACCACGTTGCAGGTGGAGGGGGCTCCCGCATTTGAGGACCCCGTCGATAGGAAAGTGGAGGCTACGGCCCGCTACCTATTCAGGGTCGTTGGCTCGGCCGTTAGACCGGCGCTGGCGGGGGCTCTGGTGTCTTAGACCCTCACTGAACGGGCCAAGTGCCTGTACCAGGAGCTGGAAACACAAGGTGCTTTTGAGACTTGTTTGGACCTTGGCGATCAGTTGGTGCAAGGTCTTAAATTTGTTTGCGAGGCGGCCATGGACATGCCAGGTCCCTCTTTTACCACTCCCAAGCGCTTTTTTTGCGCACCAGGAACAGGGAGGGGATTTCAGGGCGTCAAGACGCCCGCTGGGGGACAAAAGCGCCCCTGGACCCGCAAGCCGGGGCAAACCGTCGGATAAACCGGCCTCCGCATGAAGTGTTGCCCCCACCCGGGTGGGGGGACGTCTTCGCGACTTTGCGGCACGGTGGGGGTCTCTCCTCTCCGACCGGTGGATCTGCGAGGTAGTTTCCTCGGGTATAAAATAGAATTTCTGTCTTATCCACCGCCCAGGTTCTTCCCCCCTCCAACCTTCAACTTCCTCCAGAGCGTCAAAAAGCTCTCGCAGGGCGCAGTCCAGGACCTGTTGCTCAGAGGGGTTGTGGTACCGGTCCCTCCGGGGGAACGCTTTCAGGGGTTTTACTCCAACCTGTTCGTGGTTCCCAAGAAGGAGGGGGTCCGTCCTATTCTGGACCTCAAGGCCCTCAATTGTTTCATCAGGGTGCAACATTTCCGGATGGAGTCGATCCGGCACTCCGTCAGGGGGAATTCATGGCGTCCCTGGACATCATGGACGCCTACCTCCACGTCCCCATATTTCCGGGGCACCAGAAGTTTCTACGCTTCGCGATCGAGGAGGATCACTTCCAATTTGTGGCCCTTCCGTTCGGCCTGGCCTCGGCACCCCGGGTTTTCACCAAGGAGTCTGGGGCTCCCAGTCGGTCAAGGGTCGCCGGACTCAGGAGGAGGCCCGACTCCCGATCAATGTTCTGGAGCTCCGTGCGATCAAGTTGAGCCTGGCCAAGTGGTCCCTGGGACTACAGGGCCCACCGGTCAGGGTCCAATCGGACAATGCCACAGCCGTGGCGTATATTAACCATCAGGGCAGCACGCGAAGCGTGGCCGCTGCGGCGGAGGTCGCTCAAATACTTTGGTGGGCCAAAAGGACCGCGTGCCGGCTCTATCGGCCGTGTACATTCCGGGAGTGTTGAATTGGCAGGCCGACTACCTGAGTCGACAGACTCTCGACCAGGGGGAGTGGTCGCTGCACCCGGAGGGGTTTCGGAACCTGTGTCAGCGGTGGGGCTTTCCGGAGGTGGACCTACTAGCGTCCCGTCTCAACCGAAAGGTACCACGGTTCGTGGCAAGATCACGGGACCCATGGGCAGACGCGTTGGTGGCCCCTTTAGGTCATTATCGCTTAATATATGCCTTCCCTCCGCTACAGCTGCTCCCTCGTCTGCTGCGCAGGCTGGAAGCCGAAGGGGTTCCGACGATTCTGATCGCCCCACACTGGCCGCGTCGACCCTGGTACGTGGATCTGGTGCGTCTGGTGGCAGACGTCCCTTGGTGTCTGCCCCTGAGAGATCTCTTGTCGCAGGGCCCGGTCTTCCACCCTGCTTTACAGTCGCTGGCTTTGACGGCGTGGCTGTTGAAACCCAGGTTTCTACCATGTTGCGGGCGAGGAAGTCTACGTCATGCAAGGTTTACCATCGTACGTGGAAGGCCTACATCTCCATGTGTGAGGAAATGGACTGGCACCCCCGGACTTATGTGATGTCCAGGATTTTGCTGTTCCTTCAGCGAGGGGTAGATCAGGCTCTTGCCCTGGGTACGATTAAGAGTCGGGTCTCAGCTTTGGCTGTTTATTTTCAGCGACCTCTGGCTGCGCATTCCTTGGTGCGTACCTTTGTGCAGGGGGTCCGCCATGTGGTTCCCCTGGTGAGACCTCCGCTCCCTCCGTGGGATTTGAACTTGGTGCTTTCGGTACTCCTGGATGCTCCCTTCGAGGACATCCGGAAAATTCCATTGTTGACCTTGTCCCAGAAGGTTGTTTTTCTGGTCGCTATTACCTCGGTTAGGCAGGTATCTGAACTGGCAGCTTTGTCTTGCAAGGCCCCATACTTGGTCATCCACAAGGATAAGGCGGTGTTGCGCCCACAGCCTTCTTCTCTTCTGAAGGTTGTTTCGGCCTTTCACATTAATGAGGACATCGTGTTGCCTTCCTTGTGTCCTCAACCTAAGAACCGCAAAGAGGCCTCTTTGCATTCCCTAGACGTGGTTCGAGCCCTACGGATGTATCTGGCTGCTACGGCTCCGTTTCGGAAGTCGGACTCACTGTTCGTTTCGGTGGCAGGCCCCAAGAAGGGGCTGGCGGTCCCGGCCGCCACCATTTCCCGGTGGATCAGACAAGTGGTCGTTCAGGCCTATGCTCTGAAGGGAAGAGCGCCCCCCTTTTGGGTTACTGCGCATTCGACCAGGGCAATTGGGACCTCTTGGGCTTTCCGTCATCAAGCCTCTGTGTTACAGGTGTGCAAGGCTGCGACCTGGTCGTCGGTTCACATCTTTTCAAAATTCTACAAGGTAGATGTGAGTGCATCTTCGGATGCTTCCTTCGGCCGCAAAGTGTTACAAGCGGCAGTTTGAGGTTGGGGTTCCCCTGTTGGGAATTTCTGTTTCTTGTTGGGGTGTAACTTGGTTTGCTGTGATGTTTTTCCCACCCCTCGATTCTTTTAACACTGCTTTGGGACGTCCCTACAGTAATGAGCAACTGCTGTGTCCGTCCATGAACTAAAGAGAAAAGAGGATTTTTGTACTTACCGTAAAATCCGTTTCTCTGTGTTCATGGACGGACACAGCACCCTCCCCTCCTTAGTTTGTACTGCTTGTTATGAACTGGGGCTGCTGGAGCAGAGTGGGGGTTATATACCCGGGGGACCACGCCCCCTGGGAGGAGCTGTGTGAAGCAGAGTGTGAACACTTTTACTGCTGTTTTCTGCCTAAACTCTCCTGGAGAAATGACATAAACCCTACAGTAATGAGCAACTGCTGTGTCCGTCCATGAACACAGAGAAACGGATTTTACGGTAAGTACAAAAATCCTCTTTTTACTTAACAAATCGTGAGAAAAATGGGCCTAATTTCACACAGCGCTTATGGAACTATTAGTATTTACAGCTCTGCAAATATATTTATCAACATCCAATGACTAGGATATAGTTAAAGCAGCTGCTCAAATTAAACAAAACATATAAACATAGTAAAATGATAGACTCTTGATGATTTTTATCAGTAAAATACAGCAGCGCTAGTGATCAAATATAGTTTAAATTAGATCACTCTTTCACATTCAAGATAATAGATGAAGGTAAGAGAGTTCTTCAGAGATCAGAGGGTGCACAACAATTCCGTGACAGAGAAGGGTGCTCTTTAAGACAAATTCAACTGTCCATAGTTGGTGACATCACTCGTGAGCCGATCACACCATACGCCAAATCCAGTGATAATGTCCCCTCAAGGATGTCTACTCACCAGACTGATGTTAAAACAGGTTGTCCCAACCTTCTCTGGTTCCCTACTGGTGCTTTTGGCTTGCTATGCAGCCACTCGTGGCTCAGCCCTGCCCCCAGTCACTGGATCTGACTGACGGCAGTGGAAGCCAATGGCAGAATGTAGCAAGGTAAAAAAAACACCTAAGTTTACCAAAACTTTAAGTAAAAAAAAAAAAAAAAGATAATTTTGAAATTGATGGCAGCAATGTGTCTTAAAGTTGGGACAAGGCAAAAAAAAGCTGGCAAAGTGGTACCAACGAGGAAAAGCTGGAAGGATATTTTTCAACTAATTTGGTTAATTGACAGGCCAGTAACATGATTTGCATATAAAAAAAGATTTTGGAGCATTAGTGTCTCAGAAGTAAAGATGGGCAGAGGTTCACCAATCTGAAGTCTAAAAATTGTGGAACGATTTCAGGATGGTGTTTTTCAACTTAACGTTGCAAAGACTTGATCATCTCCAGTACATAGTATCAAGATTCTGAGAATCTGGAGGAATATATGTGCGAAAGGGACAAGGCCAAAATGCAATATTTGGGCCTTCAGACAGCACTGCAGTAAAAATCGGCACGATTTTGTGATGGGCATTATTGCATGAGCTCAGGAGTACTTCAAAAAATCACTTTCTGTGAACACAGCATGCCATAAAAATGCAGGGTCAAGCTCTATCATGCAAAGAAGCAGCCATGTCTGAACGTATTCCAGAAACGTTGCCATCTTCTCTGGGTCGAAGCTCATTTAAAATAGTCCGCCGCCAAGTGGAAAACTGTTCTGTTGTCGGACAAATCAAAATTTGACTTTTTTTTGGCAACCATGGGCGCCACGTCTTCCAGACTAAAGGAGAGGGACCTTTTTAGCTTAAGTTCAATTGCCTGCATCTCTAATATGGTGTGCACATGGAATGGACAGCTTGCACATTTGGAAAGGCATCATCAAAGCTTAGAGATATATCCAGGTTTTCGAGACATAAATGATCCCATTTCAGGTAAGCCTTGCATATGTTTTGTCACAGCTACATGACAGTTTACTCTTTTAAGGCTTTTACAATGTGTAAAGAGATCACAAACAATTCTAAGTATATATAAAACATTAAATTGAATGATGACAGAGCTAGATAGTGGCAAAAGTACAAATGCAATAATATCATCAAAAGAATATATAAATACTTAGCTGCAGGTATACTTTAGAAAAGAGATGGGGAACCTTTTTTATGCCAAGGGCCATCTCAGCGGACACACACTCAGCGGCACGGGGGGGGGGGGGGGGACTGGGGGCGGAATGGAATGATTTCATTCCCCACCCCTGCTTTGGATGCTCTTCAAAAAGTCCTGCATGTTTTCCAATGATTTGGCAGATGATCAGGGCAGACACGTTCTCAACGTTCTTTTGGAGGACTAACTTGTTCTAGTTTGGGCTGTTATACAGGCTAGTATGTGGGTAAATGACCAAAGTTGCTCAGACAGCGATTTCACCTTTTAAGGGGGCTAATGGGCTTGATCATCCTGCATTCTTCAAGCCTTGCATCAGCAAGGAAAAACTATACATATGACCTTGTATGGCTCCTTGACCAGGTCTCAAAAGAGGCTTCCCTTTTAAAGTGGAGTTCCACCCAAAAATTGAACTACCTCTTTAAAGCAGGGGTTCGCCATAAAAAAAAATTCTAACATTACATTGAGCTGACTTGTTAGACTGACAGTATGCTGCTCTTTTTTTTTTTTTTTTTTTTTTTTAGCGCTATTTCCCCCCCGACTTCCGTTTCGTGAATCTTGCGGGACTGGGCGTTCCTAGTTACAGGCTAAGTGATTGACGCGCTTCCGATTGGCGCATACGGCGCGTCACGACTTGCCGAAAAAGTCGAACGCCGGTGCGCAGGTGCCGTATAGAGCCGACTCGCAGTCCGGCTTCTTTCGGCAACTCGTGACGCGCAGTCTGTGCCGGTCAGAAGCTTGTCAATCACTTAGCCTGTGACTAGGAATGCCCAGTCCCGCAAAATTCACTACCCGGAAGCCGGGGGGGGGGGAAATAGCGCTAAAAAGGTATGTATTTTTTTTAGAGTGAACCCCCCCGCTTTAAGTGATGGTGACCCCCTGACATGCCACATTTTGTCATGTAATATCCTCTTTAGAGACATCCAGCTCCCGCTTCCTCTTGGGGCTCAGCAGCGGCCGACGTATGTTCCTCTTCCCCCTCCCTTCATCCTTCTAGGACACGTCACAGTTCCAAAAGATTGCCCGGCCATTCGCAGCGTGGATCGTGCCTGGCTGTGAAACCACAGCCGGGCATGCACAGTTACAATGCCCTCGCCGCAGGGGTGAGCCGGGCCTAGTTGGCTTGCATCGCTGGAGCGTAGGATAGGTGAGTATCCGATTATTAGGTCGGCAGCTACACCTTTTGTAGCTGCTGACTTTTAAAGTCTAAACCACATACTGCATCTAATAGCAGCATGGCTCTGTAGTAGAGTCTAGGTGCTTAACTGGCCTGCCAGCAGTCCAGACCTTTTGCCGGTTGAAAATTATTTGGTGCATCTTAAAACACAAAATACAACAGATGACTGTGTTTGAGTGGTTGAAATCCTAGATGAGGCAAGAATGGGACATTTCTCTCCCAAAGCTCTAGCAACTGGTCAGTTATCGAAGGTTTACAGAGTGTTGGAGGGAATGCTACACTGTGGCAATATGGCCCTGTCCCAACTTTTTTGAGGCATGTTGCTGCCGTCAATTTCAAAGTATTTATTTTTTCTTAAACCGTTGATATATATTTTTTTTGTGTGTAAAATATGGGTTTAAATTTTGCAAATCATCGCATTTAGTTTTTTTGTAAATCTTAAACTGCGTCACAACTTTTTGGGACTTGGGGGGTGCAATATACATTGATAAAGTTCCTTGAACAGTGTAGCGTTTACTTTTTTTGGATACTGGCCACAGTAAATGTGTCATTACTTTTGATGTTATACCAGTTTTATGGCAGCAGCTAGCTGCCATTATCTTGGTATCATTTACTGTGGGCTATTCCCTACATGATAAAAGTGGTGAATTTGCCTCAGAATCACTTTTATAGGTGACGGAAAAGGTGACCCATGTCCCCCCCCCCACTTTACGGTTGTTTCTAAGCTTACTGGCGCCATCAATAAACCCAGAAACGTTTTTGTTCGGCCAATGGCTAGGCAGGTAGTTGAGTGAGGGCAAGATGGCCCCCACTCAACTCTATGCCCTTAGAGGTCCAGAGCGATCTCTGACATTGCTTTCTGTTGTCTGGCAGATGGACAAAACAAAAATAGTGCGCTACCACATAAATGAGATGAAAATGTGTTAATGACTGAAAAACCATAAATGAGAGAATATCTAGAAAAATACATACAATGTCCTAAATATAAGCAATAAGGGATCCAAAAAATGATTGGAGTAGCTTCACAATTCCCAGTATCCACAATTACAAAAGAATGACAACTTGTCTGCAGGTAAGATTTTCTGTTCATCACAGAAAATAAGGCAATCGCTGCCGCTTACCAAATCTGTTGGATCTCAGGTAATGGAGATCAAATAGGCATGTCAGAACACCATCAGCCAGATAGGGATCAGCATCTGAAGTTTCCAATGAAGGTGCAGATATCCCGTCCGAGCTATGCAAAACTCCCTTTTCAATGGATTTTACACATCAAATTGATATTCAAACTTGCTCACCATACCGGTATTGTTAATAGGGGCAGAAAGAGAGAGGCTTCATGGTTCAGTTTGTTTAAAAGATTTATTACTCCAAATCAGAACATAACATCAAGCTAAAAACAAAGTTCCACACAAAAAATCAAAAAAGCACTACCACACCACATAGCCTGACTGGCTCAAGTATGATGGCATCTAGGATAGTGACTCCACCCAATGCATTTCCCCCCACATAAGGTTTCTTCAGGGAAAGGAGATCATACTGCATATTTAAGTCTTTTTTTTTAGTTGCTGCACCATTTCACTGTGTTTGATCCCAGATCTCTGAGGACCTGTCATGCTTATTACAAGGGATGTGTACATTCCCTGTAAAGGGAAAAAAAGTGATCAAAAAATAAAGGGACAGTGTAACTCCCCCCCTCCTGACTGACGTCGTTCTCAGTCCTGCCCCCTGCAATTGTCAGATGAGAAGCCAAGCATGCCGGTCACGTGAGCACCAATTAATGTTCA
Source organism: Rana kukunoris (assembly GCA_029574335.1). Classification (NCBI taxonomy): domain Eukaryota; kingdom Metazoa; phylum Chordata; class Amphibia; order Anura; family Ranidae; genus Rana; species Rana kukunoris. The sequence goes on along the minus strand of CM056052.1, from coordinate 412,214,937 downwards.
CACCTTCAGATCTGCACTATAGCCGAATGATGGCTACAGCACAAACCTACTTTGCCAGGAGGGTGTAAATAGATGTGCTCACCGTGCTCGAGTGGCCTGAGCCGCTCTGCTGATCAGATCAAGGGGTTGATTCCGACCCATTACCACGTGATCAGCTGTCAGCCAATGACCGCTGATCATGTGATGTAAACAGAGCCGGTAATCTTCTTCTTCTTTTTTTTTTTTTTCTCTCTCTCTCTCTCCCCCTCTCCTCACGCTGATGGCCATTAATGATGGCTGTCGGAGACCTCTGTCCTGATCAAGGAGAGCAGCCTCCAGCTTATCTGTGCCACTTGCCAGTGCTACCTACCAGTGCCACTTGACAATGTCACCAATAAGTGCCTCAACAGTGCTGCTCATCAGTGGTACATATTAGTGCCACCTTATTTGTGCCCACCAGTGCTGCCTCATCAGTGCATATCAATGATGGAGAACAATTACCTGTTTGCAACTTTTGTAACAAACTATGAAACATGTTTTTTGGACTGGCTTTGTATTAGTGAAGCACCTTAAAGTGAGGTAAACCTGTACTGTTATTACCATGTTGGGATTTGTAACGGCTACCCAAGTAGGGAGAGGGTATACGCCGCTGACGCCCTCCTTTTCCCTGGCAAGTTGCTATATAAGTAAGTCCAGTATAAGCCCATCCAAGAGATCCAGAGGGAGAGTCAGGTCCAGTTGTAAGAGGCACAGAATAATTCCCATCGCATTCCCTTCCATAAACGAGACAGGCTACGTTTGAAGGGTCAAGTAGACTAAACTTTAATGGTACATTTCTTGGTTTATATATAGTTACAAACTTGTGAATAATCAAGGAACAATGTAACTCTCCGCCCCCTCCCTCCACAGGGGGGCCTCAAGTTAGACACCCTGTCACCAGGCTAAAGAAGCCACATTCCTTTCTCAAATACAATTCAATCACAGATAATCCCATCCGTAGCTAAACATTTCGGCACCGCAAAGCCTGACAGTTCTTCTGAACATAAGTGACATGCTATTTCAATACAACTGGCCGGATACTGCTAATTTGGAATACAATATACAATCTCTTAAGCATAAACACAGGTCTTTCACACACCCAATAGATCAATTAACCTTTGGGAATAGAGAGGTGAATTAGCATACTAAAGAGAGGTTTTAGGAGCCAGGCTGATTCAGTTCTAATCTACATCTATACAGACAGAGGATGTTCACACCTCATAATATACCACTGCATGATTATTATAGATGGACAGGCAGAATACATAGTTCCGTTACAGGATTATTACCGTATCTTCGTAAGCGGGTTAATGCGGCCCTCCATGCATTCACATTCTTTGAACCCGGCCCTTAAAGCGGATCGCCACCCTAAAGTGAAGATCCGCTGATCGGAAAACCAAGCTCTGTTAAGGCCTTCTTGACCTATTTTTTATATAGGCCTCTTTGCTTGCCCACCCTGCAGTTGGAATGCTTTGGACGACCCATGGAAAAAACTAAAAAAGGTTGGATATGGGATGTCCCAGCAGCATTTTTATTTTATTTTTTGCCAGTGTCCAATCACTTGACGATAGCTGCAAATAACCCATAGTAAATACTAAAAATGGATCAATGGACTCTGAGGAAGGGATTTTATGGGAAGTACATAAATAGCATTTTTGACTTGCCAGTACATGTTTGTTGATATACAGTACTGGGCATAGACTCTTGCTCTAAGCCATGGGTGATTGAACACTGGAAAAAGTGAAAGCTGCAGGGAGATTATAAAAACAGGAGACGGTACCTGTGTCCTGTACTCAAAGAAACAGTTTTTACCAGTGAGCCAAACACTGGTAAAATTGTTAATGGTGTGATGTGTTTTTTTCTTTTTTCTTGGGCCACCTTTTGTTTGGTAAGAGGGATGCATGTACTTTTTTTTTTCTCTGACTGACAAATGAGCAGATATTCATTTTTTTTTATTTTTTTTTTAATTCTCGCCACTGTTTAGGTGTTGAGCTCCTAGTGGAACAGCCTTTCTCGTTGGAAATGTTGACCTGCTTAGTGGAACTAACTCGCTTTGAGACATTGATTCCAAGGTTTTCTGCAACAGTACCACCGTGTTGGGTTGAAGTCCAGCAGGAGCAACAGCAAAGGCGCCATCCACAGCACTTACACCAGCAGCACCATGGCGATGCAGCTCAGCACACCCGTACTTGGAAACTGCAGCATGACAGGTATTGCGTTTTTCTTATTTCTATTAGCTCTAAATATTGCATCGAAGATTACAATAACAATTTATTGTAATGGTTTTGGTCATTTTGTATAATCGATTTATGTATTCTAGGAGAGTATACATTTTTTAGTTGCTTTAAAGGTTTTGCAAAAAAAATAACTTTTTTTAGATTGAATTTTTCATTAGTATACAAAATTAGCCTGCAGGGGCTAAACATTTACCCACACAGGGGCAGGTCCTCTGTGAAACATACCGCAACAGAGCATAACATAGAACATAAACAACCTTCCTTATGCTAAAACCCTAATGTGGGGAGAGGTTCGTGTAACATGAGAATAGTTGGGTCAACATATTAACAAACTAGAGATAGTCAATCTAGGAATTGGTTCTTGCATCAGTTGCCGTGGTTTTATCATGTAGCCAACAGGTCCATACCTTCTTTTTTTTTTTTTTTTTGTGTGGACACCCCCTGCCTGAGTAAAAGTGGCTTTATATAGGGTCAAACTGGCATTCACTAAGCTTTTCCAGAATCTGACAGAGGGGGGAGATGATTGTTTCCAGTTTATCGTAATGGCATAGTACAGTAGCGGGGATATAAACCTTTTCCTGGCTCTGATCATTGACATTTGTTCCAGCAGACAATATTTAGGATCATAAGGAACACGAGTCTTGGTGACCTTGGCAATCACCTGTAGTACTTCCTTCCAATAGTTGCTTTAAAGTTTACCCCAGGTTTTTTTGGGCTTTTTTTTTTTTGTGCCATATTTTTGTTTTTTTTGCCAATAAGGGAACACTTGGGCACCCACCTGCTTTGTTCCTTTAGGCTCAGTCACCTTTTTTTTTTTTTCCTTTCTGCACACTGGATTTCTTGGTACACCTGGTGCTTCCTGTGGTCTTCCTGCTGTCTGTGTTCTGTTCCTTTAAAGTGACTTTAAATGTTCCCATTTGTTTAAAAAAAGTCACATACCTCCACTGTGCATTTTGTTTTGCACACAGTGGCCCTGATCCACTTGTTCTGGGGTCCCACTGCGGCTCTTTGCTCCTCCCCAAATTAGATAACCCCTGCTGGGACGCTCTCTCCTGGGGGGGGGGGGGGGATTTACCTTCCAGGCACGCTCCTGTGTCGTACACTCGGCGTCCATCGCTGAGTGTATGACTCGGCCCCGGCACCAGCATCGTTGTATTTGATTGACAACAGCGGGAGCCAATGGCTGCGCTGCTATCGATTTAATGAAGAGCCGAGAACCTGTGTAGAGAGCGACGTGGGATCGCACCCACGGCAATTTGAGGCTCAGGTAAGTAAAACGGGGGTTGGGGGGGTCAGACACTGCAAGGTGTTTTTTCACCTTAAAGTGGATGTAAACCCAAAAAAAATCTATTTTTTGATGTCTCAATGTACAGTATAAGATTTCCTATCGTCTGTGCCGAGTCTTGCCACACAGTTAATCCAGCTCTGAGCAATCCTCTTTTTTTTATTCAGTGAAACCTTAGTCAGTTCCGCCCACTTGCTGTGAGTGACAGGTTATTTACATATCTCATGCACTAGCCTGGAGGCAGGAATTATTTTTTAATTCCCACCCTCACTCTTTTTCTGAAGTCATGTGCTTACTTTTCTGGATTTTGACTGGATGTTAGTGATCATAGCAGAATTCAGTGTAAGGGGATTGTAGAGGTGGGCAGGGAGTCTACTGAAATCACGACTCCACCCACAGAGCTCCAGACAACAGATTCACCCACAGAATCTGCAGTTTTTTAGTTTTTAGAACAGACAGAGGGGAGACATTTGACAGGTAAGGATACATGCAGGAGGGATCAGCACTATGACAGTAGTTCAGAAAGAATGAGAGTGGGTTTACATCCACTTTAGGTGTCCGTTTATGAAGCAGTGAACAGCGGTGATCCCAGGGATCACCACTGATCACAGCCCATAAACAGTTTATGAAACAGTGATAATCGGGGGGAGAAGTGTTTGAATTTGTTCTCCCGCCAATTATCTCTACACACAGTGAAGTCTCATAGACTGACACAGAAACGGCCAGTTTATGAAGCTGTGATCTGAGAGCTTCACTGGCGATCTGTGTCAGAATTCACACTCCCCGATTCACCATCTCAGAGGTGGTGAAGCAGGGAGTGAAGAGGGAATCCCGGGGGTTCTGAAGAGGAAGGAGGAAGATTTTTAACTTCCTTCTACCTCGTTCTGACCCCCCAACACTGTAACCATGTCCCCCTGTAATATTTATGTGTATACATATATATACATATATATGTGTACATGTTCATATATATGTGTGTGCATATACATGTGTGTATATATATATATATATATATATATATAGTGTGTGTGTGTATACATATATATATTATGTAGGGGGACTCATTATTTTAAATGCAATAACCACGCCGTCTGTCAGTGTACTGAGCGGTGATAATTTATCACTGCTCAATAAACTGACATCTCCGTATTTCTGTGAATTTCTGGTACTGTAATCTCGTGAAGTCTCACGAGATTCCAGTATCAGGGGCCGTTCTCCACTGTTTGAAGCGTTGGAAGATCACTTCACTCCTCCAAGGGTGAAGCGATCTTCTCCGCTTCATAAACCGGCACACAGAGGAGAAAAATCTCCTCCGTGAATGCCGGAGAACGAAGCAGTGAATAGATTTCACTGCTTCATAAAAGGACACCTTAATGCATAGGGTGTATTAAGGTGAAAAAACATGTAGGTTTACAACCCCTTTTAACTGTCAATGTTTACAGCAGACCTTAACCTCCCTGGCGGTATTCCCGAGCGTGACTCGGGGTTAACATTCAGTGCCAGAAGCGGTAACCCCGAGTCACGCTCGGGGTGCATTTTTTTTTCCCCCAAAAATTCCTGGCGATCCGGCGGGGGTTTCCCGCTGGATCGCCGGTCAGACTAGTCCCGCTGGATCGCCGGTCAGATGAGTCAGGGGAAATGCAGAGTGAGCGCAGCGGTGGTGTGGTGACATCCCGGCGATCCAGCGGGGTTTCCCGCTGTGATCGCCGGTGAGAGCCCCGGCAGAATGTATTGCAGAGTGAGCGCAGCGGTGTTCTTATCTAATCCCGGTGAGAGCCCCGCTGATGTCTTCTCTGATGTCTCCTCTCTCTTCCGTCTCTGTGAACCGCAGCGCCTCACAGTGGCGGAAGTGGGCGGGAGATTCAAAAAAGTTACAATGTTACAATGTAAAAAAGTAAAACACACACATAAAGTTACATGATACAGTGTAATCTGACAGGATTTCACTGTATCACCTCAGATTATTCTACACTGCCCTGGCTGCCCTTTTTGCTGTTTTATCTAACCAAAAAAAATAAAATGGCATCAAAGCGTCACTTTAGCACCTCCAAAGCGGCTTTGGATCAGATAAGTGACAGCGACAGCGACACAGAGTTCCTCGCAGAATTGAGCGACAGCGATAGCGATTCGTGGCAAGATTCGTCATACGACTCCGACTCTGACCAGAGAAGTAGCGACAGCGACGAATCTCCACTTGAGCTCAGTGAGGTGCGCACTTGGTGCCCTATTGATTGCGGTATGGATGCAGTACCACCGCCAAGATTCCCGTTTACAGGATCGCCTGGGATGAAGGTAGAAGTTGATCACAATGATCCTTTGGCGTACCTAAAATTATTTCTGACAGATGACGTCATTGAAAAGATTGTCACGGAGACAAACCGCTACAAAGAGCAGCAATCCACTACTCTGCACAGCAAGTTTTCCAGATCCAGAAAATGGGAACCTGTGAGTAAGGAGGACATATGGAAATTTCTGGGGCTAATACTTCTCCAAGGGGTGGTGGGTAAACCCCTGCAGAGATGGTACTGGACTAAAAATAAATTGCTGGCAACCCCATTTTTTGGCACCATCATGTCCGAGTACCGATTTTCCCTCATAATGAAGAATCTACACTTCACCAACAATGAGGACTTTGACGAAGCCACACATCCAGCGCCCAAACTGAAGAAAATCTGGGAAGTATTCCAAATGATTATAACAAATTTCCAGCAGGCCTATGTCCCAGACCGTGACATCAGCATTGATGAAAGTCTGATGGCTTACAAAGGACGCCTCAGCTGGATTCAATACATCGCATCCAAGAGAGCGCGGTTTGGAATAAAATCCTATATGCTCTGCGAGTCTACAACTGGCTATATATGGAATTCCATCATATACACCGGCAAAGGAACACAATTCAACCCCAGGTACAGCGACTATGGGATGGCAACGTCATCAGTCCTTTCATTGCTTGAACCATTGCTCAATCAGGGGTATTGTGTAACAACCGACAACTTTTACACGTCGCCTGAGCTGTACGAGTTTCTACTAAAAAACAAGACTGACGCATATGGAACCGCTAGAGCCAACCGACGTGACCTGCCATGTATGTTTTCCAAGAAAAAACTGAAAACAGGAGAAATGGTGGCCTGGCAGAAAGGAAAGATGATGGCAATGCGTTGGCGTGACAAAAAAGACGTGTGCCTAATGAGTACAGTACATACCACCTCCACTGCCATGGTCCACACAAGAGGTGGGAAAGATGTCAAAAAGCCACAACTTGTGATCGATTACAACAACACCATGGGAGGAGTCGATAGAGCCGATCAGGCGATGACCTTCTATCCAGCTATGCGGAAGCAACAAAAAAAATACTATAAAAAAATATTCAGGCATCTCCTGGAACAATGTATGTGGAATGCCTATATACTGCACAAGGGAAGGAGTGACAAGCCTCTTGTTCACTCCGACTTCATCTGGAAGGTGGTGGAGCAAATTTTTTTGAACTACCAAACGCCATCAGTGGCCGTGAACAGATCTGGACGTCGCGCTGTTGACATTGTAAACCCAGAGAGGCTGACTGGTCGTCACTTTACGGATTACATCCCGCCAAGCGCAAAAAAGGCAGCACCTACAAGAATGTGTGTAGTTTGCTGCTCAAAGCGAGATGGGAATGGAAAAAAAGTCCGAAAGGAAACAAGGTTCTATTGCTCTGATTGTGACGTTGGTCTATGTGCAGTCCCATGTTTCAAAATTTACCACACCCAGGATGTTTACTGAATTTTCTTCTGTTTGACAAATTGCATTATTTATTACTGAATTTTCTTCTGTTTGACAAATTGCATTATTTATTACATTACTGAATAAAATGATATTATTTATTAGATTATAACTCATGATTTTATTTTTTCGAACGTTATTACATCTGAGAGGTCTACTAGAGTCTTCTTTGGTCAGGTTTAAGTAAGTATTTACTAAGAATTGCAGGCCTACAATAAATAACACCAAATTTCCATACAAAAAAATGGTACCGCTTTTGGAACAAAATTCCAGACAGAATCATACCGCTAGGGAGGTTAATGAAAAAGAGAAACCACCGCTCTAAGATACTAATCAGAAAGTCTCCTCCTCTGATACAAAGCCAAGGGTGCTGGCAATGCATGGAATGATGCAAAATGAAGGAAAACATTCTGGACACTGCCCTCCAAAAATAAATTGCTTTTATTGTAAAATAAAAAAAAACATTAAAAGCATGCCACAGCATATGAGGTAAAAACTGACGCGTTTCACACCAAACTTTACTGCTTATTCATAGCTTACAGTAAGCTTCATTTTACAGCAGACCTTCCATGCAAATGGAAGGTCAATTTTCTGCCATCCATCCCACTGCCCCAAACAGTTACCCTAAACATAATTAAAAAGTTTTCTCGGTACCCATTTTAAAATGCTTCTGGATGTTTCAGGTGATGTTATGCTTCCTCCTGGGCAAGCAATATCCTGCAAGAATGCGTTTCTGCAATAGTCTAGGGAACAATTTCCTTTTTTTTTTGTGCCTGACTGTTCCAGCTATGTTGCATGGTAACATCAACCACACCTTTTCTGAAGCTCCAGAAGCTGGGGCAAGTGGCATGTCTAACTGTACAGAAGAGTCACACATTTTCCCTAGTGTCTGTAGGCGATGAACCCCTTTTTATTCCTGAAGAAAACTGGTTCACTAGTGTATTTTCTTCCAACCTCCCTGCCTTCTAATGTCTATACAAAAGCAGTGTATCCTAATGAGTGCAACCTCGACAAAAGCTTGAGCTGTACCCATATCCCACAATGTGGGGCTGGCATGTAATTTTGCTTTAAACACTGGATCCTGTGTGGTTCGTTAAGCCTTTCACATGGTGCAATGTGGTAGCCGCAGGGTGCTCCAGAGCTGTGGTCTGCCGCTATAAAAAAACTGTCCCTGAAGACCCCCTTGTGTGTATGCCCTCTACTGGGTAAGCCTGAACTTTTTATTTTTTTTTATGTGCCGTTCAGCGTCCGTTCAGCTTCGTGAACAGGTAAGAAAATAAATATATGTGTTTGGAATATATTTGCTTAACCGTGTGAACGTTTACATCACAAACATGCACACTTTAACCAGGGCCAGATTAAGAACATCATGGGCCTGGTGCTGAGGATTTTGGTGGGGCCTTTTATAAATAATAAATAAATGCGTGAGAATCACAGCGCAGCACTGGAGGGCCCAGTCTGACAATGTAAGTGTACCCTAATGTGCTGTGCATACTTGTACGTTGTGGCATAACCTACCCCAGGGCCTCTAAAAGGTAGTAATGTCAGGAAAGTTTACTACCTCTTTAATATCACAGGATCCCAGAAACCTCTCATGGGGCCCCCTACTGACCCAGTGGCCCTTGGGCAGTGCATAAGTGCCTAGTTGCCAACATTTAACCGCTTAAGGCCCGCCGCACGCACATTTACGTCCGAAAATGGCACGGACAGGCAGATGGGCGTATATATATGTCCCTGCCTACTAGCGGGTCGGGGGTCCGATCGGGACCCCCTCCGCTGCGTTCTGGGGGCGGCTTACCTCCCTGCGAGGTCCGGGATCACGGGGGGATGGTTCGTTTCTGTCCGCCCCTCGTGATCGCTCCCCGCCAAGCGCGGGAGCCCGCGCCGTGTCACTTCCTCTGCCAATCGCGGGAGCCCGCGCCGTGTCACTTCCTCTGCCAGAAAAATGTAAACAATGGCAGAGGAAGTGATGCAGCGCTCGTCTCAGCGGTATTTTCAAACCGCTGAGAGGAGCGAACAGTGACAGTGAGTCTGCACCAACACTACACTGACACCAGCACACACAGGCATATTTAACCCCTTCAGATCGCCCCCCCCCCCTGTCACACTGTCACTAATGGCAGTGATCATATATTACTGATCACTGCAGTTAGTGTAAGTGTGACAGGCAGTCCGTGTTAGGTTCAGGGTTGCCCCCCCCCCCCCCAATAAAGTTTTAACCCCTTGATCACCGCCGTAGTTAACCCTTTCACTCCCTATTGCCAGTGTCACGAAGCGATCTTTTTTCTGATCGCTGTATTAGTGTCACTGTTGCCGCTAGGTAACAAATTTTTTTTTTATTGCGATTTTTTTTTTTTTTTTTTACTAAAGACATGTGGCTGAATACATTTTGGCCTAAATGTTTGACTAAAATTTAGTTTATTTAATTTGTCTTATAACAAAAAGTAAAAAATATTGATTTTTTTTCAAAAATGTCGCTCTATTTTTGTTTATAGCGCAAAAAATAAAAATCAGAGGTGATCAAATACCACCAAAAGAAAGCTCTATTTGTGGGAAGAAAAGGACGCAAATTTTGTTTGGGAGCCACGTCGCACGACCGCGCAATTGTCTGTTAAAGCGACGCAGTGCCGAATCGCAAAACGCCTCTGGGCATTTAGCAGCGTATTGGTCCGGGGCTTAAGTGGTTAAAAAAATATTTTCAGGGACACTTTTTTCACAAGTGCTATATTTAGAGTAGCTGAGATCCCCTATGTTCCTCTGTACATCACAGTAGTAATTACAAAATTAAATAAGTCCTAATAATGGAACAGAACAAATATGAGAACTGATACTGACACAAGTGTGTCCATACTAGAGCTGGGAACATTGAGGGTATTCAGTATCATTTTAAAGAACTGTTTTTGCGGGTAAGCGACATGGCGGAGGAGTACGGATGGTATATAAGTGGGAAGTATGTGCAGGTGAGTGAGAGGAATGTGGAGGGTCTAACATTGGGCACTATGTACAGAAGAGTAGTGCAAAGGGTACGGCAAAAGGCACAATGTACAGGAGAGGAGTGTGGAGGGTATGACAGTGGGCAGTATGTACAGGAGAGAAGCGTGGAGGGTACGACAGTGGGCAGTATGTACAGGAGAGAAGTGTATGACAGCAGGCACTATGTACAGGAGAGGAGTGTGGAGGGTATGACAGTGGGCAGTATGTACATGAGAGGAGTGTGGAGGGGATTACAGTGAGCAGTATGTACAGGAGAGAAGTGTATGACAGCAGGTACTATGTACAGGAGAGGAGTGTCAAGGGTATGACAGTGGGCAGTTTGTACAGGAGAGGAGTGTGAAGGGTATGAGAGTGGGCAGTATGTACAGGAGTGTGGGGGTATGACAGAGGTTAGTATGTACCAGAGAGAAGTGTGGTAGGGTATGATGGGGCAGTATGTACAGGAGAGAAATGTGGAGGGTAGGACAGTGGGCAGTATGTACAGGAGAGGAATGGGGATGGTATGATAGTGGGCACTATGTATAGGAGAGGAGTGTGGGGGGTATGACAGTGGGTGCTCTGTATAGGAGAGGAGTGTGGAGGGTATGATAGTGGTCACTATGTACAGGAGAGGAGTGTGGAGGGTATGACAGTGAGCACTATGTACAGGAGTGGAAGGATGTTTAGGGACTGCGTAGTGGTTAAGTGGGTCATAAATATATTGAAATCACACCAATTCTGCAGAGACCAGCCATAGTCGATCTATGTATGGGCTAGCTGGTTTTACACAAGTCAATCTATTAATCGACTTGAGTACAACCAGCCTGTTTTTCCCAAAACAATCAGTGCTGCCAGCTATATATAGCAACACTGATAATTGTACTCACTGGCAGAACACAATAACACTACAGGAGTGATTCCCCCATCTACAGGTCAGCAGGTGAGAGGGTGTGTGGGGACAGGCTGGGGAGAGATACCAGTCTGTGGCTAGGTAGGCACTGGCTAGTATCAGAGCCAGATACACACAGGTTACATATGTCGCGATCATTAGAGCGAGAGCAATAATTCTAGCATTAGACCTCTCTGTAACTCTAAACATGTAACCTAAATTTTTTTAAAGCATCGCTTAGGATACCAAAAAAAATATCGTACTAACTTTAGTGTGTTTTTTTAATGAATGAAACAGTTTATTTCCAAAAAAATAAAAATGTTTGAAAAATTGCTGCGCAAATACAGTACCATGCTAGAGCTACACAATTAATCTTTAAAAAATTGTGATCTCGATTCAACCCCCCTGACATCACCAATGCAGAATTTGCTGATTCTATCATATAACAAGTGGAGAGACCATCAGCTGTCAAGAGAAAATATCTGGGCAGTCTGCCATGTTTGTAAACAACATGAAACATTGTAACCAACTTCCTTTTTAGATCAAACTTCTGTGTGTAAATGCAAGAAATGTAACCACTTAAGTCCAACACTTGTTTAAGTTAAAAAGCAATATTTTTTGCTAGAAAATTACTTGGAACCGCCAAACATTATATATATATATATTAGTGACAAAAATGGCAATTGCTGCAATCTTTTATGTCGCACTGCATTTGCCTACTTCAATGAATAATAAAAACCATAAAAACAAAACAGTAAAGTTAGCCCATTTTTTTTTTTTTTTTCATTTTAATGTGAAAGATGTTATGCCGCACAAATCGTGATCTATCATCTAAGCCAAAAAATTGCAGTTGTCATTTTAGCCAGAATCGTGCAGCTCTACACTGTGCAACATAAAGATACAAAAAATACCATAGAGTAATTTTCTAGCAAAAAACAAATGATTATTTTATTTCTCAGTCTACTGCAGTGTGTCGGCTTGTATTTATACTGGCCGCTCTGTATGTAGCTTCTGACAGGCTGTGCATGCAGACCTGTATCTCCGGAACCATAAATGATGGCCATCCCATATTATATTGACCGGTTGTGGGGTAGGTCTTCAACTGCCTACCCCCCAAAATGTGGGGTTTCTGTGACCTCTGGTCGTCGAGCTACAACCCCTGAAGTCGATCTAAAAAAAAAAAAATGGGCCTATCTTGAGAAAGGGGCCTGGAGCTGCAGCTCCATCAGCCCCTATGTTAATCCGGCCCTGACTTTAATGCCATTTCCACCTAGAGTGCTTATAAAATACTCAGGTGCTTCCTCCTGCTCCCTTTCACCACGATGATTCCTTGCAGTACAGTTTAGACCTGAGTTACTGCATACCTCAAGACACGCTGCCTTGCTCTGCTTCATGTGTACCCCATAGGGTGTTTGTAGCTTTGAAAGATGCCCAGCAAAAGGTTAACAGCTGGCAAGCTTTTGCTCTTTCGAAGCCCCACACAATTTGCGCCTCTTGTACCGAAGCAGGACCTGGTTCTAACGTTGGTTACATCTGAATGTAGCTCTATTTTAGACACTCAGCAAGTGGACTACTTGACAAACATTCTGTGTCAACTCTTGAGACCGATTTATGGTCCTAATTCACCCATCTTTGTTGAGCTCATACACCCTTTGCTCTTATTCTCCTTCCTATCAAGTCAACAACTTGTCCTAGACGCAACCCAGGCTATAGTTTGTTTGTATTCAAGAGCTGCTAATACTCTGCTACCAGATTCAAACCATTCCGTTCAGGAGCTGTCAAACTCCGCAATTCTGCATAGAAAGCTCTTGGTTTTATAGAAACTTCCTTTTGATGTACTTCAGTTTCTTAGATACAGAAGAAAGTCTCATGATGGCGTTCTTTTTTTTTTAATCTCTTCTTTTATCCGGTTGCTTGTGTGAAGCTTGCAGTTAACGAGTGCAATGGTCACTGGCCTGGATGGATTAAAATTTGTATTTTTGCTATAGATTCAACTAAAGATTTGATTGGTTTAGTTTTAAAATATTGAACACTGACAAACCTTTCTCTCTCTTTTTTTTTAACCTAACTATGTAACGCATACTTGCCTGCTTTGTGTCATGGCTTTACACAGAGTAGCCCCAAAAAAGGTCATAATTTCCTCCACTGTGCTGTTCGTTTTGCAGAGTCTCCGATCCTCGTCTTCTGGGGTCCCTCTGCGGCTGACTCGGCTCCTCCCCATAAGAGCTAACTCCCTTCTGGGAAGCGCACTCCCAAGAAGTTTAGCTTGCGGGTGCTCACATGTGATACAGTGGCGGCCATAGCCACCAAGTTTATCACTCGGCCCCGGCGCACTGCGTCATTGATTTGATTGTCAGCAGCGGGAGCCAATGGCTGCGCTATCAATTATCTAATGAACAGCTGAGAAGACCGGGCGGAGACACCGTGTTCACAACGTGGGACTTTCGTGGGCTCAGGTCAGTTAACTGGGGGGCTTGTAAGCATCAAATGTTTTTTTCACCTTAATGCATAGGATGCATTAAGGTGAAAAAATGGGAAGCTTTGCCAACCCCTTAAACACACACACACTAGGTGACAAAGATTCCAAACCTTAGGTCTGTAAACATAGTTGAGGGGGGGGCAAAGTTTTTGTAATGTTTCATCAGTCGACTTACAGGAAGCTGCACAAACTTTTGAAAAGCATTAAATTGTCACTTGCTACAAATGTTATAATGCTTATGGGATTTCATTCAAAAGGAAGGGGTGGGGGTTTAGAGTAGATACAACTTCCAAAAGCTAGGAGTGATGCAATGTACCTCCTTTAGGAATCTTTCACACGGCCGTTAAGCCCATGGCCATACAGAGTAAAATATGCTGCTTGTTGTGGCACCTGGGAGTTGTATTTTTGCACAATGAGATTCAAAACGCAAAACTGCTGACAAGCTATGCCCGGGTGAACAATGGCGCTCATGTTTACACGTGGACATGTACGGCATGTTTTTTTAAAACCTAATTCATACTCTATATGGCTGTATGCATAATGCACAGATTTAAAACAAGAGCTGTTATAATGTGTTTAAGTCAAGATTGTGTGTGATTTTTTTTTTTTTTGTCATCAGCACTAGTTGGGATGAACATGTCTTTGAACTGGTTTTACCGAAAGCCTGCATGGTGGGACACGTGGACTTTAAGTTTTTATTAAACTCGAATATCACAAACATTCCACAAATTCAAGTGACATTGCTTAAAAACAAAGCTCCAGGATTGGCCAAAGTCAACGGTAAGATTGCACTTCTGTTTTATATATTTTTTTAAAATATTAAGATGCTTGGTGAAAGACGCAAAATATTTTCCTATGAAAACAGTTTATGCCGTGTGTGTGTGTGTGTGTTTTTATTAAAACATTTTTGTGTGTCATACATTAATGTACTTCTCTGAAACTCTTAAAATGTTAGAGGATAATTTTTATAAATTTTTATAACCCCCCCCCCATTTTAAATGCTGATGAAACTCCGTTATGGCATACTGCTCTTCAAGCTCCCTAGGCTTCTCTATTGGGATGTTCCCCAGCACTGCAAGTCCTGCATTGTAAAGAAAATCTGTGGTTCTAAAGGCTCAGACCGCAGCGGGAACTATGGCTGATGAGAGACTATGATTTATTAAAGCAGAGGTTCACCCTAAAAAAAGTGTACATTAGCAGTCTCCTTGAAACATTTAAACATCTGGAGACATTTTTTTATTTTTTTTTTACTTATCTGAAATGTGATAGGCAGGTGTCCTAATCTGCACAAAGCGGTGTGAGAATCGCACATGTACAGTAGGAAACGGGCAGTGAAGCTGCAAGGCCCCACTTCTGGTTCCCCTTAGTTAAAATCGCTGCACCCGATCCAGTGGACGGATCGGCCTCGGGGGGCCGACATTGCGGGCTTCCTGGACAGTTACAGTGCCTTGCGAAAGTATTTGGGCCCCCTTTTGCCACATTTCAGGCTTCAAACATAAAGATATAAAACTGTAATTTTTGAGAAAAATCATCAAGTGGGACACAATCATGAAGTGGAACAAAATGTATTGGATATTTCAAACTTTAACATACAAACTGAAAAATTGGGCGTCCAAAATTATTCAGCCCCCTTAAGTTAATACTTTGTTGCGCCACCTTTTGCTGCGATTACAGTTGTAAGTTGCTTGGGGTATGTCTCGGTTCTACACATCGAGAGACTGACATTTTTGCCCATTCCTCCTTGTAAAACAGCTCAAGCTTAGTGAGGTTGGAAGGAGAGCGTTTGTGAACGGCAGTTTTCACAGATTCTTGATTGGATTCAGGTCTGGACTTTGACTTGGCCATTCTAACACCTGGATATGTTTATTTGTGAACCATTCCATTGTAGATTTTGCTTTATGTTTTGGATCATTGTCTTGTTGGAAGACAATTCTCCGTCCCAGTCTCAGGTCTTTTGCAGAATCCATCAGGTTTTCTTCCAGAATGGTCCTGTATTTGGCTCCATCCATCTTCCCATCAATTTTCACTATCTTCCCTGTCCCTGCTGAAGAAAAGCAGGCCCAAACCATGATGCTGCCACCACCATGTTTGACAGTGGGGATGGTGTGTTCAGGGTGATGAGCTGTATTGCTTTTACCCCAAACATAATGTTTTGCATTGTTGCCAAAAAGTTGGATTTTGGTTTCATCTGACCAGAGTACCTTCTTCCACATGTTTGGTGTGTCTCCCAGGTGGCTTGTGGCAAACTTTAAACAACACTTTTTATGGATATTATTAAGAAATGGCTTTCTTCTTCCCACTCTTCCATAAAGGCCAGATTTGTGCAGTATACGACTGATTGTTGTCCTATGGACAGAGTCTCCCACCTCAGCTGTAGATCTCTGCAGTTCATCCAGAGTGATCATGGGCCTCTTGGCTGCATCTCTGATCAGTCTTCTCCTTGTATGAGCTGAAAGTTTAGAGGGACGGCCAGGTCTTCGTAGATTTGCAGTGGTCTGATACTCCCATTTCAATATTATTGCTTGCACAGTGCTCCTTGGGATGTTTAAAGCTTGGGAAATCTTTTTGTATCCAAATCCAGCTTAAACTTCTCCACAACAGTATCTCGGACCTGCCTGGTGTGCTCCTTGTTCTTCATGATGCTCTCTGCGCTTTAAACGGACCTCTGAGACTTTCACAGTGCAGGTGCATTTATATGGAGACTTGATTACACACAGGTGGATTCTATTTATCATCATTAGTCATTCAGGTCAACATTGGATCATTCAGAGATCCTCACTGAACTTCTGGAGAGAATTTGCTGCACTGAAAGTTGAGGGGCTGAATAATTTTGCACGCCCAATTTTTCAGTTTATTTGTTAAAGTTTGAAATATCCAATAAATGTTGTTCCACTCCATGATTGTGTCCCACTTGTTGATTCTTCACAAATAATTCGTTTTATATCTATGTTTGAAGCCTGAAATGTGGCAAAAGGTCGCAAAGTTCAAGGGGGCCGAATACTTTTCGCAAGGCACTGTAAGTGTACTTAAGTCAGCAGCTACAGTGTTTGTAGCTGCTGACTTTTAAAGAAAACAAATTTGTGGGTGCAACACTGCTTTAAATACAAATGTCAACACGCATAGAAAAAATATTTAGGGTAACATGCGCTTCAGTAATGAAATGATTACTCCATTAAGATTCAGACAGCTATTTCTATTATTGCTATTTACATTAATCACCTGGAGGGGATTGTTTGGGGTTTTTTTTTTTTTTACTTGGCAGAAATTGAGTTGCTCTTTAAGGTGCACACCCACTTCAAGTGATTGCTGTGTGCTTGGTTAGCTTCCCCTACTGGCATTTAGCTATAGAGAGTTCTGCGTTGGGTTTACAGGCTAATCCCTTGCACTCTCTTCAGTTGCTCCCCCTTTGCTTCCCTTTTGCTACTACAAAGATTGATGAACATAAACCGCCCCCATTGGGTTCACTTCTACGGTGGTCCCCTTGCTTCAGTTCCTGTGTCAGTTTTACTCGGGAGTTGGCCAAGGCAAATACTGCTTACTAAAGCAAATGTTTGTTCTGCAGTTGTATCTAACTGTTCCCACCAGTCTGGTCTTTGAATCGAAACTTTATCTCCTGCTTTTTCTTGTGGTACTTCCATGCTCTCTGTCCCTTTTGGTTATGGTGACTTTGTGCTATTGTGATTCATGAGTAATCTGACAAGGCTCACAACCTCTCCACCACCAGTGGTGCGGTCTGTTAGTGTTGCGCAATACATATACAGGTTCATCAGTGTATAAATATGTGACAACTCTCCTCTATAAATTATGTGAAACGTGTGGCTTTAATTTGTATTCCGCCCTCTTGACTCTGATATCTTTATCTAAAATCTAGTGTAGCCAATTGCATTGAGAAGTCACCTTATTTGGAACTAGAGTCCACAGGTGTGTAATTTAATCTCAGTATAGCTACAGCTGGTTTTTGAAGCCCTCAGAGGGTTGTTGTAAACCTTGGTGAACAAACCTGCATCATGAAAGCCAAGGAACGCAGTAGACAGGTCGGGGATAAAGTTGCACAGAAGTTCAAAGCGGGGTTATGTTATAAAAAATACCAAGCTTTGGACATCTCTCCAAAAATGGAAAGAGTATGGCACAACTGCAAACCTACAAAGAGATGGCCGTCCACCTAAACGGGCAGGTCAGCAAGGAAAGCATTAATCCAAGAAGCAGCCAAGAGGCCAATTGTAACTCTAGAGGAGCTGCAGAGATCCATATCTCAGGTGGGAGAATCTGTCCAAAGGACAACTATTAGTCATGTACTCCACAAATCTGGCATTTATGGTAGGGTGGCAAGAAGAAAGCAATTGCTTAAAGAAAGCCATAAGTCATATTTGCAGATTGCGATAGACCATGTGGGAGACACCAGCAAATGTGGAAGAAGGTGCTATGGTAAGATGAGACCAAAATGAAACTTTTTGGTCTAAAAGCAAAATGCTATGTGTGGCAGATAACCAACACTGCACATCACCCTGAACATAACATCCCCATAGTGGAATATGGTGGTAGCATCATGTTGTAGTGATGCTTTTCTTTAGCAGGGACAGGGAAGCTGGTTAGAGTTGAAGGGAAGATGGATGGACCCAATTATAGGGCAATCTTCGAAGAAAACCTGTTAGTCTGCAAAAGACTTGAGACTGGGGTGGAGATTCACTTTCCAGCAGAACAAAGACCATAAATATACATATACAATTGAATGGTTTAAATCAAAGCATATACCTGTTTAAGAATGTTCCAGTCACAGTCCAGACCTAAATCCAATTGAGAATCTGTGACAAAACTTGACTCTTCTTTTTTTTATTTTTTTATATATATATATATTATATAAGAACATTTTCTGGGCGCTGGATACACTACAGAAGTCGGCTGCTGTTTAGGCCCTCATTATAGCACTTTATGATAATGATTATTATTTTTTTTTAACACTTTTGGTAGCGCATTAGTACTCTTGTTTACACAAGACTTGGAAAAGAGCTTGAGCTATTTTGCAAAGAAGAATGGGCAAAAAGTTTACTTTGTAGAACTCCTTTCGCTGCGTATACAGCTGCAAGTCTTTTTTGGTATGTCTCTACCAGCTTTCCACATCTAGAGAGTATTGACTCAGGGAGGCTGAATACAAATGCACGCCACACTTTAAACCTATTTGTAAAAAAAAAAAAAAAAAAAAAATTGAAAACCATTTATCATTTTCCTTCCACTTCACAATTATGTGTGTTGGTCTATCTAAAGTCCCAGTAAATTCCATTTTATAGTTTTTTAGTTTAAAATTTCAAGGTGCATAATACTATTTCAAGGCACTGTAAATAAACCATCACAACAGGGGTTTCCCAACCTTTTCAAGGGATTCTGTGTTAAATGGGCCCCTCGCCCAAAGTGACTTCCGTCACTCTCCAACTCCACACAACCTCCTGGACTGCTCCGCTCAAGAGAATTTTTCTTTAAACTCTCTTCTCATGGCTGTTAATTTTGCATCTGTAGCCAGGGGCCTTAAAGATGCAGAATGGAAAACTGCAAGGACATGAGCCGCTTGCTGCTAGAGTTAGCGGCCTTCGCCAAAATTGCTAAGAGGATTGCCTATCTTTCCTAATGGAATCGATACCTTGTCAGCTTACTCACTCCCCTAAAAGCTATCAAATCTTAACATCTTGGTGCCTCGTTACTCACCTGACATCGGTAAAGTCAGTTGGTTCTATAATTTGAGCAAGAGATGCCCAACCACCTTTCTACCTCAGAGCAGATAAATATAGGGCCAGGCCAAGTAATTCTGGTCTTTGTTTCCTCCCTGGCCATAACCAGGACATGCTGATGTTTTATTCAGAATGAATGCTTGCAGTGACTTTTACTTATATGATCATACGTATATATACATCTGTGTTCAACTTCTGATCGCTTTTGTTTTTCTCTTAGAAACCCCTGTAGATAGGCCTATTTCCTTTCCATTGTCTCCTGCCTTCAGTGTGGAAGTTCAGAGAAATGGAAAACCTACCCTGGTTGATTTAAGTGAGGACATGCAAAGCATGGAAGTGGATGACGCGCTAAGTAAGTACTTTTTATTTAATTTATCCATTATGAAGACAAACTTTTAGTTTTCCCCCCTGAACTAATTGTTGCATATATTTAAACATCTTGCTGCCCAGGGCCATTTTGAAATCTTTCATTCATACTGCATTTTTTTTGCGAGAAAATTACTTGAAGCACCCTATATTAAAGTGCCTTGAAATTTTCCACACTGTCATGTTACCACCAAAGATGTAAATGTGTTTTTTTATTTTATTACAAAGTGGAAGGAAAATGATAAATGTTTTACAAAGAAATAGCTGAAAAGTGTGGCGTGCATTTGTATTCAGCCCCCCTGTGTTTATACTTTTGTAGAACCATCTTTCGCTGCAATTCCAGCTCCCTATCTTTTGGGGATGTCTCGACCAGCTTTGCACATCTGAAGTGAGATTTTTCCCATTCTTTGCAAAATGGCTCAAGTTTTGTCAGATTGGATGGAGAGGGTCTGTGAACAGCAATTTCCAAGTCTTGCCACAGATTCTCAATTGGATTTAGGTCTGGACTTTGCTGGGCCATTCTAACACATGAATATGCTTTGCTTTAAACCATTCTATTGTAGCTCTGGCTGTATGTTTAGGGTTGTCCTGCTGGAAGGTCAACCTCTACCCCAGTCAAGTCTTTTAGACTTAACAGGTTTTATACTAAGATTGCCCTGTGTTTGGCTCCATCTATCTTCCCATCAACTCTGACCAGCTTCCCTGTCCCTTCTGAAGAAAAGCTTCCCTACAATATTATGCTGCCACCACCATGTTTCATGGGGGGGGGGGGGGGGTGTTTAGGGTGATGTGCAGTGTTTTCTGCCACACATAGCATTTTGCTTTTAGGCAAAAAAGTTAAATTATGGTCTCATCTGACCAGAGCACCTTCTTCCACGTTTGCTGTCCCAAACTGCAAACTGGACGACTTATGGCTTTCTTTCAACAATTGCTTTCTTCTTGCCCCTCTTCCATAAAGGTCAGATTTGTGAAGTGCACGACTAATAGTTGTCCTGTGGACAGATTCTCCCACCTGAGCTTTGGATCTCTGCAGCTCCAGAGTTATCATGGGCCTTTTGGCTGCCTCTCTGATTAATGTTTTCCTTGCCCAGCCTGTCAATATAGGTGGACAGTCATGTCTTGGTAGGTTTGCAGTTGTTTTATAGTCAATCCACCATCTGAAAAAAAGGAAAGAACAGTGAGAGGTTCAAAGCTTAGGATATGTTTCACAACCTAATCCTACTTCTTCTCTTCAACTTTATCCCTGACCTGTCTGGTGTGTTCCTTGGCCTTATTGATCCTGTTGGTTCTCTAACAACCCTCTGAGGGCTTCAAAGAACAGCTGTAGTTATACTGAGATTAAATTACACACAGGTGTACTCTATTTACTAATTAAGTGACTTCTCAAGACAATTGGTTCCACTAGATTTTTCATTATATATATGAATAAATAATCTATCAGAGTAAAGGGGGGCTGAATACAAATGCACACCACACTTTTCACATTATTTGTAAAAGAAAAAACAGTTTATCATTTTCCTTCCACTTTACAATTATGTGTCACTTTGTGTTGCGCTATCACATAAAGGCCCAATAAAATACATTTATGGTTTTGGTTGTAACATGAGAAAATGGAACATTTTCAGAGGGTATGAATACTTTTTCAAGGCACTGAAAGCGGAGGTTCATTACAGCAACCCAGTCACTTTTGCAGGAATGGTAAAGGTTTACCTGAAAGTTGGTCTTCTGAACATTTTGATACTGGATCATGGGTGCAGCTGTAGCCATGATCCTGGTATATAAACACTTGCACCTGATGTAAGAGTACATCCTAAGGCCTGGAAGTGGTTAACTGGTTCCCGACCGACTCCTGTACATATACGTCGGCAGAATGGCACGGATGGGCAAAGTAACGTGTGTTTGTGTGTGTGTGTGTATACATTGATTTGAAATTCCCACTGTGCAGGGGCTCGCCGGTGTCCGGCGATTGGGTCACAGAGCTGCAGAACGGGGAGAGGCAAGTGTAAACATCCATCTCCCTGTTCTGCCTAGTAACACTGTTGCTGATCGTCTGTTCCCTCTTGAACAGCGATCAGTGACCTGTCACTTGTAGCCACACCTCCTAACAGAAGCACTCCCTAGCACACACTTAACACCTTCAGTGCCACCTAGTGGTTAACCCCTTCACTGCCAGTGTCATTTTCACAGTAATCGGTACAAATTTATAGCACTGATCGCTGTAAAAATGACAATGGTCCCAAAAACTTGTTCGATGTGTCTGCCATAAAGTCAGTCACGATAAAAATCGCTGATCGCCGCCTTTACTAGCAAAAAATAAAATGCCATAAAACCATTCCCTGTTTTGTAGTCGCTGTAAATTTTGCGGAAACCAATCAATATACGCGTTTTTTGTTTTTTTTTACCCAAAATATGGGGGGGGGGGGGGGGGGTGGGATATTATAGCACAAAGTAAAAATTATTGTTTTTCAAAATTGTCGCTCTATTTTTGTTTAGCGCAAAAAATTTAAACCGCAGAGGTGATCAAATACCACCAAAAGAAAGCTCTATTTGTGGGGGAGAAAAAAGGTCATCAATTTTATTTGGGAGCCACGTCGCACTACCGTGACATTGTTAAAGAGACGCAGTGCTGAATAGCAAAAAATGCTCTGGTCTTTGGCCAGCGAAATGGTCCGGGGCTGAAATAGTTAAAGTAGAATGCTCGCAATATTTTTTACTTGCCGTATTTGCCGGCGTACAGTGCCTGCCGCCGATATCTCGCACTCGCTGGAATAGTAAAAGCACATTCCAGCGAGTACGTCATAGAAGCGACGGGGATCCGACGCGGATTCCCGCCAATTCTACACGTGGGCGGAGTTTGTTATGAATCCTGAGAAGGAAGTCCCCGCCGGATTTTAAATAAAAATCCGGCATGGGTTCCCCCCTCAGGAGCATAACAGGCCCTTAGGTCTGGTATGGGTTGTAAGGAGACCCCCCTACGCCGAAAAAACCGGCGTGGTGGTCCCCCCACAATCCATACCAGACCCGTATCCAAAGCACACCGGCCGGTCAGGAAGGGAGTGGGGGCGAGCGAGCCCCCCCCTCCTGAGCCGTACCGGGCAGCATGCCCTCAACATGGGGGGGTCAGGTGCTCTGGGGCAGGGGGCGCACTGCGGCCCCCCACCCCAGAGCACCCTGTCCCCATGTTGATGAGGACAGGGCCCCTTCCCGACAACCCTGGCCGTTGGTTGTCGGGGTATGCGGGCGGGAGGCAAATAAACCACACAGGGTATTGAAATGTTTTATTAGTTGGCCGCCGGGGGGGGTGTGTATGATCACTTTTATAAAAGCGCCCCCCTCCGGCGGGCTTCTGCGGGGGGTGGGTGCCACTGTTCTTCACCGCCGTCTGGTTCTCTTCCGCCGCCGGCTACCTACCCACGTGGTACCTACCGGAGCATGATGGGACTGCGACGTCACAAGACAGGCCTATATAACTCGCTGCGAGCCGCGCGCCCGCCATAACAGCGGAAGGAAGCGTCGCGTCAACATCTGGAGAAGAGAAGAAGACGACGACGTCACAGAAGAGGGGGCTCGCCGCCGCTAGTAATTGAGCTAACACACAAAGATAGCGGCGGCGAGTCCTGAAGAAGACCCCCGGAGAGCGGGAGAAGACCCCCCCGCCGCCGAAGATGTCGAAGGAAGCCCGCCGGGTGGTGGGCGCTTTTATCAAAGGACCCCCCCGGCGGCGAAAGAGAACCAGACGGCGGTGAAGAACAGCGGCACCCACCCCGCCCGGCCAACTAAGCGATCATACACCCCCCCGGCGTACCCCATACTCATTCACTTAGGGTGGGGGGCCAGTATCGGAATCTGGAAGCCCCCTTTAATAAGGGGGCCACCAGATAAAGCCTCTCGCCCGCATACCCCGACAACCAACGCCCAGGGTTGTCGGGAAGGGGCCCTGTCCTCATCAACATGGGGACAGGGTGCTCTGGGGTGGGGGGTCCCAGCAGAGCCTCTGTTCAGTGTTCCGCCTATCACAGATGTCCTCTCATCCGAGGATGAGAAGGCATCCGTGAACACTATACAGAGGCTCTACTGGGAAAATGAGTGTTCCGTCTATCACGGAACAGTCAGAGGAGAAGGCGCGCTTTTTCAATAATGAATGGCCGACGTCTGACACAGGTACACGGCGTATAAGACAAACCCCCACTTTCAGGGCATAATTTTAGGTGCAAAAAGTCGTCTTGTACGCCGGAAAATACGGTATTTGAAGCTTAATGGTGATTATCGCTTAAGCCTATGTGTTCCCTGTTGCTTATTTGAAAAAGCAAAAAAAAAAAGGCATTACGCAGATTTCACTGTGTATGGTACAATTGGGCTTCATGTACAAGGGACATTTTTACAACCTCTCCTGAACGATTTACCTTGACAGATGGTAACCCACGTTTAAAACTGACGTTTTGCCACGTTTACATACCGCGTTTGCGTTTAGAAGTGTTTAAAAAAATTATATATCATTTTTTTAATTTTATTTTTTTAAATGCTCAAAAACGCCAAAACGAAACACTGCTAAACGTGGGTTACCGCGTTTAGCCACGTTTTTAGAAGCGTTTGGCACTTGAAATGCCTCTAAACTTGGCATCTGAACTTATTTTTATTTTTTTTGCTTTCCAAAAAACTTGACTGCCTAGAAACTACTATAAACAACCCTGTGTACATGTACACATAAGATATCATTGAAAAAGTTCAGGGGTAGTTGAAAAAATCGTCCAACTGCCTCTGAATGTCCGTTTTTTTTAGCAGCAGCCTTGTACATGGGGCCTTACAGGTGGTAGGAATTGCTCATTCTTGTTGCTTGTTTGTGCCAACCACAGTAACCACAAGTTGTTTGGAGGCTGCCCCTTTGCAAGACCCGAGAGAAACAGAGGGCAACATTTAAGCTGGAACTAAATTGAACATAAAGGCATAAATTGAATGATGAATAGTGAGCCTGTCACCCAGTCCCTTGTCTAGGCTTAATTAAATGTTTATGCGTGTATATTTTCTTTTGTCAGTAATCGTTCTTAATATTTTTTTTGGTAGGCCCAAGGTTGTGTCCATTTTTAGAAGAGCACAAAGAAGATATCTTGTGCGGCCCTGTTTGGCTAGCAAGTGGCCTTGATCTGTCGGGTCATGCTGGTATGCTAACATTAACCAGTCCTAAACTTGTAAAGGGTAAGTCAGATATTTTCCTGTTTTTACCAAACAAGACTTGAAATTGATACTCGCCTGTTTGTAAAACTTTTGTATTTATTCACAGTGAGGCCTTTACTGCTATTGTACTCATTAACGATGAGTGGTTTAACTTTATGTACATTGACGAAAAAAATGTTGCCTGCTTAAATCATTCTGCATCTGCATAGTATATTTTTTAGGTGTTGAGGCCTTTTTGGCATGTACAGTATTTTGAGGTCTCAGTTGGTGTTAAGCATGCAGCTTGAAAGTTCCAACACACGAGTATGCTCCTAGTCCTGACACTGGCTACATTTATTTTGGTGAAATGTTATAAAAGTTTTGTAAGGGTCAGTTTTTTGCACTGTTGCTTTATAGAGCTGTATCTGTTTATTAGTATTAACAATCTCATACCATTACACTAAACACTATTTATACATTTCTACCCATGTAGTAGATTTGGAGACACTGGGGTCAATTCACAAAGCTTTATTTTCAGATTGCGAGTGTTATTTTAACGATTTTGCACGTTATTGAAGCTAGTTCAATTCACTAAACGATTTAACGCTCTGAAAAATCATCAAATAACGTTTCCCTACACAGAAACGATATTTTAAGGTGTGGATCCTTATTAAAGAGTCAAATCGTTATTTTAAAGATTCAAATCGTTATTTTAAAGATTCAAATCGTTATTTTAAAGATTCAAATCGTTAAATATGTACAGAAGTGCAATTCACAAAGATTTTTTTGACAGTTATCAATCGTTAAGCAATCGTTAAATTAACACCTCCCTCAGGGTGGCGTTATGACATTTCCCAGGCGATATTTTGTTGTTAGAGGAAGCTTTTGGCGATTTTTGTAGTGTAGTGTAGTGTTGGGCAAGCTAGAACCGTGCTCTATTTAAACTTAAAATTATCCAGAGGCGAAGAAGAACATGTTAGAATGTTGTTTAGATTTATAAATGTGTATTCCGTTCACATACTATTTTGGATGACTTTTCTGAAACCCAGGTGATAGCTAAATTCCGATTATCATCTCCCATGATTTATTCTCTGTATGAGGAAATACACAAGGCTTTAGAAAAGCACACACTAGAAGTTATGCACATCACATGCTCAATCTCCATGTGTATTGCTTGTGTCTCTCTCTCTCTCTCTCTCTCTCTCTCTCTTTCTCTCTGCATCTGCTCTTTTCCACATGCAGCTGTTGTCCTCCCCTTCTGCTCCCAGAATGCATCTCTCCAGCATTATTTAACGATCTTAAGAGTTATTTTAACGTCCCAAATGTTAATAATAACGTCTGAGTAGTTAGAATAACGTTTGGATAAAGAGTCAGTTGAAAACCATAACGACTGTGTTAAATAACGATTATAGCTTTCGTGAATACCATGTTTGCTAGCGTTAAATAAGGAGTGCTAATTTAACACCTGAAGAAAACCAATAACGTTTCTCTTTGTGAATTGACCCCACTGTGTGGCTGATCCTCTACTGTCATAGCTATGTTTGGACACATATTAAAATTCATATATTTGCTTGTTTTAAAGCAGTTAACACCACTGGGACACTTGTACCTACAGTTAAGCTTATAATAAAGCTTGACTGTAGGTAAAAATATCTCCTAAATGTGTACCATTGGAGAGATTCTCCTTTCTTTTTTTTTTTTTTAGCCAGTGACGTCGCTGGTGCATGCACTCTGAAAGCACGCATACATGGGAATGACGTCATGGTAGCCCAGCTATTCAATTAGATGAAACCTTTAAAGATGAAAGCCCTGTTGCTAAAGGGCTTTGTTTTCAAGTTTGACAACAATTGTCCGATTAAGCATACTGATGTTTGGATTATCCAACAAAACATGTCCATCGGACAATTGTTGTCGGAATATCAGATTGTGTGTACGAGCCTTTAATTGGAAGAGCTGATGTGTATAATGGCCCTCTCACTTCAGGAAACTCTGTCCAAAAAAAATAAGGGCTTGTCCCAGCAGAGTCTTTGATCTGTTTTTATGTCTGACTGTGAAATAATGTTAATATTTTTGTTTTAGGCATGGCTGGTGGCAAATACCGTTCTTTTTTAATTCATGTGAAGGCTGCAAATGATAGAGGTGTAGAGGAGCTGTGTAACGGAGCCCGGCCAGTTGTACGGATACCTTCATTGAAGCCACAAAGTGTGAAAGGGCATTCTCTTGCCTCATTACTGGCTAAAGTTGTTCCAGGCAAGGTATGGGAACAGAGGTGTATTTTGTGCAGCACTACACAAGGTGTTCATTTTATTTTTTTCCTCTTTTGTCAATACAATTCACTACTAAAAAAAAAATTCTCAATTTTTGAAGGATAAGTCTGCAGCAAAAATTGATGCCGGCACATCTTCACGGAAAGTTGATAACCTCAGGGGATGTGACCTGCTTCAGGAAGTTTCTGTCACCATAAGACGCTTCAAAAAGACATGTATCCCAAAAGAAAGGTATGTTAGATTTTTGCTATGGACCAATTTTCAAAACAATATTGAAATAAGTTTCCTCAAGGCCACCCCTCCCTCCAAACTATAGCCTTTAAAAAAGTATTTTTTTTGTAAACAATTTTAATGACATCACAAGAGGTCTTAAATGCTTCTTAATGGGTAATGAGACAGTAGCATGTTCTCCATTAAAAAAAAATAGTCGGCGCTGATACCTCATTTACCTACAGCAAATTTGCATGTTTACTGACGGGTGCTACCACCTGACCAGAACAAAACTCTGTACATGGGTGAAGTTGGTGTGGTTGATTGAACAAAACTGGTGCAAAATCCGGGTGCAGCTCTGTAGAAACCAATCGGTGTCAGAATTTTTTCCCCACAAAGCTTAATTAAACACGCTGAAGTTGGAAAGCAGATTGGCAACCGTGGACTGCTGCACCAGATGTTACACCATACAATTTTAGTAAATCAACCCCGTATCATATGGTCTACAACCTAGAATTCCAAGCCTATGCCCTTCTTCATTTTATCCAGCCTTCCAGCTTCTCTGCAAAGACTAGCAAAGGTCCAAGGCAAAAGGGGGCAATCCATGTCTTCAATCGAGTGAAAATTCTGCATGGAATTAATCGGGTCTATCATTGCTTCCTCAGAATACCTAAGGAGAAAATAATATGCACTGGTACATTACTCGCTGGCATGTTCACAAATGCTAGGAGCCTAGCTAACAAAATGGATGAACTGGAGCTGCTGTTACACAAGGAGAAGGTGTAGTTTGTGGGAATAACAGCAACTTGGTTTGACAGATCACATGACTGGTTGGCAAATATCTAGTGAGTGAGTGAAAAACTTATAGAGAGCAACACTTGCGAACTGAATCGCCTCTGGGCGCCATTTCCATTCCTTGGATAAAGGAAGGCTCTGCCTTCAGAAGAGATGAGTTTTAATCATTCTCCTGAAGGCCAAGTGGTCGGACTCCAGTCAGATGGTGGTTGGTAGTGCAGTCCTTGGACAGCAAATCTCCGATCTCCTTTGGATTTGTATCTTGCCTTTGGGATGTACAGTAGGTTTTGATTTGTGGATCACAGAATGCGATTGGGGTTATGGGTTTTTATTTTTTCGCATAGATATTGGGGAGCGTTTCCTTGAATACACTTGTGTGTAAGGCAGAGTGCCTTAAAAGTGATTCTGTCTTTCACTGGTAGCCAGTGAAGAGATCTCAGCGAAAGGGAGATGACTCCCACGTTTTTTTACCAGTCACTAATCGAGCAGCCGTATTTTGAACGACTTGCAGACGAGTGATTTGGTATTTGGGAAGTCCTAAATAGAGGGCATTTGCGTAGTCAAGTCTGGAATTAACGATTGTTCCCACTAAGACTGCAATGTCCTCTTTAGGAATGAAAGGGGTGAGTCGGCGTAACTGGCGCAGCAGATGGTATGATACGCTGACTACCGCCCCTATTTGTGCATCCATTGTCATGTGGGACTTTTGACTTTGGCGCTCGGGGCGATACTTTTTCCCAGAATGGACGGTGGGGTCCAAGTTGAGGTGGGGAGACTTTTCCTGTTTGCGTGAAACAGGAGAAGCTCTGTTTTTGAACCATTGAGTTTTAGATAACTGCTGGATGTCATCCAGTTATCTATAAGAGTGAGGGATCTCTCTAATCCAAGAGAATGATCCTTTTCGTTACTGACGCGGAGATACAGTTGTGTGTCGTCTGCGTAGGAATGGTAAAGTAGCTTCTGGTTGCTGATGATCTCAAAGAGGGGACGGACATAGATATTGAACAGAACCGGCGACAAGGGAGATCCCTGAGGGACCCAGCATGATATTGTACGCATTTCTGACGTGAAAGTTCCCAATTTCACTGTTTGTGATCTGTTTTCCAAGAAGGAAGAGAACCAGGTGAGATCCTTTTCCGTGACTTTGGCAACTTCCGCTAGCCTAGTGAGTAGCAGTCCGTGGTCTACCGTGTCAAAGGCCGCACTTAGGTCCAACAGGATCAGGAGAGAAGATTCTCCATCATCTGCGGCCTCTAGGACGTCATCCCATATTTTTACCAGAGCCGTTTCAGTTCCGTGCCCGGGCCGGAAACCTGATTGAAACGTATTGAGTAATTTTTGGGTTTCTAAATGCTGTTGTACAACTTCTTGCTCCATTATTTTGGAGAAAACATTTAGACCCGTTATGGGCCCTCCTATTGTTTGGGTCTTTCGGGTCAAGGGTGGGTTTTTTCAGGATCGGTTTTATGGTACCTTGTTTCAACAAGGAGGGCACCATGCCTTCCTTGAATGATTGGTTTATAAGCTGCGTGATAGCTGGTGCCAGTATATCGGCATTTTCTTTCAGCAGTTTAGTGGGAATGATGTCATTGGGTGCTGTGCTGTTGCGCAGAGTCCCAATGATATTTTTTGTGGCAGCGATGGAGATGGGTTTTAAGGTGAAATTCTGTGCTTGAGGCGGGTATATAATGGTATCAGGGTTGGGATTCATGCAGATTCCATTTTGCTCAATGCTTACCCGGATTCTTTCAATTTTAATGAAATAATCCGACAGTTCGTTGCAAAATTCTTGTGAATCAGCATTGGGGGGCTCTAAACAGGCTGGATTCATCGATTGTGAAACCAGCTTGAAGAGTTCGCGGGGGCGGTTTAGGGCCTTGGTGATGATGTTGGCGAAATGATTTTTAGAGGTGGGCGGGGAGTCTACTGACATTACGACTCCACCCGCCAAGCTCCAGACAACATATTTACCCCCAGAATCTGCAGTTTTTCAGTTCTTATAACAGATAGAGGGGGAGACATGTGACCGAGCATATGGACCTTTGTCCGACGGACTTGTGTACAAAGTACAAACACTCATGCTCGGAAGCAATGCTCACCAATCACATTAGCAGAAGATGCCCAAAGGATGGCACTAAAGGAGCTGAAAAACGACGTAGTAAGTAACCATGTTCGTGTTTGTTGGCCGATAATTGTGTTTTTGTATGCAAGACAATGCCCTTCGGACAAAAGTCTGAGGTTTTGTCTGCAGGAATTCCGATCGGGTATACGAGGCTTAAGGCTCTCTACCAAACCTCTAAGGGCTTCATAGAGCAGCTGCATTTAGGCTGCATTCACACTTGGGCGACCTAATCGTTTTGTCCCGCGATTTGTGGCGAGACGTCTTGTGCCGCGATTTGCGGCGACAAACCCCCGCAATTTCAGCCCCCATTTTTTTTACAGGTACACATCTCTATGCCGAACGCCAAAGCCGTCTGGAAAAAAAAGCTCCGGGACTTGTTTTGAGCTTCAGGCATACGGCGTTTCGGGGTGGAGATGTGAACCATCTCCATAGAGGGGAATGTTAAATTTCCCCTCTGGCGTATGCGGCGTTGGACGTATATACGCCTAGATGTGAATGGAGCCTTATAGTGATGATAAATTACACACAGGTGGACCATTTACTAATTAGGTGACTCCAGAGAGCCGATTCACACACAAGCGGCACGACTTTGATCTCAAGGCGACTGCCGACTGTAACTTGTCAGGAGGCTGAGTCGCCTGACAGGTAGCCCCTGTGTGAACCGGCTCTTAAGGCAATTGGTTCCACTAGGTTTTAGTTGGGTATCGGAGTAAAGCGGGCTGAATACAAATGCATACCACACTTTTCATATATTTTAGTAAAAATGTTGAAAACAATTTATTTTACTTCCACTTCACAAATGTGTGCCACTTTGTGTTGGTCTATCACATATAATCCCAATATAATACATTTATGTGTTATTTTCTAAATTTTGTAATGTTACAAAACATTTTTTTCAAGGGGTATAAATACTTTTTAAAGCCACATTGCCCCTATTAAAATACTGGCTACAGATTTAAATGCACGAAAAGAACTCCACTGACTTCTTGGAAACAGAGTAAAAAAAAAAAAAAAAGTAGGGCTCATCTTTGAAGTATATTGAACCAAAAAACTGCACCGTTTTGCGTTAAAGTCCTTGCTCTTTCCAAATACGCATGGATGTGAACGTGTCCCATAGGAAAACATGTAAATGAACTGTAGTGTGTTTCTGCAAAAAGCAACAAAAAACTGGTGTGACCCTGGCCTAAGATGTTTAGTAACCTAATGGGGTTAAATAACTAAAATTGGTAGTTTTTTCTTTTTTTTTTTAACCCCCATTATGTTACTGGTCGATTAATGGATTATGAAATAGGTAATTGATTTCATAATCTATTAGTTGTCGATTAATCAATTGGTTGTTTCGGCCCTAGTCAACAGTGTGATTTATCTGAAGGAAAATAAATATAAGGATATTCCAGTAATGACATTCAATCATCAGCCAAGTTGTTCCTCATCCCCTCACAGGTTATAGATTTCCTAGGTGTTTCCCAGTTACTGTATCACACAGTACTTTCATCATAGTGATATTCCTTTTTCTAAGATTTTGTTGGATGTACAATGCGTATGAGCCTCTTGCACTTTGGTTTTGACTGACTCCTAAACTTTTTTTTTTAATGTTTTTTTTTATTTTTTTTAGAGTGCAACGATGCGCCATGCTGCAGTTCTCAGATTTTCATGAAAAGCTCCTGAACACACTTTGTAAAGATACAGATGATGGACTGGCTAGTGAACATGCACAGAGCTTAGTTTTGGACATCCTCTGCTGGTTAGCTGGTGTACATTCGAATGGTCCAGGCAGGTATGGTTATCATGAGTATAAGACTTTAATGTTTCATAAAAATATCCACTCGGCTAATCTAGAAAAAAAGATCAGGACCAGGCTGTTCATTTTCTAGCTACATAAATTACATTTATTAGAAGGTTATTAGTGACTTGGTTTGTTTTTTAAAGCTGTCAATATACCTTTTTTGTTTGACTGTACAGAATATTGCCACGTTCCCCCCTGTAACCATCTTAACTAGAGGTCGACCGATATGGGTTTTTCTCTGGCCGATGCCGATATTCAGAAATCGCGGCGGCCGATAGCCGATTTATGGTGCCGATTTTTATTTTTTTAGGGCCGATATGTTAAGCCGATTCCCCCCCCCCATCTCATAAAATTTAACAGTTAGACCCCTTTCACACTGGAGCGTTTTTAGGCACTTTTGGGCTAAAAATAGCACCTGTAAATTGCCTGCAAAACTGCTCCCCTGCAGTCTCAGTCTGAAAGCCCGAGTGCTTTCACATTGAGGCGGTGCGCTGGCAGGACATTAAAGAAAAGTCCTGCAAGCAGCATCTTTGGAGCGGCTCCTCCACCACTCCTGCCCATTGAGATGAACACCTGCAAAGCGCTTCTGCAGTGGCGCTACATGGGAGCATTAACCCCTTAATCAGCCGCTAGCTGGGATATAAGCACCCCGCTAGCAGCCAAATAGCGCTGCTAGAATGATGGTCCAGTGTTTATAGGCAGCGGAGTTCTGCGGAAAAAATAAGTCAGCAGCTACAAATACTGCAGCTGTTGACTTCTAATTAATGGACACTTACCTGTCGTGGGTGGCCACAATGCTGGCACCCGAAGCCGATCTCTCCCTCGGGTGCTTCGGCCACCATCTTCCGTAAGGGAATCAGGAAGTGAAGCCTTGCGGCTTCACTTCCTGGTTCCCTACTGTGCATGCGCAAGACGCGCTGTGCAATCCCACTGGTCCCTGCTGTCTTCTGGGACCTGTGCATCTCCCAGAAGAAAGCTGGGGGCAGATTAAGCACCAGATGTGGTGTAGGTCACCGCAGTCACCGCAGTGATCTATGCCCGGAAGAGGGAGCAAATACCTGGGATTACGCAGGTATCTGCCCCCCCTTCCCCCTGAAAGGTACCAAATGTGACACCAGAGGGGGAGGGGGGGGGGGAGATTCGGAAAAGCGGAAGTTCCATTATTGCCTTGCTAAGTAATACAGAACATTTCTTACATTTAAACACAACAAGCCTCCAATCAGTGCACTTGTAGGTGTAATTTAGATATAAAAAAAAAAAATATTATTTAATATATATATATATCTCTATCTATCTATCTATCTATCTATCTATCTATCTATCTATCTATCTATATATATATATATATATATATATATATATATATATATATATATATATATATCCAATACACAAAAACAGGTAATGAAAAGTTTGACGGAAAAAAATAGGCCAACTTTACTGTTTATTTTTTTTATTTGTTAAAGCATATTTTTTCCCAAAAAAATGCGTTTGAAAGACCGCTGCGCAAATACCGTGTAACATTAAATATTGCACCAATCGCCATTTTATTTCTTAGGGTCTCTGCTAAAAAAAAATATATAATGTTTGGGGGTTCCAAGTGATTTTCCAGCAGAAAATACAGGATTTTTACTTGTAAGCACCAAGTGTCAAAAAAGATTTAGCCTTTAAATGGTTAAACTGAGAACTCTCCTTCACGGAGTTCAGTTAATTGATAAGTAGCAACATTGTAACTTTTCTCAAAACTTGGCAGGCTGCCCAGAGTCTCCTCCACGGGAAACTTCAGGCAACTTGCATTGACTTCTATTATAGAAGCTTTTTGCAAGTTGCGCTGCTGAAGTTAAAAAAAAAAAAATCGGCTTTCTTACAGCACAAATCGGCCGATGCCGATTAATTAAAAAACGCAAAATATCGGGCCGATATATCGGTCGACCTCTAATCTTAACGCTCTGTCAGTGCTTGTGTAATCTGTCACTAAGCCTCAGGGCCGCCATCAGGAATTTTGGGGCCCCTTACACAGCTTCAGGCATGGGCCCCCTGGAGCAGAAAACACGGGGGGGGGGGGGGGTGCCGCATGAAATTGAGAAGCGGGGGGGGGGGGCTGCTGCCGCGAATTTATAAGCGGGGGGGGCCCCTTTACAAAAATAAGAAATAAAGAAAAATATATATAATAAAGGGGGGTAGCCATCCGGGGCCCTGGGGACCTCTGTGTCCTTTAATATAAAGAAAAAAAAGAGAAAATATAATATATATATATATATATTTTTTTTTTTTTTTTAAAAAGGGTGGTTGCCAACTGTGGCCCCGGGGATGTTATTTTTTTTTTTATAAAAGGAAATTACAAAAAAAAGGGGCTTTCCATTCGGGACCTCTGGGCCCTTTAATAAAAAGAAACCTCTGGGCCCTTTAAAAAAAAAAGAAAGAAAGAAAAAAATATATATATAAAAAATAAATAAACATTTATATATAAAAAAAAGGGGTTGCCTTCCAGGGCCCTGGGGACCTCTGGGCCCTTTAATAAAAAAAAATATATAAAAAAAATATATAAAAATACATCTATATATTAAAAAAAAAGAAATAAAATAATATAAAAAAGTAAAAAAAAATTATAAAAAAGGAGGATTGTCATCCGGGGGCCCTGGGGACCTCTGGGCCCTTTAATAATAATAATATTTTATATATATATATATATATATATATATATATATATATATATATATATATATATATATATATATATATATATATATATATATATATATATATATATATATATATTATAAAAATAAAAGAAATAAAAAAAATATATAAACATTATATATTTTTTTTTATAAAAAAAGGGGGGTTGTCATCTGGGGCCCTGGGGATCTCCAGGTCCCTGTGGACCTCCGGACCTCTAAAAAAATAAAAGAAAAAAAATTGGCCATTTAATAAAAAATAAAAGAAAAATATATTAAAAAAATATATTTTTTTATAAAAAAATATATTTTTTTATAAAAAAATATATTTTTTATAAAAAAATAAATAAAAAAGAAGGGGTTGCCATCTGGGGCCCTGGTGGCCTACGGGCCCCTAGACCCCTAAAAAAATGGCCCTTTAATAAAAAAATAAAAATAAAAATATATATAAAAATCTATATAATTTTTAATAGAAAATAAATAAAAAAAAGGGGGGTTGCCATCCGGTGCCCTGGGGGCCTCCGGGCCCCTGTGGACCTCCGGACCTCTAAAAAAAGAAAAGAAAAAAATTGTCCCTTTAATAAAAAATAAAAGAAAAATATATTAAAAAAAAATATATTTTTATAACAAAATATATTTTTTTATAAAAAAAAAATAAAGAAAAAAAAGGGCTTGCCATCTGGGGCCCTGGTGGCCTCTGGGCCCCTGGGGACCTCTAAAAAAATAAAAGAAAAAAAATTGGCCCTTTAATATAAAAATAATAAAAAAAATATATTAAAAAAAAAATTTTTTTTTATAAAAAAATTTATTTTTTTATAAAAAAAAATTTTTTTTTTATAAAAAAAAAAAGGGCTTGCCATCTGGGGCCCTTGGTGGCCTCCGGGCCCCTGGGGATCTTCGGACCCCTAAAAAAAAAAAAAAATTTTTTTTTTTTTTTTTTTTTTTTTTTTTTTTAGGGTGGTTCCCATCCGGGCCCCTAGGGACCCCCGGGCCCCTTACAGGTGTAATGCCTGTACCCCCCTGATGGCGGCCCTGCTAAGCCTGGTCATTGCTAAGTGGGGTGTATAGTAATGCCTTTACCTATGTAATTCGTGCTTTGAGGAATTTAGTATTTGTCTAGGATTAAAGGGTCACTAAAGGATTTTTTTTTTAAGCTAAATAGCTTCTTTTACCCTAATGGAGTCCTGGTTTCATGTCCTCATTGTTCGTTTTTGCTATGATGCTGTAATCCTTCTCTGTTTTGGACACTTCCTGGTTGTCGGTTTCCTTATGATAAAAGTACTGGGAGCTTTCTCTCTGTGGTCTCTAATCAAGAAGGTGTGATTACTGTGTGTCCAAAACCCCTCAGAACCAATCAGTTTCATTTTAAAAACAAACACTGCCCTGTATTGGCTCTGTGTCTGTCCTTCACAGAAGCATAAAACTAGATGAAAAACTAAACTGAAACTGCAGTCATATTATATGATTGATTTTTAAACATTTTTCAAAGGAATTGGTTAACTATTATGTCTCTATACCCTGTAAACAGTCATTTCAGCAAAATATTTTTACTCCTTTAACTGTGCAGCAACACACACAGGCATCCTAAAGTAAAATATATGTGCTAACAAAATATTGCTGTCATCTAATAGAGATATTTTACGAGTATAAAACCCCTATTCACACTTTTCATGTGCCCCCCCCCCCCCCCTTCCTCCCTCTATGGCAACTTTCATCAATCTAGCACACGTGAGCAGCCAGGTTAAGACTTCCTATTGTGACTTGACACTGGACACTGCTGCAAAGTTGCTGGATCCAGATGAGCCTAGTCAACAAACTTCCTTCCCATCTATAAATGTTAGTCTTAAGATTGTATGCTCTCCATGTGCTGAAGAGGACTGTGTATTTGTTTTAAAGCCTTGATTTATGTGTGAATTTTAATGAATGTAATGGCATTTAAGAATACACAATTTTAAATATATCCTGTTTTTTTAACTTTTTTGTTTCTTTTTAAGTTTAAGGGAAGGAAAAGAGAGCCTGCTGTCTAAAACACGGAAATGTCTATCTGATATTGTCCGCACGTGTTTTTTTGAGGCTGGAAGAAGTATTGCTCATAAATGTGCACGATTCTTGGCT
Source organism: Rana kukunoris (assembly GCA_029574335.1). Lineage (NCBI taxonomy): Eukaryota > Metazoa > Chordata > Amphibia > Anura > Ranidae > Rana > Rana kukunoris. The sequence goes on along the minus strand of CM056052.1, from coordinate 412,178,087 downwards.
CTCTGTATTAGGCGAGTACATTTTTGTTTTGACTATATTTAGCTGTTTGAAAGGGTAACATGGCTGCAATCCTTATTCTATATCTGAAGTGTCATGCTTCCCATATTTCAAATCAAGACTTCACTTTATTGCATATGTCATGGAGTATATAGAGACTGTGATTGCGGACCTCTACCTATGAATATTTGGCTGTCATGATGGCACTCTTGGGATAATTCTTTGCCTCTCAACTGGGACATATAGGCAGATGAGAACTAATTTTCCCTCATCTGTCGACCTGTCCAAAGTTAAATGTTTTAAAAAGCATTTAAAATTGACGGTCAACATAACGGGGTAGCAGATGAAGGTTTGCAGTGGCAGAACCATATTGCTTTTGTGACGAGTTAATTATAAAAGGCATTTTTTTTTTTTTTTTTAATCTGATAATTTTTATTGAAAAATAGAAAAATTTTCATTTTACAACAAACATATCTCATTACCGAGAGGACACATACTTTTCCATTCTTGTAGCCAGCTGGCTACATGGTATTTGCGTTTGTACTGTAAGGCAGCACTGCATATAAAATAGAGACAAATTCTAAAAATGTATACCCGAGTTTGTTGTCATTGAGTTACGTTATACTGTGAGTCCTCGTTATATCCTACCCCCCAACTCCACTCCCAGACCTTAACAGGACCACCAAGAGGGACAAGAGTGCCACACACTCCTAAACAGTGTGGTGCGGTTCACAGTATTCATATATTAACCATTGGGTAAAACAATACAATCAACCACTGCAGAGCAAGATACTACCACATCAAGTAAATCACCTTATCTTAAGATGTACATGAAGTCCTAGTACATTACGCCCTCCGGTCAAATACACTGCACGTTTGGCTAATAACTTTGGTTAAGTAGACGATGAGGTCTTACCACCGAGGAATGTTATTTTGAACAAATCGTAAGGGGGGGTGGGGGGGGGATCTAAACCAATAACCTCTAGCCCAGTGTTTTTCAACTCCAGTCCTCAAGGCACACCAACAGGTCAGGTTTTTAGGCTTTTCATTATTTTGCAGAGGTGATTTGATCAGTTTCACTGCCTTAGTAATCACCACAGCCATTTCATCTGAGGGAAATCCTGAAAACTTGACCTGTTGGTGTGCCTTGAGGACTGGAGTTGAAAAACACTGCTCTAGCCAAACATCCGATCCCAACATGATGTTTTATGTCAGTTCCCTTAAGAGTCATTTATGGCAGTAACCCATTCCTGCATGTGTAGGATGTGATACCAAGAGCCATTTTCCGGCAATACGTTTTCTAGCTATAAACAGAACCCTAAGAATGGCTATATAGATAGTTGGGGGGTGTATACACTTCCTCGTCTCGCCAGCCAAGTAGGCAATGTTTTGGGTCTACTTCAAATGTAAGGTTCCAAATTCTATTAATAAAACTCATCACTGTGGACCAATATCTTTGAAATTTTGGACATTTCCAAAGCATGTGTATAAGTGTACCATTGTCCACCAAACAACGAGAACAAAGCGGGTTGTCTGTTCTATGCCATTTGTGCTATTTATAGGGGGTACGCTAAGTGCGGTGGATAATGAACAATTGAGTGCGTTTTTGAGGAGAGTGACACCGAGTACATTATCAAGTATGGTGGCCCATTCCTCACCCAAAAGGTGCCCCACTATATCCTCCCAGCCAGCTCTGCAGTTAAGTGACATAGCTTTAGATACTTGACCTAAGAGAGAACCATATAGGAAAAGGCTTTAGCACGGATAGTCCCCAAGATTTAAAAAAAAAAAAAAAAAACTGGCTACAATTTTTTTTATTTTTTTTGCAAAATCTGATACTCTGTCTTGTAATCTTTTTCAACATTTGGGACATTTTTGATTTAAGCTTTTTTGACTTTTTTTTTTTTTTTTTCCCCATGTAGCAATGGCAAATGTGATCCAAATCAACAGGGTTTTGGCTATGTCCTTTTGAAGGCTTTGCTGGAGAACATAACTTATCTGCCTTCTGCTGCCACTGGAGGTATGTAAAGTCTTGTGTTATGTTATATTACGCCATCATCACTGGTTTCTGGCTTATTCTACCTTGTTTCTTTCGGTAGGTGCTGTTTATTGGTATTTTGTCCTGCTGAATTATGTTAAAGATGAGGATCTAGCTGGTTGCAGCACAGCCTGTGCATCCCTTCTCACAGCTGTGTCAAGACAGTTGCAGGACAGACTAACACCGATGGAAGCTCTGCTGCAGACCAGGTAACTAATTCAGTGTCTGAACTGCTTGTTTTGTCTTGTTAAAAATACTGCTTTATGTTCATGCTTCAGTTTTCATCCTCCGTTCTGCCCCGTGCGGAACTGTATGCTCTAACTTATGCAGAATATTAATTTACTGAAATAAGGAGCTTGATTTATGGGTGATTTTTGCATTGACATCCTCATTGGATCTTTTCATGTTTGGTGTAGAAGCTTTGTCAGATATTTCTGCTCTATTCTACTATTTGTAATTACTAACTTCTTTATCATTTCTTATTGATGCAATGTATCTTTTGTCATAGATATGGGCTGTACAGTTCTCCATTTGATCCTGTGTTGTTTGATTTGGAAGTCAGCGGCTCTACATGTAAAAATGTGTATAATGGCAGCGCTGGTATACAGTCAGATGAGATTGACCTTTCTGATGTTCTCCTAGGTAAGTTATTAATCTTTTTGTTTTTAAAATAACCTTGTATAGTATGACGCTTTCAGTGTACTTGTCCAAGTGTAAGGGATTTAAGCTGGCCAAAGACTGATTGAAATTTGGCTTGGTCAGCAGGGTCCAGCTGAATTTCGATCCATCTATGCCTGTTCCCCTTAGAGGACTTGATATTCGGCTGCACAAAAGTTTTTGACCTTCATGCATAGAATGCGCATTATTCATGTGCTTTTAATCTCTATTGCACAGTGTTTTTTCATATTTTGTCTAGATCACTGTTATTTACAGGCCAGTTTTTAGAGTGTCATAAATACAGGGCAGTCAGAATGATTCTGGCTGTCTTTGCCTGTGTGCATTCGCCTTGCCCTTCCTTGCATTTCTTCTTGCATTTCTTCTTGCATTTCTTCTTGCATTGTGGTAAAACATTTTACTGCTTATCGTGTCCTATCCCCTCAAAATTCTGCCACTTTAACAGGTTGAAACATTTACCTAGCAGTGATTGTCACTGTGACGCCTGGAGAAAAGATAAACCATGATAATGTGTGTATTATCGCTGTTTAATAAATTTTTTATTTAAACGCCTTACAAAGTATAAGGCTCATTATATAAATCAAGACATTTGTAAAGCAAATGCTTAACCTTGGTATATTGACATTTCTTCACAGGTAATGGAAAAGTTAACAGTTGCACAGCTGCAGAGGGCAGTTTTACATCTTTGACTGGCCTTCTCGAGGTAGAACCATTGCATTTTACTTGCGTATCAACCAGTGATGGAACCAGAATAGAGAGGGATGATGCAAGTACGTTCACTGGTATATACAATTTTTTTCTTACTTTTATTAAAAAGTTTGCTTTTTCATTAGATTGTTGGTAATTGTGTATTTTAATTCATATGCTATTAACATTAATAAAGGTTGCTTTTATTTTATTGTTTAACCACTTAAGACCCGGACCAATATGCAGGTTAAGGACCGTGCCCCTTTTTGCGATTCGGCACTGCGTCGCTTTAACTGACAATTGTGCGACGTGGCCCCCAAAATTGACGTCCTCCCCCCTCCTCCGAGCGACAATTTTGCAAAAAATAAAAACATTTTTTTGCTATAATATCCCCAAAAATATATATCAAAAAAAAATTTCCTCCGTTTAGGCCGATACGTATTCTACCTATTTTTGGCCAAAAAAATCGCAATAAGCGTTTATTGATTGGTTTGCGCAAAATTTATAGCGTTTACAAAATAGGGGATAGTTTTATTGCATTTTAAGTATTTATTTTTATTTTTTACTACTAATGGCGGCGATCAGCATTTTAGGAGTTAACCACTAGGGCGTTGTAGGGGTTACGTGTGACCTCATGTGTTTCTAACTGTAGGGGGTGGGGCTGGACTTGTGACGTCATTAACCACTTGCCCACGGCGTCATAGGAAAAATACGTCATGATTTTAAAGATGGATATCTCGGTAATGGCAGCAGCTGCTGCCACAACCGAGATATCCATCTTTTCCGTGGGCAGTGCTGTACACGATAATGGCGGTCCCAGCGGCGGATTCGCCGCAAGATCGCCGTTATCGGTGGCGGGAGAGGGCCCCTCCCGCCGCTCTCCCGCGCCCTCCGCCGCTTACCGGAGCCGTCGGTAGCGGCGGAGGCGATCGGGTCCTCTTGCTGGCTGTGTTGGGATACGAGTGAGGGAAAAATCGCCCCCACCCGTCCCCCACAGCTCTGCTGGGCGGAAGTGACGTCAAAACGTCAGTCCCGCCCAGCGTCTTAAATAAACATTTTTTTTTTCTGAGATTTGAAAAATTATTTTTTTTTGCATTTAAGCCTAAATATGAGATCTGAGGTCTTTTTGACCCCAGATCTCATATTTAAGAGGACCTGTCATGCTTTTTTCTATTACAAGGGATGTTTACATTCCTTGTAATAGGAATAAAAGTGATAATTTTTTTTTTTAATTCATTTCGATGTATAAAATTATAAACTAATTAAAAAAAAATAAGAAAACAAAAAAAAAAAATATGTAAAACGCCCCGTCCCGACGAGCTCGCGCACAGAAGCGAACGCATACGCGAGTAGCGCCCGCATATGAAAACGGTGTTCAAACTACACAAGTGAGGTATCGCCGCGATCGTTGGAGCTAGAGCAATAATTCTAGCCCTAGACCTCCTCTGTATCTCAAAAAATGCAACCTGTAGAATTTTTTAAACGTTGCCTATGGAGATTTTTAAGGGTAAAAGTTTGACGCCATGCCACGAGCGGGCGCAATTTTTAAGCGTGACATGTTGGGTATCATTTTACTCGGCGTAACATTATCTATCACAATATATAAAAAAATTGGGCCAAATTTATTGTTTTATTTTTTTTATTCAAAAAAGTTTTTTTTTTTCAAATAAAGTGCGCTTGTAAGACCGCTGCGCAAATACGGTGTGACAAAAAGTATTGCAATGACTGCCATTTTATTCTCTAGGGTGTTAGAAAAAAAAAAAATATAATGTTTGGGGGGTTTAAGTAATTTTCTAGCAAAAAAAAGTTTTAGTCTCGTAAACACCGAATCTGAAAAACAGGCCCGGTGGGCAAGTGGTTAATAGTCTGTTCCTTGATATAGGGAAAGACGATCAATGCCACTGTGAAGAACAGGGAAGGTGTGTTTACATACACCTCTCGCCGTTCTTTAGCTCCGGTGACCGATCGCGGGACACCGGCGGCGATCGGGTCCGGGGGTCACAGAGCTTCGGACCGGGTTACAGGCATCCCACAGCTGGGCACTTAAAGGGGACGTACCCTTACGTGATTGTGCCCAGCCGTGCCGTTCTGACAACGTGTATCGGCGTTAGGCGGTCCTTACGTTTTCTTATGTTTCAATTTATTGGGTTGACTATTTGACATACAGTCCTCTTAGATCGGTGGTTGGGGGTCACGTTTAATATAATTAAAGGGTCACTAAAGGAAAACATTTTTTTAGCTAAATAGTTTTCCTTTAACGCAGTCCTGGTTTCATGTCATTTGTTTTTGCTTGGATGTTGCTGTAATTCTTCTCTGTTCTGGACACTTCCTGGTTGTCGGTTTCCTGATGACCACAGTACTGGAAGCTTCTAGTTTCGTTTTCCAAACCATCGCTGCTCTGTATAGCACAGAGACAGGAAATAACATGCAAAAACTAAAATGAAACTAGAGGCACATTATATGATTGATTTTTTATCTATTTTTAATCATTTTTAAAAGGAATCAGTTAACTATTATGTCTCTATACCCTGAAAACAGTAATTTCAGCAAAAAAAAAAAATGTTTCCTTTACAACTCTTTTAAGCTCGTCACAGTGAAACGCGTTAAGGCCATTCTCTGGGTAAGGACCTCTTGTATGCAGTCATGCGGGTTGTGCTTAAATAAAAACATTCAAAAGAGTTGAAACCATTGAGGCTTGTCATGTCTGTGTCATGGAAACGTGAGCAAGAATTGGTTCCTGTGCTGACACCCGTAGCCTCTGCAGCAGAGGAGAGGCTTCGATCTGGAGCAGTTCCATTTTGTTTTTAAATGGAAAATTATATATAAAAATATATATACTGTATGTGTAGCAGTGTTTTTAAAAAAAATTTTAATAGCCTAAGGACTTTTAAAGTAGTGAAGTAAAATTTTGCTTTAGAAGTGGGCTTTAACCTCTAGTCTACAGGTAAATATTAAAGAATATTTTTTTCTTTTACAGACTCAGTTTTGAACAATTTCTGTAAGTTGGTGGTTTATTTACATGCTGTTTTCTCTTTTGCTTAATGCCAGTGAGCACGTTTGGTGTAACTCCTGCAGTGGGCGGCCTATCAGCTGGAACAGTTGGAGAAGCCTCGACCGCTCTCAGCTCCGCAGCTCAGGTTGCTCTGCAGTCCCTCTCTCATGCAATGGCTTCAGCCGAGCAGCAGTTGCAAGTATTGCAAGAAAAACAGCTGCAGCTTTTAAAGCTTCAACAACAGGTGGGAGGATATTTCTTTAATCGTGACACCGTAAATGTCAAACTCATGTTGTTTTACACTAGTGATTATTATTATTTATATTTTTCCATGCACGGCAATGTTTTTCAACTCTTTACCGCCACCCTCTGGACAACTTCTGCTATTGTTGGCTGATGATTAGCATTGGTTCAGAGCATGCGTGTTTCTACTTTGGACTTTAGTCCGATGGACCTGTGTACACTCGATCAGAAATTTGTTAACGTTTGACACACGGCAAACCTTTATCCTTTGTTGATTTTTCAATTGTCTGATGGAGCATACAGACGGTCAGATTGTGCGATTAAAACATGTCCGTTGGACGGTTGTGAAAGTCTGACACATAATGCCAGCATGTTTTCATCAGACCTATAGTTAAAGTGGATGTAAATCCTCTCAATATACCAGGTGATATGAACAGGCTCAGATGATACAGAGATGAAACAAATCCTTAAGTTTTACATGTGTATCTATCTGCTGTGTTCAGCTTTATATACTTTTTAGAAAGTGCAGATCACATTTAAATGTTCACTTCCTCATTTAGCAGTGTGGTGTTGGATTACACTGGAAGACAACATATTGGAGGAAAGTCACACACACCCTCCAGATAGGCAGACACTTTCAGAGCTGTTTTGCAAGCAAAACGGCTTTCTGCTAATCTATTTATAGCACCCACTCGGCACAAAAATCAGGCTGTTTTATCACGTGTTTATCACAAAGGGCTTTTTTCAGAAGTTATGCTATTAACGGAGCAGGAGAAAGCCACGGTACTAAGTGCTTTGAAGAGGGATAAGAAAACACTCCAGATGTGTGCCCAGTTCAAATTTCATGAATCGGGTTTACATCCACTTTAACATATTATATCTTGAAATGGTATCATTTTTTTCTACTCTTCACATTGAAGCTCATGTACTTAATGTGGTTACCAGAAATAAGATGGTCTAATATGTTCCTAAATTTGACCAAAGTGGCTGCTACTATAAATATGTAAATTATGCAAACTCTTTATAAAAAAAAAACCTGCATTACTTAAATCAAAACACATTTCCAAAGAAAAGTGCTATATCATTTTGTCACTGTTTACTTTCACTTTGGTGTTCTTTTAATTGTTAATTTTTTCCAGAAGGCAAAACTGGAGGCCAAGTTGCATCAGACTACAGCCGCAGCTGCTGCAGCCGCTTCAGCAGCAGGTCCTGTCCACAACTCTGTGCCTCCCAATCCAGTGGCAGCTCCAGGATTCTTTATCCATCCATCTGATGTTATCCCACCCACTCCAAAAACAACTCCTCTCTTCATGACTCCACCACTCACACCACCCAACGAAGCAGTGTCAGCTGCCATCAATGCAGAGCTGGCTCAGCTTTTCCCTGGCACGGTCATTGATTCTCCACCTGCTATCTTGGCTTCACATGGCAAGAATGCTAACAAACCTAGAGGGGTAAAAGTGTTCATTTTACTCTTTCATACTTTTCATTTGATAAAACGCACATTTCCCCAAGCTTAACCCTTTACCCAAGTTTTTAAACAATTTGCATCTTGGCTCTAATATAACTTATTGCTTTGCTTTAGAATCAGCTCGGTTCAGGTCTTGCACTGGCGATCTCTCATGCCTCTCATTTTCTACAGCCTCCTCCTCATCAGTCCATTATTATAGAAAGAATGCATTCCGGTGAGTTAAACTATGCAATGCTTAAATTTTAGAATATAATTGTAATGTTTTTTTGCGCTGGTTCTTGAAATTATACTTCTGTAAATGTGTGTTTATTTTTGCTCAAGGAGCCAGAAGATTTGTGACACTGGATTTTGGCAGACCAGTTCTCCTTACGGATATTCTCATTCCTACCTGTGGTGATCTAGCCTCCTTGTCTATAGATATCTGGAGTTTGGGTGAGGAAGTGGATGGCAGAAGACTCGTGGTTGCCACTGATATCAGTACCCATTCACTAATACTACATGACTTGTTACCACCCCCTGTATGCAGGTTCATGAAGGTAATACATTTTCACTATTAAACCAGCATGGACAGAACTGAATTAAACATTTTTATATAGAGCAAGTGAGAGAGTTGGATACAATGTTTGTGTATAGTGTTTTTTCTAAATGTTTGGTGTGCTGTTTACTTATGAGGAGATGGCAGTTGCTACAAATTTATATCGTTTGCAATTACTATATTGTTGGCTTCTAGATCACGGTTATTGGTCGTTATGGAAGTACAAATGCCAGGGCCAAGATTCCTCTAGGCTTTTATTATGGCCATACCTACATTTTACCTTGGGAGAGTGAACTGAAACTCATGCATGACCCACTCAGAGGTGAAAGTGAATCGGCAAGTCAACCTGAAATTGACCAGCATCTGACAATGATGGTAGCTCTGCAGGAAGATATCCAGTGCAGGTATGTTTTGAAGTCCTAATATATATATTATCATGTTTGCTAATTTCCATGTTTTTAAACACATCTTTGCATAATTGGGGAAAATAAATAGATCAAATGCATGGCACAACATAAAATTGGTTTGTTTGTTATTGCCAGTGTTCCAAACTCCTTTCTCCTATGAGCAGGCTTGCAAGCACACCAGCCTTTAAATGCTCACATGTTCAAACCTTAGCCCTTACTCTTGGTTGTCTGGTTGCTTTTCTCTACATACCTCAAATTGTTCTCCTTCCTGTTTTTAGAGGTCTCCATCCCCTTACAGGGAGAGTTGGAGCCACCATTGTGTACTCACTCTTAATGTGAGACTTGTGCTTCCACAGAAACCACCCAAGTGGCATGCCAGTCCCCTGCTCTCTGTCCTACATGAGCTGTCTCTGGTGCCCTTTGAGTGTGAAGCACTTGGGGCGCATGCTCAAGCTACTCAGATGTTCGGGAAAGCTCAGATCTGCCGCCAATGGCAGTGAGTCAACAGTAGTGATTGTTGGTGTCCACATTTCAAAACACTTGGATAATGTCACACAACCTTATTTAATATGAATACATTAATATTTTTTTTAAGTATTCATGACATTAAAAATAAGACAATGTCCATTCCAATGTGAAAATACAAACAGCGCTAGTGTTGGATCAGAAGGTGGCCAAACACCACCGTACAGATGGCTGGAGTATAGTGCAACTGGTGTATGAAATTAAATTGGACATATCGGTCAATTTGACCCAATAAGATCAAGAAAGCAGACCTCCGAGGCCTCCTCCCACCCCTCCTCAGACAGCCCCGGCATGTCCACCTCCCACTTCCGCTGAGCAGTCTGGAAAGGTTTAACCCCCTGCCGACTGCAGGCGGTAATAAACTGTTATGACCAGTTTCCCAATATCTGGTTAGGACATGAGTGCCTCGAGAGGCGATTCAGTGAGCTCCTGGGTCAGACCCTCAAATTGTGCCCGCACCGCATGACGCAGGAACATATATTTCAACAGAAATCTATCCGTACCCCACTTCTCACCTTTAAATCCTCAAAAGACATAAACTTATCATTGACAAAGATGTGGGAAAACATGCGTGTCATGGACCGTGAAATCATACTTCATGTATTACATAAGATGAGACATTATGTATATGACATATTGCAGGATGCCTTTGGACATTATGAGGTGTCTGTCTACTGTAGATGGGGATTGAACTGAATTAGACTATTGAGGTCTATTGAAAGGCTAAGTGGCTTGTGAAAGACATTCATTGTCCAGTGTGTAGAGGTGTTAATTCAGTCGGCTCTTAGACCTTTCTATTGTGTGATAACACTGTTTTGAGCCTTTTGATTATCAGGAGTATTGGATTAGCATGTCATTATCTAAAAAAAAAGTGTGATCTCTGATGTAGTAATGACCTCCTCTCTATGCGGAGACAAGCCGGCTAGATAACATATTCTGTTAAACTTCACTGATGTCATTGTCTACAGGAATGTCATTCTTTCTGAGGTAGTGAAGTCATGCTGAAGGCATCGGTGCCGAGATGTCTCTGTATGGAAACCCCAGTGTGTGAAAAAGGGGGTGGAGATTTCATTGTTCTTTGATTGAGGAAAGCTGTAACCTGTATATAACCAGCAGACTGTTTCAATAAAGTTGGGGTTCTGGTTGAGCACATATACAACTCGTTTGGTGTGTGTTCTTCATGGATCCAATCGGCACATAGCTGTAGGTTGGATCCCGGAATCTTGGATGACTGGACCATCAGATGTTGCAAGCTGATCGAATAGAAGCCGTGGAGTGTCGGGAGAGCAGGATCTGGGCGAGCAAGGGTCTCGTCACAATGTGCAACTCCCAATTGGGTCCACCACGAGAGTCTGGTTGACCCAGGAGCTCAGGAAAGTTAGTTTTTGCCACAGGGGAGCTCTGGGAGACACCCCGCCCGACTCTGTGAGCATCCCATTTCCTTCATGCCAGGCCAGCCAGATGACCTCTATCGGGGAGTCACTGTAGCAGCGTCCGGGAGCAGACCTATGTAGGTCATCAACCAGCGATTTCCTAGAGCCCACTAGAGCAGTCAATAGAGCGGTGGAACAGGACGGGGAGGCCTCCAGGAACCAATCATACACATATGCAAGTTGAGATGCTATAAAATCCTGTTGCAAATTAGGGCAGGCCAGTCCTCCATCCAGCGTAGCTGCCTGAAGAAAGGCCCTAGCAATTTGTGGTTTTGACCCCTGCCAGAGAGAGGTGAAAAGGAGCGAATTCATTTTTTTTTAAAGTTTTTTTCAGCAAAAAAATTGGAGATGCCTGAAACACATATAAAAATGTGGGTAAATATATCAACTTGTAAATATATCAAATGTAAACACTGCACCTGCACACTGGGTATGTACCCCAGTCCCATACATTCCTGGTGTTTGATGTGCGGGGGGGGGGGGGGGGCATGGGTGCAGCATCCAGCCCCTCTGCCTCTGTCAACGTTTGAAAGGCTAGAATTATCAGGTGCTGAATACTTGTATGCTAGGCGTACTTCCCTGAATTTTACAAGTCAATAGGTGTGCAGCTACATTGTAAGTTTTAAGAGGTTCAGGCAGCGAGACTTAAGGCTCTGTGAGGGGACATATGCTAGAATTGGTTTCACGGGGGGCTTTACATCCAGTGTGCATATGTAGCCTAAGCTGTTGGAAGGTGACTGATAGTGACTTTTGTATCCGATGTGAGCTGTGAGGATCCTTGAGGATTTATTGCTTCACCGTGCAAGCAGTTAGAGGTTCTCAGGGATGACTTGTTCTAAAGCTCTTTTGCTGCTGGTTAAGATTATGCAACTGTCTGGCTACAGGTGCATTTTAAACTGCACTGTGGGAGTGATTCAGAAGTATTAAAAATCAAGCATCGAGGGTCACAGGGTGCATATGCAGAAAATATACTGTATAAAAAATTTACTTTTGGGATCACATTGCTCATATCAGGTTTTTTCGCCAATGTATTTTAATACTTCTTTTTTTTTTGTGTTCATTTGGCAGGTATAATCTTGCTTGCCATCGATTAGAGACTCTGCTACAAAGCATTGATCTTCCTCCACTGAATAGCGCTAATAATGCACAATATTTCCTGAGAAAGCCAGATAAAGCTGTAGAAGAAGACAGCAGAGTGTTTTCTGCTTACCAGGACTGCATACAGCTACAACTCCAGTTAAACCTGGCTCATCATGCCGTTCAAAGACTCAAAGTGGCCCTTGGCATGAGCAGAAAAACACCAAGGGAGCAATATGATTCTCGAGAACTTATCCATACATCTTCAACTGAACAGTTGCGCACAATTATTCGGTACCTTCTGGACACTTTACTAAGCCTCCTCCACTCCTCCAATGGTAAGTTTTGTCCTCATTAAAAATCATGATTTTGGCTAAATGGTTATCCAAATTATTTTCTCAAAACTGTAATTAACTTTACAATGCTTTAACATAAAGGGTAGCTCCACTTTCGTGGGGAATAAAAATAAAAAAAATATAATTATCTCTCCATCTCACAATTGTGACACAAGTCCTATTGTAATTTAAATGTTATTTAACCACTTGACCACTGGGCACTTAAACCCCCTTCCTAACCAGACCAATTTTCAGCTTTCGGTGCTCTCACAATTTGAATGACAATTACTACTATTGTTGGGTACTGGGGGGATTGCTGGGTACTGGGGGGATTGCAGAGCTGGGATGTTTTGAGGGATGGCTGGATCTGTGACTGCATTTGTCTCAGATCCAGCCACAGCTCAGCTGCTGACACCCCGCTCCCCCCCCCTCTCCTCGCACACTGTACAGGGAGGAGAGGGAGGAACCGGCGTCATCAAATGACGCCGGTTTGTTTACAAGTGATCACGCCGTCATTCGACGGCGCGATCGCGTGGTAAACGGCCGCGATCAGCGGCAATTTACCGTGATCCGTGATGCCCAGGGTCGAGCACGGACACTTTCACGAGTGCGTCCCAGGCGACGCGCAATCGCGAAAGTGAAGGACGTCATCCCAAGATAACCCCGCCGCGCCGTAGCAGTAAAATGCTTATGGCGCGGTGGGAAAGAGGTTAAAATTACCTTTTTATTTTTAATCTGAAGCTCTGAAATTGTTTGTAAAATGCAATATGGCTACCTGGAGGTATTCTATACACAGAATTCCCCTCAAACATTTCCAGCTTGTGTGATTGGCTCACTGATTTTCCCAGCAGTCTTCACTGTCCGATTTTTGGCATCCTCTGCAACAAAAATGTAATTTGGTGAGATTTTCAATACAAAATCACTTCTAAAGTGAGCAGACCCTGGAATTTTCCTCAGAGCCCTACAGGTGCAGCAGCTGGTTGAAAATGATGCAACCGTTAGACTTAAGCAGCATGTGATTTCTATAGGAAAACAAAAGGTAGGAATCTGCAACAAAGTTTGTTAAAATCTGTGCAATGTACGTAAATCGCCCAGACGGGGAATTTTTTTTTATTAACAAAAGACTTGATTTAATGACAAATCCTATATTTCTTGGGACCTCCCAGTAGCCTCATTTCTATTGGGCCTCTTTTACACAAGTGGCCCGGGGTGGTTAAAGGTAGTCGAATCATGGTTTTACTGCCCATCTAAAGTCCACACTACAGCTAGGGGGGTCGGCTGTTATGTGTCATAGCAAATTTAACATAGCATGTCAAATTGACAGATGCCACTGCCGGTTAAACACTTCCATTCAACTTGCATTTGCAGCTCATTAGTCCCATTGTAAATTGCTGGCTTGCCTCCTAAACTCCTGGCAGTAGCTGCCAGGCCTCAGAGAATGGGCTACTTTGTATTTTACCTTGTAGTTGCTTGCCTTTATGTACCTTATGCACATTTGTGCTTCTTCCTACTACAGGATGTAACCGAGTGGATGGTGTAATCTTGTAGTGGTTTAGCTCTCCTCATCAGATCTCATGTGAAATCTAATAGCCCTCCTGCTCTTTCAATGTCTATCAGTTCAGTAATGTCAGTAAATTAAAAAAAATGCCAGCTGCTACAGTAAAAATAGATTCATTGGTTCTCATTGACTAGTGGAATGATAAAGATGCACTTCTGTCAGTTTAGAAAAAAAGCTTTATGATGTAGATGGGGGAACTTGAACCTACTTTCTCAGTACTTGTTTTACATTCAGGCATAGTTGTAATGCACTAAACCTGTTTTCTCAATTGCACATTACAGTACACCGCATCTAAATCAGATTTTGGTTAGGTTGCTTTCTCTAAGTGATTGGATATTGGCATACAAAAGCTGTAAGTGTAACCCCAGTGTATACCATCTCTACTCCCAGGTGTTCTTTGCTGCTTTCCTTAGGTGTACTACTACTCTGCTCTCAAAGAAGCAAACCTTTTTCCTTTGTTTACGGATGTTTTTTCTATCAAGTCTGCAGCTTCACAATAGCCACTGTGGCCTTTGGTGGCTTTGCCACAGTACAGTCTGCATCTGGATTGCTGCATACTCCTTCTGAGACGCGCCATATTTTCTATACCAGGGAGCCATGGAAAGAGCTCAGGCAAACGTTCTCTGCCGAAGGCCCGCATAACTCAACCTCAATGACGATGCTTTTCCTTGCGTCAGAGCAGGACCTGATTCTAGAGCTGCAACTAACGATTATTTTCATAATCGATTAATCGGCCGATTATTTTTTCGATTAATCGATTAATCGGATAAAATCATTAAAAAAACGTAATGTGGAATTTTTTCGTTTATTTAACAGTAATAATGAAAAAACATGTTATACTCAAACGGCAGATTAAAAAACGTTTAACATTAACATTACACAACTTTGCAGCAGTACTATTCCTACCCGGGAACACCAATGCTGGGGCACTATTCCTCCCGGGAACACCAATGCTGGGGCACTATTCCTCCCGGGAACACCAATGCTGGGGCACTATTCCTCCCGGGAACACCAATGCTGGGGCACTATTCCTCCCGGGAACACCAATGCTGGGGCACTATTCCTCCCGGGAACACCAATGCTGGGGCACTATTCCTCCCGGGAACACCAATGCTGGGGCACTATTCCTCCCGGGAACACCAATGCTGGGGCACTATCCCTCACGGCAGGGCTTGACAAATTTGCTTGGAATCTAGGAGCCAGCTAAAAAAGTTAGGAGCCAGAAAATGCGCCCCGTCCCGACGAGCTTGCGCGCAGAAGCGAACACATACGCGTGAGGTATCACCGCGATTGTTGGAGCGAGAGCAATAATTCTAGCTCTAGACCTCCTCTGTAACTCAAAACATGCAACTTGTATTTTTTTTAAACGTCGCCTATGGAGATTTTAAAGGGTAAAAGTTTGACGCCATTCCACGAGCGGGCGCAATTTTGAAGCGTGACATGTTGGGTATCAATTTACTCGGCGTAACATTATCTTTCACAATCTAAAAAAAAATTGGGATAACTTTACTGTTTTATTTTTTAATTAAAAAAAATAAAAAATCCAAAAAAAGTGCGCTTATAAGACCGCTGCGCAAATACGGTGTGACACAAAGTATTGCAACGGTCGCCATTTTATTCTCTAGGGTGTTAGAATAAAAAATATATATAATGTTTGGGGGTTCTAATTATAGGGAAGGAGATGGCAGTAAAAAATAACATTACAGTTGCTGTTTAACTTGTAATGTCAAACGGCCACCACCAGATGGCGCCAGCTCACAGACTCGCGGCGATCGCGCGGCGGAGGTGGTTGGGGCGCACGGAGACACAGGATCCTGTGCCTCCATGCTCCCCCGCTGCTCGATCGCGGCGGGCCCGCGGCAAACGGTAATTGAGGCCGCGGCTTTGAATGGGCGGAAGGGCGGACCGATTAATCGATAATGAAAATCGTTGACAACGATTTTCATTATCGAATATTATCGATAATATCGATTAATCGTTTCAGCTCTACCTGATTCTAACATTAAACTCCGCATCTGACTATCTCCAGTGTGCAACAAGTGACTTACCTGACTGAGGCATATTTTTTTGCAGCTATGTCACAATTTCTCAGGCAACATTGCTGTCCAGGGCTACAAAATGGCAGACCCTTTAAAGGTTTTTTGTCTACTCCTAAACTGGAACCTGATATGCCCAGGCTAGAAGAGGCGGATATGGCATGAAGAGGACCCAGAGTCAATGTCTGAGGCTGGAAAAGCTTTCTCAACCCTAGATTCCTATACACCTGACGATGTGGCGTCATTTCAGATGCTTAAGCTATTGGTTGGGTGATCAACTTCCAAAAACCTGCCCTCCAACTTTCTGTTACCTAAAATAGTTGGGTCTGATTCTAGACACATCCCATGTAATGTTGTGCTTCCAAAGAAGAAACTGCTTTCTCTTCATGGAGATCCCTCTCTGAGATTGTCTTTGGGAGTTCTGGGTCTCATGCTAGCCTCCTTTTTGAGGCTGGTCTATTCGTCGCAATTTTGTTTAAGACCTCTCCTCCACAACATCAAATTTTCTTTTTGGTTGTCACCTCTGTGCAACATGTCTTGAGTTGACAGCCTTCCCATGGTGGTTTTCTGCTTCCCCCTTGTGTTCGCTCCAAAACCAAAGATTTCTCTCCACTGCCTGAATGTATAAAGCACTGTGCAAATGTACCTCTGTTAGGCATTCAGATTCAGTTTCGTTCTTGAGGGTTCCTTTTAGGGGACATCCAGCCTCTTGTTCCACCATTGCCTGGGGGATTAGACAAGTGATCACACAAGCCAAGAGTTTGAAGGATAAGATTTCTTCCTTTCCTTCTAAGCCATTCGCTACTAGATCTGTCAGTGCTTCATAAGTTGTTTGTTTTTTTTTTTTTAATTCGGGCACCAGTTTCCCAGATTTGCAAGACTTCTGTCTGGTCTTCCGTTTACATGCTTGCGTTTTTTTTTGTTTTTTTTTACCAGATGGCCGTCCATAGCTTAAATCAGGCACACACTACTTTCAAATTCCCCTGTGCTGGAGCCTCCAGTGCCAGCCATCAAGAGTCAGATCTCACTTTTTTTTAAATAAATGAAGCAAATAGCTGCCCTGCAATGGTGTTGGATGTTTCATACATCTTTTTTTTTTTTTGCAATAATTTTATTGTGCCAAAAGATAACCGTGCAATGAAAACAGGTAAAAGAGGTGTAAATGCGGACGCAGCCGCTACTACAAAGGAGTTGAGTATATAACACGCATATGAAGTCGTACAATATAACGTTCCAGACCGGTCGTTTACGCACGTGATGGTGGGTCATGGAAAGAGCATATGGAATGAGACCAAGGTAAACGACCAATAGGGCTTGAGGCCCACCACCTACGGCCTGGATATGTGAGATCACATATTGATGTTGTCTAGTGACAGAAGACGCGGCGCTAGTGCCCGTCGGGAGGAGGGAGGGGGCGAAGGTGTGTACTAGGGTGAGCTATACAGGGGCCGCGGAGCACAGGACCTCGAGGGTCCGCGGCACACTTGTAGTGCAGGGACCATGGAGGGAAACATGTGGGAGGGTAGAGTGGTTGTCCCAGGTAGGGGGGGCCCAGGGGGGGGGCGGTATTCTGTGGTTGGGGATGTGATCGGGAAAGTGAGGGTTCCCCCACAGCCCTCGGCCAGCTCCTAAGAGATTAACTGTTTGTAAACATCAGTCGAGGTAAAGTGAATCCAGCTAGCCCAGGAGTCAGTGTATTTAGAGGGTGTGTCATGAGCCTGATGTATCAGATTTTCTATTTCTGAAGTTAGGTTTATACATCTGAACCAGTCTGCTATAGTTGGAGGGTCTGAAGACCGCCATTTCACGGGAATGCAGAGTTTTGCAGCATTGACTAAATGCATTGCTAGTTAATGGAAATAGGTCCTTGAGGGTATGTTAGAGTGGTGGAGCAGAAACTGCGCCGATGAAAGATCCAAGTCATAGGTCTTTATTGATTTGATGATGCGATGGACTTCAGTCCAAAACGGCTGTATTTTAGAGCATGACCACCATATGTGCAGTAGGGAGCCCGGTTCGGCTCCACATCTCCAACACGTTGGGGAAACAGAGGGGTAGATGGCATGTAGGCGCAAGGGAGTTTTTTACCATCTCGAGAACACCTTGAAGGCATTTTCCTGAGCGTGTACATTGACCGTCCCTTTGTGAATGCAGGAAAACACAGCCTCCCAGTTCTGGTCTGTTAGATCAATGGAGAGTTCTGCTTCCTATTTTTGGCTGGCCCAGTTATCTTTAGGTTTGCAGACAGGGAACAGTAGGGTGTAAGTAAGAGAGACAAGGTGGGTCAAAGATTCGGTGCTCGCGCACAACGTTTAAAAGGGAGTTAGTTTGCGAGACCAGTTTGGTTTTGGGCGTGGGTTGTCAAAGTGTCTGAGTTGAACATAAGTCCAGAATGGGAATGATTGATTCCTCATCCTGGACATAAGGGTTTCGTAGGAGAGTAGACGATCGTTTTTGAAGAAATGTTGCGCACGCATTTGGGCGTGGGGCCAAGTCTCTGTTAAAAAGGTGCGGGAGTTTCCTGGAGTGAAATCTGGGTTGCATCTAATCGGGGTCATAGGGCCTTCATACATCTTTTTGTTGAAACTGGACATAGCACACGGCAGCACTGCCTGGGATTGCATTACTTTTACCGTGTTTCGCCTACATGCGCTTGGTCACGGAGATCAAACCTGTTTGAGAGTGACGTGTTTAGTCGCGTGCTCCACGTGGGGCTGACATTGAGCCCTGGTTCACACTGGGCCGCGGGAGTGAAATCGCGCGATTTCAGCTGATTTCACTCCCTCTGGCAGTCCCGATTTCGGCGCGATTTAGGAGACATCTGTGCAGGTTTCTGCACAGATGTCAATGTAAATCGCGTCCTGAAATCGCAAAAAGTAGTACAGGAACTACTTTTTGAAATCGGTGCAGCGCCGCAGATGCGGCGTCGCACCAATTAGGGCGGTGTCATTGCCGGCAATTGCCGCCGATTTGTAATGCGATTTCACATGTGAAATCGCATCTCAAATCGAACTAAATCATACCCAGTGTGAACCTGGGCTGAAGTGCAACTGTCTGCTTCCTCATTTAAAGTCCTTTGGTTTAATTCACTAAGCTAATGTAATGTGTGCTGTAGCAGCTTCTGTCTTCTTTCTTGAGTGTTGAAAAAATAACTAACATCACAGGGCTGAAAATATGATCACTATGCCAAATAACATGTTGGGTTTGCAAGACATCCAAGTTGTAAACCTCTAGAAGAAAGTTAGCAATAGCATCTCCCATATAGCTTTTTCCATAATGATTTGATTGTTTTTTTTTTTTCTTTTTTTGTAGGACATTCTGTACCAGCAGTCCTCCAGAACACTTTTCATGCACAGGCCTGTGAAGAGCTGTTTAAACACTTGTGCATAAGTGGAACACCAAAGATAAGACTGCACACTGGCTTGCTCTTGGTGCAGCTCTGTGGTGCTGAAAGATGGTGGGGCCAGTTTCTTTCCAATGTTTTACAAGAACTATACAACTCAGAGCAGTTGTTGATCTTTCCTCAGGACCGGTGAGTGATAATTTTAAATATGTATGCATTGTACTGCTTGTAGATAGGTTAGTGGGTGATTCACACCATCAGTGTTTACCTATGACCTAAAATATCAGTTTTTGGATGCACATACATTTAAGTTGTTGCAACCAAATATCAATTGGAAAAAACGTTGCCGCTGCTGTAAGCAGACCAGAAATAGTGGCTAGATGTGAGGGAAATAATGGGGAATAAACCATTTAAAGGATCAACATTCAGAGGGAAGAGGAAGCTCCCACTATGTAGGTCCTGAGTTAACAAACTCAAAATGTCTACCCTCAATATACAGCCCTTAAATATAATTATTGAAAAATCTTTCAAATATGAAAAAAGACTCGGTATTCCCCATAAAAGGAGGTGGGAGCTATTGGTATCACCATATAGCAATAACTGAGAAATAAAAACCTGATTTTGTTCTTAACCACCCATTTTTCTAAGAATGTTTCAACTCGCTGAACTGACTGTAAAAAGTTTATTGGTTACAAAAAAAAATGTATGTATAAAACATTGGTACCACACAAGCTCATTTGCACCATTCAAAACCAAAACCTCCACCTCACACAAAATCCAGCTATAATTGCCAGTTACCAAATAATGGTATCAAATCCCATCAATAAATTGCATAACTGTTGTGGGGATAAAGTGACCTAATGATCCTGCAGGGTCATATACATTAAGGATGCTCCAGCTCATAAGTAGTGATCACATTTTAGGAGTCTACCAGTTGAATTAAGAAAGTAAGATGGGGATAACTCTGCAGTGAATGAATAGAATTCACATAATGCAGTGGTCTAGAGAGGGCTACGGAGTCAAATCTTAGGGATTGTAAAGTCCCCCCCCCCCCCCCCTAAAAATAACAAACATGTTATACTTACCAGCTTTGTGGCAGTGGATTTTCAGCGTAGCCTGGATTCCTCCTCCTTGGGTCCTTCTTCTGTGATCCTGACCCCTCCTGTTCAGTGCCCCCACAGCAAGCGGCTTGCTATGGAGGCACCCGAGCCAAGTCGCAGCTCCGTCTGTCCATTCAAACATGGAGCCCTGACCAGCCCCCTCTCTCTCCTGATTGGCTAGCTGACTTTGATTGCAGCGACAGCCAATGGCAGTGCTGTCTCGGCCTATCAGGAGGAAGAATCTCGCACGGCTGATACACTTGTGGAGATTGCTGGACAGAGAGGGGCCTCAACTAAGTGTGAGGGGGGCTGCTGCACACAGAAGGCTTTTTATCTTCATGCATAGAATGACACAGTATAGTACATCATAATCAATCAATGATCACGCTCTAAGGCCTGACCCGATTAGCCAAAAAAAAAAAAACACATATGGTGACCGAACACCTTACCCCATCAAGTTGTATACTAATAAGACTACTCGATATATTTTTGTAAATTCCTTTTTTCTTGCAGCTCTGGACTCTCTAACGTATACCCTCCTAGGAGAGATTTGTAACCTCCCCAAGTTTTTTAAAGCTATTATCGTTTAGCGCGCGTGTTTTTTTTTTTTTTTTTTATGTATTGGTCTTGTCAATATAGTAGGAATCCAGAGTTAACCGTATATATGGAAACAGAAAAACGGAGTGCACCTCAGAGTCTAAAGGGCTGTTGGTTAATGAATACATTATGCACTCACATGTAATGTCAGCTTGTAATCTGGGGAGGTCTTGACATCTCTAGCAGAGATCGGCTGGGAAGTTGCTGAGTGGTGAGAGAGAAGCACTGGGAGAAGCCAGTGGCATGGTGTTCATCCGTGTCTGGGTGTATTTGGCTTACCTGGCACTCTTCTGATACGCAGAGTTCGGCCAGGAAGCTGATGGGCAGATGCAGACCGAGTGCTTTGGTTGGGAAAACGGAGCTGTGTGCAACATGGTAGAGCGGCGCGGTTTGTGTCCTCGGCTGGCTTGGTGAGGTGATGTCGCTCTATAAGGGGGCGTTGTTGCACGTTTTGGGGCTCCATCTTTGTCAAGCCATAAAGAAAGGGGGCGTATTGTCTGCATCATTGAAAGCATCCCATTCGAGTACATAGGAGCAGAATGCTTCTCTCACCACCCAGCAGCTTCCCGGTTGATCTCTGCACAACACCAGCCACTTGCCTGACGATTTCTGCTAGAGATGTCAAGACCGCCACAGATGACATTTCCTCTATTACATGTGAGTGCAATATTCATTACTTAATAGCTGTTTCCACCCCTCTACACTCAGAGGCGTCCTCTGTTTTTGTGTTTGTTTTTTTTTTTTTGGTGTGCAAGCAAATATTCCTGTTTTTTAGATTTCGAATTGAGATCCTATGTCAATACAATCCTGAATAGATTACCTCAATGCTTTGTTTTTACTTTCTGTTTGCAGAGTCTTCATGCTACTTTCTTGTATAGGCCAAAGATCCCTCAGTAATAGTGGAGTCTTGGAAAGTTTATTGAATCTGCTGGACAACCTTTTATCACCTCTACAGCCACATTTACCTGTTTATAGGCGTGTTGAGGGTAAGAGCCTTTTCATGTATGGGTTAGCTTCTTCTCTCATATGATTTTTCTGTTTCAAGTTTGTTACAAATTTAGTTTATTGCCAAGTTACTTGCAGATGATGAATTTGAATACAATTTAGATGCGTTCAGAGTGTTTCTTCTCTCTGGACTCATGCACATGGGTGGAAAAAATACTGCTGTTAGGGGCATCCTTTTTTTCCCCCCCCATGAATGGTTTTGCATGGTATTTGAGGTGATGCACATGCAGGCATTTATGCATTTATTTGCACTCAGCGCAAGGGCAAAAAAAGCTCCAAAGCTGCCTTTTGAAAAGGAGTGTATGAGCCTGAATTTATTCCATATAACAAATATCCTAGCCAATAGAGTAACTACACTCATATGCTGAAAAATAGTGTTAGACACGACATTAGAGGAATTTTGACTGAAAGTTCTGATTGTTATTTTCTCTGTTCTGTAAACGCTGAAAAAATGTCAAACGCCTGTAAAAGTGTCGTGTGTTTTTTTTTTTTATAAAGCCCAGTGTACACAAGGCCCAAATGTTCAAAGCAAAGCTCCATCAGTGCTGATATTTGTATTCTGACCGCTAAAGATCTGGAATCGGGAACACTTTTTTATTTTGAAGGACGCAAGAATTGTGCCACCTGCAGAAGGATTGGACATTTGCAAACCAAATATAAATTGTATGCAAGTCCAGATATTGCCTGCTACTCCCTGCATGACATCTTCTTTTTGCTAGTGTCTGAGGCGAATGGATGTCTTCTAGTCTATCCAATCTTTTCTAGCTTTTTTTTTCCTCCCCCTATTTAGATTTCTTCAGTGGCTTTAACCAAGATTTCTCACTGCTTCGCTAATTGAGCTGGTCTCTGCATCTGTCTGAATCTGCCTTTCTTCAGCTTGGCTTTGGAATGCCATAACACTGGACTGGACATTTTTAGGGCTAACCTGAAATGTGACATTCGGGCGCTGTTTTGCGCTCCATACCTTGGTGTACAGGTTAAAGTTATCCCACAGGGTGCTTTCCAGGTCCAGAGCCAATGTACTGCCTCAGCAATCGAGACAGTTTCTGAAGAAACACTTTGCCAAGTAGGACTGGTTGGGTTGAAGCCTAGGACGCTGCCTAGCTACTGCTGGATTTACAGTGAAAGGGGGTTAATGAAGAGTGTCCAAGATCGGTATGAAGCACTCTTTTCCGCCATTCAGCATGGTGAGCCCTATGCCGTTGCTGTTTCTGCTATGGAAAGCACCACATAGAACTCTCATCTCTACGTTGTTCTCATGCTAGCCAACAGAGGCATGATCACATTAGGCCACCTGGTACCTGTCGGGTTTGTGCGTACCCGAGGCCTTGCCTCACACTTGAAACTTGGTTTCATCACTGCCACTTGAGTGCAAAATATATATACATATACGCAAGGGTGAAGGTCCCACTGCTTCAGCGCACCCCAGCCCATACTCTAATGGTTCCTGGGGTGTCTTTTCAGTATCCTCCAAGTGTGCAGATGCCTACTATCTGAATTTCAGTGACCCTATATTTATAGCATCTACAGCTTTGGAGTTTCCATCTGTCGGATGAAACCCTACCCTGCTGTCATGGATCTCTACCACAGTTACTTAGGACTTGTGGCATAGTTCACCCAATTCCTTGCAGATTCTGCCTTTAGAGATTTTAGGCACCCTTCAGGCACTATTTCCTGCAGAATCTACCTCTGACCTTTCCATGCCCTTCAAATAGGCTGGGCCTTCAGGTGCTGTGACCAGCATGACTTTTTGAAGAGGCTGTTTTTGAGACCCCAGTCTCCTGCTATCACCTCCGAATTACCGGTGTTGAACCTTATTGATGCAGTGTGTATTATGCTACATTTTGAGAATTAGCCTGATCTCTCCAGCTGTGGGTCTTTCAGAGCTCGTACAGTTGTAAAGACCTGTATCTGCTACTTGGGATGTTTATGCTAATTGAAAGTACCCTGAAGGGTTTTGGGCTGACCTTTTAAGGATCCTACTGACCAGCAGTGCAGTTCCTCAAGTCCGAGTTTTTCTTGAAAGGTCCTGCCATTTTTCAATTATTTGCTGGAATAAGGCCACAGCCACAAAGAGATTAGATCTCTCAAAAGGCATTTATCCACCAGTAAGGGGGTTATTTACTAAAGGTAAATCCACTTTGCACTACATGTGCAAACTGCACTTGAAATTGCACTCAAAGTGCACTTGCTGTAGATCCGAGGGGGACGTGCAAGGAAAATAATACAGCATTTTAGCTCGCACTTGATTGGATGATAAAATCAGCAAAGCTTCCCCTCATTTCAGATCTACCCCTCACCCCTCACTTCCAGTGCACTTTGCGCATGCACTTGTAGTGCAAAGTGTATTTGCCTTTCGTAAATAACCCCCTAAGTTGGATCCTTTTTTAGTTGAGCTTGTGGAACATTTGTCTGAAGCCTTACACATCCAGTTGGGTTATGTCAAGTGTCTAAACTTGTGTCCCATATGGATATGATGTCTGCATATACACGGATCACTCTGTTTAAAGCGGACCTTCAGAGAGAGAGAGAGAGGGAGAGAGAAGGTGGACAAGTCATACGAGGGCCAATGAGAGCTGCAGCACTGGAGGCGTGTCTGTGTAAATACAGCAAGTGAGCAGGCAGCAGCTTAAGCTGCCCACAGTTAAAATGGTTGCTGCCAGACTCGGTGAAAGGAGATTTCTACAGCATATTTGGCAAGTACAGAATCGCAGTGTATATATAAAATATACAAAGTGGTTGGGGGGAAGCTTCAAAATGGCAATGTTTTTCTTACAAATTTATGTGCAGTTCCTCTTTAAGGTGCTTGATGCTGATGCCACATTCAAGGAGTGTCTGACTTACTAGGCCTTTTAAGAGGAGATGTCTCCATGGACCACCCAAACGTTTTGCCAGAAAACTTCCCAGTGAGCCAGCAAAATGAAAAACACGACCTAAACAGGTTGCGTCATTTAACAATGTGTTGCACTACATTTGACAATGTGTGGAAACACTAATATTTGAGAGTCTAGGTTTGAGTACATACAGCAAATTAAGAGCAAGTATACTTGCTCTTAAGGGCAGGCATGTCTGGAGGCAGCTGCTCCTTTTTCTTTTGCACACAGATCAATACTCCTTTCCTGATCCTCCTTGGTTCCCCTCATGCCTGGATCCCTTGCTTCGACTCCCTTGTCAGTTTTGGACTCTAGAGCTGTACACCACCTGGGCCACCAATTCCTTCCTAGGATAATTCCTGACCCTTTGGACATGAGGCCCTTAGTGGTACCTCGTGCCCCTCAGCTTCCTCTTTTGCCAGTGGGACTTTCTGACTTATGTCCACTCGGACTAGCTTTATCTTTCCCTCACATGGCTAGGATTAGTCTAGTATGGACCGTGTTTTTACCTGGCACTTTTTAATACCATCCCTATTGTTAGATATTCAGTAGATCTCCTACAAAGGATAGGTTTTGAGAACCCTATCCCCACAAAGGGCTTAATGCTGTAAGCCTCTGTACATAAAGAACAGATTCTAAGTGTGCCTCGGACCCTGCGTGGCAGATTATGCTTGTCAGAGGAGAACCCCGTGTCAAGTCAGATTGTTGGCAAGCATAGCACATCAGTCTTCTGTTGCAGTAATCCTCAGAATTGAGAAGGAATGCTATAAGGACTTTGGGAGACCCCTCCACCTAGGGGTTAAGTCCTCTTGGCTAATTTCCAGCTGATCTTGAAAGGTCTTTGGGCACTTTTTCCACTCAAATCGCTGTGCTGATAAAATGATGACTGACATTATGCTGGATCTTTGGGTTCATGTGCATGCCTAGAATTATGGAGTTGGATAGACGGGCTTGTTCTTCAGCCGATTTCTCCTCTGGTTTTCTTGGAGGCACAGATTTGCATACCAAAGAGGAAGTTCATCTTTAACAGTGAGGCTTAGATCTACCTTCATTAACCTGCTTATATTTGTGGCAGTGCTTATCCTGCTTAATCCTTCACCCATAGTTTTTTTTTGTGGAATCAAATGTCTGTTCTCCTGTGGGCTATGGAAGTCACCTTTAACTACTTGCTGGGTGTTGTGTTCTAACTGCTGCTTTGTTTTGTTTTCCTTGATAAGTGTAGCTTAGATGTGGAAGTCTTGTGTCCTTATCCTATGCAGTCAGAAATAACATTGCTAGGACTTTCTCACTTAGATCAGCTGGTTTTTCTCACCAGGCCCTTGTTTGTCTTCGATTCCTCATAGGCATCTATTCCATCTGGGGCTTCACCCCATTCTTTTAGGACCACTTGAAGTTTGTGTTTTTTTTTTTTTTCCTTTTACCATTTATCCTTTATCCTATCTGAAAATGTTCATGTTCCAGCTATTTTTTGGTGGGTTGTGGTTGATCAGCTTCTCGCTTGATCTAGTTTTCAGTGTGTCCTTGTGCATGGAATAGTTCCCTTCTGAGGGTACAACCTATCCTGGTTTTGAGCATCAGGTATTTTCGGTGTCCTCTCTGGTTGGATGGGCACGTTCACCTATAGGTTAGCGGGCTCAATCTCCTCAAGCTCTCGGACTGAAAGAAGTCCCCAATGATTTTTGTTGGGCTGTCGATGTTGTTGCTAACTCTACCCAGGTAAAGCATGATACACACCATCAGATTATCTGCAGATTTTTGTCTTCAGGTTTACCAAAACTATGTAGTACAAGGGCCTGCCTGATTGCATACAAATTGACCTCATATTGTATGGTTTTGGTAAATCTGAAGACAAAAATCTGCAGAAAATCTGATGGTGTGTATGGGGCTTTAGACTGTTTTTGGGACATTCTAGCTGCATCTGAGTTCCTGTGTTCCTTACACAATGGACATGGGTCCATTCTGTGCTTACGTTCATGCACTTGGTACTGCTTGCTACAAACTGAAGCATGCTGTAGGATTGGTTATCCTGGACTGACATATTATATATGTGTGTGTATTCTTCTTATTATTTTTTAACCCATGGTAAGTAAAAAGATGAAAAATCCTTGGTAAATTAAATCTTAGTGACGTTTGAAGTAGCAGTTTTTTTTTATAAAAGCATACTGTGAGGTATAATACATTTTTGTTTTCTGCAATAACCTGTGAATATTTCTGTAGGGGTCCTGGACATTCCTATGATAAGTTGGGTGGTCATGCTGGTTTCTCGTTTGCTGGATTATGTTGCAACAGTAGAGGATGAAGCTGCAGCTTCAAAAAAAAACTTAAATGGAAAGGATAGAGAACGTTTTATGTCAGGTAAGGAATTCATTAGTCGTTTGTACCCACATCCTGTGTAGATGGCTTTTTTTTTTCTTTTTCATACTAATCTGGGTAAAATTCTTCCTATGTGGTCCTCATTTTTCATGATATAAATGGATCAAGGTAGGCAGCCTTGGCACTCCTGTTGAAACTAGTTAATGTATTTGAAACTACATATCCCATTATGCTTCTGCCTCTGGAAGTCATGCCTGTGGTGGTTTGGTTTTGCAGTGCCTCATGGGATTTGTAGTTAAAGTAAATGAGGCTGCATTACCTCTGATATTTCACTTTTTTTTTTTTTTTTTTTTTTTTTTAATCAGTGCAGATGTTTTCATGGATGCTTATTTTTGTGTGGCTCATACAACAAATATGTTAATCCTCTCTAAAGTCCTCTTTATTTTATTTTTTGGCTTTTTTCACTTGATTTGGTCACCAACACCCCTACTGTATTCGTGCCCCCACTGTGGATGAAGGTGCACAGTGGCACTTTTGGGCAGTCACATTTTTAATCTGGGGGAGGAGGGGACTGTTAGATTTAGATACAACTGATAATTGAAGCCAAACTCAACCAAACCTTTATCCAAAAACAAAAAACCTGTTTGATGTAACTGGTTATAAAGGTTTTACTGTACATGGGTAAATAAAAGCTGGTCATTGTAAGCACCCATGCCAGTGTTGAAAGGTTTGTCTCAACCCTCTAACTGCTCCATCTGTGGAATACCTTGTTCTTTTGAAATAACACCAGAATTATGGGGCAGGATTACCAGGTAAAAAATAGAGAGGTTAAAAAAGAAAACGAAATGTAGCCACAATATCTAAGAATCGGTAAGCTGCAATATAATGGTTTACTTTTGGGTTTAATACTGCTAAAATTTCAAGACGCTGTGTTTAACTCGGTCAGTCACATGATTTTGATTTTAAGTTGTTTAAAATGAGGCATTTAACTACTAACAATTAACTCAGAATGAGATAAAATCTTTGAGCTTTTTTTTGTGTGTCTTTTAATTGTATATTCCTTTGCGTAGGGAACCAGTGGAGTTTCATTAACAATAACCTGCACACACAGTCTCTAAACAGATCCTCTAAGGGAAGCAGCAGTTTGGATAGGCTGTACTCCAGGAAGATCAGGAAACAGTTGGTTCACCACAAACAGGTAATCTGTATGGTGTGGAATATATTAGTATGTCGTGTAAAAGTACAGAATTAATAACGTCTGGTCCTTTTCATAAAGTCATTTGTATGGCTTGACAGGTCTATTGATACAATGATTTTTTACAAACGCCATCCATTGCTTTTAAATATATGCACATACATGTTTTCTTATCTTTGGAATTATTAAAGTCAAACTGTGTCGGGGTTATGAACATTCTAATTCTTAAATCTGGCAGCCTTCCACACGTCTAATCTCTATAGACTATGGGAGATCACTGTCCGTAGTTCTGAATGTCCATAGTCCGACCAAAGTTATATCTTAAAGCGGAGTACCGGCCACAGGTTTATTTATTTTTTAGGCATCCATCATAATGCTTTATTTACCCAAATAACGTTTATAGATGTTTGCTAGTGGGTCTGAACATATTGTTTTTTATACTTGCTATTAATAAAATCCTTGCGATTATTGCACGTGCATGATGCTCCGGCAGCCACAGCGCCGATTGTTTAGAAAGTTGCCATAACAATGGCCTTCTACTGCGGAAGGTCCAGCCCCGTTGTAATGGTAACCGCCTTTAAATCGGGTCATTTCCTGTCGGGGAAATTAAACAATTTCTGCTCACAATACTGCCCACTGGCTCCTGGGAAATGACTTGCATTTCTCAGCACAGGCGAGGAAGAAAGTGACAAGGAGCGCCGTGGACCAGGAAGTGGCAGATTAGGAGCCACTACATAGCAACATGGCGTTTCTATTAAGGGAAAAAAAATTCCCTCACAAATTTTTCTTAATACTATTAAAGGTCTGTGAATATGCAAAAAATGTTTTCAGGTTGAATCTCTGCTTTAAGGTGTATTTAAAGTGTAATAACATTTTTGCAGCCAAATTTGGATACCAACTACTTTATATATGTTACATGTTCTTCATTCACATAACATAACTTTTAAAATATTCAAAATGGCAGATTGATCTTTTTAGAGGCTTTTTTTCTGGAATCTAGCATTGAAAAATCCCACTTGCTTCTGTTGATGTATAAACAGGCCGTCTTTGCTATAATTAACTCTGTCTGTACTGTGCTGGCAGCTCTCCAAAATTGTATCCATTTGACCATGACCCGTGTTATCAAAGGGTTAAAGATTTTAGAAGCTGAGCTTCTCTATTGTATGTTACCTGCTTGCCACTTGCCTGCAGTATTTACCTAGCACATGCACACTGGGACGCAGCGGATCGTGGTGCTTGGTACCAGACCACTGTGAGCATCGGGTGGTATCCTGTGAGTGCTATGACAATCATAGCGATCTCGATATGTAAGCAGGCTGTCATGAATGGCTTTCATTCATAAATAGATTGCTTACTTTTGTGATGATACAGGGTGCAGTGATAGGCCCAAGTACCATGTGACAGCTGTGGGCCAATCACTGCACCCTGTACCATTTGAGTAGCTGTGGCCAATTGCAGCATTACAACAGTAAGCAAAACATATTTTAAGTGTTAACAGGACGTCAACCAACATAAATACTGTCTTCCATAACTAAGTGCAGCTGCCCATTTTATTGTGAGCACCTAAAAATATTAAACAAAAATTACCCGCTACTCCATTAAATGGATGAGGATAGTGTAAAAATGTACACGCCATAAAATTATTAACCACTTGCCCACCGGGCCTGTTTTTCAGATTCGGTGTTTACGAGACTAAAACTGTTTTTTTTTGCTAGAAAATTACTTAAACCCCCCAAACATTATATTTTTTTTTTTTTCTAACGCCCTAGAAAATAAAATGGCAGTCATTGCAATACTTTTTGTCACACCATATTTGCGCAGCGGTCTTACAAGCGCACTTTTTTTGAAAAAAAAATAAGACAACAATAAATTTGGCCCAATTTTTTTATATATTGTGATAGATAATGTTACGCCGAGTAAAATGATACCCAACATGTCACGCTTAAAATTGCGCCCGCTCGTGGCATGGCGTCAAACTTTTACCCTTAAAAATCTCGATAGGCAACGTTTAAAAAATTCTACAGGTTGCATTTTTTGAGATACAGAGGAGGTCTAGGGCTAGAATTATTGCTCTCGCTCTAACGATTGCGGCGATACCTCACTTGTGTGGTTTGAACACCGTTTTCATATGCGGGAGCTACTCGCGTATGCGGGAGCTTCTGTGCGCGAGCTCGTCGGGACGGGGCGTTTTACATTTTTTTTTTTTTTTGTTTTCTTATTTATTTTAAATTAGTTTATAATTTTATACATCGAAATAAATAAAAAATAAAAAATTATCACTTTTATTCCTATTACAAGGAATGTAAACATCCCTTGTAATAGAAAAAAGCATGACAGGTCCTCTTAAATATGAGATCTGGGGTCAAAAAGACCTCAGATCTCATATTTAGGCTTAAATGCAAAAAAAGAAAAAGAAAAAAAAAAAAATGTAATTTTTCAAATCTCAGAAAAAAAAGTTTCTTTAAGACGCTGGGCGGGACTGACGTTTTGACATCACTTCTGCCCAGCAGAGCTATGGGGGACGGGTGGGGGCGATTTTTTCCCTCACTCGTATCCCAACACAGCCAGCAAGAGGACCCGATCGCCTCCGCCGCTACCGACGGCTCCGGTAAGCGGCAGAGGGCGCGGGAGAGCGGCGGGAGGGGCCCTCTCCCGCCACCGATAACGGCGATCTTGCGGCGAATCCGCCGCTGGTACCGCCATTATCGTGTACAGCACTGCCCACGGAAAAGATGGATATCTCGGTTGTGGCAGCAGCTGCTGCCGTTACCGAGATATCCATCTTTAAAATCATGACGTATTTTTCCTATGACACCGTGGGCAAGTGGTTAAACAAGTATTGCGCAATAAATAAAAATTGTCCAAAGTTTTGTGTAATGTCCATGCAAATAAAAGTAATTCCAAACAAAATGTGTCCTGATTTTCCTTCCTTTGAGCAAAATGATGTGCTCCACCACATGTGGTAAGTTTACATAACTTACCAGGCTTCTTTAGTCAATAGGCCTGCCAGGCCGTTCAATTCAAACCACTAGCAGAGAAAGATGTGTCCAGTAACATTAAAGGCTTCGAGCAGGTATACTCTCATAGATGACACATATACACTCGGAGAGAGAATGCTTTCAAATTGTAGTAATCTTTAGAAAGCTCAATCTAAAATATATAAACTTGCATAAGATTGTGCCTGGAAGGCACCAACAGACAGCGTTGTATCGTCTAGGTCCGCACACAGCTCCTCACTATTCCTGAGCCTAGTTGCATCCCACGGACTAGAAGTGACGCAAGAACCTGAAGTGACGGCCAAGCCACCATGCATTTACTAAACATGCAACTTCAGGAAGCTTAGCCGCTGCCATCTTATTGGAGTCTTAAATACCCCATAAACGGATCTAATGCGATGATGTGATTGTTGCTTAAGAACTTTCCTTAACGGCATAAACAACCAGAATTGTGGTCAGACATCTAGGTGTGTTGTGTTCCCCCCCCTGCAGCAAAAATTAACAAGTGTTAAAACAAATATAAAAATATAAGATTAGATATAAATGTCCTAAGGACAAAATACTATTTCTTACACGATAACCAATCTTAATGTATGAGAGCCATGGCTAACTGAAAATACTGTAATATTCACCAATAGACTTTAGGCGAAATGGAATCTTATAAAAGTTTAATAGTATATAAAACAAATTATGTGTACCCATGTAATTTTAAAAAACGCCAGCATCTAGTGGATGCTAAAATCATTGCAAGGCAGTAGTAAGTAAGCCGTCATGAACGGAAAGCCATTTGTGAAAGTTAAAACTATTGCTTATGTTATAACAGCGATTATTTCTGTTATGAGCAATTACAGTGTACTTGGAAAAAATAAATATGAAAAAAATCTTAGGCCACCTCCCAAAATACAGTGTTAACTAGTCTGACAGGATGTAAAAAAGTTAAGGTTTCCAAAACAGAATAAAATTTGTAAACCATTCTCTCGAATCACACCAAAGTCGTGTGCACAAATTTTGGCACTGCAACTGTATCGAAGGGTGCCATTTTTTTTTTTTTACCATGAAATCTAGTGTGGTTTAATGCACTGTTTGCAACTTGCATTTGAGGTGGTGTCAAGATTGAACGGACACCCACTGCAAATTGCAAGAGCAGTGTGATTTTTTTTTAATGCAGTGCAGGAAACGTTTCACAGATAACCGGGTTTCCTGCACCGCATTAGTGTGAACCTAGGCCTATATATTTTTTAATATACTCCTGATGAGAGTGTTGGCATAAGTCACTTTATTAAGCATTCTTGTGACCTTGTGAAAAAATATTGGTGTCTGCGCTGTGCTAGGGGTATGTGCCACAATAGTGCACGAACCAGGGGGAAGGTCCTAGGAACTAGGTAAATAATGAACAAGTGTAAGCAACATGTGAATACTGAAACACACAAATAAGGATAACACCATAAAATGTTATGACATCCAGACATCAAATGATTTCACGGAGTGAATAATACAAGAGTGGAATAGTGAATAGTCTGTGGTACAAGTCCAAAAAAAAAAAAAATTCCGCGAGTGAAATGCCCAGAGCAGAAAGAAAACTTCCAACATAGAAATGATGCAGATGGAGGCTTCGGTGCAGACACCCCTAGTGCTCTCTAACCGCTCACCTTCCGGCTATGTGCAGATAGCCAAAAAAAAACATTCGAGCAGAGAAAATGCACAGCATTAAGGGATCCACTCCAGCAGAGAGAATGCACAGCAGTAAGGGATTCACTCCAGCAGAGAAAACGCACAGCAGTAAGAGATCCACTCCAGCAGAGAACGCACAGCAGTAAGGGATCCACTCCAGCAGTGAAAATGCACAGCAGTAAGAGATCCACTCCAGCAGAGAAAACGCACAGCAGTAAGGGATCCACTCCAGCAGAGAAAACGCACAGCAGTAAGGGATCCACTCCAGCAGAGAAAAACGCACAGCAGTAAGGGATCCACTCCAGCAGAGAAAATCGCACAGTAGTAAGGGAATCCACTCCAGCAGAGAAAATCGCACAGCAGTAAGGGATCCACTCCAGCAGAGAAAAATGCACAGCAGTAAGGGATGACGACAAAGGATCTCAATGGCAGATGAGCATGTAAAAATCAGAGACACAACATAGCATAATCCTGTGATGGTACTAGAAATATAATGATAAATCACACACACATGCACTCACTTTGTGATCATGAAAGGTGGGCCTATCTCCCACGAACTCAGAGTTCGTACAGGTCCGGTATCAATGCTCAGGGTCCCCCCCAGTCCCGGGAGCACTAGAGCGTGCACGTTTGACGGCTGAGAGACGAGTTCGCTGCTCGTATGGATTTGTGCCCAGTTTTTACCTTGCAAATGTGAGTTTTATTTTTTCTATTGATCTAAATAAACCTTTATACGGCGGTACTTTGCTATGTGCTTCCTCTGTTCTCTCTCCTCACACATCCATCTGCCACCTGCTTGAGATCCACCCATCTGCCTTTTGGCCACTTGGAACTGGAGAAGGGACTGGGGGGACCCTGAGCATTGATACCGGACCTGTACAAACTCGGAGTTCATGGGAGATAGGCCCACCTTTCATGATCACAAAGTGAGTGCATGTCTGTGTGATTTATCATTATATTTCTAGTGCCATCACAGGATTATGCTATGTTGTGTCTCTGATTTTTACATGCTCATCTGCCATTGAGATCCTTTGTCGTCATCCCTTACTGCTGTGCGTTTTTCTCTGCTGGAGTGGATCCCTTACTGCTGTGCGTTCTCTGCTGGAGTGGATCCCTTACTGCTGTGCGTTCTCTGCTGGAGTGGATCCCTTACTGCTGTGCGTTTTCTCTGCTGGAGTGGATTTTTTTGGCTATCTGCACATAGCCGGAAGGTGAGCGGTTAGAGAGCACTAGGGGTGTCTGCACCGAAGCCTCCATCTGCATCATTTCTATGTTGGAAGTTTTCTTTCTGCTCTGGGCATTTCACTCACAGAATTTTTTTTTTTTGGACTTGTACCACAGACTATTCATTATTCACTCCGTGAAATCATTTGATGTCTGGATGTCATAACGTTTTATGGTGTTATCCTTATTTGTGTGTTTCAGTATTCACATGTTGCTTACACTTGTTCATTATTTACCTATCACTTATTTTCTGGTCTAGGACAGATTACCAGGCATCTGCACGCAGTGCCCCCTAGCTGTATTCCCAGACAGTGCAGGAGCCCCTTTCACACATTCTTGTGACCTTGCAAATGCCTCCCTGATGTTGATTTGGAGTAAAGATGCCTGTACTAGATGTCCCCGATGTGAGTTTATTATATCATGTAATAAATTAACTTTTCCTCTAGCAACTCAACTTACTGAAGGCAAAACAGAAGGCTTTAGTAGAGCAGATTGAAAAGGAGAAAATACAGAGCAACAAGGGATCATCTTACAAGCTTTTGGTGGAACAGGCAAAACTTAAACAAGCCACTTCTAAGGTGAAGAAATAACAAACCACAGTTTTTATATATAATGGGGTTATTTAAAGTTTTTCTTACAAGTCTCTGTGCTCTAGATGTACAACTGAACCTAAGGCTCCATTCACACCTGAGCGACAAAACGCCTGTCGCCCGACGCTCGTGCCGCTGGAGGGGAAAAATCCCATTCATGTCTATAGAGATGGTTCACATCTCTGAAACACTGAACGCCTGTCGCCTGAAAAAAAGTCCCGGACCCTTTTTTTCAGGCGACATTGGCGTTCGGCCATAGACATCAATGGGAGACTTTGTAAAAAAAAATAATAATAATCGAAGCGCAGCAAGTAAAGCCGTGTATGCGGCGTTACTTGCCGCTCAGGTGTGAATGCAGCCTTAATCTTTATTTACATGTCAGTTTATTCAAAGCAATTTGCTCAATGTTTCAAGAAGCTAAGACAGCCCATAGATCAGTCCTTTTTTTTTTTTTTTTTTTCTTTTTTTCTTTTCAGCTCGTTAAACTAAAAATAAATAATTTGATTCCCCCCATCCACACACTCAATGTAGATGGGGGAATCCTCCCCTCTGAGCTTATTGTATTCTGACAGGGTGGGAGATTGTCTTATGTACAACCTCCCTAACCATACATGAATTGAAATTCAGCCAATTCATGCTAAACTGACCAAATTTCGATCCATGTATGTCTGATGGTGCCTTTTTTATATACTGTATTTATTGGTGTATAACACTCACTTTTTTTACCCTGAAAATAGAGGGTAAACTGTGCCTGTGTGTTATACGCAGGGGGTTGTGCAAAGTTATTTTTTTCGAAACTTCCCTCTTAAAGTTATGGTGCGTGTTATATGCCTGTGCGTGTTATACGCCGATAAATACTTTATATATAATCATTTTTTTTTTTTATTTTTTTTTTAAAGGCGGTTTGTTTTGCTTTTCAAATGCCAAAACAAATGTTAAAGCTTATTTCCTGGAAAAGCAATTCCTGTTGTTTTAATATGTATATTTTATATATATATATATATATATATATATATATATATATATATATATATATATATATATATATATATATATATATATATATATATATACACATACACATATACACATACACATACACATACACACACACACACACACACACACACACACACACACACACTACATATGCTACATGGGAAGTCGTGAAAAGCCTTGTCCTTGCATTCAACATTGTCTGTGTGTGTGTATGTGTATATATATTATTAATTTTTTTTTTAAGAGCAAATCTTTTTAGCAGCTTGCCTTCCAAGTGCACCAACCCTGGGACCTGACACTAGTTATTGATGTATATTTACTAGGGTTGTCCCGATACCGATATTGATACCGAGCATTTACACGAGTGATTGTACTCGCACAAATGCTCCTGATGCCTTACCCGATACCTGTTTGGCGAGCAGAGTCAGTGGCTGGAGAGGGTGGGTGGAGTCAGTGGCTGGAGAGGGTGGGCGGAGTGCGAGTCCTAAAGTGCCACCTATCGGTGCCTGCCACCAGTCAGTGCCCAAAAGTGGCGCCTATCGGTGCCCATCTGTCAAACTCTCACATGACATTGAAAAAAAAGTATCGGTACTTGTACTCTGTTTTAACCACTTGTCATCTGCCCACCGTCAAATGACGGCGGGCAGATGACTCCATTATCCTGACATCACGTCATGACGTGATGTCCCTTTAAAGCCGCGTGCGCGTCGCCGGCGGCGCGCGCACCCGCCGCTCTGCGGGGATCCCGTGCGAGTGCCCGGCGGCAACGATCGCCGCCGGGCACACGCGATTGCTCAGTAACTGAGCGGGGACGTGGAGCTCTGTGTGTAAACACAGAGCTGCACGTCCCTGTCAGGGAGAGAGGAGATCGATTGTGTCCCTTGTACATAGGGACACAATCGGTCACCCCCCCTCCCCCCACAGTTAGAACACTCATAGGACACACATTTAACCCCTTTCCCGCCCCCTAGTGGTTAACCCCTTCACTGCCAGTCACATTTATACAGTAATCAATGCATATTTATAGCATTGTTCACTGTATAAATGTAAATGGTCCCAAAAATGTCAGAAAAGTGTCCGAAATGTCCGCCATAACGTCGCAGTCCCAATAAAAAAATCGCAGATCGCCGCCATTAATAGTAAAAAAAAAAAAAAAAAAAAGCCATAAACTATCCCCTATTTTGTAAACGCTATAAATTTTGCGCAAACCAATCGATAAACGCTTATTGCATTTTTTTTTTTACCAAAAATATGTAGAAGAATACGTATCGGCCTAAACTGAGGGAAAAATTTTTTTTTTTATATATTTTTTGGGTTATTTATTATAGCAAAAAAAAAAAAAAATATTGCATTTTTTTAAAAATTTACGCTTTATTTTTGTTTACAGCGCAAAAAATAAAAACCGCAGAGGTGATCAAATATCACCAAAAGAAAGCTCTATTTGTGGGAAAAAAAGGACGCCAATTTTGTTTGGGAGCCACGTCGCACGACCGCGCAATTGTCAGTTAAAGCGACGCAGTGCCGGAAGCTTATATTTTGTCTGGGCAGGAAGGGGGTGTAGGTGCACATTAGGCAAGTGGTTAAAGGGGTGTTCCAGTCATTTTTAATGTTTATTAAAAGTCAGCAGCTACAAAAAGTGTAGCTGCTGGCCTTTAATAAACATACACTCACCTGCTCCATGTTCCAGCGACGCGCTGGCTGGTGGTCCGCTCCTCTCTCCCCCTCTCCGTGTCTTCATTCTAAGTGTGGGCACCTGGCCATGCCGGCTTTCAGGTAGACCGCCGGGCACCCACTGCGCATGCGCGAAAGGCGCTGCGCCCTCCGATTGGACAGTCGATCACCTGGGACCTGTCGCGTGTCCCAGGCGGACGCCTACAGGGAGGGGCTGCCAAAAGGCGATATTACTATTCGCTTTAGCAGCCCCTCGGTGTAAGGAGGAAGTGGGACAGGAAGTTCCACTCCCCCCCCCCCCCCCCCCCCCCAAAAAAAAATATGGCATATAAGGGGGCGAGGAGTGTATTAAGCGGAAGTTCCACTTTTGGGTGGAACTCCGCTTTAAAGTGCTATCAGGACAACCCTAATATTTACCAGGGTGACCAGTCTCCACCATGCCCTACTGTAGTCTTAGAATAGATCATGCAACTGTAATCGTGAAGGCTTATGCAGACTGATTTAAGGTCTGTTTTTTTTAAACAAAATACAAAATATCATTGCTCTACCTAATGAGTTCTGACTGTCTATTGGGGCCATCTTGTGTTTTTTGCTCATGAACGTAGCTGCATGTTTTAATGTGGCCATGCACATGCAGGCATTTATGTGCGTATTTGAGCTCAGCGATTAGTGGCGTGCCAAAATGCCCCAAAGCTGCTTTTAGAATGGAGCTTGTACAAACTCAAACATTTATTCTAGTGGCTAGAATACATTATTATTCTAGCTGATAGAATGGCTTTACACTCATGCACAAGGAAGAAACATTAGAAGTGTTTTTTCTGCCTAGTGCACCATACATTTAGCTTCAATATTGGCCAGCTGTAGCCAAGCTCTACAGATATTATATATCTATATATGTAACTTTAGCTGGGCATGGCCTCGCTTCAGGGATACGTTTTTTTTTTATTTTTTATTCTACCTCCTACCCCAGGAAGTTTGCTAGGCTGGTTGGAGTGTGTAGATTTAAAAAAAAAATTGAAGTATTATAGGCTTCAACTGTTAAATTATAGTTGTGGTAAGATTTTATGATTTTTCTTTTTTTGGTGTTCCAATATGTTGAGCGTGTGATAATTTTTAGCAACTTTTAACTTTCCGTTTTTCCTCATACAGCACTTTAAAGATTTGATAAGACTGCGTCGTAATGCAGAATGGCCCCGATCTGCTCAAGACACTGAAGTATCTGCAACAAAAGAGAGCCCAGAAATTGAACCGCTTCCTTTCACTTTGGCACA
Organism: Rana kukunoris; assembly: GCA_029574335.1. NCBI lineage: Eukaryota > Metazoa > Chordata > Amphibia > Anura > Ranidae > Rana > Rana kukunoris. Next base: position 412,139,230 of record CM056052.1, on the reverse strand, counting down.
TGAGCGATGTATTTCTGTTGTACAGAAGCTTGCACTCTTCCTCCTATCAATGGACTTCACTTGCCATGCCGACTTACTTCTGTTTGTCTGCAAGGTACAAGCATTGTTTTATTTAGAGGATTCTTGCTTTCATGTGACATTCTTATTCTGAAGACTGCTTTTTTGTTTTCCCGATATCCTTTACAAGAGTGCTGTCTGGCATGAATGAGCCCCGTATTTATACAGATGGTGCTGCGTGCATCAACAGCAGTCACATGTGTAAGCACTACACAAATGAGAGGGTACTATCTAATAAAGATCTCAATGTATAAGGCTGTGCTAATGAACAAGCATCAACTTTCAAGTCAAAGATTACATTTAAAACAAAGGCTGTATTCCAAAAAACACTATGCCCTGTACAGTGTAAATGAGCCATGTATATATAGTGCAGTCATATAAAGTCCATCCAAATATATGGTGTGTTGAGCATGTACAACTTCTACTCTGCAGATCCTGGTGACACTTAGTGCTCACCTACTGGGTCCCCGCTCACCAACAATAAGCTTTCAACTCGCCAGGTATATCCTGTATGTGGGTTAGAGTGTGATTGTTAAATCATCCGTTATCCTGTATATAGCTAAGGGGTATCCCTTTTCTTCCACCTATAATTTTTGAAACGCCAGGTATATCCTATGTGTAATTGAGGATTTCACCTGCCTGCTTTTCTAATAATCAGATATCAATGATCAAATACCAATGAAGAGAGAAGATGTATAGTGAAATGCTGCTAGGTTTATTGTTAAAATCAACTGCCAATACATTAGCATCAAAAATTTAAAAATTGCAAATTTGGCCGCCTTGGCGTACCAACAACCATCTCTAGGTCTCCTCTGTGTGCCCCTGCTTGATGCACACAGAGCATCTACTGAACATTTTATACCTTTTTATATATAGTTTTTCCAAATATGTTATCTTGTGAACATATGCACTTTTCTTTACAGGTACTTGCTAGGATAGCCAATGCTACTCGTCCCACCATACATTTGTGTGAAGTAGTGAATGAGCAGCAGTTGGAAAGGCTTTTGTTATTGCTGGTTGGTACAGACTTCAATAGAGGAGACATCTCTTGGGGTGGTGCCTGGGCACAATACTCTCTGACCTGCATGCTCCAGGATATTTTGGCAGGTACAGCAGTTGTTGTTTTTTAGCTGATTTCTCATTTCCATTTTGAAATACTACTGCATAGCTGATTTTTTCTTTCTTTTTTTTCTTTAAATGGTCAAAAGGATTTGTCCTGGAGGGGCATTTACAAATGACCACTGTGTGCTCAGTTTTTTTTTTTTTTTTTAAATATCGAATTCTATTGCTGTCATTTTATTTGACAGGAGAGCTGTTGGCCCCTATAGCAGCTGAAGCCCTTGACGAAGGTGCCATGGGAGAGGAAGCTGGTGCCTCAGCTGGAGACTCTGATGACTCCTTACAACAGTCCTCTGTCATACCATTGGTGGAAGCCGTAGATGAGCCTTTAACACCTGACATCACAGGTAGACAGCTTATAAACAGGATAATATTTATAAAGTGTGTGTGTGTTATATATATATATATATATATATATATATATATATATATGCTTTTTTTTTTTTCAATATTACTTGTGTTAAAGTTGGGGTTCACCCAAAAAAAAAATGTTTTAACATTATATTTGTGAGATAGAGATTACGGCAATGAAATTAAAAAAAAAAGCGCACATACCGTTTTTTCACCGCGGCTTCTGGGTATGTACGCGGCTTACGATTGGCGCATACAGCGCGTCACGAGTTGCCAAAAGCCGAACGTCGGTGCGCAGGTGCCGTATAGAGCCGCACCGACGTTCGGCTAATTTTGGCAACTCATGACGCGCGTATGCGCCGGTCGGAAGGATGTCAATCAATTAAGAACGCCCATTTCCGCAGTTAACATACCCGGAAGTCGCAGTGAAAATACGGTATGTAAGCTGTTTTTTTTTTTTTTTTTTTTTTTTTTTTTTTTTTCTTTCATTGCCGTATTCTCTATCTCACAACTTGGCTGAATATAATGTTAAAAAAATGTTTTGGGGTCAACCCCCGCTTTATGTTGTATTGCCATTTAACCTCTTAAGGACCAAGCCTTTTTTTTTTTTTTTTTCAGACCTGGTGTTTACAAGTTTAAAAATATTTTTTTCTAGCACCCAATTAAATGGCGGTCATTGCAATACTTTTTGTCACATCGTATTTGTGCAACGGTCTTACAAGCGCACGTTTTTTTAATTAAAAAATAAGACCGTAAAGTTAGCCCGTTTTTTTTATATTGTGAAAGACAATGATACGCCGAGTAAAATGATACCCAACATGTCGCGCTTCAAAATTGCGCCCGCTCGTGAAATGGCGTCAAACTTTGACCCTTAATCTCCATAGGCGACGTTTCAAAAATTCTATAGGTTGCATCTTTTGAGTTAGAGTGCAGTGTAAATTGTCCAATAATGGTTATGGCTTACCCGATAAAAAAAAATTGGAGAGGGGGGTAGGGAGAGAGGTGTGTGTGTGTGTATTTTTTGTTACCACTTTACATGCTGCCTAATGCAAAGCATGAAAGTACAGCCTTAAAATTGCCCAGTAAATGCCATCATGGCCCAGATTTTTAGTTGGCAGTCTTTACACTTAACTGCTTGGCAGTATTAAAGCTGTTTTCATCACCCAAAGGTGCTCCTCCTCTATCATCTTTGGATAAAGATAAAGAAATTGACCTTGAATTACTGCAAGACCTGATGGAAGTTGATATTGATCCTTTAGATATTGATTTGGAGAAAGATCCCCTCGCTGCCAAAGTCTTCAAGGTACGGCATGTAACTGTTTTGAAAGATTTTTTTCAAATTTCTGCATGGTTTCACATTTAGTCATTTTGGTGCCTAGTAAAACTGTATGGTTTGGGTCTGTTTTGTAAAATTCTTTTTAGTTTTACAGAAATGAAACCTGTTAAAAATGAACCTAGGACATTGGATTTGTGCGTTTTTTTTGCAGTTGCTGACTTTTTTTTACAAACTGCAACATGCTAGGCTGTAATCTTTTTAAGGCTTCATTGGTTTGTGAATAATTGACCTAGAAATTCCAAAATTACAGACTGTATGTCTTTTAAGGGTCAGATACATAATAGCATAAACATTAATGAGAACAACCTGGTAATTTACATCTTTTATAACACATTGATCGAGTTTATGTATCTATGGTGACATGTCCACTTTAAGTCAATCTGTACTGCATGTCATACAGTCACCATAAACAATTTTATGACTTTAAAGCTACCCCTGGTCAAAACATATATTTGACTTTTGAGTGGGCCTCAGTGAGCTGAAATCTGTTAGGGTCAAGATCCCTTGCTAACATGTTAATCCATTCATCAGTCTTCTGCACACTTTGAGATCTCATGATTCTTCAGCCTGTTGGAGGTAAATGCCCTAACTAAAGGTAGATACTTGGGACAATTTCAGGTCCAGCCTTCCTTGGTTATCTTAAGTTTGTGTATTTTATGCTTGGGCGTAATGATTTTTTTTTTTTATTGGTTTACAAAACTTGCAAAGAAAAAAAAACATAAACTGCAACAATTTAAACGGATATGTGGGCCTTATGGTGCCAACCATAACGCCAAAGGAAAGGTACAAATGTCTAAAACACATCATTTTATTACGATGTGATGTTAAAAGGTTGCAAGATGTAACATTTAACATGCAAGCATATGAGCTGGTCTAAAAACCAAGCAGCATTTCCAACAATCCATGCAGATGGTGCTGAATGCTTGGACTAACATAGTAGTTGGGCCTGCTTCTGGTGTCTTCCCCAGTAAGATACATCTGTTTTTCTGCCCTTTATGGTCCCATTTATCTGGATGTTTCTGGACCTTTTTTGGACTTCACGCAAGGGCAGTCCAGGGAGAAGTTCTACATCACCAATTTTGAGTTTTTTCTCATAGTCTGGGCTACTCAGAATATTATCGCATTGGTTGCAGCGCTGTTCACACATGGTATCTTGGGCTCTTCATAGTCTCCTGATGAACCAGTTGCAAAATGCGTTGAGCGCTGCACACATTCCTGTACCACTGGCACTTAAATGTTATATCACTGTTTCTAGTTTTATATTTGTTTTGTTTTTTGATAGTTTGGGCCAGATAGGACAAGTGCTCTATCAGGGAAGGTATTGTGCTGCTTATATGCTTGCAGTTAAATGTTATGTCTTGCAGCCTTAGAACGACATATTGTAATGTAATGGTGTTTTTTTAGACATTTTTTTTTCTTCTTTCAGGTTATGGTTGGCACCGTAAAGTCCACATATCCATTTTTTTGTTTTTGGTTGCAGTTTAATATGATGTGCTGGCATATATAGTGTTTATGCTCTTCATCCCTTATTTTTGCTAAAAATATAAATCAATATAAAATGTCCATAAGAGTAGCAATAGACATAACTGAATTTTGTGGATAACTATGTGCATATGCAGTTTAATATACCCAGGTAGCACACATTTTTGTGGCAAGAGCGCCTTATACAATATGTCCAACACTTCTATAACTTCTATAAAGTTCCAACAATAATACTGTATAACCCCTAGTTCACACTGGCATCAATACCCTGTTTTTGTGGCATTTATTCAGCATTTAAGCCTACCATAATTATTACAATGGCACCACTGGCGCACAGTGACAATTGGATCTTGAGACCAAATACTTAAAGCAGAATTCCACCCAAACGTGGAACTTCAGCTTATATGCTTTCTCCTACCCTTAGTTGTCACATTTGGCACATTTCAAGGGGGTACGAGGACCCTCTCCTCCTTCCCAGCAGCCGGGCCAATTGGAAACTGCAGCACAGTTTGTGCATGCGTAATAAAAAAACAGCTGTGAAGCAGCAAGGCTTCACTGCCTGGTTTCCTTACCAGGAATGGTGGCGGTAGCACCTGGGAGTCTATTCGAAGATCAGCTGGGGTGCCGACTACGTGGGCTCCCAGAACAGACAAGTGCCCTAATATTAAAAGTCAGAAGTTACACTATTTGGAGCTATTTTTTATTTTTAACCTAGCTTGGACCTCCTCTTTCATTTTTACTTAACGATGTATCTGTATTCCTCTTTGCTGGTATTTTGCTTTCGCATTGTCATCCTAAGGTTCCAAAGGAGGCAACCCTCCATTTTGTTGATGTACTGCAGGCAGCTGCAGCATCCATCTAAAGCCCTCTTCTTGCCTTAGGAAACCAAGATGGATTTTCCTGCTTTGCTATCAATTAATGCCAGATAGATCCAGCAGGTCATTTCTTGTGGCTCTATACCCCAATGGGGGAAGAAACCACATTTTCTGGTTAACTGTGATTCTACTGGGGGAGAAAACTTTTTAATGCAAGTGCACAAAACATCTTTTGGCCAATTTAACTATAAGATCCATAGTTCAACTAATTGTGGAGTTCTGTGTATAAAACCAGATGGAGTTTCCAGATAATGCATGTGCTAAATCTCCATATGAAAAGAACTTATCATTGGCACATCATTTCCTTCAAAATTAGTGTGCCTAGCTACCAGTATCTCTTAATCTTTAAATCAATAAAACAAGTGTACTTCTACACCAGTGTTTAATTAACTTTTACGCCAATCTTTAAATCGTTTTTTTTCTTAATCGATATCCACTTAAATAATATGTATCGTTGAATTCTGATTACACTATTTGTGAGGTTACCTGAAAAACGTGAACAGTTTTTGTGACTTGAGAGCAGGTTTGGTAATCACTGGTAGCATAATGGTACCAATTGAACAATGTATTTCAGGCCAATACCACCATGTCCTGTAACCAGACACTGAATGTGTAGCATGCTCCATGACACCAATGTTTTGACTCCTCATAGAGTTCTGACTGAACTGGCAGTATTTGACAAATGTTGTTTTTGTGAAAATGTATGTGGTTAGAGATGTCTTGTTCATATCCAATCTGAGATTTCTTCTCTTTTCACCAAAAGCCAATCAGTAGCACTTGGTATGATTATTGGGGCGCCGACTATGGCACTTACAATTACAACCCTTACATCGGAGGCGTTGGCATTCCAGTGGCTAAACCAGCAGCCACTATTGAAAAGAATGGTACCCAGACAGTGACAGTATCGGTATCTCAAGGTAAGCCTTTTCTATTGATTTTGTTTTCGTAGCTTTGTCAATGTTGCCCAAAAGTAATTATTTCCTGCTGAATTTGTTGTATACCAAAATGTGACCAGCTTCAGGGTATACTTTTTTTTATAGAGAGGTTTTTGTTTATCAAATGTCTGCATATCTAGGTATACAATTTGAAAAAGTAAGAACAAAATGTAGACGCTTTAACTTTTTAACTAAACAGTTTTTTTTTGTTTTTTTCTTCCCCATTCCTATATACTCCTGTTACTACTGGATGTGTATTTTTAAATCCCTTTAACAATGTTTATTCACAGCTCTAGATGCTCGTTTGGAGGTTGGCCTTGAGCAGCAAGCAGAATTAATGTTGAAGATGATGTCCACACTTGAAGCAGATTCCATTCTACAAGCACTGACCAATTCATCTCCAACATGTATGCATATAACTATTATAACTTTGTACTGTGTGTATACATAATATATATATATATATATATATATATATATATATATATATATATCAATATTATAGCATCCTATCATAAAATGCTTACCTTATTAGATATCTGTGATGGAGAGACCCATCTTATTCACTGCAACGTACAGTGCTTATCGACAGTATTCACAGCGCTTAATTTTTTCCACGATTTGTCATGTTTCATCCTTATTCCAAGATGGACTAAATTCATTATTTTCTTCAAAATTTTACAAACCATACACCATAATGACAACGTGAATCAAGTTTGTTTGAAAGCTTTGCAAATTTTTTAAAAGGAAAAAACAAACCAATCACAAAAGTATTCACATTCTTTGCTCAATACTTTATTGAAGCACCTATGGCACTAATTACATCCCCAAGTTTGAGTATGGTTCTGCAAGCTTGGCACACCTATTTTTGGGCAGTTTTTCCCATTTCTTTTTTGCAGGATCCATCAGGTCGAATGGGGAGTGTCAGTGCGCAGCCATTTTCATATCTCTCCTGAGATGTTCAATCGGTTTCAAGTCTGGGAACTCCAGAGCTGTCTCGTAGCCACTGTTTTATCTTGACTGTGTGCTTATGGTCATTGTCCTGTTGAAAGATGAGCCTTTGCCCCAATCCAGAGCACTCTGGTGCAGCTTTTCATCAATGGTGTGTCTGTATATTGCTGCCTTCATCTTTGCCTTGATCCTGACTACTCTCCCAGTTCCTACTGCTGAAAAACAACCACCACCATGCTTCACTGTAGGGATGGTATTGGCCAGGTGATGAGCAGTGCCTGGTTTCCTCCAGACATGCTTGCCATTCAGGCCAAAGAGTTCAATCTGTATTTCATTCGATATTTTTTTTTCTCATGGCCAGAGTCCTTCAGGTGCCTTTTGGCAAACTCTAGATGGGTCTTAGTGAGGCGTGGCTTTTGTCTGGCCACGCTACCATAGATGCTTGATTGGAGTGCTGCAGAAATTTGTTTTTCTAGGTTCTCACTCCATTGAGAAATGCTGGAGCTCTGTCAAGAGTGATCATCGGATTCTTGGTCACCTCCCTAATGCCCTTCTCCCCCAATCGCTCAGCTTGGCTGGGCGGCCCACTCTAGGAAGAGTCCTGGTGGTTCCTAACTTCCATTTACAGATGATGGAGACCACTGTGCTCATTACTGCAGATATTTTTCTGTACCCTTTCACAGATCTGTGCCTTGATACAATACTGTCTTGAAGGTCTACAGACAATTCCTTCGACTTCATGGCTTGTTTTGTGCTTTGACATGCACTGTTAACTGTGGGACCTTATATAGACAGGCATGTGCCTTTCCAAATCATGTGTAATCAAAAAACATCTCAAGGATATCGGTAGAAACCGGATGCACCTGAGCTCAGTTATGAGTGTCGTGGCAAAAGCTGTGAATACATGTACATGTGATTTTTTTTTTTTTTATATACAAAGGTTTTAAACAAACTTCTTTTGTGTTGTCACTATGGGAAAATAATGAATTTCATCTATTTTAGAGTAAGGCTGTAACATAGCAAAATGTAGGAAAAGTGAAGCCCTGTGATTGCCTTCCAGATGCACTGTGTATGCCAATTATTCAAAATCAACTGCAATGCAATATACAGTTTTCTTGCAATGCATAATATGAGTTTCTTAAAGTGGATTGAATTAAGTTGGCCTGGACAGTTATAGTTTTGAAGACTCGTTCTTGCCTTCTGTAAAGTCTACAGATTAAAGCAAGCCATGCAATTTTTTCTTTCCTTCAGCCACAGGTTGAACGGTAGTGTTCCCTCTCACTGTGCTATTAAATTTGGACAGCGGGAGGTTTCGTTAAAAAAAAAAAAAAAAAAAAAAACACAGGTTGGTTGTACTGAAGTCAATTGATCAATTCGGTACAGCCAGCCTGCCCATAAATGGATCAAAATTCGGCCAGTCCCTGCTGAACCAGACCAATTTTGATCAGTCTATGGCCGGCCTAACCCTGACTACACGTCATCTTCTGTTTTAGAGAGATATTGTCTTGCTGAATTGTAATTGATAAGTATTAATGGTAGGATCTGATGTTTGAATATACTCTTCTTTCTTTTTCTTAGTATCCCAGCCTTCCAGTGGTACAGACGACTCATTGTTACGTGGGCTACATGCAGCCAGTCAGACAAGCCAGCTTATTGTTCAGTCGTCTTCCATTCCTATGCTGAGTGCCTGTTTTAACAAGCTATTTTCTATGCTGCAAGTGCATCATGTTCAGGTAGAGCACCTTTCATTACATACGTTTCAAATGTTTTGCATCTACTACAAATCCTTTCTCACTATGATTACAGCCACTAAAAATTCTAATGATGGAAATTACTTTGTAAGGCTAGTCACTTTCATTGTCGGTCAATCTTGCTAGCATTAGCAAGTACCATAGGCTTGTCTATTAGTCGGCTTTGCCTTGAGGTATCTGGTTTCATTTGAGCGAATACATTTTTTGAATTGTACAGCACAGGACACAGGCTTGAATATTCATAGATCCTGGATTATAGGATGGTACTGTCGGGTGACTGAATACTCAAAAGCTTCTGAGGATGTTCACCTGTACTCATTCCTATAACCCTACCCCAATTCATCGGTGCTTAGTTTTTTTTTTTGCTCGTATGAGGGACCTATTCTCCCTTACCTTGGAAACGCTTGGCTTACCGAATTTATTTTCTCCTCTAAATATTCTTTCAACTCTTCCCTGGCTTCTAATAACAATAAAAACCGTGCATCCGCTGTAAAACCTTGGGAACCATACTTGTAATAATGTAATGTATGTTTGGGCACCAGATCCTGTGTGAACACTCACCCTGGCACTTTGTGCAGTGTATGTAGTCAGATGCAGGGTGTTGTACAGGTCAGGGCTTGTGGTAGATTCCTCTGGAACCCAGACACTGAAGACCTCTCCAGGTGGTATACCTACAGAAGCCTGGACAGGGAAGGGAGGATCACCTTGTATCTCTAACAATTACTGTAGAAAACCATGATTGTTTGGAATTAACTTTTACAGGGCATAAGTTTCATACTTGGTGCTTTAAGTTAACCTTTTTGAGCAGGGATCTCCAAACAAAGGCCCTCCAGCTGTTGCGGAACTACACGTCCCATTAAGCATTGTAAAACCTAACACTGCCGATCGCTCAGGTCTGACAGCTCCCCGAGCAGAGATCTGCAGACTGTCAGTCACAGCTTTCGGCTCTGCTCCCTCCTCGCTCATTGGAGCATTGGGCTGAGGCTCACTAAGAGGCTGAGCCTGGAGCACTTCTGTGACGTCGGCAGAGAGCGGACTTCAGCCTGCTCTCTGCTGAAAATGGGTCACAGGAGTGCAAAACTAACTGCACTGATCCATCGGAGGGCTCAGCCAAACAAGGTTTGGCTGTACTTTTTTTAAAGGTCTATTTCATACAAGGCCCTTCTTGCTGCACCCTGACTTTACTACACAGCAGTCTTCACCCCAAATGCTGCAAGTCTTTTCTCAGACAAGCTTGCACTTTATTTCACATCCTACTCCGTGTACCCTACAGGGGAATTCTCACCATGGCAGAAACAAGATGGAAGAGAGCCATGGCAAAAACATAAATAAACAGACCCCCTGCGATCATTGATCCAGAGTAGGGGCACGCTGTACCTTTTGAAGATCATTCAGAGATTCTGCAGATGGGAACTTTGAGACGCTTTTTAAAGCTCTTTAAAGGCCCTGCTTTTCAATCAGCTGTCACAGCAATTCCTGTCAAAATGCAGCGAACTGTACTAGGGCAATCAATAACCACCATGATTCTATATCCAGGGCCTGGCTTTAACTGAGCGAATAAAACAATTGCTGCCTTCTGCACTTTTTCTTTTTATATCAATGTTGGATGATTTCACATTGGCATGCAGTAATGCATTCTGAAATTTTAGTAAAGGGGACAAAGGTCCAGTTTAAGAAAATAGTACAGAGAGACATGATGATTGTAACGGTCAGGGGTTAACGCCGCTTACGATATTCCATTCCACCAACCCAAGACAGCTTATCCAACACTCCACAATCCAGCAGACGTCCCATTGGATTTTCCCAAAATAACGAGACACAAGCTCTGTTCTCTGGTTCCAAACGAATAAATACTTTAATGGTATACTCAGCTTGTTATATACAGTTAGAAAACCAAATATGGACAATGACTCAACTCCACCCACAACATGACACAAGGAGCTTCAAAACACATTATTTTAGATATTGACATTCATATAAGCTAATTACTAATCATTCCCCAGACGTCCTGACTCTGCGACAAGCTGTTCTCACCTGATACACAATACACAGACGCCTGACCTTTAGAGGGTGCTAAATCACATTCCACATCATCAATAGACCTTCACACAATACAGTGTTATTAGCATACAAAATGGGAGTCCCTTCAGAAGCCAGACTTGGCACAATAGAATGCAATCACAGCAAGCTTTTATCACTACAGCCATGTAGCTGGAGGTGTTAATAACATCAATTAACATCTTTCAATTAATCCAAGCTCAGAATTGACCACCTGTAATATTTCAAGATATCCTGCAATACATGAATTATCGTTACTGTCCCATCTCATGTAATCCGAGCTATCATTTCTCATTCATTTTTATGCCCGTATCGGACATAAAATGACCCTAGACACAAGAGTCATTGGTGAAGCTGGCACAGGAGTACACCACATCTTCAAAAGTCTCTGGGTATCACAGGCTATACTGTTAAAATTATATACATGCTTAATGTATCAGATGGATGCCAAAGTGCAGTTACATTTCTCAAACATAAGCATAGAAAGGTGCATCATGTGGCTTCATTGATACAGTACTGTTTAATCCTCTGCCACGTTGAATTTGTCATATGAGTATCCTTCCCATCCAACTTTGTCAGCCATAATGCACTTGAAATTACATTTTTGATAAGCACAGTAGTGCACAATCTGAGTGTAGTATTTTAACAAATTTATTGTGGTAAAAAGACAAATGGCAACTCGCATTGCGACAGTTAAAATTGGGCTCCTCACATAGTAAGGGGTCTTCAGATGGACAGTCTCGCTACAATCGGGAACCTCAGACGAATATAGGAGTATTTGGTAGATACACCTGCAGGACCAAGAGAACACATGGGGGGGGGGGGGGCACCAAACTAAGTGCAGCATTAATAGTACTGAAAAATATTTAAAAATTATTATTGGAACAAGACATGGTACTTATTTATTATGTAATCTGTGAATGGTCGGCTCATGCATCTGTGATGGGAAGCCTCTTCGTACAACTTACAGCCTAGAAAGTACAAATGATGGGCTGGCTGTCTGCTCAGATGAGGAAGTGGGAAAACAACAAGATGGCGAAGAGCTTCTTGTGGGATGAAGAGCAGACTGGAAGTGCTGTCATCTGAATGTCAGGGGGCAGAGCTTTGCATTTCAAAGCCTGTTTCTCTTGTTTTCCCCTTCCTCATCTAAGCTGTCATCCAGCCTGATGTCTGTACTTTTCAGGCTGTAAATTGTAGGAAGAGGCTGACCACTCACAAATTATACTAAAAGTGCTATCTTTTTTTTCCCATGTGAGTTACTAATTTACAAGTATGTCTCTGTACTATTAACGCTGCACTTAATTTGGTGCCTGCTGGTGTGTTCTCTTGGTCCTTCAGGTGTATCCATCTACCCAGTACTGCTATATTAAAGTGATTGTAAACCCTTACAGATCACTTTAACCTACAGGTAAGCCTAGATTAGATTAGCCTACACGGTTTAGGAGAAATTTGAAGAAAAGAAAGCGCCGTAGATAACGGCGCAGGCGCACTGAGCGTGCCGTTAATGAAGGCGATCGAGCATGCGCGGGAGTGGCGTCATTGTAGCTCTGGCCAATCACAGCACCGGAGCCACAATACCCGGAAGTATCATGGCGGAGGAGAAGAGGAACGAGGGTCGCTTCAGGGGCTTGGATCTCAGGTAAGTTATTCATAATAAGCTAGTATGCTATGCATACTAGCTCATTATGCCTTTCTCTTGCAGGTTTTTTTTTTTTTAAGAAATGTTTTAGAGGGTTTACTTCCTCTTTAATAAAGAGGAATTTCGTGGGATTTTTAAGGTGCAGAATAAGGTCCAGTGACCTCAGAATATGATATATAAAATGTTATCTAAAGACAAAAGAAAAAATTGTTAAACAATTGGCAAATATGTTTCACTACAATTGAGTGTAGTGTATTGTGTATCAGGTGAGAACAGCTTGTCGCAGAGTCAGGACGTCTGGGGAATGATTAATAATTAGCTTATCTGAATGTTATCTGAATGTGTATTGAAGCTCCTTGTGTCATGTTGTGGGCGGAGTTGAGTCATTGTCCATATTTGGTTTTCTAACTGTATATAACAAGCTGAGTATACCATTAAAGTATTCATTCATTTGGAACCAGAGAACAGAGCTTGTGTCTCGTTATTTTGGGGAAATCCAATGGGACGTCTGCTGGATTGTGGAGTGTTGGATAAGCTGTCTTGGGTTGGTGGAATGGAAGATCGTAAACGGCGTTAACCCCTGACCGTTACAATCATCATATCTCTCTACTATTTTCTTAAGAATGTAGAATGGAGTTCCCAACATGTTTTGCCCATATTTTTGGGCTTCTTCAGGGGATGCTGTCCATTCGAGGTACAGGGTTCTATTGAGAAAAAAGTACCTCTAAGGCCGCGTACCCACGATAAGTCCATCCGATGAGAACGGTCCGAAGGACTGTTTTCATCAGTTAACCGATGAAGCTGACTGATGGTCTGATGTGCCTACACACATCGGTTAAAAAAACGATTGTGTCAGAAAAACACGACGTGCTGAAAAAATTAAGTTCAATGCTTCCAAGCATGCGTCGACTTGATTCTGAGCATGCACGGCTTTTTAACCAACGCTTTTGCATACTAACGATCGGTTTTGACCTATCGGTTAGGCGTCCATCGGTTACATTTTAACCACTTGGTAACTGCCCCATTGTTAAAATACGTCCTGTTTTTAAAGATAGATATCTCGGTAACGGCAGCAGCTGCTGCCACAACCGAGATATCCATCTTTACAGTGGGCGGTTCTGTACACGATAACGGCGGTCTCCACGGCGGATTCGCCGCGAGATCGCCGTTATCGGTGGCGGGAGGGGTCTGTTCCGCCTCTCTCCCGCGCCCTCCGCCGCTTACTGTAGCCGTCGGTAGCGGCGGAGGTGATCGGGTCTGTTTGGCTCCTCAGCGGGGATGCGAGTGAGGGAAAAAAATGGCCCCCACCCGTCCCCATAGCTCTGCTGGGCGGAAGTGATGTCAAAATGTCGGTCCCGCCCAGCGTCTTAAAGATACATTTTTTTGTTCTGTCATTTGAAAAAATTTGTTACATTTTTTTTTTCTTTTTTTGCATTTAAGTCTTAATATGAGATCTGAGGTCTTTTTGACCCCAGATCTCATATTTAAGAGGACCTGTCGCGCTTTTTTCTATTACAAGGCATGTTTACATTCCTTGTAATAGGAATAAAAGTGATCAATTTTTTATTTTTTATTTCAGTGTAAAAAATTATATACTAAATTAAAATAAATAAGAAAAGAAAACATAATTTTTTTAAAACGCCCCGTCCCGACGAGCTCGCGCACAGAAGCGAACGCATACGCGAGTAGTGCCCGCATATGAAAACTGTGTTCAAACCACACAAGTGAGGTATCGCCGCGATCGTTACAGCGAGAGCAATAATTCTAGCCCTAGACCTCTGTGTCTCAAAAAATGCAACCTGTAGAATTTTTTAAACGTCGCCTATCGAGATTTTTAAGGGTAAAAGTTTGACGCCATGCCACGAGCAGGCGCAATTTTTAAGCGCGACATGTTGGGTATCATTTTACTCGGCGTAACATCTTTCGCAATATATAAAAAAAATTGGGCCAAATTTGTTGTCTTATTTTTTAATTAAAAAAAGTGCATTTTTTCCAAAAAAAAGTGTGCTTGTAAGACCGCTGCGCAAAAAAGTGAGAAAAAGTATTGCAATGACTGCCATTTTATTCTCTAGGGTGTTAGAAAAAAATATATATATACTGTTTGGTGGATTTAAGTAATTTTCTAGCAAAAAAAACTGTTTTAGTCTCGTAAACACCGAATCTGAAAAACAGGCTCGGTTATCAAGTGGTTAAAGCAAGTTATCTTTTTTTGATCAAAGGATAACTGACCGATGGGGCCCACACGCGATCGGTTTGGACCGATGAAAATGGACCTTCAGTCCGCTTTCATCGTTTTTGACCGATCGTGTGTAATCGACAGCATCTCCTGAAGAAGCCCAAAAATATGGGCAAAACATGTTGAACTCCATTCTACAGTGCTGTATCCATGAAATTGTATTGAAACGCACTTGCAAATTGTTAAACAATTTTTTATTTTGTCTTTTAAAACTTTTTATATCTTATTCTGAGGTCACTGGACCTTATTCTGCACCTTAAACATCCCACAAAATTCTCCTTCATTCACTTAAGAGATGTGGTTCAAAAGTCCTTACTCCTATATTGGTCTGAGGTTCCCTTTTCTTGTGAGGCTGTCCATGGAAGCCCAAGGGGAAGCCCTTGCTATGTGATGAGCCTGATTTTAACTTGCAATGTGAGTTGCCATTTGTCTTTTCACCACAATAAAACTGTTAACATATTGCACTCTGCTGTTCTTCTCTGTTTGCCTAGAGATGCTTTAGTCTCTTCTGAGGTCCTGCATCTGGTGCACTGTGATTGGCAGAAAGTTACCCTGAATGCTCCAAGTGGATTCCATTTAGATTTTGCTGTTCTGCATAGACATTTTATGTAGACACAAACACTTACTGCGCTTTATACCCCATTTCATTTTTGCCGGCCCTACAAGTATATAGATGACAATACTTGCATTACCTTGGTTAGATGCTGGCATCGTTTAAAATGCTGTAAAATGTTTGTTCAAAATCTATTAAATGCCAATTTTTTTTTTTAAAGCTTGAGTCACTTCTACAGTTATGGCTCACATTGAGCCTGAATTCTAGCTCGAATGGAGGCAAGGAAAGTGGTGGTGAGCCTTTCTTGTATAATGCCAACAGAATACCAGTCATCAATTTAAATCAAGGTAACTGAGTAGATTGGATATTTTTTTTTCTGTATCATTTTTGCTTATGCTATATATTTTTTTTTTTTTTTGACTGCTTGACAAATAAAATCTGTTTTGAAAAGGAGCAGTTGCTAGGTTATTGGCCACAAGTGTAAAAACAACCTAGAAGTTTTTAAGGAGACGCATTGTGGTGTTCATCCCTAAGAGCCGGTTCACATGGGTGGCACGACTTGCCAAGCGACTCGGCAATGCCATTTGCCCACGACTTCAGAGGTCACTTGCAAAATGACTTCTGTATTGTCAATGCAAGTCGCCCTGAAGTCATACCATAGTAGTACAGGAAACTTATTCTACGTCGCCACGACTTGAGTCTCTCCTATTAAAACGGTTCCATAGTACAGACTGGAGCGCGACTTGTAAGGCGGCTAAGTCACTTGATGAGTCGCGCCTGTGTGAACCAGCTCTGAGAAAAGGGTCCATGAAACATTGTATAAAGCATTCAGCTGAAAACTTTTGTAACGATTAGCAACTTAATAAGGCTGGCTGCAAGCCACAAAGGCCACATTTGGCCCATAAAATACCACTTTGACATGTATGTATTAAAATGTTTACTAATCTTTTCATGTTTGGCTTTTAGAGCAGCTAATGAAACAAAATTATTTGTGAAGAAAATGTTTGATACATAAATCTTTCTTTATTTTCTATTGCATTTCAGCATCCATTATAAGCTTTTTAACAGTCTTGGCCTGGCATCCAAATACCTTGCTGCGGACATGGTGCCTTGTGCTTCACAGCCTCACACTAATGACAAACATGCCGCTGAACTGTAAGTAAACATTTGTATCTATAAGGCTGCTTCCATGCAAATTTATCTTTTTACCTTTGCCGTTACACACTGTTTATGAAAACGGTGCTCCCCACCTTGTAGTAGTTTATTTTAAGCAGTTTTTGAGTCTTGCATTGTCATTAAAGCAGAGTTCCGCTGAAAAAAAAAAAAAAAAAAATTAAATTGGCTGCTACAAATACTGCAGCTTTTGACTTTTATTATATGGACTCTTATCTGTCCAGGGCACCCACGATGTCGGCACCCGAAGCGGGTCTGTCCCTTGGCTCATAGGTGAAAGCGCCGCCATCTTCGGTAAAGGAATCGGGACGTAAAGGCTTACGGCTTTACGTCCTGGTTCCCTACTGCTAATGCACGGGTCGCGCTGCACTATTTCAGTTGGTCCCTGTCATCTTCTGGGACCTGGGTGTCTCCCAGAAGACAGTGGGGAGAGGGGGTGGGGGGAGACATGGCGGATACTGCGGTGATCTATGCGGCGGAACGTCTCGTAGAGTGCTGGCCCGCCTCCGTGAGAAACTTGTGAGAAAATAAATGGCTGCACATCAGGAATGCCTTTTATTGCATAAAGTGATAACCTCAGACACCAACACAAGGTCACGTAGACGAGTTTCACACATACATCTTGTGCTTGATCACTACAATGACTAAAATAACCGATATATTTTAAGTAGACTGCCCCAGTAACTGCAGGTGTTCTGGGGGGCGGTGATAATCCGCAATAGTACACAGCTCGATCAATCGCAAAACTTCAGCCCCAAAGAGCGTCTGAGTAAAGATTAAAATTCAAAATCAAACTGAAGGTGCAAGTTCCCGGGCATATCGAGAAATCTCCCATACACACAGACATGGACCAACAATCGCATAGAGACACTATATATAAAATACATGAACATCTCCAGTAAATTTTGAAAAAAAAAATATATTTTAAAAACCATAGTGAATACAAAAACGTTTGTCTAATATGAGCAAATATGTGCATGCAGGTGCACCCACATGCAATCATTTATTTCTCCATGCGAAAGACTCTGCAACACTATGAATGCATAAACAAATGCATCCATGTATACATCATAGAAGAACTACCTCCATATTGACATTTGTATGTATCCCAATATGATTGTAAATATCGTATGGTAATTATCATATTATCATTGATTATCACCGCCCCCGGAACACCTGCGGTCTATTTAAGATCTGTTATTTTAGTCATTGTAATGATTAAGCACACGATGTATGTGTGAAACGTGTCTACTTGACCTCGTGTTGGTGTCTTTGGTGTTTTCACTTTAAACAATAAAAGGCAATCGGAATTCCTGGATGTGCTGCCATTTCTTTTCTTACAAGTGGGAGCAAATACCTGGATTAGACGGGTATCTGCTCCCCCTCCCCCTGAAAGGTGCCAAATGTGACACCGGAGGGGGGAGGAATTTGAAAAGCGGAAGTTCCATTCTTAGGTCCGCTTTAAATGTACTTTCATGCATTATCTGTTGGCCAGAGAAGTACAGTCTTTCTATAGGGGTGCCTAAAGTGAAAATGGTGAAAATTTATGTAAAACGATACTTAATTGTTTCTAAAAAAAAAGTGTTGCTCTGCCAACTTTAGTGACACTAGTCTTCCTCTACAAGCATGTTGACAGTACGAGCTGAAGAGTCCTCAAGTTTGCACTGCATACACTTAATGTGCACCTAATGCCTCCTTAACACATTTGTGTTGCAGAAACTCACTGTTGGTGTGTTGTGGTGGCAGAAATAGTGTAGTGCAGCACATGGTAACACACTGCTGCATAATGTGATGCTCTGCAGTGATAGAGGATTAGGTCAGGTTTTCAGAGTCTGGGGAGCAGTAGTAGCCCATTCAAAATAATTGTCTACCTTTTTTTAAAGCAGTTGCAAAGGGGTTTTTTTTTCCCTAAATGGGTTCTTTTAAGCTAGCCCAATGTTGGTTCACTAACCTTTCCCTTCAATTTCCCTTCTAAATGTTTTTTTCTTTGTCTGAATTTCTAACTTCCTATTTCTCCTCAGTAAGCTTGCTCCCATCATCCAAGCTGTTCTGGCTGGCAGCATAATCGCCCCCTCCCTTGGGACTACATCCCTGCAGGGAGATACTGTGTTCACACTGAATAAACCTCCAGCCAGAAAGGCTTGAATGATGGAGGCAAGCTTATTGAGGAGAAAGAAGTGAAAAAGTCTGACAAAGAAAAAAAAAACATTTAGAAGAGAAATCTAAGAAAAAAATAAGTGAACCAACAATGCACTAGCTTAAAGGAACCTATTTATAAAATTAAATAACAAACCTTTACAACCCCTTTAAAGCAGAGCACCGTAAAAGTGTGAAGAGGCCCAAAAGCAAACATTTATTATCCACTTGACAACCGGAAGATTTACTCTCCTTCATGACCAGGCCATTTTTTTGCTATACGGCACTGCGTTACATTTAACTGACAATTGCGTGGTCATGCAATGCTGTACATTGTTTTATATAATTTCTCCCACAAATGGAGCTTTTTTTGGGGGGGGGGGGGGTTTTGATCACCACAGGTTTTTTTTTTTTTTTTTTTTTCTGCTATAAAACATCCAATAAAAAATGTCAAACACATTTCTTTATAAATTTAGGCCAATATGTATTCTGTACAAACACGCATGCTCAGAAGCAATGCTAACCATAACACAACATTGGCTTTTTACAGCAGAAAATCCGATCATGTGTACCAGGCTTTAGGCTGAGGGCTAAGGCATCCGCTGGATGAAGTGTTGCATGTGCACACTTGGTTCTCCCTTTCTAGCTCTACAGCAGAGAAAAGTCCTCTCCCTGCTGATGATGCTTTATTAATTCCATGCTGAGCTATGATCTGTTCATACTGCCTGCCTACAGCGACTTTAGTCACCTCTGTCCAGCCAACCCTTAGCTGCTACCAGCTGACTGGGTTTCTGAGTACATGAGTTCCTGTCTCTTGCGCTAAGCCTATACATTGCATTACCGCCACGTCACTGCAACATATTTGATTCTAGACTGAGACGTATGGGGTGCCCCCAGCTCACACTTTACTGCTTGCAGCACCCCTGCTAATGGTGGTTATGTTGGCAGCCTGGGATAAAGTTGCGCTCTGCTCCTAAAATCCACAGTGTTACTGGAGTTCCTGGGTGTTGGTTCAACAATGGATTTGATAGGTTTGCCTTTAAGTACGGGGATCCTCTAGCTCAGTGGTTCTTAACGCCTGTCCCCAGGACTGGCTAACAGGCCAGGTTTTATGTATTACCTTGGGGAGATGCAGACTAGAATACTGCAATCACTGAGCAGCAAATGATATCACATGTGATGTATTTCAGTTATCTTGCAAACCTGGCCTGTTAGTGGGTCCTGGGGACTGGAGTTGAGAACCACTGCTCTAGCGTAAGCAGTGGATGCTGTAGTGGCTCCATGGGATCCATCCACCCCGATCTATTATTTTCTGCAATACTTTAATGCTAGAAAGTCAACTTCCCGCAACTTACCCGCAGGCAGCCCCAGTTCGTTCTCAAACCTTTTAGCATTGTTTGCGGTGGACTACTTTTGGTAGCCCTAAAGGTAAAACCCTTTGACACTCAATAGTATAATAGTGTTGGTTTTTTTTTCTACTTTTCTTGGAGTTCATTGATTGACAGTCTTATGCTGCTGACTGCAGAACAATTGGACACTGGAAAACGATCGGTAGGCCAGTCTAAGTTGTCCTCTAATACTTCCATCCCTCAGCTTTATGAGAAATGGTACCATGAGGAAAAATGGAAAGGGGTAGGATCTGAACCTGCCCAAGACAGACTGATAACCAGTGCGAGGATAATCCAGAAGAAAGGATCAATGGACTTGGGGAGCGGAGAAATTTATATTTAGGTATTTAAAACTCTTGAGCTTTATCTAGGACTAGACCTAGATATTCCAAGCAAGGAATTTGTTCCAACGCTGATTTGGAATCCCAATCGTCTGCAAATTGTGAATTATCAGGGATATTTTGTCCACTAGAAACTGTGCAATCTTTTTTTTCTTAGCAGGAGCATGTTTAGGCATCCTACATTGGAGATTACATCCTTTGCTTTAAGGCAAGTTTTAGGGCCAGCACCTGTATAGACTGGATCCACAGCCAAGCATAGGTTTGGATTAGCCGGTGAGCTGGAGAAATGGGACATGCAGGAACACAACCTTTATATCCAAAGAATCTGTCTCCCTGATGGAGGGAAGCTATGGCAGATGTGGTAGATTCCATGTGGAATTTTGAGAATGAAAACTTTTAGGACCTTGAGAGCCAGGATTGGGCAGAAACCTCTTTTGAATGCAAAAAACATCGGTGAAATCTAGTTAATCGCCCATAAAGTTAATTTAAAAAAAGGCCCAATGTGTCCTTATAAAAATATATATCAATAAACCTGACAGTTTAGTCCACCAATAAAGTGCCAAAGTGTACTGTGCAAAAACTTTGCACTCGCCATACTACCTTTAAAAAAACAGGTTACTCACCTGCACATCATAAATTATTCTTTGCATTCTGTGCGCAGCTAAACTACTGTACCATGTATCCAGTCCCCAATATTCCAGCCAAATAACTATTTCCAGTAGTCAAAGGGTTAACCATACCCAGCAAATGAGGGGTTATGTCAGTATACGCTTATCTCCGTCAACAGCAATCCATGAGGAACAGAGAGCAAAAATACTGTAAAATCCTTAAAGTGATTGTAAAGTTTTTTTTTTTCCTCTAAAAATGCCAACCATGTCAAGCATACCAGTTCTGTGAAGTGGATTTGCACAGGGGGCCCTATTCGGCTATCTTGGCCTCTCCCTTCTGTCTAGTGCCCCCACAGCAAGCAGCTTTTTTTTTTTTTGCAATTATGTTTATTGGGTTTTAAGATATAGGTACAGACAGGATAACAATATCACAATGTACACAGTAAATTGAGTAAAATAACAATGCATTCAAAGGAAACACAAAAAATAAAAAACAAAGCACATCAAAGCTCACAGTATCAAATCAGTGATCCATTGATACACCACAATGACATATAGTGCATAATAAATCACTCAAGGGGGGAAAGAGAAAAGACAAGGAAAGGTAAAGGCAAGGAAGGATTGAGAGCACCACCTCCGTAGAATTAATTTAAAACAAAACTATACAAAATTAGATAAAAGAGTAACAGAAGTATATCAGATTCAGGATTCTTCTAAGAGCACAGTAAAGTATGGTATTCTGCAGACATGCCCATTTATCTCGGAAGGTCCTAGAAGAGTCTTTAGAATGGGATATCAGGTCTTCCATATATGCGATATGGTCAACCTTGCGTATCCAGTCAGAAATTTTAGGGGGGGAGGCATGTGACCACTTAACGGGGATACACAGCCTGGCCGCATTGATAAGATGAATGATCATGGAGTTTTTATAAACCGAATTGGGCAGCGACGAGAGGTGTAATAGGTATTGTTCAGCTGTAAAGTCTGGGGTGTAAGTGGTGATAGATACTATAAGGTCATGGACGGATTTCCAGAAGGCTGCGATAACCGAGCACTCCCACCATATATGGAAAAGAGTACCATTCACAAGTTTACACCGCCAACACAAAGGGGATATGTTTGAACTGTATTTATTGATAACATCAGGGGTTCTATACCACCTTGAATATATCTTGTAACTATTTTCTTGGATCAGGACATTCGATGAACCTTTGTGTAGGCGGTGAAAGATCGAATTCCATTGGTCGTTAGAAATTGATATTTTTAAATCTCTTTCCCATTTCCTATTACTATCGTCTAATTGTGAGTCTACCGTCGAACTCAAAACACTATACATGAGGGAAATTAAATGACCCTGGGGAGTAATTCTCGTACAGATGGATTCAAAAGTGGTCTTAGGTCTGTGCCAGATGCTAGTGAAACCAAATTTATTCAAAAAACAAGTGATCAATTCAAAGTTACGTGGAGAAACAATGAGGTTCAGGAATTTAGCGGAAAAACGTTCAAAGGATATAAGATTACCACGTTCAAAGAAAAGTTCAGCCCTGCAAGCCACTTCGTAAGTAGAATCAGAGGAAGTGATAATATTAGGACTCCGGGATATTTCGGGGTTGAAGGCAATCGGGGTAATAGGTCCCTATATGGTAGAGATTTTCAGACTTTTACACAGGGATCTGAAGATTTTGAGGGAAGTCCCTGTAATGGGATGAGTGTTTGCAGATTGTGCAATCTTCCTAGGATCGATCCATGGAATGTTTTTTAAAGGGATTGATGTAGAGAATAAAGATTCTTCCAAGTGAATCCTATCTTTAGAGCTCCTGTGTAAGTGCCAATTGATAATCCTAGACAGATGGCAAGCCCAATAATAATTTTTAAAATCCGGCAGCCTAATCCCACCTAGGGATTTTGGGACAGTAAGCTTGTCCCATTTAATTCGGGGTTGTCTAGAATTCCATAGAAATTTCAGGCATATTTGTTTCAAAGTTTTGAAAAATGTGTTAGGGATTTTAACAGGAATAGTCTGGAAGATGTATAGAATTCTAGGCAAGATACACATTTTTTTGTTCTTAAAGGTCAGGCATTTGTCTGTCTTAAAGTGAGTCTCCTGTAAAAATATTGTGTCTGCCTTCGATTTCTTCAATATTAGCATTAGTTTCGACCTCTTCTCAGGGATATTGAGGCCTTTCACATTAAGAGAGTAAAGCTTAATTTTGTTTTGCGAGTCTGTCTTAAAATTAGTGGGGAGCGCCATATTTACGAAAGGGAAGATGGGCACTCAGATAAATAAAGGGATAAATAAAGGGATAAATAAAAGGGAAATAGGAAATATTAGGTACTGAGTATGGAAGACTCAGAATATAGTACCGGTTTTAAATAAACAGAAGTGAAAAACTATCAAAACAGAGATTTCCCCACAGGGAAAAATGTACGGTACAAAGGGAAGTAGTATCTTACTAGGACAAAATCCAATAAGAACTACTTTGTGGGGGTTGGAGTGAACCGATTCAAAGAACTATTAACCAAAATGACTGGTCGTCCGCTGCTTACAGACTGACAGGGAGAGCAGTATCATAGTAGAACATCAGTAAAGCTAACGGATGTTCCATTATAAAGAATAATGAGAGACCGGAATCTGATAATGCTTCTTACGTCAGTAATTCGAACAAGTGAAATATACTGCATCTATTTAACACAGTAACAATTCAGGGGTGTTGTTCCGGATTAAACCCACATGCTTAACCCCCCAGTAGTTGCAATAAAATAAGAAAAAACTTCTATCCATATATGTTGAAAAAAAAAAGGAATTTCCAAAAAAAATCGCTGACCATTTGCATGTGAGCTTATATAGGACAGCAACACCAAAGTAGTTACAAATGGTAAAGTTTACAATAACAAAGAGAAACAATGTTTTCTATTTGTCATAATAAATTCAAACCACAAAATATGGTAGCAAAAGAGAAAAAAATCAAACAAGGGGTAGATAAGCATGTGTGGCTCAAAACTAACAAAAACAAACAATGTTTAACTTCAGAGAATATACGTGCAATTTCAGGCAGCTTTGGTAAATAATGTGGACAATAAAATACACAAATTTTTACTTCCTGGGTTTCCTAGGACGCCTGTTGATATGAGATCAGCGGTTTGCATGTCAGAAGAGTTTAGATCATCGTCGGATTGGGAGCGACGTCTCCTGAATCTGGAAGGGACCGCTTCCATGGCATCATCTCTCCTGCAATCTTTAATGGAATTTTTGATGCAAAAATCAGCATACCAATTCTGCAGTTCCATGTATGGAATGTCCATAGCCTTGCAAAAAGCATGTAGATCTTCGGGTACTCTCAGTATAGCAGTGTGACCCTGGTTGGTTGCCTGTAGTCCGAATGGAAATTTACATTTGTAAATAATGCTTTTACTCCGTAAGGCATCTAGTAAAGGTTTCAGGTCGCGTCTATTCTGAAGTGTAATGTTCGATAGATCTTGAAAGATAAAGATCAAAGAGCCTTCAAACTTTATAGTGGAACGTAATCTTGCGTTTCGCAGGATATTTTCCTTAAGTAAGAAGTCATCAATGTGGCAAATGACATTCCTAGGAGGGTCAGAAGGTTTGCCCTTGGATCTCAGGGCCCTGTGAAAGCGTTCCATTTTGATAGCAGTTAAGGGAGGGCCAACTAACAGGTCATTAAAAATACCCAATGTTGCGGGGGAGAGTTGATCGAAATCCCACCGATTCGGGTGCTCCCCGCACGCGCTAATTGTGCCTCCTGCTTCTGTTTTCAAGGTCCTCTGTTTGACGGTATAAGTCTCTCAGTAAAACAGTGTTAACGTTAACCTTGTGATTTACATGACGCATAGCTGTGGTTTGGTGCGCAGTTGTCTTCTCTATGTCAGTGACGCGTGCTGTAACTGCGCGTATGTCGATTTTAAGATCCGCAATGGCCTCTGACAGCGTCTCATTGATGTCAGCTGCCACGGAACGGAGATCATTTAAACTAGGACCCTGTTGGGGGTCCGCAGCATAACGGATATTCCGGTCATCGGTAAGGGGATTTGTTCCGCTGTACCCTTGTGATGCGATCGTAGCAGAGTACGGGCCTTCCAGCAGTTAGGCCATCGCTCTCCCGTATAGGTATAGTTCAAAGGGTCACAACGTAGCCAATATACGTCGGGTAGAGCGATAAATAGTATGGGGCTGATCACCGTGAGTGCGGGTATCGGATCTGTCGTATCTCGGAAGACAGTACCCCTTACCGGTTCCGTTAGCCGAAGCTTACAATCTGTAACAGCGGTAGCTCACCAACTAAGCGG
Organism: Rana kukunoris; assembly: GCA_029574335.1. Lineage (NCBI taxonomy): Eukaryota > Metazoa > Chordata > Amphibia > Anura > Ranidae > Rana > Rana kukunoris. The sequence goes on along the minus strand of CM056052.1, from coordinate 412,113,936 downwards.
CCATCTCTGATCTCGGCTAGACCACGCCCCCCCAGCAAGCAGCTTTCTATGGGGGTACCCAAGCTGAGTCGCAGCTCTGTGTCTATTCCGACACACAGCTTCTGTTCGGCCCCGCCCCCTCTATTTTCTGATTGGTTAACTGATTTTGAATGCAGCAGGAGCCAATGGCGCTGCTACTGTGTCTCAGCCAATCGGGAGGAGAATGCCCACACAGCTAAGGCACTTGTGGACATCGCTGGAGTGAGATGAAGCTCAGGGTAAGCATTAGGGGGTGCTGGGGCAGCTGCTGCACACAGGTTTTTTATCTTCATTCATAGAATGCATTAAGATATAAAACCTTCTGACTTTACAACCACTTTAAACACTGTATTGTCAAAAGTATTGGGACACTTGTCTTTTCACGCACATGAACTGTAATGGCATCCCAGTCTTGGTTAATATTGAGTTTGCCCACCCTTTGCAGCTAAATCAGCTTAAACTCTTCTGGGAAGGCTGTCCACAAGGTTTTGGAGTGTGTCTATGCAAATGTTTTATCATTTTTCCCGAAAGCGCATTTGTGAGGTCTGGCACTGATGTTGGACAAGAAGGCTTGGCTCGCAGTTTTCATGCAAATTCATCCCAAAGGTGTTCTATCTGGTTGACGTCAGTATTCTGTGCAGGCCAGTCAAGTTCCTCCACCCAAAACTTGCTCATCCATGTCTTTATGGACCTTGCTTTGTGCACTGGTCTAAAACATTTGGTAGAGGTGGGATTATTGTATGGGGTTGTTTTTAGGGGGTTGGGCTTGTCTTTAGTTTCCCTTAGTTTCAGTGAAGGGCACTCTTAAAGCGTCGGCATACCAAGACATTTTGGACAATTTCATGCTCTCAACTTTGTGGGAACAGTTGGGGGTTGGCCCCTTCCTGTTACAACATGACTGCGCACAAAGCAAGGTCCATACTTTTGACAATGCAATGTATTGCCAAAACCAATGTAATGCACTTACGTTTGGTAGTGTCTAAACCGACACTGAATCACGGCTCATAAACCTCTAGAGCTCCGTCGGCTCTAGCTATTGCACCTGGCTGCGGGCAGACAGGCTGTGTAGGAAAATGTCACTCCGTAGAGCAGTGGTTCTCAACCTGGGGGTCAAATGATGATTTGCCAGGAGTCACCGAATCCTGGGCTGTTGACCGCGTTCCTCTCCCAGCCTTTTTGTGGCCACCCAGCAGGGCTGTCCCCGGGTGCCGTGGCTGCCCACTCGGCCTCTTTGCAGCCACCCATTCAGTTCACTGCATGGGTAGGGGGCAGAGACTAGAGGTCAGCTGACTGGTGGGAGGGACTGAAGGAGACCCGATCTCCTGATTGCAGCATAGGTGTCACTGCTGTGAGACACCACAGAGCTGGAGATAAAGTGAGTAACACTACCTGTGATTAGAGTTGCCATTAAAAGTCCCCACTTCAGATTTCAGATCAGCAGAATACCTTGATCAAGAGCACCTAAGTTGGCTGATCAGAACTCTCCCCAGCATTCCCACTGATCCCACTCCCTACCAGCACTGCCACTCATCCCAACTCCCTACCACACTGCTACTCATCGCATTCCCCCCCACCCCTCCCCCCCCCACCAAGGAGTAAGAGAAGGAATAAAAATTGAAAATACATGGAAGGGAGATGAAAAGAGGGGGAGGAACAAAGAAAAATAGAAAGAATAAGAGAAAGCACAAGAAAAACGGTTAGAGAGAGGGATGGAAAAAAAGAAAGAAATTAGGATAGAGATGAAAGGGGGGAAAAAAGAGAAACCATAGTACATCTTAAAATGTAACATAAGAGGTTTAATACTGTACCAGTGGAAGGGACTCGGGGAGCGCTAAATGTCCGTGGGTTACGGGCGGGAATTACTTGTCTTGGCTGACAACCCACGCTACAATTTTTTTTTTACTGTTGGTTGTCCCCACAGCTTGGTAAATTTTATCAAGGGGTCACGGCACTAGAAAGGGTTGAGAACCACTGCCATAGAAGGCTCTGCCCTGTGTGTTTTAACGTGATGTCTTCATCAGGAGTTTGCGCCTGATACTGCAGCTCATGATGAGGGGTTGCAGAGGTCAGTTAGGCCCCATTTACATCTAGAATTTGACAAACTCATTTCTTGCATGACGCACATAAATCGGCTTCTTTAAATGCCTGCCCTACATTTAACACATGCTGCAAAATAGCTCATGAACTTTTTTTGCTGCATTTCGTTTTGCCACATTTTTTTTGAATATATGGAAAAGCACATATCTGCTTGCTGCATTTTGGGTGCTATTATCAATGAATGGCAACGCAACACGTTTTTAATGAAAACATTTGCAGTTTTGCATGCATTTACCAAATGCACAGGTGTGAAAGGTGTCTAATGAAATGTTTGAAAGCTTTTTTACTGCTTGTTATGTGATGACCCTACTGTCAATAGTCTGTGCACATATACATTTTAAGACCACTTGCATATCCTGTTATGTACCAATGTACCTTACCCAAGATATGTTTTGTTTATATTCCCATACTTTCTTGTCCAAGTTAATTTCTATTGAGTATTTTAATATTTTTGCGTACTGTGATTTGAATGGCTAAGTGTATTGTATTTCTACAGTAACTCTGAGGTCTTGGTGTAGATGTTTGTTTATGAATAAATATGTTCCTTTGTGCATTAGCTGGACCCAGCAGCACTATTGGAGCTCAGGAAAATACTGCCCAGTTACTGGTATCCGATCCAAATCTCCTCCATGTCATTGTGAAATTCCTCTCAGGAACAAACCCTCATGGGACCAACCAGCACAGTCCCCAGGTGATATTTATAGTGTACTTTAGCTTCTGTAATGCAGTTTTATATATATATATATATATATATATATATATATATATATATATATATATATATATATATATATATATATATATATATATATATATATATATATATATATATAAAAAATTGTATTCCTAGAACGTTTTTTTTTTCTTTTTTTCTTTTTTTGCCTTTCATTGCTGCTGATATTCTCCAGCTGCTGTAAGCCTTTTTTTTTTCTCCTGCAGGTTGGACCTACCGCTACTCAGGCAATGCAAGAGTTCCTGACCAGATTACAAGTTCACCTCTCTGCTACCAGTCCTCAGATGTTTAGTGAATTTTTGTTAAAGCTCATACACATACTTTCAACAGAAAGGTATTTGTTACTAAGCTCTATTAGATTTTTCTATGAGCTTCTGGTCTTCTGTAATATTTACTAGAATATACAAAACATTTATTTATTCTTCTCTTGTAGAGGTGCTTTTCAGACTGGACAAGGACCACTGGATGCTCAGGTGAAACTCCTAGAATTCACTCTGGAACAGAATTTTGAGGTGGTCTCTGTTAGCACCATCTCAGCAGTCATTGAATCGGTTACCTTTCTTGTCCATCACTACATCACCTGTTCTGACAAAGTTGTGTCACGGAGTGGATCGGACAGCTCTGTTGGAGCCAGGGCTTGTTTCGGAGGCCTTTTTGCAAATATCATTAGACCTGGTGATGCCAAAGCAGTTTGTGGAGAAATGACACGAGATCAGCTGATGTTTGACTTGTTAAAACTGGTAAATATATTGGTTCAGCTGCCACTGACAAGCAACAAAGAGTTCAGCGCTCGCACACCTGTCGTGAGCAGCACAACAGACAGCGTTTCTGATGAGGAGAAAGTCTATGGAGGAAAAGACTCGAGCAGCAACTCTTCTGCTATACAAAGCACTACAACATATGTGGCAGATTTGGTGCTAGCCAACCAGCAAATCATGAGCCAGATCCTCTCAGCCCTTGGTCAGTGTAACAGCAGTGCAATGGCCATGATTATTGGTAAGTATGTTAGCCATATTGTAAGCCAAATGAATATCTGTTTGCTTGTTGCACTTGTGTAGTATAGTTATTGAGGTCCTCAATGTTTCAGTGCTTTATGCTTCTCAAAAGAATATCCTTTTGTGTCACAGTACTTTCTATGAACTAGCAATCAGATAAAGTATTCAAACCCGCCTAATGTTTAAGGGCACTTTCGCACCCAGGCATCGGCGGTATAGCGCCGCTATTTTTACAGTCGCTTTTAACCCCCGCTAGCGTCCGGAAACGGGTTAAAAGCACCGCTTTGCTTGCGCTGGCTGCACATGGATTTCAATAGGTAGGAGCTATACACCACTCTACAGCGCCTTTAAAGATGCTGCTTGCAGGACTCTCTTGAGCGTCCTGTCCTGCCAGCGCACAGCTCCAGTGTGAAAGCCCTTGGGGAGTAAGGGCTTTTACACTGAAGTGAGAGGAGAGGCGCTTTACAGGCACTATTTGTACTGCTAAAGCACCTGTAAAGCGCCTTAGTGTGAAAGGGGTCTTAACCACTTAAGGTTTTGCGATTCGGCACTGCGTCGCTTTAACAGACAATTGCGAGGTCGTGCGACGTGGCTCCCAAACAAAATTGGCGTCCTTTTTTTTCCCCCCACAAATAGAGCTTTCTTTTGGTGGTATTTGATCACCTCTGCGGTTTTTATTTTTAGAGCGACAATTTTGAAAAAAAATGCTATATTTTTTACTTTTTACTATAATAATTATCCCCAAAAATATATATAAAAAAAACATTTTTTCTTCAGTTTAGGCCGATACGTATTCTTCTACCTTTTTTTGATAGAAAAAAATCACAATAAGCGTTTATCGGTTGGGTTGCGCAAAATTTATAGCGTTTACAAAATAGGGGATAGTTTTAATGCATTTTTATAAATTGTTCTTTTTTATTTTTTTTACTACTAATGGCGGAGATCAGCGATTTTTTTTTTTTAACGACTGCGACATGGCGGACACTTCGGACAATTTTGACACATTTTTGGTACAATTGTCATTTTCACAGCAAAGCATGCATTTAAATTGCATTGTTGTGAAAATGACATTTTCAGTTTGGGAGTTAACCCCTTCAGCGCCCCCTTGTGGTTATGTGTGACCTAAAGTGTGTTTACAACTGTATGGGGGTGTGGCTGTAGGTGTGATGTCATCGATTGTGTATCCCTATAAAAGGGATCACACGATCGATGACGACACCACCACAGTGAAGAACGAGGAAGCCGTGTTTACACACGGCTCTCCCCATTCTTCAGCTCCGTGGACCGATCGCCGGACTCCAGCGGCAAACGAGTCCCGGAGCTTTAGCCCGCCCGCGACCCACGGCTGGGTACTAGTAGTGGAAGTACCTGTACGTGGATGTGCCATTCTGCCGACGTATATGTGCAGGAGGCAGTCCTTAAGTGGTTAAGGACCGCCGCACGCAGATTTACGTCGACACAATGGCATGGATGTACAGGTATGTCCCATTTAATTTTCCGATGTATGGTCGCACGCCGCGAACGTGCCCGTGGAACCCACGGACTGTGTCCGCCAGTGTCTCACGATCGGGTCACAGAGCTGAAGAACGGGGCGATGTCCGTGTAAACACAACATCTCCCCGTTCTTCCTAGTGACATGTCACTGATCGAATGCTCCCTCCTATCTGGAGCAGTGATCAGTGACATGTTACTTGTAGCCACGCCCCCTAACAGTTAGAATCACTCCCTAGGACACACTTAACCTCTTTCGTGCCCCCTATAGGTTAATCCCTTCACTGCCCGTGTCATTTTTAGTTATCACTGCATCTTTATACACTAATCGCTGTAAAAATTACAATTGTCCCAAAATGGTGTCTAGTGTCCGATGTGTCCACCATAATGTCGCAGTTACGGTAAAAATCGCTGATCGCCGCCATTACTAGTTAAAATTAACTGAGGAAAACGTTATATATAGATATATATATATATATATAGATATATAGATATATATCTATATCTATATCTATATATATATATATATATATATATATATATATCTATTATAGCAAAAAGTAAAAAATATTGTGTTTTTTATTAATTGCCGCTCTATTTTTGTAAATAGCGCAAAAAATAAAAACCGCAGAGGTGATGCAGCAAAAAAGCTCCATTTGTGGGGAACGAAAAGGACGTAAATTTTGTTTGAGAGCCACGTCGCATGACTGCGCAATTGTCAGTTAAAGCGATGCAGTGTCGAATCGCAAAAAGTGGCCTGGTTAACCACTTCAGACCCGCGCTAGCGTCGAATGACGGCAACAGCGCGGGTCTAAATATCCAACATGCCGTCAAATGACGGCATCTCTTTTGGGCGTTCCCAGCGCGCGCTGTAGAGCGCGCTGCGGGGAAGCCCTGTGTTGGCCGTGTCCCTTGGACACGGGCAATCACAGATCGCGGTGAACGGCCAATCAGAGTGGCCGCTTGCGATGCGATCTGTAGGCGAATGAGAGATGATCTCATAGATCATCTCTCATTGCCGTTTTACACAGACAGCGTCCTGTCTCTGGAGAGGAGGAGCCCGATCTGTGTTCCTTCCTACATAGGGACACAGATCGGTCACCCCCCCCCCCCAGTCACCCCCCCCAGTCACCCCCCCCTCCCCCCACAGTTGGAACACACCTAGGATACACATTTAACCCCTTCCTCACCCCCTAGTGTTAACCCCTTCAATGCCAGTCACATTTATACTGTAATTAGTGCATATTTATAGCACTAATCGGAGTATAAATGTGAATGGCGCCAAAAATGTGTCAAAAGTGTCCGATGTGTCCGCCATAACGTCGCAGTACCAATAAAAATCGCAGATCGCCGCCATTTCTAGTAAAAAAAAAAAATTCTCTCCCCTATTTTGCAAGCGCTATAACTTTTGCGCAAACCAGTCGCTTATTGCGATTTTTTTTTTTTTTTTTTACCAAAAATATGTAAAAGAATACGTATCGCTCTAAACTGAGGAAAAAAATGTGTATTTTTTTTTTAATTGGGATATTTATTATAGCAACAAGTAAAACATATTGTATTTTTCTTCAAAATTGTTGCTCTTTTTTGTTTATAGCGCAAAAAATAAAAACCGCACAGGCGATCAAATACCACCAAAAGAAAGCACTACTTGTGGGGAAAAAAGGACGTCAATTTTGTTTGGGAGCCACGTCGCACGACCGCGCAATTGTCAGTTAAAGCGACGCAGTGCCGGAAGCTGAAATTTCACCTGGGCAGGAGGGGGGGTGTATGTGCCCAGTAAGCAAGTGGTTAATGTTATGAAGGCATAGGCTTTCCAAGTGTTGTAGTTTTAATTCTGTATCTTCTGAGAACAGTTTTAGCCAACCATTTGGCTATAGAATTGTTCATTTAGAGGCTTGTGAATAATTGTATTCTGTGAAATTGACTTGAAGCTTGAGCAAGGGAGCTGCATTTGGCTTTCCCGCCCTTGGACAGTTCAGTACCTGTCTAAAACTGTAGCTTTGACGCAAATGGAATACACTCAATCCTTGTCTTTTTATACTTGTCTCATCACCAAAGTATTGTTACATTCCAACTCCAGCCCAAATAGCCATATGAAGGTTTAGAACCTAGGTCTGTCTTTTTTTTAAGTTGCTGTCCTTGTCAAGAATTGTATAATTGTTCCCTCACTTCATGCCCTGATGACATGCATTACTGGAATAGTCCAAAGGGAAAAATGTCCTCCTCCAGCATTGTCAAGGGTTCTAACCTTCCCCACTATATCCAAAAAAAAAGAAATTATACATTGGGCTTTAACTATAAGCATCTTTTAATAGTAGCATCATCAGATGTTTTTTTTTTTTTTTTTTCAGGTGCAAGTGGTTTACATTTAACCAAACATGAAAACTTCCATGGAGGGCTAGATGCCATTTCAGTTGGCGATGGGCTCTTCACCATTTTAACAACTCTTAGCAAGAAGGCTAGTACAGTTCAAGTGATGCTGCAGCCAATTTTAACTTATATGGCGTGTGGATATATGGGAAGACAGGTAAATGGACATTTTTTCATATTAATAGATTAAAAGTGCATTTGCCTGTTTTATATAAATGTCTTTCCCTTTTAAAGAAATGTTGTTCTTTTGACCACTTTGTAAACCATAGTTTATATAATGTTCCATAAAGGAGAATTGCTGGCAGATTAAAAATATCTGTTAATAGAGTTTTGAATCCTACCCAAATTTTGTCTTGTCAGCCTGGAATCCCTCTGCAGAGCAGAATTCAGTCTGCAAGAGTAGGGGGTCACACTAGGAGCCTGTGAGGCTCTGCAGCATGCGGTCTGCTTCTGGGGTTTCTGCTAACTGGGAGAGAGAGCTAGATATGTTTTTACCAGTGTTCTTCGCAAAGCTTTGCAGTGGTTTTAAAGAACTTGCCTGTACTATCTTGTTGCTTAAAGGGGTTGTAAAGGTTAGTTTATTTTCTAAATGGGTTCCTTTAAGTTAATGCATTGTTGGTTCACTAACTTTTTCCTTCGATTTCCCTTCTAAATTAGTTTTTTTTTGTCTGAATTTCTCACTTCCTGTTCCTCCTTGGTAAGCTTGCCCACATCATTCGAGCTGTTCTGGCTGGGAGTTAGTCAGTGTGCTTGCCCCCTTTCTTCAGACTACATACCTGTGGAGAGACGCTCAGCCGGACTGGAAGTGATTAAACTGCACCTGTGCCCAGACTATAAAAACCTTTATTTACATAAACTTAAGGCCCCTTTCACACAAGTGGACCGTTCAGGTCCACCTGTCAGTTTAGCCGGACCTGAACGAACACTCCATACCAGGGATCCTCAAACTATGGCCCTCCAGCTGTTGTGGAACTACACATCCCATGAGGCATTGTTAAACTTTTGACATTCACAGACATGACTAGGCATGATGGGAATTGTAGTTCCTGAACAGCCGGAGGGCCATAGTTTGAAGACCCCTGCTCCATACAGTTCTATTGAGCGACGGATGTCATCGATGACATGTCCACTGACATGCGATCTGCTCTGCTCCGATCTACTAAATTCAGATGGATGGAAACTTTATTTCCCATTTGTCTGGCGGATCAGATCGGATGAAAACTGACAGGCGGATCCATTTTAATCCGATCCCGCGTAGTTGGAGATCTTACAGGAGGATGGATGCTTTTTATTTTTTTTTATTTTTTTTTTGCTGTGGAAACTCATTTTTTTCTACAGCCTTTTCCTCTTCAATCAAGATATTGTATAATACATATACTAGAGCTACACGATTAATCAAAAGTAAATCGCAATCTTGATTCAAACACCCCCCACGCGATTTCCAGGCTGGATGACCCGCGATTTTCGGATCCAGCGTGGAACGCAAATGGCACCGATCGAGCGGTACCGCTACTCGGGTGCGGCCATAGGACAGTCCCCGGTTTCGTCCTAGCTCCGGAGCGGCCGTCATCTTGATACACCCGGCGGCGGCTGTCTCGTCAGGAAGTGACGTTTCGGCACCGCCATCTTGCTCCACCCTACACTCCTGCACAGTAATGTTAGTGAGAAGGGGGCAAGCAGACATCTTGTTACACCCAACAGAGTTTTAGCTTTCACAGTTATTTACACAAAACAGAGCTTATGTGCTTAACTACTTGCTGACCGCCCGCCGTCATCTTATTGATTTCCCCTAGTGAGGCCACCCCCCCCCCCCCCCCCATACAGTTAGAACACACCCAGGAACACACTAAACCCCTTCCCTGCCCCCTAGTGTTAACCCCTTCACTGCCACTGCCATTTTTATAGTAATACAATGCATTTTTATAGCATTGATCGCTATAAAAATGCCAATGGTCCCAAAAATGTGTCAAAAGTGTCCGATGTGTCCGCCATAATATCGCAGTACCGAAAAAACCCGCTGATCGCCGCCATTACTAGTAAAAAAACTATTAATAAAAATGCCATAAAACTACCCCCTTTATCGTAAACGCTATAAATTTTGCGCAAACCAATCAAACACTAATGGGGTTTTTTTTTTTTTTTTTTTTTTTTTTTACGAAAAATATGTAGAAGAATACGTATCGGCCTAAACTGAGGGAAAAGATATTTTTTTTTATATCTTTTTTGGGGATATTTATTATAGCAAAATGTAAAAAATTTTGAATTTTTTTTCAAAATAGTCGCTCTATTTTTGTTTATAGCGCAAAAAATAAAACTGCAGAGATGATCAAATACCACCAAAAGAAAGCTCTATTTGTGGGAAAAAAAGGACGCCAATTTTGTTTGGGAGCCACGTCGCACGACCGCACAATTGTCAGTTAAAGCGACGCAGTGCCGAATCACAAAAAGTGCTCTGGTCTTTGAACAGCAATATGGTCCGGGGCTAAAGTGGTTAAATACAGTATATGTAAATCTGACGGACTGTTTACATGTTACATTTTAAAAGTAGCAGCAAACCTTACATGCTTGCTAATGTGACAGAACACCTCTGATTTTCACATTTAGTTGAATGTGAAAATCAGAGGTGTTCTTTCACATTAGCAACTATGTGAGGTCAGCTGGTTTGCTGCGGCTTTTAAAATTTAACATGTAAACAGTCAGTCTGCTTTACATATACTGTATTTAAGCACATAAGCTCCGTTTTGTGTTGAAAATAACTTTAAATACATTTTTGAGAATCGTGATCTTCAATCCATGCAAAAGATTTTTGATTCTCATTTTTCCCCGAATCGTGCAGCTCTAACATATACATATACATTTTATTTGGTAGCCTCAGTCAAGACCTTTAATTTTAAACTAAGCTGCTTGATCTCTTCTCTTCATACTAGCTATCACTGATCCTTAGCGATGCTTTGGAGGCAGTACCCAGATCCTGCTGGACTGAATAGCACAGAGCTTTAGGGTTAGTCTGAAACGAAACACCAGGTTGCAGGGACTCCACTGGTGCTTTCTAGGCTTAGTATACATTTTTAGCCACATGGTCCTTCAGGTGCTGAGCTGTGGAACTGCCTTGGCTGCAATCCACTCTGAACACACACTCTTTGGGAAAAAACTATGGTCTTGGTGAAGATAAGCCTGGTGAGTTGTCTGAGCTCTGCATTTTGGCACTTTCTAGACCTTCATTTCTTAGCCACAGAGCATAGTTTCATGGGCAGAACAAAGGCAGGGCCGCTGGTGTGACCCATTATCAATCCACTCATAAAATAGCCTGCCAGGCTGAAACAGTCTTTTACTCTGTAAAAATTTAAAAACTATTCCCACTTGCACCTACACTGGGGTTTTGAGTGTTTGTTGGGGTCTGTGACCTTCCCGACCTTAGCTTTGTCATAGCACTATCCACACCTCATTCTGCTGTGTTTGCTACAAAGTGCTCCTACCTACTCTAGAGCCGTGGCACAGCTCACTCAGTGACTGACACACATGTATTGCGTATTTAACCTGTTTCAGCTCCTGCTGCCAGTTCCCGTTCCACCTTTCAGAGTGGGTGGGCAATCTTCTCCCTGCACTTGCTGTCACAATTTAAAAACGGCCTGGCTGTGCAGGGCTCTGCCCACAGTGCAGCATCACCGATCGACAGTTTTCTGTAAATGAATGATCTGTAACTACCGTTGGCCACCGCTGCTGATTGATGGTAGTTGTAAATGAAGTGCGAGGACCCTTATGAGTGCCTTATAGTTCATTTACAAGCCCTGCTGCATTTAACAGACAGCCTGAATGAAGGTACAGCCAGCAAGCTGCAGAGCTTGACGCCAGAACCCTGGCATTGCGACCCTGATCCTCTGATCACGGGTGCAATGCTTTCTAGGCTCCTGCACGCAAAAAATAAATGCATATAACTTTCTTCTTGAAAGGTGAACTTATCCTGGTTGTAAACCCTTACAAACCACTTGTTACAGGTAAACTAATGAGGTTTACCTGTAGCTACCCTGGATCTCTCCTAAACCTGCATGGTTTAGGAGATATCACCCTGTATCTGCATGTGCTGAAGTCATCGGCACATGCGCACTGAAGCAATGGCACGTCGTGCCGTTGCTTCAGTTGGACTGTGCAGTTACCGGTGGCTCCTGCGTGCATGTGTGGGAGTGACGACATGCCGCTCCAGCCAGCCAATCACATAGCTGAAGTCTGTGGCTTCCGAAAGGAACAGGGGGAGAAGATGGATGCAGCCTGCACAGGGAACAGTGCTGGATTTGTTTGCAGGTAAGTGTTACATAATGGCTAGCATGCTATGCATACTAGCCCATTATGCTTTTAATTTGCAGGGTTTGCAGCGAGAAAAAGAGGAAGTAAAACCCATCATGGTTTACTTCTTTAAAGGCAGGGGTGTACAATATGCAGCCCAAGGCAGCTATGAATGCGCTCCCAACAAAAGGGAATAGCATCATCATTGACACTAGTCAGATTTGGCTTTTTCTTTCTCCACATTTTTGTGACTTACCAATACAAACAAAGGAAATGTGAGAATGCCTAAACATTTGTAATCGCAACAATTTTTTATTTTTGGCCATGACTGTAAATCAGTGCGTGTTGGAAACAAGGATGACCAATAATGAAATAATTAAGGCTCTTCCATAACATGTATCAAGCTAGTGGTGTCCCGGGAGCATCTGGGACAGTTGGCAGACACAATTCGACCACAGGAGAACGGGTTTTGGGCTGTGTAATGTACCCTATGCAAAAAGCTAGATTTGTGAATTAGGGGGGAGGGGAGACCTTCATTCTAAGGTATCAAAATCTGGTCTCCATTTCTGTATACAGTTCAGCTGGAATTTGGAACTGGCAGCTACCAACAAAGTATACGTCTCCATTCAAATCCTTTTTTTGGTGGAGGATGGGGAAACCTGGCCCGGCACTTATAATAGACTGAACACTGCTCCAATGCCGGGACATGTGACATGTGACATCTAGCCTATGAGCCGTCCAGGAGGCGGGACTGTGTGTGGCGTAGTGCCGAGTACACAGGAGCTCGCCACTCCGGCCCCCCCCGGCCCTTTCCCCACCAGGCTACCAGGTAAATTGATGTATGATTGGCCCTTTATTTTCAGGGGGGAAAGTGCGTGTTATATGCCCAAATATACGGTTTATTGTTTTGCAATTCAACTTTAAAGCAACAATGTTGCGAACAATCAATAGTGCTCAGTGGTCCCTCCGTCAAGCCCCTACCTTCAAGCACCTATAGGCCTTAGTAGCGGAGATTGAGTCAGCAGGGGAGGCAAAGTGATCTATACTCTTGGAAGTGTTGGTTTTAGAAGAAAACTTCAGGGGTCGGTTACCTTTTGAGCAGAGTTGCAACTGACCGCATGGGCAATAAAGGTGAGTATTCTCTTCTTGTACAGATAACAGGGTTTTACATACAGGTAACATTTTATTTTACTATGCAATATTGCTTTAAAGAATTTGCCTGTATTACAAGCTCTTCTCTTTGCACATCATTCATTAAAAAAATTGATCTTTAACTTTCCCCTTTCCATCTTTCAGGACAGCTACAAATAAGTCCTCGGCTCCTCCCCTTACTTTGGAAACACTGCGCCAGCCCATACATTTTCACCTCCCCCTGCCAGACCTCAGTTATTTGTGTTTCCTTCCTTGAGGAGATACACTGCTTGGAACCAGGCCTAAAAGCAGTCGTGGAGACTGTGGGCTGGCTGAAGCTCTGTAAAGGAGGCAGGGGCTCTTCCAGGACTGCGGCGCATGGTACATACCTGCTGCATGGGTTGTCACCCCAGCTTTGCTGGGTGCAGGTAGAAGACCAGGGACCCGCTATCGCATCCACAGTGTTGTAACAGGGAGGCAGCTCCGCTCTCCCTGTACACGTTACAGGCCGAAATTTGAACCAGGTGGGCTGAATGGCGGCTCACGTAATTTCTGAGGGATGGGGGAGGTGTATGGGGTGTTGGTGATGTGGATGTTTCCCTTTAATACGTGATTTCCAGGTCGCGGTTCTGCTAAAGGGCCAGGCACAGGCACTGTAGAGTAGTCAGGATCACAGCACAGGCAGTGTGAGACTCCACAGGCAGCACCGCCAGTGCAGGTGTTGTCTGAAGAGGACAGCGATGCCAGCTCCAGCCATCCGAAGGTAAGAGCAGCTATCTAGGATTTCCCTCCTCCACGATGGTTCCTGTAGTATGGGGGGGAGGCCCTCTAGGTGGTCAGAAGGGGGGGGAGAATGGACCCAGATGCCTATTGGTTAAAGGGGTCTCATGTACTCCCCAGGGTTGTATCTCTTATGCAGGGTATGTATTTGTTTTTTTTTTTGTTTTGTTTTTCTTATGCATTTCTGAAAGCTACTGAGAAGTCAAAAACCTCACATAGCTCTAGGAGAAAGTGCGCCTCTTGTTGGGAAATCCTTGACCAAAGGTGTTGTGCAAGAATTATATTAATGCTTTAGAAAGAGCATCAGAGCAGGAAGCGGGGTTAGCGGCTTCAGTAAAGGAATTGTCATCAACCTTTTAATGTTTTAAATCCCTGTTTGAAGGGTTTAGATTTCCTGCTAATCTGTCACCTACATTAGAGTACAACCCCTCCACTAGCACAGGGCTCTGCATCTTCCCAGCTGGTTGTCACCGCTGGGAAGGCCTCCAGAGAGGTGGCTAGGGAGGAACCAGATGGTGACACCTCCGGTTCCCAGAAGGAATCTGAGGGAGAGAACTGGGACGGAGAGTCCAGAAAACCCTCAAGATACAAACTATCGCTAGAAGAAATAAAGGACCTCTTAGGGGCAGTTTATACCACCCTTCTAAAGAAGACTTGGAAATCAACTTTAAGGAATTTGAAACCAGAAATGGCGGTCACAATAGTGCCCCGTAAACCTAAAGCATTGGCTTGCATAGATCCAGGCTCATATTGAAACGGGTACTATAAAAGAGACTATGTTGCGAGGGGTAGCATATGTAGCGGATGCATCTGCACAGAGTCGGTTCGAATGCCGGCCAGAACCGCAACAATGACCATCTTGCCCAGAAGGGCCCTCTGGCTGAGGACATGGTCAGGCAACAATGCTTCTAAGGTTAAATGTGGCATTCCCCTGACAGAGGATCTACAAGAAGTCCTTCCCAGTGAAACCCCCAATTCAAACCAATAAGGGTTTTTTGGCCGCAGAAACGAAGAGGGGGCCCCCCAAGCCAGAGGGGGAAAAGAAGACCTGGGGGCAAGGGCAGAGGTGTTATATTTTCGCTCTCCTGAGCATCCACGAAAAAAGCCAATGACTCGCTGGTAACAGTGGGAGGAAGATTGGGGGCCCTTCCTTCCACAATGGGAAGCAGTTTTTCCCCCCAATCCATTTATTCTGGGGATCATAAGGAGGAGGTACTGCCTAGAATTTACAGAACCTCCTCCATGAAGAATCCTAGTCACACACCTTCCCAGATGTACTACAAAGGCAGAGGCCTATTGAGGGGTATTAAGGGAACTAGAGGAACAGAACATGGTTCGCAGAGTTCCAAAAGGGGAAGAAGGGAGGGGGTTTATTCATACATTTTCATGGTTAAAAAGTCCTCAGGAAGTTGGACTGATCCTAAATTTAAAACCCCTGAACCAAGCGATTGCCCACAAGAGGTTCCGTATGGAATCCATTTTCACAGTCAGATCGTTGCTACACCAGAACTGTTATATGGTGTCACTGGTTCTAAAGGACGCATACCTCAAAGTCCCTATTGCAGATACTTTTCAGAAGTTCCTGCGTCTGGCAGTAAACATAGATGGATAAACAATTCATCTGCAGTTTCAAGCACTGCCATTTGGCCTATCCTCGTCACCCGAATATTTGCAAAGATCAGGCAGAAGCCATGGCCTATCTGCGACTCAGGGCAGTCTCTATCGTATATCTGGATGGCTTTCTCCTCTTTGTAGTATCTCTAGATGAGCTAATCGGGCATCTGGAACAAAGGAACCCCTGGACCTGGAAAAGTCCAGCTTGATTTCTGCTCAGCGCATTACCTACCTGGGCTACCAGCTGGACTCTACCCAGCTGAGTTTTTCTACCGGCAGAGAAAATCCAAAAATTGGACAGAGCTGTAGCATCTCTCCAAAACAATCGGCAGGTTTCAGTATGCGCAACTCTGGGGTTACGGACTTCTGCCATCCCAGCGGTTCAATGGGCAGGCCTACATTTCCGTCCCCTGCAAGCCTTTCTTCTAAAATTGTGGGATCACAGCCAGGAGTTGTTGGACAACTTACCATCAGTTCTTCCTCAGGTAAAAAGATCCTTCTGGTGGAGGAAGCTGATAAATCTGTCACAGGGGCGTCGCATGCTCATTCTGGTTTCCAGGGTGATAACCACAGACGCAGTTGGCAGAAGCTGGGGAGCACACTTTGGGTTTCGACTGGCACAGGGCACCTGGAAAGGCGAGGGAACACAAGGTCATCCAACTGGAAAGGACTAAAAGCTGTCGGATTGGCATGCAAAGCCTTCAGAGGGGAACTTCAGGGCCACCATATCAAAGTGCGCTCAGACAACTCCTGGTCGTTGCTTGTATAAACAAGAAAGGCGGCACGAGAGCAGAGTCCTGTTTGCCCTAGCAACAGAGGTCCTGAGCTGGGCAGAAACCAACGCACTTTCCATATAGTTTTTTCTAAAAGGGGAAGAGAATGTAGTGGTGGACTTCCTCAGGCGAAGGCAGCTGAGAGGGCAATTGGGTTCTCACCCAGAAGGTCTTTAACCTAATAGCTAGCAGATGGGGGTCCCCCAGAGGTGGACCTATTTGCTTCAAGGGACAATGCAAAAAACCCTGTTTTTTTTCTCACTAAACAGATGAGAAAATGCTCTCGCGGTAGATGCGCTAACACAGAGCTGGCACTTCAAGAGATGCTATGCCTTTCCACCCCCAATTCTGCTCCCATTTTTGTTGAGAAAATTTCAGTCAGAAAACACCTCTCTAATCTTAGTGGCACCACACTGGCCCAAAAGAGCTTGGCTCTTGATCCTCAAGCAGTTCCTTCCACTTAGAGAGAATCTCCTTTCGCAGGGCCCAGGCCTCTGTCCCCAGGTACACAGCTGGAACTTAGTGACCTGGCTACCGAAGGGGAAATGCTAAAGACCAAAGGTTTTTCTGAAGGACTGGTAGCCACTCTCCTCAATAGCAGGAAAAAAGACGTGCAGAATCTACTAAAGTTCAGGGTCGCTTTAAGGAGTGGTGTTTAGGAAACTCCTTTTAAGGCGCAGAGCCCTGTAGCAGTTTTGGAGTTTTTGCAATGCGGGGCAGATAAGGAGTTGGCCATCGGTACCCTAAAGAGCTAGGTCTCAGCGCATATTTGGAGATATCCCTGACCACCAACCCTTGGGTGGTTTAGATTCTTCCAACTCTAGCAAGACAGACCAGTGCAAGGTCCACCCTTCCCTAAGTGGACCGATCTCTGGTCTTGTAGGTCCTAACAGAGCCTCCATTTGAACCTTTAGTAAATTTTTCACTATAGGATCTTACTTTCAAAACCGTTTTTTGGTTGCAGTGACAACTGCCAGGACAGGAGAGTGGGCAAAATAGAGGCTTTATCGGTTTTTCAGATCAGGTAGTTTTTAAAACTGATCTGGCTTTTTCTTCCTAAAGTGGCTTTGAAATACTACAGGAGATAATTTTACCCACTTTTTGCCCTAATCCCTCAGGAGAAAGGGAGTTCAGATTTCATACATTAGATGTAAGAAGATGTATCCTGCAGTACTTGGCTGACAAAGGCAGTAAAAGTCAACTCTGTTTTGTTTGACGGGGCAAAAAATGGGTAAAAAGCGTCTCTACGCACCATTGCCAGATGGCTCAGGGTAAACATTGGCCAGGCCTACAAGCTGGCAGGGAAAGAGGTTCCTGTCGGAATAAAAGCACTCTACTAGGGCTATGGCAGCTTCGCAAGCGGAAATCTGGAGCAACGCCAGAGCAAATTTGCAAGGCAGCAGTGTGGTCCAGTGTTGCCACCTTTTGTAAGACATTAGTGGACCTGGTGTCTGCAAATGGGCAAGCCATTGTCCGACCCTAAGTGGCAAGTGATCCTCTCCTCTCTTTTGTGGCTGTCCTGAAAGACGGAAAGTGAAAATTAGAGTTGCGCTTGCCAGTAACGTCTTTTCCAGTAGTCTTTCAGGACAGCACTAGTTGCCCACCCAAAGTTTTGGGGGGTCTTGAAGACCTAAACGCAGGCATGATGGTGATATGTTATTAAAGCGGAATTTCACCCTAAATATAAGATCTCCCATGTGATCCAGCATACTGGCGTCAGCGCCAGTATGCTGTTTTTTTTTTTTTTAATCCCACACTTACTGTATTATCCTGTAATTTAATTTTTTTCCCCCGCGGTGGACGGCGCCAGTACAGCGTGTCACATCTTCCGAAAATACCCAATATGGACTCGGGTAATCTCGGCGAAAATGCGGCGCCTGCGCACAGACCTAGGAGCTGACTGCGCAGGCGCCGTATTTCTCCGAGTCCTATTTCGGAGGGCGTGACGCGCCATAGCCGTAGGACTCGGAGAAATACGGCGCCTGCGCAGTCAGCTCCTAGGTCTGTGCGCAGGCGCCGCATTTTCGCCGAGATTACCCGAGTCCATATTGGGTATTTTCGGAAGATGTGACGCGCTATACTGGCGCCGTCCACCGCGGGGGAAAAAAATGAAATTACAGGATAATACAGTAAGTGTGGGATTAAAAAAAAAAAACAGCATACTGGCGCTCACGCCAGTATGCTGGATCACATGGGAGATCTTATATTTAGGGTGAAATTCCGCTTTAATGAGTTCTTGTGTCTCCTCAGCCGACCGGAGATGCTCTTGGAAAAAGGTCTGGCAGGGGACGTTAAAATGTATGGGCTGGCGCAGTGTTTGCGAAGGAAGGGAAGGAGCCAAGTTGTCATTTGTGGCTATCCTGAAAGACTACGGGAAAAGACGTTACTGGTAAGCCTAAAGCTAATGTTTTGTATTTTTCTTTTGTGATTTGTTTGTCCTAGGGGTCTCTTTCTACCTGTCAGCTGTCAGAGCCTTTGCTGTGGTTTATTTTAAGAGTTTTGGACACAAGTGAGGCTTTGAAAGCCTTCCATGAAATGGGTAAGTGATTGTAGAATTTTCTTCTTTTTATATATTTTTTGGAACAGTCTAGCTTCTTAACTAATAACTGAAATATCCAAAAGTAATCCATCTTGTATCAAAGCTAGATTTTTAGAATATTACTCTCCCATGGACCCCAAAGTTGTATTGTTTGCTACAAATATCTTCATATACAGTTTATATACATCAAATGCAAAGGGGACATTCTGGTCTAGGTTATCCTTTAGCAAAACAATAGCATGGGTAGTACCACTGTGCATGCTCTGTGTCAGTAAATAGATTCATTTTCATAATTATTTGTACTTCCATTGAGGGTGGCAACTGAATGCAGGCATGAGAAGCTGCATGCATAAGTAATTTTATAAAATTGCAAATCCCACAGTACAAAATGTTCAGCTATACTTTTTTGTCTGGTTAAGCCTAGAAGTTTATCTCTGAAGACTGCTAAAGTAAAAAGTTAAACATTTGCCCAAAGCATTCTGTTAAATGTCAAAAAGAGTGAACTGCGCAAAATAAATGGTTAGGCTTCATTTCCACTGGCGTTTTTACTGCTGCTTTTCTGAGCGTTTTTTTACAGCTTAAAAACACCTGTCCATTTTTATTTAAAAAAAAAAAAAGCTGGAGCTCAAAAACTGCGGCAGCGTTTTTGTGCATTTTTGAGCGTTTTTTAAAGTCTGGCGTTTTTACAGCGCTTATTGCTGGAGCTTCAGAACGCACTGGTCCCACATTTTTTTTACAGGTTAAAAACTTCTCAGCCATCTACAGCTCAAAAACGTCACGGTGGGCCTGAGGCCATAGACTTACATGGACAGGCGTTTTTAAGCTGCAAAAAACGCTCAGAAAAGTGGCTGTAAAAACACCAGTGAAAATGAGCCCTAAATGTTGTGACACGTATAGACTTGTTCCATGCATCTACAAATAAATATAGGATAAAATCTGTGTATCCATATTAATGGGAGTTACTTGTACTCCCAATCAACCAAAGAGGGTGATACATATTGAACTTAACTCTGTCCCTCTAATTAGCATGCGAGTCCTGTGATTAACTCTGATGTTGTTAAAGAATGTCACTTATTCATTTGAACCATATGACCAATGAAAGTCCACATCAAGACTAAGTAGTTCCACACTCCCGTGGTAGTCCAGGTATCGGTTCATAAAACGTAATCCTCAGCTCACTTTATACTCGGTGACTTCAAACGAAAAAAACCCCCCAAGGAACAGTGATGTGATGAGATGGAAATGATCCTCCACCTGAGAAACTACTGCTGCTTACCAGCTAAATTGATCTTTCAAAAAGATCAAAAACCGCCTGTAGCTTGTACCCCAGGACGTGTCTCTGTGCTTGTCAGCAAGGTATCCCAGCTTCTCCACCTGGAGGCATCTTCGGTACAGTCCACAGTCAATAGTTCCCCCTGAGGTTAGTTTCTCAAATCATCATCCATTTAATTTTTCTGTAACGTGTTACTAATCAGACATCTTTTGCTAATAAGCAATCAACCGATCTCTGGGGATCCCTTACTGTCCTACATCCATGATTTCATGAGATCAGTTGGTCAACTCCTTTTCAGGGAAAAATACACTAAATGAATTCAAAAAACACAACTGTAAAGTTTGCCCAATTTTTTGTATATTGTGAAAAATGATACGCCTTGAGAATCACGATCTTCATTCTAAGCAAAATAAATTGGATTCTCAGTCATGCAGCTTTACTATCTATATAAATACTGCAACTTTTTGCTTTAACCAAAAGTGTGAGCTGCCATTAAAGTGGTTTTTTTTTTCAGGTGGAGTTCAACTTATCTGTAACAACATGGTCACCAGTACCAGAGCAATTGTTAACACCGCCCGAAGTATGGTCTCTACAATCATGAAGTTCCTTGACTCTGGTCCCAGCAAAACCTCTGAGAGCAGTTTGAAAGCAAGGGTGCTTGTCTCAGAGCCAGACAATGCAGAAGGCATTCACAACTTTGCTCCATTAGGTATTTGTACATTCCAGTTAACTTCTTCTCTTTTTTTTTTTTTATAATTCTTCTTCTTCATTGATAAAGGGTCAGGAACTTTCACCTTTTGGTATTTTCTTCCACCTACAGGGTTTTTTGACACTGGCAATCAAAAAGCTGTAAACCAACCTAGGATAACCCCTTTTATTTTATTACCAGCATGCCTCTGCCTTTTGCTAGTGCCCCAAAAAGATGGAACATATTTATTTTTTTCAGCTCTGCATTTTAGATTAACCTATTTTTTTGCCAGCACTTATTCTTAGATTTTTTTTTTATTTCGAATCCCTCTCTGTATCGTTGCTAAAGCTTGGCTCTTTGTTTGCA
Source organism: Rana kukunoris (assembly GCA_029574335.1). NCBI lineage: Eukaryota > Metazoa > Chordata > Amphibia > Anura > Ranidae > Rana > Rana kukunoris. The sequence goes on along the minus strand of CM056052.1, from coordinate 412,092,787 downwards.
GCTATCCAGCTTGGTTGTTCTCAATGGCATTTTGATTACTACATCTGGAACCCACTTGACTTTGTAGCGATAGTCTGGAAGTAACCATCGGGCACACACTCTATTCTGATAAAGCTTTGCCTCAAAGCGCTTTTCAGGTTCAGAGCCCTTGCCCAGGTTGCCTTAGGCCTTGCTCTGTTTCTGAAGAATCATTTAGTTAGTAGCCTTGTCGGGCTGAACACTAGGAGCTGCCCCATTTTTTTTTTTTGTGTGTGTTCCTGCTGGTTTCCCCAGAGAAAGGGTTATACTGTTAGACTGAAGTCATCTGGTATGTAGAGTATTGTGCACACTGTATTCTTTTCCACCATAAAGCATCAAGGCAGCATGTGTAAATTTGATCTTGGACCTTTTCCTGCTGCCTGCCTGCAGTGATTTTGGTCACCTCTAGCTATCTAACCCTCATCTGCTACCAGCTGCCTGGGTTTCATGCTTGCCCGAGGCCTTACCTCTTACTTGGAGCTTAGAAGTTGCCATATTGTCAAGCAATCGCAAAATGTCTTATTTTTGGGGGCGGTTTCACTGTACTGCGTCCCCCCCCCCCCCAGCTTTCACTCTGCTAGCAGCTCTGAGGCTGCTCGTAGCTTGACTGATGGTGTTCACAGCTGCAACCTACAATCATGTTGCCCTGTTTAGCTGTCAGTTGTGGCTATATCCTCTGCGTTTTGACTGAGGGTTTTCTACAGTTATACAAGACCTGTATGGCTTAAATTACCCATTTATTTGCGGACTCTGATCAAAGAGGCCACAAACTGGCTCCTGCACTGCCTTGGCTGCTTCTAAGTCCATTGGTCGCAGAAACTGTGTCTGATTCTATCCAGTTGTTAGAGCTTATAGTCTACTGCTATTACTCCTAAAATAATTTTTTTTTTTTTTTTTGATGCCCTGAGCACTACTCTGAATGAGATTAGCATGTTCCCTCTACCATTTCTGTCTCCAGTCTGCTGTCCTTTTTAAAGTGCTTAAAGCTGAACTAAACCTATCACTTTAACAATTTTTCAAAAAAGTTACATTCCCGTCATGTTATTGTAAAATTGGTTGTGCTTTGAGCCAAACCATTAAGTGGCTGGTGTCATAGCTGATCACATGTACAGCATTATGACAGTTGAAGATCAGAGGCCAAGATGACGGCTTCCTTGGCTGTGAAAACAATAAGAGGGTTTAGTTCCTCTTTGACGCCAAGACTTTCCATTTGCTCTCGTTTTTCCAACACTTTCTCTATGAAGATTTTTAACATCCTAATATGCTGTCTGCTTACTTGGAGCATTATTGGCCTTGTAACTGTATGGTAAGGGTTTTGTGCAGAAGCCAACTTTTCTCACTGTGGATTTGGCTACGATTCCCGTAGAAGACTTGCCTGTCTTTAATGACCCAAGTGATACTCAGTTGGAAGTCCTTTCGAAAGTCTGTTTTCTTTCGCAAGACCTGCCAATCTGCCTATCCTGACTGTGACTTTATTGTCAACTTATGTTTGATTACTCAAAATCACCTAAAGTTCCAACCCTTTCTGGGGTTGAGCCTGTGCTTGATGTGCAGACAGTTGTAGCATGACCATCAGACTATTACCAAGGGGTCTACTAGTGGCAAGGGCACTGTTGGACCGCATTTTCTCCCCTCTTATGTTGTAGTAACATCCCTTATTACCTTGGCTTCCAGTCTACATGCAAGGTCTAGTACTGGTCTGCATTTCTTTGTGGATGCCAGGACTACATGCATTTCTTAATTATGCCTCACTGGACAGACTACACTGATCAAAAATTACAGGAATCTCTTCTTAGGCATAACCCCCCCCAGCTCAGCAAAGCCCAAGTTTTTAACTTGTGTTCTTAGGTTATGGATTGGCCTGCATATATCTGTCTGGCGATTTTTCTTGTAAGGGCTTGGTTCCAATTTCCTGGCCTGTTCCATGATTGGTTGCTACAGCCCAACAGCCGAAAGGGCACTTGACTCTGACTGCACATACAAGAGTGTGGACAGCCTGTAATGTCTGCTGGTTAGCGCTGGATCCTGCAGGCCCGCTATTTCGGGGGTACACTTTATCTGATGACCCTTTTGGCAGGGTTCTAAACAGTTCTAGGGCAGTGATTCCCCTCGAAGGTAGTAGAGTCTCTCTAAAGAACCTGCAGGATACAACACATCATGATGGGTGAAGACTGGGAGGTTTGGGGCTGCTATGTGCAAAACCATAGCTCAGAGCAACTTAGAGAAAGTTTACAATCCCCTTTGAATTTTTTTTTGTATGAATACACCTATTTTGATAATGATGCTCCTTGGTTATATAAAAAAAAAACACAAATAAACTGTCTGTGCTAGTTAATGACTATGCAAGCGGGAAAGGGGCCTCAGTGTTGCATATGTAAAATCGATCATGAGTAAAAAGCCAGCAAATATCCACTCGCATGTATGTCGCTCTCCTAGCTCCCAAGACAGCAGCATGTAATAACATTCAGTGCAACAAGCTCCACGATGGAACAAATTAACTGCAGCTAATCAAGTGGAGTGGTTTGGCCATTGGAATCGCAATATTGGTGCTACTTTTGACACGCAGGCCTCGTGCACACTGGACGTTCCAAAAAAGTCAAAAGCAGCCTGCATAGATGTTGTCTGTCTTCTATATACCCCACATCTGCTTGTTTACATGCCAGGGTTAGTACAGTTCCTGCTGTAGTAATCCTGTCTTGTTAAAGAGTAATAATGAGCAGTTGGGTAGCTAAATAAGCTGCTAATAGAACTTTCATGCTCTTGCAGTTCCTATAATTTTTCTCCTTTTGAGCTTCCTCCTCATGCTGCCCTTGGTTGCCTGACTCTAGGTAGAGTTGCCTGACTCTAGGTATGTGGGTACCTACTGGGACCTATGTAGTCTTGCTGGAGTCTCTACTACATGTGTCCCCGTGTTCAGAACTACAACCTTACGTGCAGCTGTTCCTGAAAAGGACCCGGAATCATAGCTGTCAGTCACCACTGTGGAGGAGGGGAGACGTGTCTTTGGCTCGGTATCCCTCTTTCCTGCCTGTGCATGGGGTGCTGGGAACAGTTGCACTTGGCATTGTACTCCTAAACAGGCACTGGCTCATAGTGAAGTCTCCAGTGGAATTTCATAGGTCCTGGCAGGCGCACACATACCTGGGGCAGCAAGATGGGAAGGCAGGAAGCTTTGAGCATAAAAACAGCAAGTTTCGATGTTCTGGTATTGGCAGCTGATTTGGCAAAAAAAAAAAACACACTTTGAGGTTTTCTAAAGCTCGTTGCTCAGCCCCTTTTAATAGCGCAATGCTGAACATCTGGTTAAGGAGTGCTCATTGCTTACATCACAGGATTAGGTTTCTGTAGAAGACAGGAGCTTCTGTAGTTGAGGATGGACAAGTGAGTGGCATTCTTGTGCGGCGCTCAAAAGCCACTTGCTGTCAAAGTTTTAACCACTTCCTTACTGGGCACATATACCCCTTCCTGACCAGGTGAAATTTCAGCTTGTGGCACTGCATCACTTTAAGTGACAATTGCACGGTCGTGCGACGTGGCTCCCAAACAAAATTGACGTCCTTTTTTCCCCACAAATAGAGCTTTCTTTTGGTGGTATTTGATCGCCTCTGTGGTTTTTATTTTTTGCGCTATAAACAAAAATAGAGCGACTATTTTGAAAAAAAAATGTTCTCAGTCTAGGCGATACGTATTCTTCTACATATTTTTTTCCCCCCAAAAATCGCAATAAGCGTCTGGTTTGCGCAAAAGTTATTTCGCTTACAAAATAGGGGACAGAATTATTATTTATTTTACTACTAATGGCGGCGATCAGCATTTTTTTCGTGACTGCGACATTATGGCGGAGACATCGGACAATTTTGACACATTTTTGGCGCCATTCACATTTATACAGCGATCAGTGCTATAAATATGCACTAATTACTGTATAATTGTGACTGGCATTGAAGGGGTTAACACTAGGGGGTGAGGAAGGGGTTAATGTGTACCCTGAATTGTTCTAACTGGGGGAGGGGGGGGTGACTGAGGGAGGTGACCGATGCTGTGTCCCTATGTTTAAGGGACACAGATCGGTCTCCTCTCTCCCTGACAGGACGTGGATCTCTGTGTTTACACACACAGATCCACGTCTTGTCCCTGTAGCCACCGATCCCGAGTGCCTGGTGGACATGACGGCCGCCAGGCACGTGCATCGGCATGTCAGCGATGCCGCGGGGGCGGGCCCCGCCACAGACGGCGGCGCTCGCGTGCCCCCCAGTGGCCTGGCGGAGCGCAGGCCGTAAAAACACGGCCAGTTAGAGATTTAGTTAGAGATTTAGTTTAGTTAGAGATTAGTTAGAGATTTAGAACCACCCTACGATTTTGTACGGCCGTCGGGTAGTGGTTAAGGGAGGGCCAGGGAGTGGGTTTGTATGCAGGTGTCTTTGAGTTACCTGCCACGGAGCTTCAATGAAAATTCTGCCTAATAAAATGCGTGTGTAAGGATGGCTACACTAGGGGACTCTGGGGAGGGGGAACCTTGCAAGGCATCAATGGCCACCCTGTAGAAGGAAAGTGCAAAAAGGAGTACATAAAAAATTCTGTATTTGCTGAAATGACACCCTGAACCCAGAAAGGAACAGCGGGCCAGAACTTGAATGGGTATGCTGCTAGATCTATTTTTACCACAATGGTTTAATTATGCTTTCATTTATCATGACACTTTTGTGGTTATTTTTTTTTTTCTTATAGGTACCATTACATCAAGTAGTCCAACTGCTCAGCCAGCAGAAGTCCTGCTTCAGGCCACTCCACCACATAGGAGAGCACGTTCTGCAGCTTGGTCATATATATTTCTACCAGAGGAAGCGTGGTGTGATCTCACGATCCACTTACCAGCGGCAGTACTTTTAAAGGAGATACACATCCAGCCCCACCTTGCATCTCTGGCTAGTAAGTATATCTCAACATTTTATATTTTAATCCTCATAACTGTAGAAGGTCTTGTGTCATGGCAATAATATTCTTTTATTCATTTTACAACTTATGTTTCCATCTTCAAGCTGTTTTTTTGCAATGATGGCTTATGTTCAGATTAGCAAACGAGAATTGAAGTGCTTTGCCCATGCTCTTCAAAGTGCCATGATTACAGGTTGAACTTGCATAGAACTAATTACATTTATACCATTATAGAACATGTAGTAACCATAATAATCTGCGTAATGTGCCTTTTATGATAAAATGTAGCTTATTGTGCTGTCGGACATCTGAGATTTTTTTTGATTTTTTTTTTTCCTTTTTTTTTTTTTTTAGCATGTCCATCATCGGTCTCTGTGGAAATCAGTGCAGATGGAGTGAACATGTTGCCTTTGTCTACACCGATTATTACTAGTGGGCTTACCTATATAAAAATTCAGCTGGTTAAAGCAGAAGTGGCTTCAGCAGTGTGCCTACGACTTCATCGTCCTCGGGATGCCAGCACACTTGGCCTTTCACAGATAAAATTACTTGGTCTTACAGCTTTTGGAAACACTTCCTCTGCAACTGTTAACAATCCTTTCCTTCCCTCTGAGGACCAAGTGTCTAAGACCAGGTATTTAGCGAATTGACTAGTGGTAGAATCTGCACACTCTGAGACCTAACAAGTGGCATTGGCTATTTGAAGCTAACCAGAATGTGATATATCTTTAGCATAAACCATCCAAATTTTTCAGCAATTCGACTTTTACAGGAGGCAGAATCAGGCTGGCCTAATAAGTGTCTGAGCTGTGACTTTTGTATGTGTTCCTTGTCTCTGCATTACGGCATTTCTTCATTAAGTATTTTGGGAGCTGAGGTAGATATCGTGAAACTTGCTTTTGCAAAACTTTTATGATCTGATTGTCTTGAATTTGGTTATTTAGGTAGGAATGTATCATCCAAAAATGATAGGACCTATGTACTGTATCTTGAGTACTTAACCACTTACGGACCTTCTCTTCAGGCGGTGGTCCTGTAAACGATAATGATGGTCTCTGCGGCGGATTCGCTGCAAGATCACCATTATCAGCAGCTGGAGAGCCCGCCCTCCCTCTGCCGATTACTTACTGGAGCCGTCGTAAGCGGCGGAGGCGATCGGGTCCTATCCGTGGCTGGGTATGGATGCGAGTGAGGGCAATATGGCCCCCACCTGTCTCCATACCATAGCGGGGAGGAAGAGACTTCAAAGCATCACTTCTGCCTATACATCTTAAAGGGCCCATACGTCTTAAACTTGTTTTTAACATGAAAACACTGAGTCTGCAAAACAGGCTTGGTCCTTAAGTGGTTGATAAAAAAAAGTTCTATAACTTGTGCTTGTAAGCGTCCTCCGTAATTCATTGATTCTTCCTGCCATTCAGTATCTGCCTTACCCGTATTGGAGGTAGGGGCAGACAGTGTACTGGGTGTCTGCAGGATCCTGGCATTGCACCTGCGATCTATTAATCGCGGGTGAAATGCTTTTACAGGATGCAATGTAAAAAAAAAATGCACACTTTTTAACTGCAAAAAGATGTGCATTTATTTTATTTTTTTTTAACAAAAGGTGAACTTGGCCTTTATACCTTGGTAATTATTCAGAGACTTTGGTGGATACGTCCTAATTTCCCCACTCTTTTTTATGAAGAATTGGGGAACACTCCAAATGCAAGCAAAAGGAAATGCATTCTCATGGCAGGGAATTCTGTAGGATATATAGGAAGCTAGGGGGCAATGCAATTCACCAGACTCTAGTAGTGAAATGCTTTTGAGTGGACTGACAAACTGTTCTCTGTCCTGATCTTTACCAACAGTGCAAATGCTGATGGCAGCTTGTGCAGTTGGTCAATATTCTGTGTTAAAATGCAGTTGAAAATGTTTGTTTAACTCTCTTCTGCTTTCATTTTAGTATTGGCTGGCTAAGGCTTTTACATCACTGTCTAACTCATATCAGTGAATTGGAAGCGATGATGGCAAGTGCTGCAGCACCTACAGCTAACCTACTGCAGACATGTGCTGCACTGTTGATGTCTCCCTACTGTGGCATGCATTCACCCAACATTGAAGCAGTATTGGTTAAGATTGGCCTTCAGTCAACTAGGATCGGTTTACGTCTTATTGACATCCTTCTTCGTAACTGTGCAGCATCTGGCAGCGATCCTGCTGGTATGTTTCCAACCATTCACCCTAAACCTACTTTTTTTAGTTTTAATCTGATTGCATCAGAGAGTTAATTTAAAATTTTCATTTACAGATTTGAATAGTCCTCTTCTTTTTGGAAGACTTAATGGTCTCTCATCAGATTCCACAATAGATATTCTATACCAGCTGGGTACCACTCAAGACCCCGGAACAAAGGATAGGTACTTCCTTTTTATATATATATATATATATGTATATAATCTTTTTCTTGATTATTGAGATTTATTTAAGTGTATGTCAAGGCAAAACTAAGATAACAATTGGTTTGATCTTCTGAGCTTGCGGGCTCCGGCTGGGATAACGTCACTCCCACACATGTACGCAGGGGCCCTCAGCTGTGGCAAAGAGCTCTTAAGGTCCAGCACAGTATGACGTCACTGCTTGCGTTCTGTGTGAATATCTCCTAAACACTGCATGTTTAGAAGATATTCGCTGTACCTACAGCTAAGATTTACAGTGCCTTGCAAAAGTATTCGGCCCCCTTGAACTTTGCAACCTTTTGCCACATTTCAGGCTTCAAACATAAAGATATAAAACTGTAATTTTTTTGTGAAGAATCAAGTGGGACACAATCATGAAGTGGAAATTCATTGGATATTTCAAACTTTTTTATCAAATAAAAAACTGAAAAATTGGGCGTGCAAAATTATTCAGCCCCTTTACTTTCAGTGCAGCAAACTCTCTCCAGAAGTTCAGTGAGGATCTCTGAATGATCCAATGTTGACCTAAATGACTAATGATGATAAATAGAATCCACCTGTGTATAATCAAGTCTCCGTATAAATGCACCTGCACTGTGATAGTCTCAGAGGTCCGTTTAAAGCACAGAGAGCATCATAAAGAACAAAGAACACACCAGGCAGGTCCGAGATACTGTTGTGGAGAAGTTTAAAGCCGGATTTGGATACAAAAAGATTTCCCAAGCTTTAAACATCCCAAGGAGCACTGTGCAAGCGATAATATTGAAATGGAAGGAGTATTCGACCACTGCAAATCTACGAAGACCTGGCCGTCCCTCTAAACTTTCAGCTTGTACAAGGAGATGACTTATCAGAGATGCAGCCAAGAGGCCCATGATCACTCTGGATGAACTGCAGAGATCTACAGCTGAGGTGGGAGACTCTGTCCATAGGACAACAATTAGTCGTATACTGCACAAATCTGGCCTTTATGGAAGAGTGGCAAGAAGAAAGCCATTTCTTGAAGATATCCATAAAATGTGTCGTTTAAAGTTTGCCACAAGCCACCTGGGAGACGCACCAAACGTGGAAGAAGGTGGATCTCTGGTCAGATGAAACCAAAATCAAACGTTTTGGCAACAATGCAAAACGTTATGTTTGGTGTAAAAGCAACACAGCTCATCACCCTGAACCAGGGCCGCTGATAGGGGGGCCCAGACAACAGGAGGGTTGGTGGAGAACAATGCCCTCTGTGTCTCTCACCCAGGTTTCTCCTCCTCTCCCTGCTGGGTGAGAGACATGGAGGGATAATGAACCTGGCCAGTCACCACTGAGCTCCTTCCCCTGCCTTGAGAGGAGGTTGTGCTAGGAGGAGGGACTTGTGGGAATGTATCCTAGGAGAGGGATTGAGGAAAGAAGATTTGTGCTGGGAGGGGAGATGCGGGTGATTGTGTACCAGGAGCCGATGAGGGAATTCGGTGCTAATAGGAGGGATTGGGGGAATTGTGCAGGCAGGGGAGATTTGTACTAGGAGGGGGAATCTGGGTGGCATGTCTGTCCACTAAGAATGTATTCTTTTGTGAAAATATTGTATAGAATACCGTCGTGTGTGTGTGTGTGTGTGTGTGTGTGTGTGTGTGTGTGTGTGTGTGTGTGTGTGTGCCCCGTCTGGTAGGCTGTACGGGGCCCCATGATTCCTAACAGCGGCCCTGCCCTGAACACACCATGCCCACTGTCAAACATGGTGTTGGCAGCATCATGGTTTGGGCCTGCTTTTCTTCAGCAGGGACAGGGAAGATGGTTAAAATTGATGGGAAGATGGATGGAGCCAAATACAGGACCATTCTGGAAGAAAACCTGATGGAGTCTGCAAAAGACCTGAGACTGGGACAGAGATTTGTCTTCCAACAAGACAATGATCCAAAACATAAAACAAAATCTACAATGGAATGGTTCACATATAAACATATCCAGGTGTTAGAATGGCCAAGTCAAAGTCCGGACCTGAAGCCAATCGAGAATCTGTGGAAAGAACTGAAAACTGCTGTTCACAAACGCTCTCCATCCAACCTCACTGATCTCGAGCTGTTTTGCAAGGAGGAATGGGCAAAAATTTCAGTCTCTCAATGTGCAAAACTGATAGACATACCCCAAGCGAATTACAGCTGTAATCGCAGCAAAAGGTGTCGCTACAAAGTATTAAAAGGTCACTAAAGGAAATTTATTTTTTAGCTAAAAAGCTTCCTTTACCTTACTGCAGTGCTGTTTTCATGTCCTCATTGTTCTGTTTTTGTTTTGATGTTGCTGTAATCCTGCTCTGTTCTGGACACTTCCTGGTTGTCTGTTTCCTTATAACCACAGTGCTGGGAGCTTTCTCACTGTGGTCACCAATCAAGGAGGTGTGATTACTGTGTGTAAACTGAAACTAGATTGGGCTGAGAGGTTTTATACAAACCATCACTGCCCTCTATTGGCTCTCTGGCACTGTACATCAGAGAGACAAACAGCAAAAACGAAACTAGAACTGTAGGTTGATTATATGATTGATTTTTATCTATTTGTAATCCTTTTTAAAAGGAATCGGTTAACTATTATGTCTCTATACCCTGTAAACAGTCAGTTCAGCCCAAACCATTTTTTTCTTTAGTGACCCTTTAACTTAAAGGGACACTAAAGTCAGGGCTTTTAAAAAAATAAAAATAACAAACATGTTATACTTACCTCCACTGTGCAGTTCGTTTTGCACAGAGTGGCCCGGAAAGCTGTCTTCTGGGGTCCCTCGGCGGCTGTCTGGGCTCCTCCTCGCAAAAGCTTTCCCTCTTCATGCGAGGGCGCTCGCACAGAGGAAAGCTTTTGCGAGCGCGCTCCCGTGATACAGTGGCGGCCATAGCCGCCGACTGTATCACTCGGCTCCGCCCCCCAGCGCACCGCGTCATCCGCTCTGATTGACAGCAGCGCGGGAACCGAAGAGGACGACGTGGACGCGCCCGGGAGATTCGAACGGTCAGGTAAGTACAACGGGGGCTCGGGGGGGCCGGTGCTGTGAGAAGTTTTTTTACCTTAATGCATAGGATGCATTAAGGTAAAAAAACTTGTACCTTTACAACCCCTTTAAGGGGGCTGAATAATTTTGCACGCCCAATTTTTCAGTTTTTTATTTAAAGTTTGAAATATCAAATAAATTTCAGTCCACTTCATGATTGTGTCCCATTTGTTGATTCTTCACAAAAAAATACAGTTTTATATCTTTGTTTGAAGCCTGAAATTTGGCAAAAGTTTGCAAAGTTCAAGGGGCCCGAATACTTTCGCAAGGCACTGTATTATAGGCTTACCTGTGGGTACAACTTTACTGCCACTTTTTACATAGAAGAGACTGCAGATTGTCTGACAAAATCTCATCCTTGTCCTGTCCCAAGCTGGCCACATCCCTGGATGCCTTAGCCCCCCTCACCATGCGCAGAATCAGGCCCCGACCGATACAACCCTGGCAGACAGACAATACCAGAAGCCTCAAATAACAGCCATGCTCTTGAGCATCTTATTTAAATCTGCCCCCCAAAAATACCATTCCTGCCAAACAAAACTACTTTATCACTCTCGTTAACACCCTAACGCAGTCCTGTCAACTGTTTTGTACCTTTTTAACTTTCTACTTCGTCCTCCGTTGCCTCCACCAACTAACTAGCTCACTGCCCATGAGATTTCTAATCAGTTAAAAAATAAGATTGAGACAATTAGTCTATCTCGACTCTACAGATATGTTCAAAACTTTATACTTTGTCCTCCTGTACAATCTATACTCTTGTTTAACCCAGCTACTACAGATGAAGTCAAACTTTTTTCAAATGCCCACCTAACCACCTGCCTGCTGGACCCTGTTAAATACTACAAACATTCTCTGACTCTTTAACACCATTTCTTCAACCTCTCCCTCTCTACTAGCATCTTTCTGAACTCTCTGAAACATGCACTAGTCACACTCACACCAATAAAGGTCTCACTGGAACCCACCAATCTTAACCCAAGATCCATCTCCTTGTTCCCTTTTGTCTACAACCAACTGAGCCACCAACTCATTGAGAAAAGTCTGGATTTCGTCCACAGAAACTGCTCTCCTAAAACTCACAAACTACTTACTAACAGCTAAAACCAATGTTCATTATTCCGTATTCCTTACTCTTGGACCTCTCCACTGCCTTTAATACAGTTGACCAACCCCTTCCACCTTAAACTACATTTTCTTGGTCTCCATGGCTGCGCTCTCTGTTGGTTTGAATCTTGCCTATCTTTTTTTTTTTTTTTCGCCACATTCAGTCTTGACCAAGCAAGAGAGACCAGCTCATGGTATGATGCTTCTGTTCGTCTCTATATCTGCTTTGCATCATTAGTGGCATTTCGTACAACCGAGAGTGTATGTTTATTTCTTATTACCCTTATTTATTTATTTTTATATAATTTAATATATGATGTGTATTTTGAAGACGGTAGAAAAGATCCCCAACCCCGCCCGGCAATAGTATGGTGCGTATACTCCTTTCCTGTTTTGCCCTCGGTCGGGGGGGAACTAAAAGTGAAACAATAAGAAACAGAGAAAAAACACGATACATTTTCCACCCAATTCCCCCCTCCCCCTCGTGGCTCCCAGGGCTCTGCCAGTTTAGTTATCTCTGAGAGTAGGCTGTAATGGTGTCGGGTGTTAGTTTAGAGTGGTTGTGGCTAGGATGGCAAGCTCAATTTGGGAACCCCCTAAATTTCCGAGCTAATATGAACTCTGTTCTCAGGCCCTCAATCTCTCTACATAACTCCAATTTTTTTTTAAATCTTTTCATTTTTTCCATTTTTCCCGAAAAGCCCCCTGTGTTTCTAAGAGGATCTCCTTAAGCTCTTCCATCCTATACGTTTCCTCAACTGCGTTTATCCAATCCCACACCTTAGGGCTTTCCACTTCCTGCCACTTTAGTGGGATAAGTCTTTTCGCAGCATTCAACAGGTGTGGTAGAAGAGATTGCTTATACTTTTTAAGACCCTCGTGCCCACAGTGGAACAGAACCCCCCAGGGGTCTTTCTTGATCTCCTTGCCCGTTATTTCTTTTATTAGGCCAAGGATAGTGTCCCAGTATTTTTGGATCTTCGGGCAGGTCCACCACAAATGTGCCTTTATACCTTTGTCTTGGCACCCCAGCCAACACTTGGGCGACTGGGCTACTTTGTAGTGACTGGTTTTGTCGGGGGTGATGTACCAGCCCGAGATGCATTTATAATTTTACTCGGCAGTGCGTATATCAATTGCTGAGAAGTTTTAGTCCTTAGTTCTTCATAGGTCATTATCTCGCCGTCTTTGATTACTTCACCTAAGTGTACATCATCTTTCCTAATCCAATTTCCCCCTATTTTTTTTTTTCCCCTGGTGCAAAAAATGGATTTTCTTTTAATTTCATAAGTGGAGAATTACATTTCCTATCTAATTGTGTCTGCACCCTATCCCACATTCTTAAAGTGTCCTGGGTCATAGTGAAAGTATTGTGATCAAGAATTCTATATTGGGGAGGGATCCAAATGTTACCCAGTTGTATATGAGCTTGGGCTTTTTCGATTTGCACCCACCTTTTGCTTTGTCTATCCCTAGCCCATTTGACCGCCCGAGAAAGGACTGACGCCTTATAGTAATTTTTAATATCGGGTACCGCAAGACCCCCATGTAACTTTTATTGTTTTAGGATAGAGAGAGATCATCTGTTTTTTTTTTTTTTTCTCCATACATAATTCATGAGTAGAGAGTTCAAAATTCTTAGAAATTTTTGAGGGACAGCTAGCTATAGGTAATAATAAAAATGTATAAAGTATTTTTGGGACAACCGTCATTTTTAACATATATATGCATCCGACCCATGAAATGGGTTTGTTTTATTTAATTCTGTTTTAATCTCATTTAGCCGGGGGACATAGTTGATCTTGTACATCTTCTGGAACGTGTTGGCTAATTTGATGCCTAGATATTTTAATTCCCTAGTCCAGGGAAAGGCACATATCTCTTTTATTTGTTCTTCTTCAATCTTATTCAAGTTTATATTTAATATCTCCGATTTTGTTACATTGACTTTAAAGTTAGAGATAGATCCGTATTGTTGTAATATACAGGTAAGCTTGGGGATAGAGACTACAGGATTGGTCAGGAAAAACAGAATGTCGTCGGCAAAAGCCGCTAACTTGTGTTCCTCGTCTTTTACCATGATACCCTTGATGTCTGGGTCTTTTCGGATAATAGGCAACAGTGGTTCAAGTGATAAGATGAAGAGCAGGGGGGACAGGGGACACCCCTGTCTAGTCCCGTTCCTCATCTCAAAGGGCTCTGACAGTGTGCCGTTTATTTTAATTTTTGCAGAGGGATGGTGATACAATGTTTTAATCCAATTGGACAGCCTGTTTCCTATTCCCATTTCTCCAAGGGTCTGCATCACGAGTCCCCAGTCTACCCTGTCGAATGCTTTTTCAGCATCTACCGACAGGAATAGACCCGGGGACCCATTCTGCCTAAGCTTCTGGAGCAGGAGAAGTGCTAGAATACTGTTGTCCTTTTCCTCCCTGTTGGGAACAAACCCCACCTGGTCCGGATGGGCCAAAGGTGTATAACACTTTTCAAACGTTCAGCTAATATTTTCGCGAAAAACGTAATGTCCGTATTCAGGAGGGATATCGGTCTATATCCTGAGCAAAGTGAACTGTCCTTCCCTTCTTTTAAAATAATTGCCACGGAGGCGGCTAGCGCTTCCTTGCTGGTTTCATATTCCAGCCCTACGCCATTAAAATATTTGCACAATTTCGGTATGAGGATGTTACTAAATTTCTTATAATAAAAAACTGAGAACCCATCAGGGCCAGGGCTTTTGCCTCCTGCTGTGTTTTCTAGGGCTTTTTTAATTTCTGCTTCCGTAATTGCCTGATCCAGATGGGATCTTTCTGCATCATCAATTCTGGTTAATCCAGCTTCCTTTAGGAACTCTTGGATTTTGGCCTCTTTTTCACCTACATGCCACCTTGTTTGATCGATTGTGTATAGTTCTTTGTAATAGTTTTTAAAGGTATCTGCAATTTCTGCAGTTGAATAAACCAGATCCTCGTTTTTTTGTTTAATTTTCTCAATATAGTTCCTAGTTTTCTTTTTATGGGACATTTTGGCTAAGTATTTGCTAGGTTTGTTACCCCATAGGTATCTCTCTCTGGCAATATTATTAAAAAAGTTTCTTGCTTCCTGTTCCCTAATCTCCTTAAGCTCCTCTCTTTTTAGAGTTAACTTAAGAAGCGTCTCTTTTAATCTTAACTCTTTGTGTTCACGTTCCAGATTCATTATTTCCTTAGAGTGTCAATCTTCTTATTTTAAGTTCCTCTTCCACCCTTCCTGCCCCTTCATCATCTCGGATCAGATTATTGTTTAAGTGCCAAACCGTTGTTTGGATCTTATGTATAGATGATTTAATTTTCATAGTTATTGGGTGTGGTCTGATAGGGTCATGATTCCTATATCGGTCTCAATGACCCGCTCCAATAGCCTGTGATCGACGAGTATATAGTCTATCCTAGTGTACGTTCCGTGGGGGGGAGAAAAAAACGTATACTTTTGCTTGTGGGGGTGGAAAGCCCTCCACACATCCACAAGTTGACTCTCGTGTAACTTATGCTTTATTTTTTGTATTTGTGCGTTGATTGTCTCCCTCACACGGGACGTACTGTCTACCCTAGGGTTCATAGCAAAGTTGAGGTCCCCCATCAAGACTACGTATCCCTCCGCAAGGTTATTCAGTTTGCCGAGAATTCGGCTTAAATATTGAGTGGGATGAACATTGGGGGCGTAGATATTTGCCAAAGTGTAATCGGTGTTCCCTAGTGTTCCTTTCAAAAATAGGAATCGCCCTTCTGGATATCTCATCCTTGCCTTAAGGGAAAACTAAATTCCTTTTGCAAAACCCATGGCCACACCCCTAGCGCGGTTAGAAATGGAGTCCCCATAATACCAAGTTGGATAAATAATTGAATAGAGTTTAACATTAGAGTCAAGGGACAGGTGGGATTCCTGTATAAAAACTACATCTGCTCTATAATGCTTGATCTCCTCCAAAACCTTGAATCTTTTACTAGTGGAATTCAGACCCTTAACATTATATGATAAAAATATTATTTCAGCCATATCCTTCTACCACTCCTTTTTCCAGCCCCTTCCTGAATAGTCCCCGGGAGCCACATCCCCCCCCCCCCATTTCTCCTGTAGTAAAGGGAGATTAGGTCTTCTGGGGGAGATCGCCCAGATTCTCAGGTCACCAGGTTCTAATGTGTACGATCTGGTAATTCAAATTTTTTTTTTTTTCCCTACTTCAAAGGAAGAAGGAGCCCCTTGTTGACACAGCAGACTCAAGAGATTTCGTCTTTCGTCCTTGTCTTCACACCCCCTCGCACTGCCCCCCTACTCACTGATCCGTCCAGCGGCACTCCACACCCTGATCAGGATGTAGCAAATGCCGCTAGCTGCCCAAGATACCAGGGAGAAAATGCAGGCTGTGCCGCACCTGAAAGACCACTCCTGTAGACAGGGTCCCTTCGAGGGATGCGTAATACGGCAGGGAGAGTTCACGCTTCACGTGAGTGTAAGCACACAGGTAGATTTATGGGGTGTATTTCCAAGCAGGTAATCTCAAGGTACCCTTATCCAGTCTGTTCCACCCTTTAGCTGTATTGACCCGCAGTATTTCTTGCCAGAATCAGCTAGCAGCCCACTGTTTATGCTTATGGTGGGATAACCAACAGAAGGTGAGTTGTATCTCGCCTTGCTTAAATTCCCGTTATTGCTTGAATTATCAAGACATGTAAGCCTGCTGTTTCTATGCTTTGTTTCCATAAATAGCCTACCATACTTTATAGTTAAGCAAGATACACAGTAGTAATGAATGACCCATGCATAATGATAAGCCTTAAAGAGTGAGATTTCCTTCCACTCATTGCGATACAATTGGGTCAGCAGAGAACATCAAGAAAAACCGAGAGAAATACTCGAATAAATTAGCCCATGATAGAAAGGTGTAGATCTTACCAGTCCCTTGATGTTTAAAACGTCCTGTGTGAATAGGTCTGCAGTACCGTGTGGTAGGCTACAGTGCAGATGTTACCTGTATGTTGTATGGCTTTTACTAGATTCCAGGTGGAGCAGGGGGTTCCGCAGGGGGCCGGGGGGCAGAAACCCCCTCCAAGCGGCGAGAGCGGAGATACGGCGTGCCGCTGTCCCTGTGCCGCTCAGCTGATCGTCTCCATCTGCGGGCGGGAGGGGGAGAAGAAGATGGGAAGGATTCGTTGGAGCAACGGGGGGGGGGCCGCTCGTGCGTGGTGTTCGTTCGGCAGGCTAGCAGCTCGGCATTCTTTCACCCTGCGTCGTTGCTGCTGCCTCCGATGCATCCATGGATCGTCCGGCCTCTTCCATCCCCCGTCTCCAAGTTGGTCACCGTGGCGTGGTCAGCTCCTCCCTCGGCGTGCACGCATCCTACGTGCGGCACGTCATCGCGAGGACGCGAATCTTGCCTATCTAACCGCACCTTCAGTGTCACTTACAACTCCACTTCCTCCTCTCAACACCATTTACCGTTGGGGTCCCCCCAAGGTTCTGTCCTTGAACCTCTACTATTCTCGATCTACATGTCCTCCCTGTGTCAGCCGATGGCTTCCCGTACCAATTATATGCTGATGACACCCAAATCGCTCTACCCCTCAGCACACCTCATCAGTCTCCTCACACATCACTGTTTTATTAACAGACATATCAGCCTGGTTGTCACTCCACTTCAAACTGAATCCATATAAATCCAAGCTTATAATATTTCCATCCCCACGTGCCCCTTCCCCTGATTTCTTTGTCAATATAAATGGCACAACTATCAATTCTTCCCCACCTGCCAGGGTGCTAGTGGTAACACTAGACTCCGAACTGTCCTTTCAGGCCCACATCCAAATCATGCCGCCTTAGCCTTTGCAACATCTCTAGAATACACCTCTTTTTAATCAATGACACTACCAAGCTTCTAATTCAATCCCTGGTTATCTCTCGGCAACTGCAACTCACTCCTCATTGGATTACCTTTTTATACACTATCCCCCCCATCAGTCCATAATGAATGCTCCTGCAAGACTCATCCAGCTTACCAACCGTTCAGTGTCCCCCACCCCTCTCTGCCAATCTATCCACTGGGAAACTCACCCAACAAATAAAATTCCATGTACTAACCATAATTTACAAAGCCATCCACAACTCTCTCCCCTGCTGCATCACTAACAGTCTCAAAATACCATCCAAGCCGCTCTTTGGTCTTCCAAAGACCTCCTGCTTTTTTGCTCCCTTGTCGCCTCCTCCCATACTCGCCTCCAGGATTTCTCCAGAGCGTCTTCCATCCTTTGGAGCTCCCTACCCCAGTCTGTCAGACTTTCCCCTAATCTATTCATCTCTGAAAACCCCTCCTTTAAAGAAGCTTATCCTGCTTTTAATACGCCGTTTTTACTTAATCAACTCAACCCTCCACAGCTATTACCTTTTTGGTATCAATTTACCCTCTCTCCTAGATTGTAAACTCGAACGAGCAGGGTCCCATGAATTCCTCTTGTACCAAATTGTATAACTCTGTCTGCCTTCATTTTGTTAAAAGCTGCGCAAACTGTTGGCGCTATATAAATCCTGTATAATGGTTCAACCAATAAAAAAATATATACAATCCTATATACACAGTCCTTCACCCACAGTTGATCCAGAGGAAGGTGACAAACCCAGCAAAGCATTATCCAATTTGCTACAGTAGGGGAAAAAAAAAAAACTTCTTCCTGATCTCCCCAAAAGGCAATCTGATTTTCCCTGGATCAACTTTACCTATAAATGTCAGTACCCAGTTATATTATGTACAGTAATGAAACAATCCAGGCTTTTTTTTAAAGCACTCTACTGAGCTGGCCAGAACCAACCCTGGAAGGAGTCTAGTCTATTCCACTTTAAGTTATGATTTTTGCCAAAATCAACAGGTATTTTTTTCGTCCACCGAGGACATTCAGATACTGTTGGGTTATACTGCTTCCTACAGAAAGATTTGAGATTGGCAAAAACAAAATGTAGGCCAACCCAGCATAACTCCTCTACCCAGCATCCTGTAGTTTTTTTGGTAGTGTTCGAAGAGGATGTACATATTTTCTTCAGGTCTTCTGGGAATCAAAGTTTTTGCTAGCCTTTTTTCTATGTTTTTGGTTTTCTTTTTCCAGGCTTCTGTGGCTTTAAGGCTGGGTTCACGTATGAGCATGCATGGACTCACAGCAAGAGTCCAGTGCGTCATCGTTCGAGGTGGTGTCCTATGCCCACTTCCGTTCCAGGCCTCTCAAGACATTTTGTTTGCTTGGAACAGGACAGGACAGGACAAGTCCTGGATTATCCAATGTACTTTTCTCCACAGGCATGTTTAAGCCTAAACTGGTGGTTTCAGGATCCAAACCTGCAAAAACGAAGTCCTTTCTCCCGGTAACTTGGAGAGTGCTGACTTCAGATGCCAGTCTCTCAGGCTGGGGAGTGACCCTGGAGGGGCTCATGGCTCAAGGGAAACGGTCAAGGACAGGTCTTGGAGTTATGGGCAGCGTGACTGGCCCCTACAGTTCTGGACGGTGGAGCTTTAGGACTACCCTGTCGGGGTTCAGTCTGACAATGACACTGCAGGGGCTCATGGAAATTAGCAAGGCAGTACCAGGAGTCGTTCAGCTCTGAAGGAGGTGAACTACAGACTAGCCTGGGCAGAGGGACATGTGCCGATCCTATGGGCAGTCCATATCTCGGGAGAAAAAAACTGGAAGGCAGAATTATATCAGCTGCCAGCACATCTGCTTGGAGGAATAGTCCCTACACCGAGGGGGGTTCCAGGAAATGTTGCCAATGTTGGGGATGGACATAGGTTTTCCTACTGGCATCCAGGTTCAACAACAAGTTACAGCAGTTTGTGTCCTAAACAGGAGATAATCTGGCAATCAGAGCAGACGCTCTGGTAGTTCAATAGAGCCAATACTCCCTGGAACGCCCAGCCCCGCTAGAATCGTACCCGGAAGCCGAGGGATGAAACACCGCTAACAAGGTATGTATGAAAAAAAAACGGCATCCTCGCAGTATAACCGGTCAGCTCAAGGTATTAGAAATACATTTTTGTGTGAACTTCCACTTTAACCACGACCGAATCGTGTTACAACCTGTTCCTTCCTTTTTGCCAAAGGTGGTGTCGGCCTTTCATTTAAATCAGGCCTCTCAGCCTCATTTGGCAGGAGAGAGGCGACTGCGTTCTTCGGACGTTGTCTGGGCAGTGAAGGTTTATTTGTCTAGATCTGTGGAGATCCGAAGATCAGACTTCCTTTTGTTTTACCAAAGGACCCTGGAAAGGGCAGGCAACTCTAAAGCTTCCATTGCCAATTGGGTCTGTCAATTTTTCATTCAGGCCTATGCTCTGAAACATAAAACTCCTCCCTTTTAGGGTGAGAGCTCATTCTACCAGTGGTGTAAGAACCTCCTGGGCTTTTCGCCATCAGTTATCTGTTGCTCAGATTTGAAAATCTGCTATCCTGCTGTCTTCAGGGCATACGTTCACAACATTTATCAAGTGGATGTTCAAGCAGCCGAGGATTCAGCTTTCGGCAGCAGAGTTCTGCGGACTGCCGTATAAAAACTGATGGCTATTGTTTGGTAGGGTGTCTCCCTCTCCTCAAGGCCATTGCTCGGAGACGTCCCGGCAGGTAATATTAGCGTGACTCTGTGTTCCATGATGATTTTTTCCGCCATACTTGCCTGTAAAATACTTTTCTTTAAATACATCATGGGACACAGGTCGCTCCCCTCCTTTTTTTTTTTTTGAACATTCAGTGCTTACTACAAAACTTGTATGCTTCCTGTATGGGAGGGGTTATATAGGGGATCGCTTCCTGTGTAAAGACTTTGGTCTACCAGTGTCCATTCACCTAATGAAGTATAACCCAGCAGGTAATGAATATTAGCCTGACTCCTTGTCCCATGATGTACTCAAAGAATGGGATTTTACAGGTAATTATGACAAAAAAAAATACTATTTTTTAAGGCATCCTTTTCTCTAGCGAGAGCAGCTCTGCATCTTTGCGCTGAGACATTTCGTCATTCAGTGCCATCTGGTCTCATTAAAGTCACTGACTCGGCCTGCAGTGTAGTGTTCAGTTGTTACAATTTTGAGTTTTCCTTACTTAAGTGCATTTTCAGAGCACCAAAATAAGTTTGTTTTTTCTTTACTGCGCTGGACAGGCTGCTGCCCTAGGAGATCAATAGTCTCATGGCTTCTACTCGCAACCTGTTTACAGTTCTCTAGCCAAACTGAGGCTTCTGGCCTTGTGTAGGTCTCCACAAATTTCTGGATGTACAGAAATTCAGGATGAAGTCTACCTGGTCTGTGATTGCTGCACTTTATCAGGGAGAACTTCCTTGCATCGGTTCATATTAAGGATGCCTACCTTGGACATCTTGATTTTTTTTTTTTTTTTATATCTTACCAGCCCTTTTATTGGTTCACAGTAGAAGATTGCCACTTAACAGCTTGTGACATTGTCCTTCAGTCTTTCCAAAGCTCCTGGAATGATTATCAAGGATTTAGCTCTAGTTCGTTTTTGATAACCCTGGTTATTGCCTCTGTGAAGTACATGGATGACCTGCTTCTCAGGAAGAATTCTACTCTGAAGCTTGAGTCAAGTGTGCAACAGACAGTTTAGGTCCTGTAAAGGTTTGGTTGGGTGCTGAACCTTAAGGCCGCGTACACATGATCAAACATGTCTGCAGACCAGTTTCAGCAGACATGTTCGATCGTGTGTACGGCCTATCGGACCTTTTCCAGCAGACAAAAGTTTCAAAACATGCTTAGAAACCTGTCCGCTGGAAACCTGTCCGTCGGACATGTTCGATGGTTAGTACACAAAATCATCGGACCAAAATCCCGCACATGCTCAGAATCAAGTCGACGCATGCTTGGAAGCATTAAACTTCGTTTTTTCATCACGTCATTGTGTTCTACGTCACCGCGTTCTGGTCCGAGGGGATTTTGGTCCAATGGTGTGTACACACATCAGACCAACAGACCACTTCAGCCTGGTCCGATGAAAACGGTCCGTCGGACATGTTTCATCGGACATGTCTGATCGTGTGGAACCAAGGGGCCTTAGAGGTTGGCTTTTGTTTCGACACAGCTTCTGTTGTACTTCGACTTGGTTCTCGTCTTTCAATCTGTTTTATTATGAGAAGAAAGTTGAAACGCAAGTTTCATTGTACAACAAGGGTTGCACAGGCTAGAGCCCCAGCCAAAATACAGCGTAAATACAATGTCCGTTTCCACCAGAACATAGTGCAAAATATTAGACACTTGATTAGAAAATAAGGACATATAAAAACTAGTCAAGTCCAAGTGATCACAAAAGAAAAGAAAAATGAGGGAAGATCCCATCCTGTTTAACGTTATGCTAACTTGAAGCAAGAAACTGGGGCTAACCCAAACCATGAGAGCATATAACCCAATCTTAAGAAAGAAAAGAAAAAAGGTAATGAAAAGGGAAGAAGGGGGACCCAGCCGGGAGATGGGACTACAGGTTTTAGAGGGGGGAAAAGATGGGATAACGCAAGAGGAGACCCCATACTAGGAATCTGCAAATGCATCTCGAACCGGGAGGGTCTTAAACAGCATACATAGAATAGGAAGACTCCTACAGATCAATATTGACATAACTAGCCGATGGTTCCCATACCTTATGAAACCAAGGCACAGAATTGGTAAGCTTGCTTGCTAGGTGCCCATAGAAAATAATCCTGGAAACTTTGCGCCTAAACATTGCAATATGAACTAATGGGGGCATCCAAGATCAAGCTATGGCAAGTTTGGCAGCCAATGGCATTAAATGGATCAACTAGGGTTGTCCCGATACCGGTATCGGGACCGATACCGAGTATTTGCGGGAGTATTCGTACTCCCGCAAATACTGCCGATACCTAAATAAAATATATATATATTTTTTTCCAACGAGCAGGCTGCTGAGTGTTAGAACGGGACCTTAGAAGGGGTGGGGATTGGCGAGCCATCATCCTAATTGGTTGCGGCAGTTTAGAAGGGGGTGGAGCGAGCGGTCGTGACATCCTAATTGGTTGCACTGGTACTGTGTATGGTTAACCTTGTTCCTCCTTGTAAAGCAGCATAATAGTGGCAGCTGACAAGGGGTGGAAGCTGGATAGAGCGGCGGCAAACAGGTATGTCTATGTGCCGTTTTGTGGACGTTTTACTCCCCTCGCTCGTGCATACTGGGGGCGGAGAGCAGCAGCAGCTGAGGGGTGGAGAGAGCGCCAAACAGCAGCTAATAGTAGTTTGTTTTCCTCCTCGCCTCGTGCTGCTAAAGTATGAGGGGAGGAGAGAGGGAGGAGAGAGGGACCAGGACAAACTTCATAGTAGCAGTCAGCCTTTGCCAGCCCTCGCCGAGCAAGTAAGATTAAATATAGAATTGTAGACACTCAAGAGTTCATACAGTGATACTGAATGAATTATTGAATAGAATACCGAGTGTCTATGTCTAGTAAATTGTAATACAGTAGTGCACACAGAGGCAAGCTATGTGTAGTTGGTTGCCTTGCCACTGCCAGAAGTTCTCAGTCAGTGCACTGCATTGCATGTTATTTCTTTCTGTGTCACTCAAAATGGAGTCACATAGAATACAACTTCCTAAAGTACAAGCTCTGTATTTTAAGTAATTTCTAAATAATTAAATATTAATGTTATTCATGTAAAAGATATTGATTGATAATTGTAAATAATTTGATTTTGTAATACTTTAGACTAGAGTTTACTTTAGATCTTCTTTTTTTTTTAAAGCAAAGTTCCGTTTTGATGAGCTCAAACAGCAAGCATGGCCCAGGGGGAGGGGGCTGCCTTTCTCTCATGAGTAAGAAGATAAGAATTAAGTTAACTCTTAAGGAGGACAGTGCCACCCGCTGACAGTTATTCTGTATTACACGCACCTATAGTACCTAATTGAAGTTGAAATGCAATGTTAAAAAAGCAGCATTTTTTTATTTTTGCATTGACTCATTTCCAACTTGCAAAATAGTAACCCCAA
This sequence comes from Rana kukunoris, assembly GCA_029574335.1. Taxonomy (NCBI): domain Eukaryota; kingdom Metazoa; phylum Chordata; class Amphibia; order Anura; family Ranidae; genus Rana; species Rana kukunoris. The sequence goes on along the minus strand of CM056052.1, from coordinate 412,069,259 downwards.
TGAATGTTTTTTTGACATCTGTAAAATAGCATTCTTCCCACCGACCACCAATGTAATGGGCATTGTTCCCACCGACCACCAATGTAATGGGCATTGTAAAATATATTTTTTTGATTCATCAACCTGTTCTCTGAAAATGCTTTGAGTTTTCTACTACTGTGTGACAAGCAAATAAAACATTTTTATTGTTTTATGTCTTGAGTTACAGTTCTTCATAATTCTAAAGAAAATATCCTTAGTCTGTATTGTGGTTTGAAAACTGTCACATGACATTTAAAAAAAGTATCGGTATTCGGTATCGGTGACTACTTGAAAAAAAGTATCCGTACTTGTACTCGGACCTAAAAAAGTGGCATCGGGACAACCCTAGGATCAACCTTTTGAGTAGAGTGTGCACTGTCAACCTTTTCATCTAATAGATCTGTACAGGGTAGCTGTGAAACAGTTAGATCTGTTACTTTACGTGATATCACAAAGACTTTATTCCAGAAGCCCCTGATTTTAGGGCATTTCAACAAAACGAGCAGCATAGTACCCAAGGAATAACAGCCCCAAAAACATGAAGGTGAATAGGTCAGAAACAGCCTTGCAAGATGTGCTGGAACCACATACCATCCCGAAAGGACCTTAACGCTTGCCTCCACCAAAGAGACATTTGCTATACCCTTATAGTCAGCATGGAATGGCCCTGGTCTTTCTCAGAGAATAAATCTGCACCCCACGCTCGAATGTAAGGTAGTTTAACCGTAGAGTCAAGCAAGAGTCGGTAGGCAATAAAAATCCCTCCCCTCTGTCCATCATCCTGCTCACACCACTCTAATATTGGTCACTTTGGGATCCTGACGTACCCCAGGGCTTTATGACTGAAGAAATTAGAAGATTGAAAAAATCTAAACTTTTCCACCACCTTTAGCCGTGACTTGGGTTGTAAGGAAGTTACCAATGTGGCACACACACTTGTGCCATCAATGAAAAGCTTCAGGGTCTCAGCCAGGGGGAAGGCTGGGTTATTGAGGGGCTAGAGGGCAAAAGGAGGAGACCAGATTAGGGTTGTACCGGATTGTATCCCAAACAGCCAGGGAATTAAATAACATGTGGGCAAGAATGGGGAATCTATCCTTTCTGGGTTGTCATTTGAGGTAATCTATTGGAATTCTGCAAACCGAAGGTAAACTGCCAACTAAGAGAAGTGAACTCTGTCAAACTGCAAATGTCTATTTCTCTATTAAAACAAAAAACAAAAAAACAACTTCAAGGAAATCTCACATGGGCCATGGGCCAAAGAACAGGAACAGAAGGCCATCATCCATCACGGAGGGGGAGAGTTACTGGATGCTCAGGAACATTGACTTCACTACAGTGGAGAAATTGGGCACATAGAGGCTGCATCTTTAGTCGGCTTACCTGAACATTGCTTGGTGGAAGAGGCTCCAGCGAGATGTAAGCACCGCGCAACATATATGCTGCAGCTGCCCTGCCTTGCGTCCATTTTGGGATAGCATTTTGTAAATAAATATATAGCGCCTGTGCCTCAGATGGTGCCCCAAGCTCCCCAAATAGCACTGCTATCTGTTTCCATAATCTGCCTCAAAAATTAAGGGGATTTCCATTTCTTTTTAGTGGCTGCCAGGGCGATAATTCAGAGACATTGAAAATCTCAACATATTTCTTCAATAATGGAATAAATAACTGAATTTAACAAGCTTATAAGAAAAAATGTCAGCACAGCTGTTCGACTGACGCTCCCTTTGATATCTTTTATGGAAAAACAGATTTTCAACCCTATTAACTTAAAACTCTCATGTGATCATAAAACCCATTTTTCCTAATATATTATAGGACGCTTTGTCGACGGGCCCAAGTTTTCTTCTTTTTTTTTTATATACTTAAAGTTATTATTCAATCGCTAATGTACACCTGTAAATTATTCCTAATATTTTTCATTGCTTTTTCTAACCAATGACACCACAAAGCCTCTAATTTACTCCCTGGTCATCTCTAGACTCGATTACTGCAACTCCCTCTTCATTGTTTTACTTTTACATAGCCTATACCCCTTCAGTCCATCATAAATTCTGCTGCCAGACTCATTCACCTTACCAGCTGCTTAGTGTCTGCTGTCCCTCTCTGCCAATCCCTCCCCTGGCTTCTGCTCACACAAAGAATTAAATTCAAGATAACAACTTACAAATCCATCCACAACTCTGCCCCTAGCTACATCACTAACTTGGTCTCAAAATACCAACCAAATCGTTCGTTCTTTGTTCCTCCCAAGACTGCCTGCTCTCCAGCTCCCTTTTCACCTCCTCCCATACTCGCTTCAGAGCCTGCCATTCTCTAGAACTCCCTACCCCAATCTGTCTTCTACTCTGTCCACTTTCAAAAGATTCCTGAAAACTCCTCTTTAAAGAGGCCTATTTGGCCCCCACCTAACAACTGTACATTTTTTTTTCTTCATCATCCCACCGAAACCCCCCCCCCCCCCCAGTTATTTTACCTTTTTGTATCTCTTGATCCTCCCTCTTAGATGCCCTGTTCGTTAAAGCCTGCAATCTAATTCCTACTGCATGGGTCTTCAAACTACGGCCCTCCAGTTGTTCAGGAACTACAATTCCCATCATGCCAAGTCATGTCAGTGAATGTCAGCGTGTTACAATGCCTCATGGGATGTGTAGTTCTGCAACAGCTGGAGGGCCATTGTTTGAGGATCCCTGTCCTACTGCATTAAACTGTATTGTAATTGTACAGCCTGAATAAACAAAAAAAAAAAAAAACTCTGCGCTAAACCCAATAGGCGAAGATAAAAAAGAAAAAAATCCTAAAAGATTAAGAAGTGGAAAAATTTAAAATTATGTAAAAAAAGAGGAGGGAATGCTGCTGCTTATGAAAGCCTAAATACATAACGCTCAGAACACATACAAACAGAAAATAAGCACGCAATCCAAATATCAAAGTGCAATAACTTCAAAGTGCTAGTGAATATGAATAGTGCATATAAATAGTAACTATAATAAATGGATATAAGTGTGTCAATACACACAAAAATTGTATAAATCAAACAGTGTTTTCAAATTAACCACTACCCATAGAAGAGGGGGGTAGTACAAACAATATGAAGTGAAAATCAAGTCCCAATAAGTGAATAGGTAACAGCAGGACACTCCTAGGGATCAGTTCACCGATCGCTGCAATACTCAGTACAATATCTGGAAGATGCACAAATCTTATTCCCAGCCAAAGATGTAAAAATACAGACTCTTACCCGACAAGGTGGACCTCTGTTTTAAGGAGGTCAAGGAGGCATGTGCATCAGCGTGTTGGCCCAGGTAATGGATCACTCAGCCCAGGGAGAGGTGCTTCCATCTTGCAGGTAGAGGAAAAACCTTCAGCTGTTTTGGTCTGGAGAAACAGCTGAAGGTTTAACACAAGTTTAATTTGTAGAGAAGATTCAGGGGCAAAAAAATAAAATAAATGCAGTGCATCTAGGAAATGCATCTTCCTGTGTTTTAGTTTTATCCTTAATCCCTGTAAATTATAATCGCTACTACCAACATTTTGCATATGAATGTTTGCAAAGAAATTCCAGATTTATTTTTTATTGTTGTAAACTTAAGGCATGACCAAATTTATATACCAATATGTCTTTTTTGTTTTCTGGTATCCTGCAGGATCCAAGCACTACTGAAATGGGTCAGCGATTCTGCTAGAGTGGCATCACATAAAAGGAGCGGCCGTAGCACCTTCATTTCACCAAGCAGCTCTTCTAGAGAGTTTGGTCTTCTTATGCCATCCCCCTCTCATTTGCACTGTGTAGCAGCAATTTTGTGGCACAGCTATGAGCTTCCTGTTGAATATGACCTGCCTGGGTTGCTTAATCGAGAACTGTTTGAGTAAGTATATAGCTTTCACAATATCATGTATGTTTGTGTATTTGAACTGTGATATGTATCTCTATGGGTGATGTGAATAAGGCAGTGGAGCAGTATAGCCTTACCATATTGCTTTTTAAAACATTACTGTGTATATAATCTATGCCTCTAATCTAGTCAGTGTTTCCTGCCCTGTTTAGCAGCGCTACAGTGGGTTAAAGAATTATTGAATGTGTCACCATTTTTCTAAGTAAATATATTTCGAAAAGGGGTTTTGACATATTTGTATAACATGTCGGTAACAAACCATGCAATCCATACATACAAAGAAACCAAAACAAATAAATTCCATAGAGGTGAGTGGGATATGGTTGTAAGGGCATGGGTCATCATCCCTAATAGAAATACGCAAGAAAAATCTCCCAATATATAATGGGATTACAGCAGCCAAAGAAAAAAGTAAATTCATGTATGAACACGTTTTAAAGACACACACACACCATCACCATCACCATCGGTACATAACAAAGATGCATATATTGGCATGATGGTGTAGGCCAAGACCAGGTGCTCCTTGCTAGGTTTCTGACAGACGAGTAAAAAGAATTTAGAAGAGTTTTCCAAGAGCCATGGACCACTTGTAAAGAGCTTCAGAAAGACCTGGAATTAGCAGGTACAATTGTTTCCAATAAAACAAAAGGTAGTGCACTCAACCGCCATGGCCTGTATGCACGCTCACCACGCAAGACTCCATTGCTGAAGAAAAAGCATGTTGAAGTTTGCTGCAGAACATTTAGAAAAGCCTGGAAAATACTGGGAGAATATCGTCTGGTCAGTTGAGACCAAAATTGAACTCTTTGGATGTCTTAATGCACACCGTGTTTGGAGGTAAATTTGCACTACCCCCCCCCCCCCCCCCCCCCCCCCAATACCAAAATACCAACAGTGAAGTTTGGAGGTGGGAACATCAAGGTGTGGGGCTGTTTTTAGCATATGGTACTGGCAAACTTCACATCATTGAAGGAAGGATGAATGGAAAAATGTACCAAGACATCCTTGATAAAAATATGCTGCCATCTACCAGGATGGTGAAAATGAAATGAGGTGGCCATTTCAGCAAGACAATGATCCCAAACACAAAGCCAAGGAAACGCTTTAATTGGTTTAAAATAAAAAAAAAGCTGCTAGCATGGCCCAGCCAATATCCAGAGAAAATCTATGGAAAGAACTAAAGATCAGCGTTCATAGCAGAGGTCCACGAAACCCTCAAGATCTGAAGACTGTGGAAGAATGGGCCAAAATCACACCAGAGTAATGCATCTTGAAGCTGTCGTTGCCAACAAAGGATTTTGTACGAAGTATTAAATACAGTTCAGTTAGCGTGTTCAAAACTTTTTCCCAGTGTCGTTTCATTTTATTACACACAACCTATTTTCTGAACTTATTTGATTTCTTTGCATGTATGGATTGCATGGGTCGTTATATGTTCATCACATGATAGTGTCAATAGCACCTTTTTTATAAATATATTTACCTAGAAAAATGGTGACGTGTTAAATACTTATTTTACCTGCTGTATTTTAGTGACGTACTGCAAGCTTCACATCATGGCCATAATTTTACGAATTGGTTGCAAAATGCATGCGTATGCGTTAACTTGCAAGGTATAACTGAAAGCAGATATCCCCTTAATTTATTTGGTGGCTTGCCAATGGGTTCTACTTTGTGAACTTATTTTACTACTCTTAACTTATTATGACTGTATAAATTTAGTATGTAACACATTATGAAAGTACATATTTGTGTAGTTTATAATGCAATGTGTTATCCATTTTAGGTCCTTGCATAACTGGTCTATGTCTTTACCCTGCACCATGGTATTAAAGAAAGCTGTCGATGGTCTTCTCTGCTCTATGTGTCACATTCACCCCAATTACTTTTCATTGCTTATGGGCTGGATGGGAATTACCCCTCCACCTATACAGTGCCAGCACAGACTGTCAATTACAGATGACAGCAAAAAGCAAGATCTTAATGCTGCTCTTACCGATGACTCTAAAAATGCACAAGCACCTCTTACACTTACGGAGTCGCATCTGGCCACACTTGCTGCTGCGTCCCAGTCTCCTGAAGCCATCAAGCAACTGCTGGACTCTGGTTTGCCATCACTTCTTGTTAGAAGCCTGGTGAACTTTTGTTTTACACACATATCTAGTTCAGACAGTGCTGCCTCTATGGACGCCACACAAGAGCGGTTGCGGCGACAACATTCTTCACTGCACTTTAGTAGGATGCCAGTAACGGCAGACTTGGTGGCACCAATTCTCAGGTTTCTGACTGAAGTTGGCAATAGTCACGTTATGAAGGATTGGCTAGGGGGTGCCGAAGTTAACCCCTTGTGGACAGCACTTTTGTTTTTACTTTGTCATTCTGGAGCAACTTCAGCAGGGCATATGAATGGATCTCAACAGACCAATGCAAGGTGCACTTTACTGACTTCCACAGCAGGGAATGGACTTACTACCCAGCAAAGAACTGCAGTGGAAAATGCAACTGTGGCCTTTTTTTTGCAGTGCATATCCTGTCATCCAAACAACCAGAGATTAATGGCACAGGTAGGTGTGAATTGTCTTTAAAGCTGTTTTGTTCAGTATTTAGCTGCTGACAGGAAAGCTACAAGATCAAAATATGTCAAGCCAAAACCCTTTCTTTTTTTCCAGTTTTGGATAGCGTGGAAATTAGTAAAGCTTCTGTCTATTTTTTTTTAATGGTTTTCTGAGACTGTTGGAGAGACTTACCCCCCCCCCACCTTTTATCCTATTGACAATAGTTTAACTATACAGGAACTGAGTTAAAATCTGCAATGGGGAAAATTTAAAAATCCAGCAGAGTTTCCAGCCTTTCTGTATGCTACTAAAAAAAAGCATTTTATTTCTATGTTGTTGAGACAGAGTAAGCCTCTTATTGGAGCCACAGATCACAATAAAAAAACCTGACAGAGTTGTAATTTCTTCTTTTTTTTCCACACTATCCAAAAGTAAGAAAACACTTTGGCTGTGTATGTTTTAAAAAAAAAAAAAAAAAAAATAGGAATAGGTTTATACCTGCATTGGTGAAATAAGTGCAAAATGTTCTATTACTAATGAGACCCATGGGAGTCTCCAGCTTGCATAGGATTGGAGCTCTGAAACGGATGCTAGACTGGGTTCACAATTGTGAGATGCATGACACTGCATGTGATTCAGATAGGAATTGTATTGCATACCTATTAACATCTCATGCGATTCTTTGTAGTGTGATTTGAGCCCATTCATTTAGTATGAGCTCAATTTGCACTGCGCCACATTAAAAAGGTGCAGGCATTTTTTTTTTTTTAAATGGCTCAGCTGGAATCGGATTGCACGCAACCCAATTCTTGCAATTACACGGCATTTTGTGACCTGTGGGGTGTCATGAATTTAAGACTGACAAGTCGCGTGAACAGTGCGATTTCAATGTGCGGGAAACGCTTAGGATTCACTGCAATTTCGGCACTGCATATATTTGAACTAGGGTTTTAGATGAGGAATGATGTTTGCCATTTTTATTTTTTATTAGTGCAGTAGTGATTTTGCCCTTGCTACTATGTTTTGTTCATAATTATTTCACCTAAATAGTCCACATAAATTATGCATTCAAAAGAACAATCCTTTTATGTGGGGTGGGGTGACTTGGGTTAGTGTTTTACGTTATCCAATTAGGAGCACTTTGTAGTTTTTTTTGCCTCAGCATGGTATGTCAGAGTCGGGAAATTAAAGGCGTTTTCTAAGCAGTAGTTTACCTAAGCAAGTCTTAGGTTAGCTGTGTATATGTGTGTATATATATATATATATAATTTTTTTTTTTCTTTTAAGCTTTTTTGTTTTTCCTGCATTCTCTTTACATTTAGTATAATATTAGGCATCATGTACACTTCTGCTGGTAAACGGACATTTAGGAGCAGTTGGGCATTCTTTTCAACTGCTCCTGAACTCTCCTCTGTTATCTTATCGGTACATTTTACACAGGGTCGTTTATAGTTGTTCCTAGGCAGTTGAGTTTAGAGGCATTTTTGGAATGGAAAAAAATGGGTTCAGAAGGTGCGTTTAGAGGCATTTCTTGGACCAAACTCTTCCTTTTTTTTTTTTTTTATCTTTTAAAGGAACACTAAAGTCAAAAATAATTTTTTTTTAAAATAACAAACATGTTATACTTACCTCCACTGTGCAGCTCGTTTTGCGCACAGTGTCCCCGAACGCTGTCTTCTGGGGTCCCTCGGCGGCTGTCTCAGGTCCTGCTCGCAAAAGCATTCCACCTTAATGCGAGGGAGCTCGCACGGTGGAATAGCCGCCGACTATATCACTCGGCCCCGCCCCTCGGCGCGCCGCGTCATCTTCTGTGATTGACAGCAGCGCCAGCCAATGGCTGCACTGCTATCAATCCGCCCAGCCTAGCCAATCAACGGCCAGGCTGGGAACTGAAGAGGATGACGTGGACGTGCCCAGGAATTTCGAACGGTCAGGTAAGTTAAACCGGGGGTTGGGGGGGGGGGGCGGTACCGTCAGCTGTTTTTTCACCTTAAGGGCTCTTTCACGCGGAGCGGTCCGTTTTTCGGTCCGCTCCGTGTGTCCGTTGGCTCAGCAGGGGGTCTCCGCTGAGCTGTCGGGCGGACAGGGCGGTCCCCGCACACTGTGCAGGGACCACCCTGTCTCTCCTCCGCTATCCCCTATGGGGAATCGGATGGAAACGGACCGTCTGTCCGTTTGCATCCGATCCGTTTGGCCGGACGGAAGAAAAATAGGACATTCTTCCGTCCGAAAAAACGGATGCGGATCTGGCGGACGTTAGCGGATGCATCATCCGCTAACGGATCCGCTCCCATAGGGGCCCATTACAAGTCCGTTAACAGACTTGTAATTAGTGGACCGTTCGTCCGCTAGTGTGAAAGGGCCCTAATGCTTAGGATGCATTAAGGTGAAAAAACATTTACCTTTACAAACCCCTTTAAGGTAGGCAGATTGGACAAAATAGTTTGGCATCACAAATGTCAACCAACATCAAATGGTAAAAGGCAAAAGTTATAACAAGTCCATAAGGTCTACGTACATTAAAGATTAACCGGTAGAAGACCCTTTACAGTATTGTGGGGGAGCAGGAAACTGTGGTCTAAAGACTTCACAACAACTATGACCTGCAATTCAACCTGAAAAATAAAGGGAACCTCCAAACCAGGAATAATTAGATTTACTGGACATATGTGAACCATTAAATGTGAATGTTGGAGACAAAGTATGACACCCTGAAGGGTGAAGCAGTCTTAACCCCCCATCGGCAGGTACTAAACCATTATAAATTAGTGATCTATGTCAAGACGGTGTGTCCCTAATAAGGTAGGACTCACGGTCCTGGTTTGCCAGGAGCGGTACCAAAGGATTATGCAAACCGTGGGAATTTTATCTATAACGGAAAGGGGGAAGGAGTGGGTGACACCAATGGTGTCGGAAAGGAATAGAGGGTCAAGGGATGAGGGGGGAAAGTAGGGGGAAAATGAGAGGGGAGGGGGGGTAAGAAGCTCTGGCGAGGTTGACGGTCCCAATTATCAAGTTTACTTGGAGCAACTTGCTCAAGTGTAAGACTTAACTTTGTCCAGGAACCGGAACAGATCCCAGTGTATCCAGCAAGTGTTCTGTTCCTCCTCCCTTTCTCTTAAGGCAGCTGTAAGACCAAACTCTTCTAAACAAGTTAACTCTCGTTTAGCCGCATTTAGTTTTCAGGCGTTTTTAATTTTTGGCTATTTAAATTTATATATATATATATATAACATCTAGATCAGTGGAACCTCGAATTAAGAGAATAATCTGTTCCAGGAGATTGCTCGTAATCCAAAGTACTCGCATATCAAAGCGAGTTTCCGCATTGAAGTAAATGGAAAGTAGTATAATTTGTTCTGCATTGACTTCAATGGCATGCAATACTGCATGCGGCAAGAGGTGGGGGTGCCAGAGAGCCTCGGAAACGGCCTGAAAGGCCCGAGGACACCTCGGCAAGACTCTGTTCCTGAGACTTGCAGAGGTTTTCGGTTTTTAAAAATACAGTGCTTGTATTGCGTGGGTTACTGTGTGTCAAGTTAAATCATTCAGGAGAGGTTATAAAAACGTTGTGTACATGAAGCCTAACTTGAGTAAAAGGTCAGTTGCTGCTATTGCAGTAAAGGACACATTTTACATTTATAATTTAAAATGTTTGAATTTAGTACAGAATTTGAGGAAACCCAATTTAAACATTAACTGCCTTTCATTTACAGGTTCTTTGTGAGCTGTTCCAGTCATCACCACAGCGTGGAAATCTCCCAGCATCAGGCAATATTTCTGGCTTCATTCGAAGACTCTTTCTGCAGTTAATGCTAGAGGATGAGAAAGTAATCATGTTTCTTCAGTCTCCTTGTCCAGTAAGTATATTTCATGATTAAGTGCTTGATGCATTGCCTTTATTAACCACTTAACCCCGGACCTTATTACTGCCCAATGACCAGAGCACTTTTTGTGATTCGGCACTGCGTTTCTTTAACTGACAATTGCGCGGTCGTGCGACGTGGTTCCCAAACAAAATTGGCGTCCTTTCTTTCCCTCAAATACAACTTTCTTTTGGTGGTATTTGACCACCTCTGCGGTTTTTATTTTTTGCGCTATAAACAAAAATAGAGCGACAATTTTGAAAAAAATGCAATTTTTTTTCTTTTTCCCTCAGTTTAGGCCGATGTGATTTTTTTTTTTTTTTTACCAAAAATAGGTAGAAGAATACATAATACGCATTTATCGAAATTCATAGCGTTTATAAAATAGTTTTATTGCATTTTTATAATTTTTTTTTTTTTTACTTTTTTTTTGTGACCGCGACATTATGGCTGGCACTTCGGACAATTTTGACACATTTTTGGGACAATTGTCCTTTTCACAGCAAAAAATGCTATATAAATGCATTGTTTACTGTGAAAATGACAATTGCAGTTTGTGAGTTAACCAATATTTTTTTACTTTTTGTTATAAAAAAAATTGAATAAACTAAATTTTAGTCAAACAATTAGGCCAAAATGTATTCAGCCACATGTCTTTAGTAAAAAAAAAATCGCAATAAAAAAAAATCAGCTTCCTAGCGGCAACAGCGACACTAATACAGCAATCAAAAAAATGATCGCTTAGTGACACTGGTAATAGGGGGTGAAAGGGTTAACTAGGGCGGTGATCAAGTGGTTAAAACTTTATTAGGGGGGCTACGGGGGCTACCCTGAACCTAACACTAACTGCCTGTCGCACTGCCTGTCGCACTGACATATATGATCACTGCATTCAGTGACAGTGTGACGGGGGGGGGGGGATCGCAAGGGGTTAAATGTGCCTATGTGTACTGGTGTCAGTGTAGTGTTGTGCAGAGTTACTGTGATTCTTCTCTCGGCGGTTTTGAAAATCTCGCGTGACACGGCGGAGGCTCACTGGATTGGCTGGGAGCGATCATGAGGGGGCGGACAGAAACGAACAGCCGCCCCCTCAAGACTGATCGCTCCAGCAGGTAAGCCGCACGCAGCGGAGGGGGTCCTGATCGGACCCCCGACCCGCTAAAAGGCAGGGACGTGTATATACGCCCATCTGCCTGTACGTGCCATTCTGTGGACTTACATAGGCGTGCAGCGGGCGTTAAGTGGTTAAAGAGGACGTACGGGTACGTGCTTGTGCTCAGCTGTGCCATTCTGCCGACGTATATGTGCAGGAGACGGTCCTTAAGTGGTTTAAGCGCCCCATCCTGACTAGCTTGTGCGCAGAAGCGAATGCATGCGTAGCACTTGCGTATGAAAACAGTGTTTAAACCACACGTGAGTTATCACCAAAGCGAGAGCAATAACCTCCTCTCAAAAATGGTAACCTGTAGACATTTTTAAATGTTTCCTATGGAGATTTTTAAGGGTAAAACTTTGTTGTTCCCCCTTTGGCCTATCCTCTGCTCCCAGAGTGTTTTACAAAAGTTTTGGCGCCTCTGCTGGATCTGCTCAGAACCCAGGGCATTCAAGTCATGGGCTATCTAGATGAACTTCTGCCTGTCAGTTGTCAGAAAATATCCACAGAAAAATTTAAAATGGTTGTAAACCCTTACATATACCCAGTGAAGTAATTGTTCTCAGGTGATACATAGATATGAAACAAATGCTCCTACATGAGTTTTACCTGATCATCTTCAGGCTGAGAGCTTTTTAACCACTTAAGACCCGGACCAATACGCTGGCAAATGACCCAAGGGGTTTTTGCGATTCGGCACTGCGTCGCTTTAACAGACAATTGCGCGGTCGTGCGACGTGGCTCCCAAACAAAATTTGCGTCCTTTTTTTCCCACAAATAGAGCTTTCTTTTGGTGGTATTTGATCACCTCTGCGGTTTTTATTTTTTGTGCTATAAACAAAAATAGAGCGACAATTTTAAAAAAAATGCAATATTTTTTACTTTTTGCTATAATAAATATCCCCCAAAAATATATAAAAAAACATTTTTTTTCCTCAGTTTAGGCCGATACGTATTCTTCTACATATTTTTGGTAAAAAAAATCGCAATAAGCGTTTATCGGTTGGTTTTCGCAAAATTTATAGCGTTTACAAAATAAGGGATAGTTTTATTGCATTTTTATTAATTATTTTTTTTTTTACTACTAATAGCGGCGATCAGCGATTTTTTTCGTGACTGCGACAATATGGCGGACACTTCGGACAATTTTTACACATTTTTGGGACAATTGTCATTTTCACAGCAAAAAATGCATTTAAATTGCATTGTTTACTGTGGAAATGACAGTTGCAGTTTGGGAGTTAACCACAGGTGGCGCTGTAGGGGATGTGTACCTAATGTGTGTGTTTACTACTGTAGGGGGGTGTGGCTGTAGGTGTGACGTCATCGATCGCGTCCCCCTATTACAGGGATGACGCGATCGATGCTCCGGCCACAGAGAAGCACGGGGAAGCCGTGTGTACACACGGCTCTCCCCGTTCTTCCGCTCCAGGGACGGATCGCCGCACTGCAGCGGCGATCGGGTCCGCGAATCCCGCGGTCCCGGTCCTGGAGCTTCGGACCGGGTCGCGGGCGCGCGCCCGCGACCCACGGCTGGGTACTATAACCAACGTATATATACGTTGATGTGCCCAGCCGTGCCATTCTGCCGACGTAAATCTGCAGGAGGCGGTCCTTAAGTGGTTAAAGCTGAGTGGATGGAAGTGACACCCCCCCCCCCCCCCCCTCCCCCCTTCAAGAAATCTAAGGCTGCCTAGAGATTCCTGGCCTGTCACTTTTTTTTTTCCCTCTTGGTGTCAGGAAAACTTGTCCGAGTGATAGATACTGATAGCAGAGGAACAAGGCGTCAGACAGAAATGACGCTTAGTGCTCTAAAGACAAATACACTATATCTAGAGGGATAGGCTTTCTACATATTTCATGTCTTAACGGCTCCTGACTTTCAATCAATTTAAAAAAAATCTTCCCTCCAATCTTCTCTTTGCCTGGAATACTTGGCTCTGGTCCTGGATGCATCCCCAAGTATGTCTTTCTTTTAGATAACGTTTTAGTGTTTAAGAACGGAGATCCAAGACAAATCCCACATTGAGATGCTCCATGAGAGTTCTAGACCCAGTGGTCGAGACTAGGGTTGTCCCGATACCGATACTAGTATCGGTATCGGGACCGATGCCGAGTATTTGCGGGAGTACTTGTACTCCCGCAAATACCCCCGATACTAAAATAGAATACTTCCCCCATATTGCAGCCATGTATGTCTCCCATATCTGTATATATGATGCCGCCGCCACCGCCGTTAATCCCCTGCATTACAGCGTAGCGCCGCGCACGCAGTACAAGCTTCCGTTGTGAATACTTGGAAAGCGGGCACCGCTATGCATAGACACTCCCCTTCTTGTGATTGGACTGATCCGTCCAATTACGAGAAGGGGAGTGTCTGAACATGGCGGCGCGCGCTTTACAATTATTCACAACGGAAGCTTGTACTGCGTGCGCTACGCTGTAATGCAGGGGATTAACGGCGGTGGCGGCATCATATATACAGGTATGGGGACCATACATGGCTGCAGTATGTGGGGGACATGACATGGCTGCAGTATGTGGGGGACATGACATGGCTGCAGTATGTGGGGGACATGACATGGCTGCAGTATGTGGGGGACATGACATGGCTGCAGTATGTGGGGGACATGACATGGCTGCAGTATGTGGGGGACATGACATGGCTGCAGTATGTGGGGGACATGACATGGCTGCAGTATGTGGGGGACAGGACATGGCTGCAGTATGTGGGGGACAGGACATGGCTGCAGTATGTGGGGGACAGGACATGGCTGCAGTATGTGGGGGACAGGACATGGCTGGGGGGACACATTAAAAAAGTATTGGTATTCGGTATCGGCGAGTACATGAAAAAAAGTATCGGTACTTGTACTTGGTCCTAAAAAAGAGGCATCGGGACAACCCTAGTCGAGACGATGTATTTTGACAAATTTCATTAAAAAACTGCCCAGATCTCCTATTCCAAGGGTTCTCTTTTACCCTACTTGTTAGTCTTCAGCTTTAACAGCATGACTGCTAAAACCCTGGCCCTAAAAGATAAAGGGTTTTAAGAGTCCGATTCCCATCTCGCTAAAAGCCAGAAAGACCACTTCAAGGAAGCTGTGCATCTGGGAAATATTATTTCGGCTAGCGTGAACAGTCATTTCAGTCACAGATTACTCTTTGCCTTGGATTCTGGCCTTTCTGCAAACAGAACTTGGCTCGAAGTATCCTTAAAGGGGTAATTCCCCCAAAAACCTTTTTTTAACATTTATTCAGGCTCGTTATGTCAAGGGGAATCATTTTTTTTTTTTTTAGAAATGAAGCCGTACTTACCGTTTTACAGATGCATCGTCTCCGACGCTTCCGGGTATGATCGTCTGGTCTGGGCGTGCCTATTTGATTGACAGGCTTCCGACGGTCGCATACATCGCGTCACGAGTAGCCGAAAGAAGCCGAGCGACGGTGCGGCTCTATACTGCGCCTGCGCACCGTCGTTCGGCTACTTTCGGAAAATCGTGACGCGATGTATGCGACCGTCGGAAGCCTGTCAATCAAACAGGCACGCCTATAGTCGGAGCCCATACCCGGAAGCGTCGGAGACGATGCATCTGTAAAACGGTAAGTACGGCTTCATTTCTAAAAAAAAAAAAATGATTCCCCTTGACATAACGAGCCTGAATAAATGTTAAAAAAAAGGTTTTTGGGGGAACTACCCCTTTAAATTAAAGGGCAACTATTGGCTTTATCCATTCTTTTTCTAAGGCTTATGGCTCCACATTCCCGTGTATTAAAAAAAAAAAAAAGTGTTTCCTGTATCAGGCTCCCCCTTGCATCAACACAAATCACTCACTAAATTAGCAGATGAGTCGGCGCTCCACTGGCATGCTTTCCTGCTCCCTAGGAGGCATTTGGATATTCCCTGTATCAACTTCCCCTGTAGTTATTGTGTTTAAAATATTTAAGTGTTTCCAACTGTAAACATTTTTATACTTTAATATAACAAACATGCAATGGTTTTGCGCAGAGCAGCCCCAATCAATCCTCCTCTTGGGTCCCTTTCCAGTCCAGGCAATTTTAAGCTTTCACCACTGTCACACTTTGAATTACAATTACTCAGGCATACAACACTTCACCCAGGTGAAGGCACTTTGCGTGTTACCCTGACTCTCCAAGAGAGCATAGCCAGGAATAATAGCCCAATACGTAACAAAGACCTGTTTATACCGAGGACCATCCTTTCTTCTAAAAGTTATTTCAGTGTTTCACTTCAGTGATGTCATTGTACTGCTACCCTTGTGCTATTTTCCAAAGCATCAAAAGCAATGGTCTCTACATTGCCTGGAAGTAGTCAGAGCCATTAGAATGTACCACAAAGCTAACGTTTTAATCGGACAGATTGTACAGCCACCACCTTGTCTTCTCTTCATACTTAATGTTTAACCAGGTGGACTTGGATACTTTTGCAGATGCAGCTTTTGG
The DNA here is from genome assembly GCA_029574335.1 of Rana kukunoris. Taxonomy (NCBI): domain Eukaryota; kingdom Metazoa; phylum Chordata; class Amphibia; order Anura; family Ranidae; genus Rana; species Rana kukunoris. The sequence continues at coordinate 412,053,301 of CM056052.1, read as the reverse complement.
CCACCAGGTTTTTTCAGCGATACACTGAACTTGCATCTTTATGACCCCTGTTGTTTTTTGAGCCTGTTGACACAGTTCTGTTTGCCCATGTGTTGCTTGCCTTTCCTGTTTTTTTGCTTGGGGACATCTCCGGATGTTTGGATGTGTTGCCTGCTTCCTCTGATTTAAAGCAGTTTAGTCAAAGCTCTTTTGGCTATACTTCTGGGATCACAGAAGGGCAGTTTGATGGCACAGAGCTGATCCAGGCTATGAATATATTCTAGCATAGCATACTAGCTCATTATGTGGCACTTGCCTGAAATCGAAGCCCCTGAAGTGCTCTGCGTTCCCCACCACTGCCCTGTCCGCTCGAAAAAATTTCATGGTATCGCCGCTCCGGCTCTGTGATTGGCCGGAGCTGGGATGACGTCACCGTGCATGAGCTGGAATACGGCATTAACCCAAGTTATGCCATTCAGAAAAACGGCACGCTCAGTGCGCCTGCGCTGTTGACATCGGCGCCTGTCATTGTAAATATCTCCTAAACCTTGTAGGTTTAAGAGCTATTTCTTGCACCTACAGATGAGCTTTAATCTAGGCTTACCTGTAGGTGCAAGTTGTGTGGTTGGGTTTACAACCACTTTAAGATAAATTGAAATTTTTACTTTTTTGTGCCATCTTGGAAAAAGTTACAAGACACAGGCTATCCTCCCCTTTAATTTTTTTCCCTTGGTTTACTCTGCATTGCTGGCTTCAAAACAGGTTTTAAGGAGTGGGGAGAGACCCTGCAGTGGGGTGTGGCCTTAAGTTTGCCAGTGTTCAATCACTGGAAGGTACGTGCCTATAACCCATGGTAACATGACCGGTAATTCAGATTTTTTTTTTCTGGTGTGTTTACCCTCTTCTTTTAAACTAAAAATAAGATATGAATTGCATTTTGATTTCATGGTGTTGCAGAGACTGCATATATGAACAACATTGTCCTGTGTACCTTGGCCTTTACTGTCTAGCAGATGGCTGAAAAGACTTGCATTAGACCTTCAGCCTCTTAAAACAAGCTTTTGTGAATATAGCAATAGACTTGGACACAATCAGTTTAGAAGTAAAGCTGCATGATTCTGAAAGGACAGAAATATTAAAAAAATTCTTGTCCAAATTGGAACACTTTGCTTAGAAGATTAGCACATTGCAGTTTCTGGTGATATAGGATTAGATGTGAGCGATATGTTCTACACATTTCTTTTTGTACATCCAGTAGAAAAATGGTAAACAGGCATATAAATACATGTTGGTTTAAAAAAGAAACTGAAGACTAATGTAGTTTGACTCGTAGAGGGTAAAACGACTGTTAATTATGTACATCATGGTCGCACAGCTTACAGAACTTGGTCCAATAATGGCTTTACTTGGTTTAATGCTATATGAATTAAGATAGAAAAGCATGTGCAACCTACATAACAAATAGTTGACATAATAAAGCATTTTTGACAGTTTGGAGAAAATCTCTTAACACAAAATAAAATGAAGTGTATAGTTTATAGAAGCCACATTTATGTTGGCCTTTTTTATTCCAGTTGTATAAAGGCAGAATCAATGCCACAAGTCACATCATTCAACATCCAATGTATGGAGCAGGACACAAATTCCGTACACTACACTTGCCCATTTCTACCACATTGGCAGAGCTTCTGGACCGTGTCTCAGGTAAGGTTTCTGAAACTGTTTTCTGTATCTCTATTTTTCATGCCTCATATTTTTTTTTGTGTGTATGTGTGCGCGCACACACAATTATAAAGACATTTTTTTTTTCTATAAGTCGTCCCATACCCTCTGTTCTTGGCTTCATAATTAGCTCAAAGTGTTGAAGGTGGCGCAACAGCAGCACGTAGGTCTTCCCAGTGAGAAGCTGTGTGTGTGGGGTGTGGAGTCAGGACAAGTCTGATCATTTGAGGAGAACAGGCTGAGTTCCCAGCATGGCTAGAGAACTGACCACCATGGTGTGCTCTCATGTCTATTATGGTCAGTTTTTGATAGTAAATCAGAGGGGCTGGCGGGAACACCTGGGATTTCACATAAAGGAAGCAAAACAAACGGCCTACTTTTTTTCGTACAAGTACATGATACAGCAGGCACTCATCAAGACTATGAAATGTTTTGTTTACAGATTCTTTTAATCCTTGTGCTGCACACCATTAAGAAAAAGCGTACATTGTACTTACTGCTTCTCAACGGACTTACTAAAATGTGTACTTTTGAAAAGGCAACAGCTCTGCATGTTTAAATAAACTACTTCTTAGTTCTCCCCAATATGTTGGAAAAGAGATTAAACCTTGTATGGTCAGTATTTCTCATCAGCATGTTTATGGCGTAAAGTGTTGAGGGTGCATATCTTCACAGTCCCAAAACGAAGCAGAGTTTAGATTACTGCCTTTAGAGACACACTTTTATAGCAAAGTACTCAGGAGCTACCATGGAGTGCCTGGGACCAGGCAAACCTATGTCAGAAGCAGCATTGGCAGTTTTTCTGAATTGTTTGAATCTAACAAGAAAGGAAGGTGTGCATATAAGCAGGTAAATGTACAAAACTATATTAAACATCCCTGGCACACTTCTAAGCTAGCCAGCAGAAAAGGTATTATTTTTCAGCTGCTCAGGTTAATATGGATGTTTTTGTTGCATACATTTGCAAATACATATACACTATATTGTCCAAAGTATTGTGAACCCAGATTTTACACCCACATGAACTTTACTAGCATCCCAGTCTTGGTCCATAGGGTTCAATGTTGATTTGGCTCACCCTTTTGTAGCTGTAACAGCTTCATTTCTTCTGGGAAGGCTGTCCACAAGGTTTAGGAGTGTGTCTATAGAAATGTTTTTCCAGAAGCACATTTGTGAGGTCGGGCACTGATGTGGACGAAAAGGCCTGGCTCAGTCTCTGCACTAATTCATCCCAAAGGTGTTCTTTCAGGTTCAACTAAAGATTCTGTGGAGGCCAGTCAAGTTCCTCCAAACCCACTTATCTATGTCTTTTATGGACCTTGCTTTGTGCACTGGTGTGCAGTCGCATTGCAACAGGAAGGGAGAAAGACTGGGATGCCGTTAAAGTTCATGTGCGTGTAAAGGCAGGCATCCCAATACTTTTGACAATATAGTGTACCTCTTATAAGAGACGTCTCTACTGCTCTATCTTGAGTTCCCAACTATGGAACATGTATAGCAATGCACCAAAGAGCAAGCTCACCTGGGTGTTGCCTTTTTTTTATTTTATTTTTTTAAATATTAAAACAGAAAAACAAAAATATATTATGTTGCAACAAGTTATCTTCTTTTTTTTTTTTTCTTCTTTTTCTTCTTCTGGTGGTCTGGCCAGCAATTATTATTTTTCATATTCCTTTTAACAGATCAAGCTACCCAGCAGTTAGACACACCATTTAACAACGAATGGGGCTGCTTACATTGGTCAGCTTTTATTACTGTATATGCATACCTTTATCCCAAAAGGGGAAACAAATGGTTAAAAGTTGAACTTGAATTTGGTAGTCAAGTCCATCAAAATCTGCTAGACCTTCTAGCCCTACTCTCTTCCAAGATTGCCAATGCTGCTGTCCAGAGTTGTCTGCATTCATTCTCTGAGTGGAGCTGCTATAGGACAAGTGCATATCTGGTCTGATCAGATAAAATTCAAATAAACAACTTGAAATAAAAAGAAAACAAATGCAGCCACCACATTTAAGGTTTGCTAAGCTGCAATGTTCTACATTTTTTGTTTTTGGATTTAATACTGCTTGAAAGTGGTTGTAAACTTCAGACATGAGTAATGAACAAAGCACATCCCTCCTAAAGTGTGTACTAGCCTCAATCAAAAACACGGTGTGGATCATCTTTGATCTGTCCTCTTTGCTTTCTACCAGAGTTACCGATGTACGATGTAATGTAGGCTGACACAGCGACTATGTACGTGACAACCCCCCCCCCCCCCCCATCCCACGTACAGCAAGTTTCTCATAGCCTCAGCTGTGCATGTTTTTTTTTTTATGAGGCTCTTTTTTTTATGAGGCTCTACAACATGGCGTTGTATCCCTTCCTACTACTCAAGCTATCAGATTGCAGGGACTCTTTGCTCTAGCTCTGCAGTGTGTGCGAGATGTCAGATTGCCACCCTCTGCTTTCTGCTGCTGAGAATTTGTATTTGTTTTATCTGTTTTAGACAGCTGTACAGGAGAAACTGCTGCAGATAAAGGGGGGGCAACATGTGTAGCAGGGTTTGTTTCATCTCTGTGTATGACCTAGAGCTAGTCACATCACTGGGTATAGGTAAAGGATTACAACCACTTTAAGTGCCAGATTCTTCATGGCCATTTTGTAGCTGTTAAAATAGTGGGGATTACTTCTGATTTGATACTCCACAGTTGAGGGAGAGATGTAAAACATGGAGATTTTGAGGTGGGGTCTCTTTCCCAGGTTATGAACCCATCTATCTACCTTGCAGTTGTTGTTATAGGAAACTTTCAATACATTTTTAGAGTTCTCCACCAAGGACAGATTAAAAGAAAAACATTCTGATGGAGAGATTCCTATTCCAAAACAAGTCCCACATAGGCTCAAAGACAGACCGAGGCAGAGCTGCAACCAACTTGGTTTGAGATTAATCTCTCCAGAGATATCTCTGCTGTTTCCGTAAAGTCCTGGTTTTGAACGACGTGAAGGGGGCAGCTTGAAATATCAAACCATCAATCCAAGAACTTGCATGTAGCTTCATAGTAGGAATCTGATGCAACCAAATGTTGTAGCCCTGTAGCAGTAGAGGTCATCTAAGAAAAACATTAATCTGGTACTCGGGATAAGGCATAAGCCTTGTACGCGTACAAACTGACAGCTCAGGTTGGAGCCACTGTACTTACTATCTGATATTGGTACAGCATCCTCCACTGCTGGGCTATTGTGTTCCAGAACACTCCGGTCATCGCTCTCAGCCATTGGCTGAGAGTGCAGATCAAGAGCTAGTCATCGGACCTTTTGCGGTCATGACCCTCTGGCTGCATGTCAGCCAGTTTCTATTGAACTGGCTGATGCCCCCTGACATTTAGCCCATGTGTATTAGGCTTTAGGTATTCCAGATGGTGGATTTAGTTAATACTTCTGGAAATTCATGAGCCATCCAACATCTATCTGGGATCGCAGGGAATCTGTAAGCTGTGTCGGTAGTTCCTGACTGGATGCAGTCCTTATCAAGTCAGAGATAAACAGTCAGACCGCTGGTCCTCAATAGTGCTAGTACTGTATTTTGTGAAGTGCCAAAAAAACGTACTGATCAAATAGGTCACCTCATTCTGTTTTTTAATGGGGCCCCCAGAATCAATCAAATATTTGGGTATAAACATCCCCTCTCCAAGTTCTTTTCTGGTTCAGGAAAACAACAATGCTTTACTACAACATATTAAAACTCAATCTCGTAGCCTTTCAAAATTTCATGTCTCATAGGTCGGTAGAGACATTTTCTATTGAGGGCTCTCCCTGCGCCCCTTTCCGCCTCATATTTTTAAACTGGTGCAGTCAACTATTAACTCCTGTATTTGTGGCAGGCAGAGGCCTGCTTTTTTAAAAAGCCATTTTGTACAATCCAAAGAATCTGGCAGGTATGAGAGTTCCCAAACTCAAATTGTACTACTTTGAAATGATTTGAGACCATAAAAAGCATTGGTGGTCTGTATGACCAGATAAACTCCCGCCATTATTTGAGCAAACTTTGCTTGGACTCCTGCAAGTGGTAATGGAAGCCATCGTCCTTTGTCTTCCACTCTTGGTCACTCCGTATCTTGCAACAAAAGTAGCTGTTTTAGTCTGGACTGCACTCCAATACCAAGTTAGCCCTTCAACCTCATCGGGCTTCTCCATACCCATCAGCTCCCTTGAACCATGTACAGACTATCGATTTAACATCTGGATACAATCAGAACTCTCTACGATAGGTCAACTATTTAAAGGAGAAGCCATGAGCCCTTTTTCAACATTACAACAGCACTAAGATCCTTCCTTCTAAAGATTTTTTTTTTTTTTTTTAACATAAGTACCTGCGCTTTCACTATATCCTGGATGCTTTTCCTAAAGAGGAGATCTTACTCCTTACTCCTAAAGGGGTAGGTAGAAAATAGAATTGGGCTAAATAAAAAAGTTCATGAATTAGTCCACCAGTGCTTGCAACTATGGGCTTATTCACAAAATCCATCCACCATCTTCAGCATGCAAGTTCCACCACCAGATGATAAAGTTGTCTCTTTACCAGATATACACGACCCCCATTACAGAGGATCACAGAATGCCTGTAACAAACCACAGCCTGGATCTTTCTCAGGGAGAAGCCGGGCATCTATATCCAGGGTGCCTCTTACCCGCTCGTAAGGATGTGTGGATGGTTTTTTTTTTATAAAAAAAAATATAAAAGCTCCATATAGTGTAAAACCATTAACACATTTATTCACATAAAAAATACATTGCACTTACAGCATCCATATTCAAAGTTAGCCTTAAAGCGGTGGTTCCGCCGATTTTTTTTTTTTTTTTTCAAAGTCAGCAGCTACTAATACGGCAGCTGCTGACTTTTAAAAAATGAATACTTGCCCGTCCAGCGCGCCTGCTATGTCAGCAGCCGAGGCTGAGCAATCACTCGGTCCTCAGCTGCTTCCGCCGCCATCCTCGGTGAGGTAATCAGGCCTGACGACTTCACTGCCCGATTCCCTCCTGCGCATCCGCGAGGATCGCGACGCGCCGTCACTCATCCCCCTTCTCTCCTGGAAACAGTGTTTCCCACAGGACAGTGCGAGGAGTGACGTCACTGGCTGCATTCCCTGCGGGGATCAGACCCAGAAGTGGTGCAAATACCTGTCTCAGACAGGTATCTGCACCCCCTCACCCCTGAAAGGTGCCAAGTGTCACTGGAGGGGGGAGGGATCCAAAAAGCAGAGGTTCACTTTTTGTGTGAACCTCCACTTTAAGTCTGGTGTGCTGGCCCGTGCACATCCAGACAAACCCGTCCTTCCGGGACATGAATGAGAACACACAAGGTCTCCTTTGTGTACCACACTTTGGTTTGTTCAAAACCAGTGAACAAAACTCACTCTATGCAGCAGTGGGAACAAGATCTTTCACAAGCATTCTCTTCCACCCAATGGAAGTGGCTTCCTATGGGGACACTCGGTGAGGGAAGAAGGTGCCAAGATTGCCGTCGGGGGACCCGAGAAGAGGAGCATCCGCGCTGCTCTGTGCAAAACCATTGGACAGAGCAGGTATGTCTAACATGTTTGTAAACCTTTAATTTTTATTAAATTAATCGATTTATTATATGCCATGATTAACTACAATATTCAGCCAGATCTAGCTATGGTTCTACTTCTCTTGAACACTGAATGTTGGCCACATACTTGCGTTCCTTTTTATTGTGCACTGCCTAGTCACCACCAGAAAACGGCTAGCAGTGGGGTGGAAACAAAAAATCTTCCAGAACCCACCCTTTTCATGCACAACTTAAACTCGCAAGCTCAATTTGAATTCATGTTTAAAAATGGGAAAACTGGAGTCATTTTGATCTTCCTGTAGGACGTGGTCTCAACAAAGATGCTGCACTGTTCTTTGGTAGCATTATCTTTCCCCTATCCTAGTGGTTTTCATAGGTTTTACTCAAATGAAAAAATCTGCGTGGCTGCGCACCTGGGATCTGTCAAATGTATCTTTATTCATGACAAATTATGTCCATAAAAACAGCCGAAAAACCACATCACGAGAGGGAGATGTGGTTAAAGTGATCGTATAGGACAGGGGTGTCGAACTCCATTTCATTGTGGGCCGCTTCAGCATTATGATTTCCCTCAAATGGGCCGGATGTATCTGTGAGACTAGATGTCCAGCGCGTCCCCTTACATTAGATGTCAAGAGCCACCCCACCATCAGAAGTTGAGTCCCTCACTCTCCCTTACATCACCGCCCTTTCCTTGCTGCTGCTGGGAAGAAGCTGGATGCTGGATTGCTTGAAAGCAGAAAGTAGGGGTCTGGAGGAGGACCAGAGGAGGGCTGGAGCTGCAGGAGAGGTGTGAGGGCCGCATTCGGGCCGCGGGCCTTGTGTTTAACACCTGTGGTATAGGATCACATTTTTTTTTTTAAATATCAAATAATTCTTACTTACCTGATCTATGCAATGGATTTACATAGAGCAGCCCTGATTCTACTCTTATGTTCCCCGCTGGCACTTCTGGCTCCCAAGCTATCGCGAGGAGGAGGTCCTGGGGATGGGGAGAGGCTGCAGAAGCTGAATTATGTTGCATGTTCCATCCTAAAGACAGGTGAAACATATAGCATGTTCCCAAGCTGAACTTATCAGAATTACAGAGAAATAATTTGTCAAGCTGATCTTTCACATGTATTTCTACAATACATAAAGTGCTACATACTGTAATTACTTTAGGAAAGGAACAGATTACGCGTACCAGTTCAGGTTCAAGCTGTGTCATTAGGCATGCCACTAATTGTTGTGAAACATCTTTTTGTTCTGTAGATACACCTAGTATTACTGCGAAGTTAATAAGCGAACAAAAGGATGACAAAGAGAAGAAAAACCATGAAGAGAAAGAGAAAGTGAAAGCTGAGAATGGATTTCAGGATAATTACAGTGTGGTTGTTGCATCAGGTAAATGTGCAACACATTTTTTATTTAACTGTTGTAGTTAAACTTTTAATATTTTGGCAACAAGTATATATTTTCTTTCTGTGATGCATGTAGAATGTTCTAAGTAGCTACTGTTGCCGTTTTGTATCATATTTTTTCCCAACTGTAAAGTGCATGTAGCTGGCAAGGTGTGTGTAAAATGCACCCGCTTGCCAACTGGGGCAATTTTGAAATTTTTCATGTTGAGATTCTGCCTTTTTATTACTAGAAAATTGCTCAGCACTCTTTAATATAATTTTTCTAAAAGCGGAGAATATAAAACAGTGCCTGTTTAAAAAAAAAAAAAAAAAAAAAGTTCCACACTTTGCTCGTGTATCATACAAAACTTTTCAGGGGAAAAAATATACTTCTATGCATTTTAGTGCACACAAACACAGTATATTATCTAATTTGGTAAAACATAAAATATGATGTTGCGTTGAGTAAATAGATGCCAAACCTGTAAAGATTTAAGATTGCGCACACCCGTAAAGTGGCGACAAACTATGATGGTACTTTAAATTGTTCATAGGTGACGCTTTAAAGCCTTTATTGTCATGGTACCAGTTTATGCCCTATTCAAATATATGCAAATTGAAAGCGTCCTGAACCACATCCGATCCGCATTACATGTGAACCAAACCGGCTTTCTATTGAGCTGCTTCACATACCTGTGGTGCAGTGGCAGAGTCCTGTGTATTTTCTGAGCAGTTCAGATGCAAATTCCAGACTCTTTGCCTTCTATGGGAACGCTTCTGAATCACATATCTCATCAGAACATGATTTAAAAAAAAAAAGCCTGGTCCCTCTCACCCCACAATCCATACCGGGTATGGATTTTGAGGGGAGCCTTGTGCCAAAATAGTTATTTGGGGGGCCCTCCAAAAGCCATACCAGTCCCTTATCTGAGCATGCAGCCTGGCAGGCGAGGAAAGGAGGGGGACCAGCGAGCACCCACCCCCCTTTGCCCATCTGAACCATACCAGACCACATGCCCCCCTACCCCCCCCCCCCCCCAAAGCACCTTGTCATGTGGATGGGGACAAGGGAGCTTATCAGAATCTGGAGATATTCCCTTAGGATTACTTTTAAACAATGGCCTTTTAGTCAGTTTATGGTTTTTCACCATATTGACAGTGCCTGTACATACTACATTCATTTGTTTTGTGTAAAGGGAAATATCCCATCATTCTATGAAAAGATTGCAGTTCTGTCACATACAGGAGATGTACAGTCATGTGAAAAGTAAGAAAACCCAGTAGAAATGTTGACTTTTAATACGTTTGAAGAGGCAACCATTAGACATTTATTCAAACAGTGCCTACAGTTAACCACTTGCATACTGGGCACTTACACCCCCTCCTGCCCAGGTAAAATTTCAGCTTCCTGCACTGCGTCGCTTTAACTGACAATTACGCGGTCGTGCGACGTGGCTCCCAAACAAAATTTACGTCCTTTTTTCCCCACAAGTAGAGCTTTCTTTTGGGGGTATTTGATCGCGCTGTGCGGTTTTTATTTTTTGCGCTATAAACAAAAAAGAGCGACAATTTTGAAGAAAAATACAATATTTTTTACTTGTTGCTATAATAAATATCCAAATTAAAAAAAAAAAAACCATTTTTTTTCTCAGTTTAGGGCGATACGTATTCTTCTACATATTTTTGGTAAAAAAAAAAAAAAAAAAATCGCAATAAGCGACTGGTTTGCGCAAAAGTTATAGCGCTTGCAAAATAGGGGAGAGAATTTTTTTTTTTTTTACTAGAAATGGCGGCGATCTGCAATTTTTATTGGTACTGCGACGTTATGGCGGACACATCGGACACTTTTGACACATTTTTGGCGCCATTCACATTTATACTGCGATCAGTGCTATAAATATGCACTAATTACAGTATAAATGTGACTGGCATTGAAGGGGTTAACACTAGGGGGTGAGGAAGGGGTTAAATGTGTATCCTAGGTGTGTTCTAACTGTGGGGGGAGGGGGGGTGACCGATCTGTGTCCCTATGTAGGAAGGAACACAGATCGGGCTCCTCCTCTCCAGAGACAGGACGCTGTCTCTGTGTAAAACGGCAATGAGAGATGATCTATGAGATCATCTCTCATTCGCCCACAGATCGCATCGCAAACGGCTACTCTGATTGGCCGTTCGCCGCGATCTGTGATTGGCCGTGTCCAAGGGACACGGACAACACAGGGCTTCCCCGCAGCGCGCTCTACAGCGCGCGCTGGGAACGCCTAAAGGACATGCTGTCAAATGGCAGCATGTTGGATATTCAGGCCCGCGCTGTTGCCGTCATTCGACGGTAGCGCGGGCCTGAAGTTGTTAAAGGTTATATATTTGAGAAAACTACACATAATTGACATGTTTTCGTTCGTATAGGCTAATTAGATTGAAATTAGAGTCAGGTGTTGAAGATCAGATGCCATTGATTAGCACCTCCTTAGGCCCTTTGCACACACGGCGGACTCGGTTGAAGTCCGCCTGCTCAGCGGGGAATCTGTCCACTGCTCCCCATTGCGCAGGCAGATGGTTGGTCTGTCTGCTCTGCTTATGCAGAACAGACACGGTCTGCTCTCTATGAGCGGTCAGATGTAAATGGATCGCCTGTCCGACTCCGTTTACACTTGACTGCTATCCAATCCAGACAGATGGTTTTTTAGTGGATAGGTTCAAATGTCTGATGTATAATGGTGGATGTGTTATGGTTTAGGGTTGATTTGCTGCGTCAGGGCCTGTGTGCCTCTAGGAAGCTATGAATTTGTATAACAGTGTGATTGATTAGAATGTGAGATTGTGTCCAAAACTTGAAGAAATGGATCTTTCAACATTATTTGGAGTTTGGGATGCAAGAACTTTACTGGCCTGCACAGAGTCATGACCTCAACCCGTTGGGAAATCTTTGGGATGAATTAAGCCTCGTACACATGATTGGATTTCCAACGGACAAATACGTGTAATTTTGTGCGAAGGGCGTTGGCTGTGAACTTGTTCTGCATACAGACAGCAGAACTTTTTTTTAGCTAACCTACACAAGACGACGTGGTCGTTCCTCTTTTACCATCATCCCTTGGGCAACTTCTGCTAATGTCTCATGGTTGGCATTGGTTTGGAGCATGGGTGTTTGTACTTTGGATTTTATTCAGATTGATTTGAGTACACACGATCACATAATCCGATGGCACACATTTGTTGTATGATAGTTTGAGAGCATGCTATCCAGGCCCGGACTGGCCATAGGGCATACCGGAAAAATGCCCGGTGGGCCGCGGCGGCCCGGGGGCCGATTGCGGCCCGCAAATGGCCCCCGGCGGCTATTGAGCCTCTCACTGTGCCCATCAAATGCAGCCACTGGGCCCATCACATGCTGCTACTGGGCCATCAATTGTCATCACTGTGCCATGCCATCAAATGCAGCCACTGTGCCATGCCATCAAACGCAGCCACTGTGCCATCAATTGTCACCACTGTGCCATGCTATCAAACGCAGCCACTGTGCCATGCCATTAAACACAACCACTGTGCCACCAATTGTCACCACTGTGCCATGCCATCAAACACAGCCACAGTGCCATCAATTGTCACCACTGTGCCATGCCAACAATTGTCACCACTGTGCCATGCCATCAAATGCAGCCACTGTGCCATGCCATCAAATGCAGCCACTGTGCCATGCCATCAAATGCAGCCACTGTGCCATGCCATCAAATGCAGCCACTGTGCCATGCCATCAAATGCAGCCACTGTGCCATGCCATCAAATGCAGCCACTGTGCCATGCCATCAAATGCAGCCACTGTGCCATGCCATCAAATGCAGCCACTGTGCCATGCCATCAAATGCAGCCACTGTGCCATGCCATCAAATGCAGCCACTGTGCCATGCCATCAAATGCAGCCACTGTGCCATGCCATCAAATGCAGCCACTGTGCCATGCCATCAAATGCAGCCACTGTGCCATGCCATCAAATGCAGCCACTGTGCCATGCCATCAAATGCAGCCACTGTGCCATGCCATCAAATGCAGCCACTGTGCCATGCCATCAAATGCAGCCACTGTGCCATGCCATCAAATGCAGCCACTGTGCCATGCCATCAAATGCAGCCACTGTGCCATGCCATCAAATGCAGCCACTGTGCCATGCCATCAAATGCAGCCACTGTGCCCTGCCATCAAATGCAGCCACTGTGCCCTGCCATCAAATGCAGCCACTGTGCCCTGCCATCAAACGCAGCCACTGTGCCCTGCCATCAAACGCAGCCACTGTGCCCATTGTTGCCACTGTGCCCATTGTTGCCACTGTGCCCATTGTTGCCACTGTGCCCATTGTTGCCACTGTGCCCATTGTTGCCACTGTGCCCATTGATGCCACTGTGCCCATTGATGCCACTGTGCCCATTGTCGCGGCCCACTAACGGCCCCCGGAGGCTATTGAGCCTCACTGTGCCCATCAAATGCTGCTACTGGGCCATCAAACGCAGCCACTGTGCCCTGCCATCAAACGCAGCCACTGTGCCCTGCCATCAAACGCAGCCACTGTGCCCTGCCATCAAACGCAGCCACTGTGCCCTGCCATCAAACGCAGCCACTGTGCCCTGCCATCAAACGCAGCCACTGTGCCCTGCCATCAAACGCAGCCACTGTGCCCTGCCATCAAACGCAGCCACTGTGCCCTGCCATCAAACGCAGCCACTGTGCCCTGCCATCAAACGCAGCCACTGTGCCCTGCCATCAAACGCAGCCACTGTGCCCTGCCATCAAACGCAGCCACTGTGCCAATTGTTGCCACTGTGCCCATTGTTGCCACTGTGCCCATTGTTGCCACTGTGCCCATTGTTGCCACTGTGCCCATTGTTGCCACTGGGCCCATTGTTGCCACTGTGCCCATTGTTGCCACTGTGCCCATTGTTGCCACTGGGCCCATTGTTGCCACTGGGCCCATTGATGCCACTGGGCCCATTGATGCCACTGGGCCCATTGATGCCACTGGGCCCATTGATGCCACTGGGCCCATTGATGCCACTGGGCCCATTGATGCCACTGGGCCCATTGATGCCACTGGGCCCATTGATGCCACTGGGCCCATTGATGCCACTGGGCCCATTGATGCCACTGGGCCCATTGATGCGGCCCACGAACGGCCCCCGGAGGCTATTGAGCCTCACTGTGCCCATCAAATGCTGCTACTGGGCCATCAATTGTCACCACTGTGCCATGCCATCAAACACAGCCACTGTGCCATCAATTGTCACCACTGTGCCATGCCATCAAACACAGCCACTGTGCCATCAATTGTCACCACTGTGCCATGCTATCAAATGCAGCCACTGTGCCATGCCACCTTTCTATTTTTATATATCTATCTAGATCTATCTACCTTCCTTCTCTTCTTTTTTTCTATCTATCTATCTTCTTTTTTTCTATCTATCTATCTTCTTTTTTTCTATCTATCTATCTATCTATCTATCTTCTTTCTATATTATTCATTCTTTCTTTATCCATCTTCCTTCCTATCTATATCTATTTATCTATCTTCAGGATTAAGTAACAAACCAGACAACATATGGAGTGCAGCAGTCAGAATAAGCACCACATTAACATCAGAATAAAAGTCCCTAGCATTCCCCCTATAAATCAGAGCCCTGCTTACATCTGTGTCCCCAAAGTGCCATGGTTACCTACGATAAATGCTTAGGCGCCCCCGCTCAGACTAATAAGGTGCAATTGGATGCCGCTAAATAGTGAAGGTGCATGCTGGGGAATGGTTCGTCCAGACCCAAAGCATGCTATGGAAAGAAATAGCCCTGCTGCCACACACCTCAGAGGGCTCTAATGTAAAGTGGCACACGGGAAATAGAAAGAAATAGCCAGGTCCAAGTGGTTAGCAGGTAAAAGCAGCCTCCGCTTGATTCATCCAGGCCACACAGAGCTGAGGCCACTGTTACCTTGCTAACCACATGGACCTGGCTATTTCTTTCAATTTCCCGAGTGCCACTTTACATCGGAGCCCCCTTACATCAGTGCCTCTAGATTGCCCCCTAAGTTCTTCCTCCAGAGTGCCTCTTTACACATACTTGGCTGGCTGCTGGTGGCGGTGTGTTGCACTCTGGATTTATGGGCGGCTGGCGGGAAATCACTTTGAATTATAAAAAGACTTGTCAGTGACTCTGAACTGCACATTTGCAGATCCAAAGCCAACTGGTTAGTGAACTGCTGAGCTCGGCCTCTGTTATTATAAGACGCACCCCGCTGCCCGATCCAAGATCAAGCCTGGCAGCTCTGTTATGGCTCACTCTGGAACTGTGCATGCACAGTTCAGAGCCGCCGACGATGAGATTTTTTCCAGGCACTTTTTCGCCTGTTTACAGACAGAATAAAAGTGCCTGTTATTTACAGACATTCTATAAATTTACAGACCGTTGGCAACACTGGTCACTGAATAAATATGACGTTTGTTCAAATATGTTGAGAAAGTTAAGTTTCCATGGAATGTACATACTTTTTCACATGACCTACATGTCTGAGTGATATGATGTTATTTCAACACTGCAGATTTAGTATACCTTGGGCTACTAATGTACAAAGTAAAATTGTGTCAAAACACTGAACCTGGCCATTTTTTCATTTTGTGGCCCTTGCACCTCTCCTGGAGTTGCTGCACCCCCCCCCCCCAGATCCTGTGCTTCTCCATGCAGTCGCAGAGAGAGGTTAATCTCTGACCCCCCTCCCCAAGCAGTCAGCAGCAGGGAGGAGGCCAGAACACCACCTACAGATCCTGCCCCTCTGCATTCATCTGACTCATCCCTCCTCTGGCCCTTCTCCAGACCTGGCACGTTCTGCTTCCCAGCTCTGCCCCCAGCTTCTTTCTGGCAGCAGCACAAGGTAAAGGGGGGTGCACTGTGGGGGTGGGGGGAGAGAGGCTTTGGACATCTACCTATAAATATGAGAATTGTACAATTGGTTAAAAAAAAGTGCACAGTACTTACTGCTGAATCGCTGAAAAGTGAGCTGATACTTTACTAGGATCGCAGCCATTATAGCCTCATAATTGTCACCGGAAAATCGACTTGTGCATCCAGGGCCTTGTCTTGCAGCACTGACATCAGATGCTTGGGGCAGATGGTACTGACGTCAAGTTATTTTTTAAATGACTGTAGATACACATCAATGTCACTGTCCTTTTCCATGACTGGAAATTTACCTGCCTGGCTCACTATCAGAGAAACGTCTGTGCTCTAGGGACCCAAGTTTCTGATTCACTGCTGCTGGAGCCTAGCCATCTCCAGTTTGTTGGCGATCAGCCTCCCTCTATGCATCCTCTCTCTCTCTGGCTTTCCGCAGTGTGTCTCATCCACAGCCCTGCGCTCCTTTCACTCAGCAGCAGCCTGGCACTTAAACGTTTATACCAAATGATCAGTTTCCCTTTTGCATTGTTGCATTTCCTGCACCTGCGGAGAGCCTATGTTGGGGGTTAGGCACGCTGAAGCTGGCCTTCTCATGTGGCTTGGTGACATTCAATGATACTTTAGTGTCAGCCTGTGCTTGCCTGTCCTGTGGAGCCTTTTCTCAACAACTGGGCTCTGAAGTTGCAGGAACCCCTTCATGTTCTGGTCCGCCTGGGTCATACTCTTGTAGGGCATGAATCATGCCTTCACGATTTTTGCCACTGACGTCAATTCCTCTATATGCACACTCAACAGACAGGTAATTTCTGGTCATCTTAGATTCTGATAACCCAGGCGTGTTTGCTATTAGAAAAGATAGAAAAGAAAGCAGAGATTGAAAGGAGCTGTAGGAAGTATCTGTTGCTGTGCATGTCTCCTAAAAAATAAAAACAAAATATGCACCGCCTTGTCTTTAAAGCGGATCTCCACCCTAAAGTGAAGATCCGCTGATCGGAACCCTCCCCCCTCCGGTGTCACATTTGACACCTTTCAGGGGGGAGGGGGGTGCAGATACCTGTCTAAAGACAGGTGTCTGCACCCACTTCCGGCCCGCAGTCTCGGGCAAAAGACTGTTTTTTCCCATTGTGTGCTGGGAACTCTCGGCTCCCAGCACACAGCGGGAGCCAATCGGCGGGCGCAGCGCGACTCACGCATGCGCCGTAGGGAACCGGGCAGTGAAGCCGCATCGCTTCACTTCCTGGTTCCCTCACCGTGGATGGAGGGGGGAGCAGCAGAGAGACGAGCGAACGCTCGTCCTCTGCTGCGGATGCCGCTGGACTCCAGGACAGGTAAGTGTCCTATTATTAAAAGTCAGCAGCTGCAGTATTTGTAGCTGCTGGCTTTTAAAAAAAATGTTTTAATGGGCCATCCGCTTTAAGGACTGTTTCCCCAGAGGTTACAATCCTTCAGTGCACAGCTAATGCCCAACAATGCACTTTATGCTTTAATGCAAAACTATCCCACTTGCGCTGCCAGCCAATGTGATGGACATGGGTATTGGATCCCTGCCCTCCTCACCAACGCATGACAAAGAACTGGCTAATATTACATTGCTCTGTCACTTGCGTAACAATGCCACTCTCGGCTGCACCTGGTACAAAGCTATCCCAGCTTGCGAGACCCAATCCATGTGCCAGCAGCCTGAGAGCGATTGTCACTGGGCTATGTTTATTACCAATGAACCCTTCAGCTACCACCACATTTTTTGGGCCAAACGGGGAATAGACTCATAATTTTAGCAATACCTATGATGATTTTAGCATAAACACCTGTAACACACACTATGACCACACGGGTATATTCACTGATTTATTGTATACCACAGCACTCTTCAGGAGACTAATTCATTTTTTAGTTTGCATTAGAAGATTAGGGACAAGGTTAACACTTTTTTTAGAATGAGGTTTAATGATAAGGTCAAAATGGGTGCAGATAAAATGTTTACAGTAAAAAAGTTGTTTCAAACAAATGGAGATAATATAGGGAGGCTACTTGCAGTTGTTCTGGGTGTTATCAGAGTTTAGTCGACGAGATATATCGGTTCTCAAACTTCACAGATGTTCCTGATTTAATGGTGCATGAAAACTGTCACAGTCCTGGCATCGCCCTTTTCTTTGGGATCAAAAGGGTGTTGACAGACCATCTGACCAATAATCTGGTCCAAAGGGGTGGTTGCAGGAGGGCTTTACTTTCATGACCATGTCTCAATACAATTTTCAATTAGTATTCATATCCTGGAATATCTCCAGTTTTCAAACAAGCAGATTATTATCCCGTGTGAAATTCACTTCAAAACAAATCGAAATATGGCAAGTTTACGATGTGTTTTTTTTACCTAGCAGGAATAAGGGATGCCAGCGGCTCCTCATATGGCAGGGGTGTTCAAACTTTTTTCAAAGAGGGCCAGATTTGATGAAGTGAACATGTGTAAGGGCCGACCATTTTGCCTAACATTCTTTGAACCATTAAAATTTGGTCTAAGTGTGTTTGCCAGAGCACTAATACACTGCCCAACAAGAATTCTCTTGCCTTTGTGGCTGTGGGTGGTGAAGAGATGAGCTTGGGCGTGTTATTTGAATATACCGTATTTATCAGCGTATAACACGCACCTTTACTTTAGGTGGGAAGTTTCAGAAAGAACTGTGAAGCAAAATAAGGGTCAGTGCCCATCTGCATCCTCGCCATCGCCATGAATGCAGCCTGATCCATCATCGCCCATCTACAGCCTTTTACAGGGGAGCCATCCAGTGGCAGCCCAGGAGGTTATGGAATATACCAGGGTTTGACAAATTTGCTTAGAATCTAGGAGCCACCTAACAAAGTTAAAAGCCAGAAAATGCGCCCCGTCCCGACGAGCTTGCGCGCCGAAGCGATCACATACGTGACTAGCGTCCGCATATGTAAACGGTATTCAAACCACACATGTGCGCTATTGCCACGATCGTTAGAGCGAGAGCAATAATTCTAGCCCTAGACCTCCTCTGTAACTCAAAACATGCAACCTGTAGAATTTTTTTTTAACCATCGCCTATGGAGATTTTAAAGGGTAAAAGTTTGTCGACATTCCACGAGCGGACGCAATTTTGAAGCGTGACATGTTGGGTATCAATTTACTTGGCGTAACATTATCTTTCACAATATAAAAAAAATTGGGTTAACTTTACTGTTTTATTTTTTAATTAAGTGTATTTTTTTCCCCAAAAAAAGTGCACTTGTATGGCTGCTGCAAATACGGCGTGACAAAGTATTGCAACGATCACCATTTTATTCTCTAGGGCAGTGGTCTTCAAACTGCGGCCCGAGGGCCAGATGCGGCCCTTTGCTTGCCTTTATCTGGCCCTTGGGGCACGATCTCTCCCACTGATACGAGACACTATTCTGTCATCTGACACCTACAGTGAAGCACTATTTATCCCACTAACACCACTATTCCTCCCTATGATGCCATCGATGGGGCACTATTCCTCCCCCTAATACCAGATGTTTAGTCTCGCTGATGCCAGGAAAATTTCCACCCACGCTGGCCAAAGTCCGGCCCTCCAAGAGTCTGAAGGACAATAAACCGGCCCTTTGTTTAGAATGTTTGGAGACCCCTGCTCTAGGGTGTTAGAATAAAAAATATATAAAATGTTTGGGGGTTCTAATTAGCGGGAAGGAGATGACAGTGAAAAATTACACATGCTGTTTTACTTGTAATGCCAATGGCCACCACCAGATGGCGCAGGTCGCAGAAGGAAGCTTGGCACTTCACAAAGCCGCTGCCTCAGTTACCGGCCGTCGCAGGCCTGCCACAATCGCGCGCGGGGGGGGGGGGGGGGGTTGTTGTTAATTACCGGCGGGCGCCAGGTCACAATTTCTTGTCGCAATTGCAACCTGGAGTCCGGATTTTGTCATGCCCTGGGATATATGTGAATGATGGATTCTACCAAGAGACAGCATATGTATTGTACAGATTCCACTGTGGTATTAGTCACTGAAGCCTTAAGTCTGACACTTTTATGGGTATTGGGAAATTGATAAGAGGTAGCTGCGTATTCTTTTGACAAAATTGCATGGAAGACTTGTGACCTGTACAAAATGGCAACTACACACACAGCTATTTGTGTGTCCAGTACGTGCTATCATTTGAATGATGGGGCTGCACTGATAACTGTGGGACTGATGGGGCTGCACTGATAACCAGGGTGACTGGTGGGGCTGCACTAATGACCGTGGGTGGGGCTGCACTGATAACCAGGGGGCTGATGATCAGTGCCCTGATTATCAGTGTAAACCATGTGCTCACTGTGCCGTCAGACCTGCTGGTTATCGTCTCTTCTTTCCCATGCAGACAGCCTGTGAGGAAAGGAATTGTGATAACCGGCAAGTCTGTTTACATTGACACAGCTGATCACATGGTAAAGAGCTGCTGTGATTGGCCCTTTTCCATACTGAATGATCGGCTGTGTCCAAAGGACAGAGTGGTCATAAAGCACGCCCCTTTGAGAAGGACATCCCACAGAACTGTAGAGCTGCACTGTAGCAGTCTTTCGGGTATAGTGCAGACAGCAACCAGTTAAAGTGGCTGTAAGCCCTTGCATATATACAGTAGTGAAGTGATACAGAGATGAAATAAATACTCCGCTGTAAGTTGTACATGTTTATCTGCAGTATTCTCTTCTCTACGGCAGTTTCAAGTCCAAAAATGTATAAAGCTTGTCAGAAAAAAAGGGAGCGAAGAGCTGAAATTACACACTGGGGGGCTGATTTGAGGGAAGGGATACATCCCCCTTTAGATGGCACAGGAGAACAGAGCTGAGGCGGTCAATCAGCTATAACTCCCTTCCCTGTTGCCTTTTTTTTCTGTCAGGAAAACTTGTCAAATGTGACTTATGCAGATAGCAGAGGAATGAAGCAGCAAACAGAAGTGACTTATTGCTCTTAATTGAGAAAAGTACACTACACAAGTACTATAGCTTGATATGCTTTCTTCATATTTCATGTCTGAGGTTTACGACCAACTGTAAAGCCCAACTCCAGGCAAAAAAAAAAAAAACTATCCCATGTGGTAAGGCTGTGCCCGCACTGCTTGGGTCAACGGCTTGACTTGTCTAGGGGTGAGGAGAAGGCTTATACTTGCCCAATCCTCCTCTAATAGACTGTTACAGGTCTGTGGAGCCTGCTCTAGGCTTTAATGACATCAGGAACCGTTCACAACTCAAAACTGCTGACGAGTGGAGGTGCTGGACCGGTCTTGTGCTGGGATTATCCTCCCAGCACAAGACCGGTCCAGCAGTGGGTATATCTCGCTTCTCCTCTAGTTAAAAATAAGCGGTTAACCCGTGCAGTGCGGGCACAGAAAAACTGCCCGCACTTTTTTTGCCCTCAGATGGGGTTTAAATTCTGTGACTTATATTCACTATGCCCTATGAGTAGGCACTGCTGTGCCACATTTCGAAGCTTTTTTTCTCAACTACAGAGGTGCTAATTAGAGGAGTTTCAGGATGCAAAGTCTGTACAGGATTCACAGCTTTCACACAGCAAGGTATCATGTAGTTCTTATTAAAAGTAAACGGCAGAGGTGTATCTGCAAAGCATGCAGGGAATCCTGGAAGTTGTGGAAAGAAATGGCCAACAATTCTGTTTTTATATTGCATTGTCAAAAATAACTATTGTTTCCATTGCGTTTTATCATGCTGAAATAAAATGAAATTGTATGCTGTGAAAATATATTTGCTTTAAACAAGTGTATGTTGACCTTTGACAAACATTTTGATGCTATAACTAAACACTTTCCTCTTCCCAATTATTTGTTTTGTACATAGTAGTTTTAGTCAAGAAAATAGAAACTGTCAACTTAAAGTGAAAGTCTAGTTTGTTTTATATATATATATATATATATATATATATATATATATATATATATATATATGCTCCTGGTCCCTCCCATCTGTCGAATGCCCAACCACACTCCCTCTCTCGATTGGCTAGCTGACTTTGGCAGCAGTGGGAGCCAATAGCACCGCTGCTGCCTCAGCCAATCGAGTTGGAGTGTGTCGGATGGCCGAGACACTTGTGGACAGAGATGGGGCTCAGGTAAGTATTGGGGGGGGGTGGCTGCACATAGAATGTATTAATATAATAAACCTTCTGACTTTACAAACACTTTAATATCTGTAGTAGCTTTAAATGAAAACTAGCGCTAAAGTCAAATAGAATTTGCCAGTGGATCAAAATATCGTATTAATGGCAAACTATTCTCAGTATGAAAAATGCATTTATTTTACATCCAAGGTTTGAAATCTCAATCAAAACGAGCGGTATCCTCTACGCCACCACGTCCACCATCTAGAAGAGGAAGAATATTGGCCGACAAAGTAGGAGGAACCTCATCAGGTGTGGATTCTTCAAGCAAGACCATTAGCATTCCAGTTTTCCACCTTTACCATAAGTTGCTGCCAGGTAGTTTTTATCTTTGTTTACTGTAATAATGCTTTTGGGTCCAATAGAAACCATTTAAAACTGCATATACACACAGATGGCATCATTATGCTTTCACCCTTTTAACCCTCAAGTTAATACTTTAGTACTTTAGTCTGCAAAAGCCATTATATACACACACACACACACACACACACACTTCTCACTTCTTAATCTTTTTTGTTTTACCTCACTATGTCTTCTATTCTATTCTAACAAGTCTTTGAATTTTGCTGATTTTCCATATAGGTCAACCCTTACCACCGGAAATGACCCTTGCACAACTACTTACACTGTTATATGAAAGAAAGCTTCCTCAGGGTTTTCGTTCAGTCGATCTAACAGTTAAGCTTGGTTCCAAAGTTATTTCTGATCCAAGTCTATCAAAAACGGATTCTTTCAAGCGTCTTCACACAGAAAAGGGTAAGTTTTTATTTCGGTAATTGACATAATGTTTTCCTGATCTACAGATGGTGTCTCTTAACCAAAATATTATTGTCTTTATGTCGGAATATTGGGTGATTTATCTAAAGTTAAAGAAGTAGATTATTAAATTACTTTTTGCTAATTTTCAGATACAATCTAATTCCGTATTGTGTCAGCACTGTCACTTAAGTGGGAAAACCCTATGTATGCAACCTAGTGTGGAGCAACAGGGGTCTTCTCAGTGAGCTTTTAAGTTATTTTGATTAAAGTAGTACAAAACGATATTCACCATAGATTTGAAGCAGTAGTTGACAAACTGCAGGAGGCTCTGTTGCTATCACTTCACTATGCAATCAGCAAGGCATCGCAGTTGTTTAGGAGACAAACTATATATTTAATAAACAAGGAATTGTAAAACTAGTGAAAGAACCTCAATCTGATATGTGTCCTTTGATTTACTGCTCAGCAGCACTCTGACTTTTCTGATTAGAGGTCAACACAAGAAGCACTCTTAAGCCCCGTACACAGGGTCTGAATGCCGAATGACATTGGCCAGTTCAATAAAAAACAGCCGATATTTGGCCTGCGTGTAAGGCAGTCAGTCTTACAGAAGCCAGCTGAGCATGCAAGAAAACCAGCATCCTACAGTTTTCTGCGTCCCCCGGTCAGAATATTACAGCTCAGATGCTGTACGAACGTTGGATCATTACAGCAGGTGGCTTTTTTTTTCCTCATGGTATAAATGGGGAAAAAACTGTGTACCAGGCTTTAGACAGCCATGCACTGCTATAGTGCATATATGCTTACAGTGATCATTCTGACAGGAGGAAAGAAAGTAGTGAAGATTCATCAGTTTGCTGATATTCCCTTTGTCAATCGCATTATTTTTTTTATTTTTTTTTATACTAAGCTAGTCATTTTATCTGCTGACCTGCAGTTCAGGTTTAGCAGACATTGATAAGATAACCCTTAACTCATCTGTCGTGTAACTAAAAAAATATATATTTTAAACTACTACTTGCAATCTCCTTGGGATAATATTACACTTGTAAATGTACACTGTGGTGTCCTTTTATGAAAGTGAGATCAGCAGCGATCCCGACTCTCACCGTTTATCTCAGGTCATAAACAGTTTATGAAACTGAGGTAATCAGATGAGAACATGTTTTCCACTGATTATCTCAGCACAGTGAGAATCTGTAACTGACTGTCACAGAAACGGCCAGTTTATGAAGGTGCGATCTCAGCACCTCACTGGCCATCTGTGACAGAATTCTCATTTCTGATTCACCATCTCAGAGGTGGAGAATCAGAGAGAGAGAAGTGCAAAGCTGGCTGAGTATTGTGGAGGAAGAAGGAAGTATTTTGACTTCCATGCTTCACACACAAGCAGCCATACAGTCAGAACACATCTTCCACACTATTACACACCCCACAATGAGCAGGTTAAAAATGTATAGTGTGTGTGTATATGTGTTATATATATATATATATATATATATATATATATATATATCATCATATAGCATATATATGTGTTTGTGTGTGTTTATTTCTATGTGTGTGTGTGTGTATATATATATATATATATATATATATATATATATATATATATATATATATATATATATATATATATATATATATATATATATATATATATATATATATATATATAATTCTACTTGCATTAAAATGCTATTAAAGTAATTTTTATATCATTTTTAATTTAATCGTAAAAAAAAAAAAAAAAAATGTAAACCCTAAAATATGGTTTTACCCATGGACTGTTCTATTGCAGTTATACAGGGTTTAATTTGTATACTTTATTAAAATAAAAAATTATTATAAATGTATTTTTAATTTATATGCATGGTGCATTACATATGTGAGATTCCATTCATTTACTATACACCATTCACATTTAAATAGGCACATGTATGAGCTTTAAATATTGATAAAAACAATGTTTTTTAATAATTAGGTTAATGTATATTGTTTGGTGGGAATGCAACTTTATTAATATGTGGTGTGTAATGTGTGCTGATTCGTATTCAACGTGTATTTTTCACTTCCTCATACTGTAATCCCGCGAGATTACAGTGAGAGAAGCCGTTCTCAGGAGTTTCCAGCCGTTTGTAGATCGCTCCTCATCTCAACATGAGAAGCGATCTACAAAGTTTCATAAACAGGCACTCAGAGGAGAGAGCGATCTCCACTGAGAATGCCTGAGAACAGAATAGCGGTATTTTACCGCACTTTCATAAAAGGACACCTGTGTGCGCTCAGCTGCAAGAATCCCAGCAGGTGTTCCCGCACTTTACTGCGAGTAGGCAGTACCATTTAAAAGGGAATGACAATGGGAATCTGCCAGCTCTCACAGCTATTTGCACACACACGTATGTAATCGCTTAAGTGTGAATGCACCCTTACACTGCTGATAAATGTGTTTGTTTATGTATATGGCATTAGTTGTGAAGCGCACATGGTTTTATAATACATTTAATTAAAAAATGGCTGTATGCTATGGCGCATTCGTGCACAAACGTTTGACCTGGCTGACTCAAAACAATGTATCTAGCCTAATTTAGCGTTTCTGCATTAAGACTTCATTCACATGGGCACATTATCTTTGTGCGGAGGTTCGGGTTTATGCACTTTTGGTAATGACAGGTATTTCATGTCGGTGTGGATGCCCTAGAACAAGTAATGACACAAATTTCTAGATTTGATTTAATTCACATCCACAGAATACTATGGCTCAAATCCTGGTCACTTAAAGCTGCCTGTAAAATATGCCTCACACTTGTTTGCTCTAAAACACTAAAGTAACCAATGCTAGAAAATAATCAGATCAGTGCAGATATAAGTGCAATAACAACAAAAAAAATGTATATCTGAATAAATTGTGACTGCAGCACCCACTAATAGTAACACATCAAATATCCCATATTGACAGTTTGCACTACGGCATGCAAACCGATCTTGGGGGTGTCATTAACATTCTATTGACACATGCAGCTGTTCGCATAGGGCAGTGTGAACTGCTTTCGAGTCCTATGCGATGCAGGAACCAGCACTGGAATCTCACTGCTTCCCGCATTGCGCTAGTGTGAACCGGCACCAAATGTGCACCAGCCGACTTTTGTGTATGGAAAAAAAAAAACGCTTGGCTGTGCCTCAAGCCTGTCACACTTTAGAGTATCATGCCCCACACAGCCACAGGATCACTTCACATAAACTTGCCTCAGCGACGTTCACACACATCTAGAAAGAAGCAAGAAAATCCCATAGTGAAGTACAGTTAAAACTGATTTATTAATAAAAACGATGGGTACTCGCAAGTAAAACAATATCAAAGAGCATATAGCACAGCCACCGGCTTTTTGAATGAACTTGCTGATGACACAGCTGAGGTCGTCAGACAAAACATACGTAGGGCAGATCTGTCTTCCAGGGGCAACCAATTAGCATTGATTTACCGCAGTGAAATCTTATAGCTAAAAATCCAGAGGGCTCTCTTCATTACCAAACAATCCACACAGGTGATATAAACCCTCACAAAGTGTCATGCAGTCCATGGGGACAATTTAATTTAACCACTTCCCGCCCGTAGGCCATCTGAGGTCCTGGACTTTGTGTGGAGCTATCTGAATGATGCCTGCAGGCATCATTCAGATATCGTTCTTTTCTGACGGCAATTCCCTGCAAATTAAAAACAATCATAGCAACTACAGGAGCTAGCAATCGCAGCAACTGTTCAACCACTTCGTTTTTACAGGCGGCGAATACGAATACAGACATTTCATGTCTGACGTTTAAAGCCACCTTAATAATCTGGTTGGTCGGCCTAAAATTAGATAATCCTGTAAGCAAATCCTGACGTTCTGGCCTAAAAACTAGGAACTTATATTATGGTACAAGGTCATAAATCTTATGATTCTTACATCATTTACAGTATATCAATAGAAGTTAATCATAGCTGTCAAGGTAGACTAAGCACTTTTATCTTTGGTAATAATTTATTAGAAAGAATACATATGTTTTCCAGACAGCTTCTTCATTCTAAAAATGGTAGCTCATTAAAAAAAATTTGTTTGCAACATAATTGGGAACAAAGTTAGCTTGGAGGGTTGTATGTTCACAACAAGCAGATTAAGTACATTTTCTATTATTGTAACGTAAAACATAATTTGGCATTGAAGTTACAACCGCAGGCTGTTTAGCCATTGTTTTGTTTGTCCTTTGTAAGTGTAAAGTCAGATTTCCTGTGTGTTAAGATTTGAGTAACTGTGTTTAACCACTTAAGGACCGCCTACTGCACATTTACGTTGGCAGAATGGCACGGCTGGGCACATCAATGTATATATACACGTTGATTTTAGTACCCAGCCGTGGGTCGCGGGCGCGCGCCCGCGACCCGGTCCGAAGCTCCAGGACCGCGGGATTCGCGGACCCGATCGCCGCTGCAGAGCTGCGATCCATCCCTGGAGCAGAAGAACGGGGAGAGCCGTGTGTACACACGGCTTCCCCGTGCTTCTCTGTGGCCGCAGCATCGATCGCGTCATCCCTGTAATAGGGGGACGTGATCGATGACGTCACACCTACAGCCACACCCCCCTACAGTTGTAAACTAACACATTAGGTCACACATCCCCTACAGCGCCACCTGTGGTTAACTCCCAAACTGCAACTGTCATTTCCACAGTAAACAATGCAATTTAAATGCATTTTTTGCTGTGGAAATGACAATTGTCCCAAAAATGTGTCAAAATTGTCCGAAGTGTCCGCCACATTGTCGCAGTCACGAAAAAAATCGCTGATCGCCGCTATTAGTAATAAAAAAAAAATAATTAATAAAAATGCAATAAAACTATCCCTTATTTTGTAAACGCTATACATTTTCCGAAAACCAACCGATAAACGCTTATTGCGATTTTTTTTTTTACCAAAAATACGTAGAAGAATACGTATCGGCCTAAACTAAGGAAAAAAAATGTTTTTTTTATATATTTTTGGGGGATATTTATTATAGCAAAAAGTAAAAAATATTGCATTTTTTTTAAAATTGTCGCTCTATTTTTGTTAATAGCGCAAAAAATAAAAACCGCGGAGGTGATCAAATACCACCAAAAGAAAGCTCTATTTGTGGGGAAAAAAGAACGACAATTTTGTTTGGGAGCCACGTCGTACGACCGCGCAATTGTCAGTTAAAACGAAGCAGTGCCGAATCGCAAAAAGGGGCAAGGTCCTTTACCTGCATTTTGGTCCGGGTCTTAAGTGGTTAACGTGGATGTCACAATGTAGAGTATAAGATTGCCTATCATCTGTGCCCAGTCTTGCCACACAGAGTTAATCCAGATCTGAGTAATCCTCTTTTGATCAGTGAAAATGAACAGCCTTCCAGATAGAAACAGACTTTCTAATTTGGCAAGTTTTTATCTTCTTGCTTTCAGTGACAGGTTATTTACATATCTAGCTTGGACATGTTTATCATATGTTATTTTATGTTTATCATAACATGAGGTGATCCAAAGTTCATTGTGTATTACCAGGATGTGTTGTGGGGGAGGGGTGGATTTTTCACTTTTTATACCTCATGTTATGATAAACATAGCATAACATATGATAAACATGTCCAAGCTAGATATGTAAATAACCTGTCACTCAAAGCAAGAAGACAGAAACTGACTTTCTAATTTGGCAAGTTTTTATCTGGAAGGCTGTTCATTTTCACTGAACATCAAGAGGATAACTCAGATCTGGATTAACTTTGTGTGGCAAGACTGGGCACAGATGATAGGAAATCTTACTCTACATTGTGACATAAAAAATAAAAAAAATTGGGGGGGGGGGGTGTTTACATCCACTTTAGGGAAATACTCCAGTAAGAGCTATATAGATCTAAAAGGCCAATGTATCTCACAGTAGGATGTTGTACATCATTAATGTAGCAAATGTTAAAATATTTGAATTAACAGCTTGTTAGAGGAGTCTTGCCACCTCTAAGGCCCCTTTCACACATGCCTTCAGTTTGTTTCATCAGTTCAGTTACATCAACTTAACCACTTAAAGCAGAGGTTCACCCAAAAATCAACTTTCTGACATTGGATCCAGCATACTGCTAACATCTGCAGTATGCTGTTTTTTTTTTGTACTTATTGTTTTATGAGCCGTTGTTATCCGGCTTTGAGCGGGCAATCCTGCGGGGAATGGGCGTTCCTAAGCCAAGAGGAGTTGATTGACGGGCTGCTAAGGCATGTCACGCCTTCCGAAAATACCCGAGTGTCACTTCGGGTATTTTCGCAAGCTCATTGTAGGCTTACCTGTATTAACCTCCCTGGCGGTCTTCCCGTGTGTGGCACGGGGTGAGATTTTAAAGCTACGATCGGTAACCCCGTGCCACACACGGACTTGCCTCGCTGGATGCAGAAAAAAGTTTACTTACCTTTTCTCTGCGATCCAGCGATGAATCTCCGCAGTACACGGCGGGCGGATGTCCGCCTGATGCTGTGTGTTCCGCCGATTCCCTTCCCTGCGAGCGTCGCGACGTAGGGGGGGGGGGGGAACGGCGCCAAATTCAAAAATGTAAACAAACACTATACATACAGTACACTGTAATCTTATAGATTACAGTACTGTATGTAAAAAATACACACCCCCCATGTCCCTAGTGGTCTGCCCTGTACACTACATGTCATTTTATATAATAAAAACTGTTCTTTCTCCCTGCAAACTGTAGATTGCCCATAGCAACCAAAAGTGTCCCTTTATGGCAAAAATTGTTTTAGAGCAGCTAAAAAACAGCGATAATAAATCAGAATCACTTGCAGAATTTAGCGATAGCGATTTGTGGGGAAAGTCGTCATAAAAAAAAAAAATGACAGCAAAAATTCTGCAACTGAGCAAATTTCAGTGATTTTGATTTGATTACATTATTGAATAATTTTTACTATAATTATATTATTATTTGTTATAATTTTTTATAATTATTTATTATATTATAATTTTTAATAAAAAAATAAAAAAAAATCATACCCGGGATGCCTATTAGACTCTTGTTTGGATAGATTTCAGTGAGTTATTCCTAAGAATTACAAGCCTACAGTATAAAACGCCAAATTCCCTTGCAAATAATGGTACCGCTTTTAGCACCTAAAATCTGAAAGAATCATACCGCCAGGGAGGTTAAAACATAGGCTTACCTGTAGTAAAAGGGGGATTGTAACCACTTTAATTTTCTGACTAAAGTTCCACTTTAACTTGCCTTTGTTGATTGTCAGTATTTTGTTCAAAATATAGCATTTATAAACATTATTGCAGCATTATACATTTTTGTGTCTGCATCTGTGTCTTTATCTGTTTGTGTTTTGTTTGTGTTTAAAGAGCATGGGGATTTTTTGGGTTCATGCCCTGAAGATGAAGTAATGAGCCCAGGAGACGACTGCATGGAATCCATTTTGGATGATTCTTTACTAGAAACCTGCCCAATTCAGTCCCCGTTGCAAGTTTTTGCAGGGATGGGTGGGCTGGCCCTCATCGCTGAGCGACTTCCTATGCTTTACCCAGATGTCATACAGCAAGTAAGACTTTTTTCTATACTGTTATGACAGTGTGTTAAATTTGCTAACAAAATATTCTTTGTTTTATTATGACAGATAATGTGATTGCTATTTAATTCATTTGTGACCACAATAAATGTTAGCCTCCATTCACACCTAGGCGTATATATACCCCTGAAATGCGACGCTCGTGCCGCTGGTGGGGTGAATTTGCATTGATGTCTATGAGATGGTTCACGCCGTACGCCTGCCGTCTGAAAACAAGTCCCGGACCCTTTTTTTCAGGCGGCTTTTGGCGTTCAGCATAGACATCAATGAAATGTTTTGTGGGAAAAAAAAGTTTACTAATTGCGGCAAAATACGCTGCGTTATAGTGTAAATGCAGGCTTAATCCATATATTTCACACCGCTTCAAAGATGCGGCTAGCAGGACTTTTTTTCCCGTCCTGTTAGCGCACCGCTTTAGTGTGAAAGCTCTCGGGGCTTTCACACTGGAGAAACAGCAGCAGTTGTTTAGCGTCTGTTTGCAGGGGCTATTTTTAGTGCAATAGCGCCTGCAAACTGCTCCAGTGTGAATGGGGTCTAAGTGCCCTAAAAATAAATTCTATCCTTTTCCATTCTTTTTCAAAGCCCTATGACTTCACTCTTCAATATGTATCTTGTATTAAGCCCCCCTTGCAGCTCCATGTGTTTGCTGGGGGTATCAACTTTGTTCTCTCTGCACAGAAACAACTCTTTAAACCCATTGGATATATCCTCCTAGAGTAGTGGTTCTTAATATTTTTTGAGCCACTAATGCCTTTAAGAATCTGATAAACTATGGACCCCTTGCCCAGAAATATTCAGATAAACACAACTTTGCCTGCAATGAAAATATATGTACTTTGATTTTATTGAAATTTGATTGAGATATAATATTTATATAATTTTTAAGTAAAACCTTGGATTGCGAGCATAGTTCGTTCCGGAAATATGCTTGTAATCCAAAGTATTCGTATATCAAAGCAAATTTCCCCATAAGAAATAATGGCAACTCAGATTCGTTCCACAACCGTTTAGTCATAGGTCCTTCAGTGTATAGCCCATATAAAAAGATTATAGCAATGTGATAGGCTGTGTAACTATAAAATGTCCATCACAAATGGAAGCCTCCACAAGGGGATTAGAAACAAAATCCAGCAGGAGCTACAGTGTTTAAAAAAAAGAGGGGCGCTTCTAAGTGTAGCAATATGGTTACATTTAATGTAGGTACAACATTTAGCAACTCACATGGTTGATGATTAAGAGGCGGCACATCTAAGTATGCAGGCACCCGGGGGAAAAGCTGTCCACATAGACGGTCCTCTGCACCACTGGTTCTCACCGCTGTCAGTCTGCAATTGTGACCATGAAGACTACAGCAGACGGCAGTAAAGCGATCTTGGAACACAGCGTGGAAGGGATGACATTGGTGGTGGTGCACGGAGGGTGGTCTATGTGGACAGTTTTACCCCAGATAGCTGCATACTTAAGTGTGCCTGTTTTAATCATCAACCATGTGAGTTTCTAAATGTTGTACCTTGCTTAACCACTTAAGGACCCGCTCATGTACATATACGTCGGTATTTTAAAGATGGATATCTCGGTAACAGCAGCAGCAGCGAGATCACCGTTATCGGCGGCAGGAGAGGGCCCACCGCTCTCCCACGCCCTCCGCTTACCGGAGCCTTCGGTAGCGGCGAAGGCGATCGGGTCCTGCTGCCCATGCGTCTTAAAGGAAAAAATGTTTTGTCATTTTTTTTTAAATGACAACATTTCCATATTTAATTTTTTTTTGCATTTTAGTCTAAATATGAGATCTGAGGTCTTTTTGGCCCCAAATCTCATATTTAAGAGGACCTGTCATGCTTGTTTCTATTACAAGGGATGTTTACATTCCTTGTAATAGTAATAAAAGTGATCAATTAAAAAAAAAAATAATAATTCAGTGTAAAAAATTATAAACTAAATAAAAATAAGAAAACAAAAACATTTTTTTAGAGTGCCCGTCCCAACGATCTCGCGCGCAGAAGCGAACGCATACGCGTGAAGCGCCCGCATATGAAAACGGTGTTTAAACCACACAAGTGAGGTATTCTAACCCTAGACCTCCTCTGTAGCTCAAAAAATGCAACCTATAGAATTTTTTAACCACTTAACCCCCGGACCATATTGCTGCCCAATGACCAGAGCACTTTTTGCGATTCGGCACTGTGTTGCTTTAACAGGCATTTGTGCAGTCGTGCGATGTGGCTCCCAAACAAAATTCGTTTTATTTTTTTCCCACAAATAGAGCTTTCTTTTGGTGGTATTTGATCATCTCTGCGGTTTTGATTTTTTGCACTATAAACAAAAATAAAGTGACTATTTTGAAAAAAAATCAATATTTTTTACTTTTTGCTATAATAAATGTCCCCCAAAAATATATATGAAAACATTTTTTTTTTCCTGAGGTTAGGCCGATACGTATTCTTCTACATATTTTTAGAAAAAAAAAATCGCAATAAGTGTTTATTGATTGGTTTGCGAAAAAGTTATAGCGTTTACAAAATAGGGGGTCGTTTTATGGCATTTTAATTTTTTTACTAGTAATGGCGGCGATCAGCGATTTTTTTTCAGTACTGCGACATTATGGCAGACATTTCGGACACTTTCGATATATTTTTGGGGCCATTGGCATTTGTATAGCGATCAGTGCTATAAAAATGCATTGGATTACTATAAAAATGCCATTGGCAGTGAATGGGTTAACACTAGGGGGCAGGGAAGGGGTTAAGTATGTTCCTGGGTGTGTTTAACTGTAGGGGGGTGGCCTCGCTAGGGGAAATCACTGATCTTCTGTTTATACATTGTATGAACAGAAGATCAGCGTTTCCCCCGCTGACAGGACCGGGAGCTTTGTGTTTACACACATAGCTCCCGGTCCCCGCTCTGTAACGAGCGATCGCGTGTGCCCGGCGGCGATTGTGCCCACCGGGCATGCGAGCGGGGGGGCGCACATGCACCCCCTAGTTGGCCGCTAAACTGCCGACGTAGAGCTACAGGCTCTCGCCCAGGAGAGCTGACCTGCCGCAGTTAAATGACGGCGGCAGGTCGGCAAGCAGTTAAACGTCACCTATCAAGATTTTTAAGGGTAAAATTTTACGCCATGCCACGAGCGGGCGCAATTTTTAAGTGTGACATGTTGGGTATCATTTTACTCGACATAACATTATCTTTCACAATATATAAAACAATTGGGCCAAATTTATTTTATTTTTTTAATAAAAGTGAATTTTTTCCAAAAAAAAGTGCTCTTGTAAGACCGCTGCGCAAATACGTTGTGACAAAAAGTATTGCAATGACCGCCATGTTATTCTCTAGGGTGCTAAAATATATAATGTTTGGGGGTTTTTAAGTAATTTTCTAGCAAAAAAAAAAAGTTTTAGTGCTCATTTCCACTGGTGTTTTTATAGCCACGTTTTTTACAGCTTAAAAACGCCTGTCCATGTTTATTTTTGCGCGTTTATGCACGTTTTTGAGCATTTTTTAATGTCTGGCGTTTTTACAGCTCTATTGCTGGAGCTTCAGAACGCACTGGTCCCGCTTTTTTTTTGCAGCTTAGCCATCTACAGCTCAAAAACGTCATGGTGGGCATGAGGCCATAGACTAACATGGACAGGCGTTTTTAAGCTGCAAAAAACGCTGAGAAAAGTGGCTGTAAAAACGCCAGTGGAAATGAGCCCTTAGTCTTGTAAACAACAAACCTAAAAAACACCCAAGGTCCTTAAGTGGATAAATGTAACCATATTGCTACACTTAGGCTCCATACACACTGAAGCTGATAAAATCTATAAAAAAAACACCAGTAGCTTTGCAGGGAGCCTTGCAACATTTTTTTGCGTTTTTGCAATAGCTTTAATCAGCGTTTTTGTTTGTGCGTGATATATACTCACACATACATAAAAAGTTGACAAATATATGGATAAAAAAAGCGCAAAAAAACGCTGGCGCCTGCGTTTTTCTGCCTTTTGCGTTTTTTTTTATTTTTTTTCCCGCCGAAAAACTGCACTTTGAACGCAAATTTCCGGCGTTCGGAAAAAAGCCAATAAACTCCAAAGTTCATTGACACTGAAAAACACCCAGGTGTGCATGGGCACAAAGGCTAACATAGAGTTCAGTTTATGGGCTTTAAAAAAAAAAAGCCAAAACACCAATAAACTGCATTTTTGTGCATGGAGCCTTAGAAGCTCCTCTTCTTTTTTTATACTCCGTTGTGACATGACGCTACTTGTATATCAAGTAAAAATGTATTAAAAAGTTTCTTGTTCAAAACGCTCTTAAACCAAGATGTGTGGGTATAATATATCAATTTTTTATGTGTGTGTGTGTGTGTATATATATCACGCACAAACATTTACAAATTTGGAGTAAAGCGGACAATCTTAACAAAAAGATTCACCCTGTGTCATGCACAAAAGTAAGGGCAACCCATTACACAAACAAAATGCTATCATCTTGTGGAAATTAAACCATTCTAAATTCTTCTCAAATTTACTACAACTGCACAATGAGAATTAGCACTTGCTATTATGGAGTAGCACAAGATGGTGGTTTAGCAATAAATTGACGATACAAATTTAAATGGTAACTATAGGCCACAATGAGTCAAGAGATGCAGTCAGCGCTATAAACAGTTCTTTAATTTTCTGACCTACATGCACCCGCTGAAACCCATCCATAGACCCTGGGTAAAAGCATGACCAAAGCTCTTAGTTCTGCTCTCCTGTGACCCAGGTTCAGCCAATAGCAGATAAGTCCACTGATGTCAAGTCCAGGCTCTATGGGGACCCTGACAATATTGGGATCCAACCAGATGCCTGACTAGCAGCTCGCTTAACCTCTGTGTGCTGCCGAAAGCCTAAGCCAGTTTTCCAGCCCCCTCCACAGTCCAGCGCTATTGGGGCATAGCAGAGAGCTGGTGACTGACCATCACATGCTCGCTGCTCACTAAAGACTGAGAACTGAGAGGTCAGAGGTCTTTGATCACTTAGCTCATTGTATAGAGGCAGTGTGGGACAGATGCAGCATCAGATAAATGCTGCATCCAGTCCCCTTGTCAGAACACCATAGCTTAGAGGGGAGAGCACTGTACTAGCATTGCATAGTTGGTACAGTGAGCTTCTTAATCTATTTTCCATTCAGCCTGCAGGGTTAAATGAAACAAAAAAAAAAAAAACTATCTGTGTTTACCAGGCTTAATGGGGGATGTGTTGTTTGGTTCAGGAGTGAGTTGATGTATTTTTTGAATGCAGGTTTGTATTTTTAAAGTACGGTTTTATAAATTGTTAGACATTTATGTTAAATGATTTTGTTTTCTTTATGAGCATGAAATAGACTTTCAAAGCATGCATGTTGCATATAGCATTTTATAATCCCAAATGGGAAAATGCACTTTCACCAAAATATTTAAAGCCCATTTACACCCAACATCACACATTACCATGCAGTTGCTGGTGTATTCTATGAAGGTTTTATTTTTATTTTTTATTGTTTTTGGAACCTTATTAAAAAGTCCCATAACGCCATTTGATTATTCTTTTGCACTGAATAAAAATGCAGCATGTCCTTTATTTTAAATGTTTTCAGTGCACACCACTGCAATTCAGTGGTGTGAATTAAACTCGTAGGAGTCGAGGCAAACTTCCCAGCAAAGGCCCAACACACACACTGTGTGAAAAGGCTCTCGATACCTGGCATGTCTAATTCAACGGTGCAATTGCCACAGTAACTTCTTATAAGGTAGCATGTGTTGTCCTGTGAACCCTGCTTGTCTTGGTATAACATAACACTTTGAAAATTATAAAGTATCCAATTTAGTTTTTTTTTTATATATTTTTTTTTTAAGGTGAGTACTCCTGTTGTACCTTCCACAACACAGGAAAAACCAAAGGACAGCGATCAGTTTGAATGGGTTACTATTG
This sequence comes from Rana kukunoris, assembly GCA_029574335.1. NCBI lineage: Eukaryota > Metazoa > Chordata > Amphibia > Anura > Ranidae > Rana > Rana kukunoris. The sequence continues at coordinate 412,017,250 of CM056052.1, read as the reverse complement.
AACAATCTGGAGAGTTGGTTTATGAAGCTCCAGAAACTATTGCTTCAGAGCCTCCCCCAATCAAGTCTGCTGTGCAAACAATGTCCCCCATTCCTGCTCACTCCCTGGCTGCATTTGGTCTTTTCCTTCGTCTCCCAGGGTATGCTGAGGTTCTGCTCAAGGAGAGGAAACATGCACAGTGCCTACTCCGCCTGGTACTGGGAGTTACAGATGATGGAGAAGGAAGTGAGTATCATACAAGAAGAGATGACCTATACTAATTTTACCACAGTTGTGATTTTATGGCCATACCATTCAATTTGCTAATCCCTGTGTACTAGTGTTCCATTGGTTTTAAAACGACGACCGCTTTCTAGTGACCTTCTCTAGTCTGATGTTGGTAAACGCAATAATTTACACTGGTTGTTTAAACATGAACAAAACCAAATGCCAGACATAGAGCCCATCAGAGGTTATTTTCATCGTTCATGGGTCTTACACATACCTAAATGCATTATACAATAAGATTTTTTGCTCAGTGATATTACTTTGAAAAACACCCCCTAGTATTTCTCGCTGTGGCCATCATAATAAAGGCCAGATATGACATATTTTCTTAGACCTGAAGACCAGATAGTATCTCGAGAAATGTAAAAAAAAAAAAAAAAAGTTTAAAATTAGTCAATTATATATTTTCTTATTTACTAATGCTGGCAGTATACACATTTAAATTGGCCAATGTTGATTGAGTGATATTCCACTTTAACTTAATTTATTGAGGAAGTTGCAGTACAGTGGATATAAAAGGTTTTTACACTCCTGTTAAAATTTCAGGTTTCTATGATGTAAAAAAAAAAAGACCAAGATGAATAATTTCAGAAATGTTTCCACCTTTTTAATGTGAATATAAACTGTTCAACTCAAACTAGGCATAATAGCTCATTATGCCTTTGCCTTGCAGTTTTTTTTTTTTTTTAACAGGCTTTACTTACTCTTTAAGACCATTATATTAAAGAAAATCTGTATTTGACAAGGATTTACTCTTCAGTACATGCAGTTAACTGATGCCTGCTTCCAGACATACTGTCTATAGTAAGAGGGGTCACTTATTCACCACTGGAGAGGGTTCTTTAGCCTGTCAATTCATCTGTATTTCCTACTACAGTTCAAAAGAAGTTCAGCAACTCATTACTACTACACTGCACATTACACAAATATGCTAAAAATTGCATAAGATTGGTTCCATGTATATATTTAACAAATGTTTACAGCGTTTCTAAACCCACAACGGTAAAATCAGCTGTGGCACTGCTTCAGCAGTGAATCAGTCTCTGAAAGCTCTTTGTGTGTAAAACTATGATTGGAACACAGATAAAAAAAAAAAAAACATTGATCTTCCAGCACTGAGCTCTGCATTGTGACACTTTTGGTTCTGTGTCCGTTCACTACAGAGAATAGTCTTTGAGTTCAAATCAGTGTCAAGACCACTGGTGTAACTGTCTGACTACTACTACCTGAGGGGTACATGAAATTGCAAGGGCCCAGCAATGAGATTGGTGTTTTCAAACTGGACACTTGTTATTGTGCACCCTCCCCATCCTCTGCACTTGTGACTGGTAAAGAAATGTAATGCAGTGGACTAGTTCCCAATCAGGTCTGCCTTCCTGTTGATTGACAGCGCATGGCAGTAGACGGATCAAAAAGCTGCTGTTTAGCATCGGCTTTTGAATCTGCCCGCTGTCATCCACAATCCAACTAGTGCTGGATCATCCTCTGTCTACCTAGTGACAAGTCATTCTTAACTATAGGTATTGCCAAATTTGAGCGACATTGCCAGTATCCCCAGGCCATTTTTTAAATTTAGCGTTTTAGCTGAATTGGGCAAAGGATAGAGCCCCAAGCACAGACCTGCCCCATGAGTTCTGGCATACCTGTGTCCACCAGTATGCTAATCTGAAAACTGGTGATTCATTTTTAAGTATCTGTTGCTGTCTTGACAACAGGTTCCCAAAGTGGCAGCAGTTAGAACTACCCGTATTTGATGTACACATCAGTAATGTAATTGAAACTGGTGCAAATGCTTGCATGAATTAAGCACAGGATTTTGTAATGAAAGCTGCCAGCAGAAAAGTAAAGTTTATGGCTTTTTGAATTCTTCTGAATAATTTTGGATTTTTTTTACTGCAATTCACAGAACTACGTAGGGTTTAGAGGGTTATTATGGTATGTCAACATCCTTCTTTTAACACTCTTATCATAGTACCATCAACGCATCAGTCTACTGTATTAGCTACAGAGCATGTTTTTTAGTACCGTGGCGTAACTGTATGACCCAGTCTCTTCACATACATCTAGAGAATTTAAACTGACCTGAACATTGATGGATTTTCCAAAATTTAATTTGAGGTTTTGTCTAGAACAGTGGGTCTCAACTCCTGTCCTCAGGACCCACTAACAGGCCAGGTTTGCAAGATACATGACAACATCACAGATTAAATCATTTTCTGCTCAGTGATTACAGAATTCTTGTCTCCCCAAGGTAATACTTAAAATCTGGCCTGTTAGTGGGTCCTGAGGACAGGAGTTGAGAACTGCTGGTCTAGAACCTCTCATGCTGGCTCCTGGTTCACTGAGAGGAATTTTTACGCCATTATCTGAATTTGGTTAAGGCTGTGAATCTTTCTCTCAGCCACTGATTTTTTTTATTTATTTTTTCTTTCTGAAAGAGGGATTCCCTCTTTTTTATTCCATGTAGTTAGTCTGGTTGAAAAAGACAGAGGTCCATCCAGTTCAACCAACGGATAGGCCCTATGAGAGTGCATTCGATTCTCATTTCTCCGTGTTTAGGTGATTTAGTCAGACCATCATCCAAACCTATGATCTCAAGCATTGGGTTTCATTCATTCCCACAAAGGTAGATACTAGATTGGTAAATCCTGGTTGGGCGTTTCAGCACAGCATCAATCAGCTGTTTCCTAAATTTGCAAGGCTGACACCTCTTCTTGCCACTCAAAAAGTGAGGCATGCTAGTGGTAGAAGGTCTCCTAGGCTGGTGTAAAATGTTTCTGGCCTTAGTCCAATCCTCCTGTTGGCAGTATAAACTGAAGGTTAAAGACATCTGTGTTCCTCAATGGACGACATCTTTTTTTATTTATTGTAGAAATTTTGTTCTGTGCACTAATTATTTTCTGTTCCTTTTTTTTTTATTAGGTCACATCTTACAGTCCCCATCTGCAAATGTCCTACCGACTCTTCCATTTCATGTCCTGCGCACTTTATTCAGCTCTATGCCACTCACTACAGATGACGGTGTGCTTCTGCGACGCATGGCACTTGAAATTGGGGCATTGCATCTCATTCTTGCTTGTTTATCTGCGTTAAGTCACCATGCACCCCGGATTCCCAATGCTAGCTCTAATCCTACAGAGGTATGTGGGATACTGGAAAATGTATTTTATTTAAGGCTTACTGTAGCAAAACCTCATTTTTGCATGTCGGTATCTGTACGTGATACATGTGTTCAGCATATGAAGTTCTTTATTTATTAAAGAAATAAATAAAAAAATCTAGTTTTCTCCACCTATACGTGCAGGGCAAGCGTTCTCAGAAAAGTGATGGTTACATTGTTTGGGTGTAACTGTTATGCTAACAGGGGTTCCTACAATGGTACACTTTTTATCAAAATGATTTTAGCTTTTTTTCCACCGAGAATCTTTTTGACAAGTTAAAATATTTTATTTTTTTTGCTAGAAAACTACTAAACCCCATTTATTTTATATAAATATATATATATACTTTGTTAAACCTTATTTGTGCAGTGGTCTTACAAGTGCATTTTTTGTGAAAAATGTTACAACTTTTTTTTTCTTTAAAGATAAGACAGCAGTAAAGTTATGCCAATTTTTTTTTGTATTGTGAAAGATAATGTTACACCGAGTAAATTGATGGCCAAAATGTCATGCTTCAAAATTGCATCCACTCGCGGAATGTGCAACCAACAGTGTGCCTGATTGCTGACATGCAATTTTAAAATGTCACCATATCCATGCAGCCAGCCAGTGTCCATGATCACTGCCAGACCAGTGCAGCCAGCAACACTGTCCCTGACAGAAATCACACCAGTATATTGTCACCAGATCAATGCAGCTAGAAACTCTGTTCCTGATCGCCACCACACCAGTGACCCAGACTAGAGCAGCAAGTGTTCTTGATCGCTGCAAGACCAGTACAGCCAGCAGCTGTGTTCCTGATTGCTATTTGGCATCAATGTCCACTGCCACACCAGTGCACTGTTGCCCCTGCCTGCTACCTAAATAGAAACCATCTGCACGTCCCACTGAGTATGTTCTTGCAGGACACCACTCCCAGCTATTCCTTCCAGACAGCTGCACTACTGGAACCATAGGCACTCCTTTGGTTCACCCTTTCTTCAGCCACCTGTACTTTTGTGAACAGCATTTCTGGAGGCAGTTATATTACAGTAGGCTAGGCTTCATTGTCTTATAGGGGACTGCTATAGGTGATGCAGCATATTAAGCTATATTTCTTCACCACTTGTACAGAGGTGATCGTTACAGTGCACAGTTTTTGATGCAATGATGATTTTTGTGATACTATTGTTCGATACATAATCAAAAAAATCCCACATATGTGGTGTCCCCATATGTTTGAAGAATTGGCAGAATACACTTTAGGGTCTTTTTCAAAATGCCCATTCTGTGTGAGAGAAGTGTTGACAGCTGTGTGTAAAAAAAAAAAAACACTGGCAAAAGCTTTTTGGAAACCGTCCACCAGTGTCCTCCCTCTATGTATAAGGATTTAAAATCACTAGGTGGCCTATTTTAGAAGCCAAGAAGTCCTGCTTTCACTTCCTAAAAAGTTTTGTGTTTGGCATAGGTCTGTTTCTTTCACCAACCGATGTCAATCTAGAGACATGCTAAGTGCTTTGCTCCTTACTCTGTAATCCATCATGTGAGGTAGTTCTCTCCTAGTGTTCTAAGTAACCCCATTCTGGAAATTGCTCCCATTCCTCATGCTTCAACTTATTCAGTTTTAACCACTTAAGATCCGGACCTTTTAGGCAGCTAAAGGACCCGGCCAGGTTTTGCGATTCGGCACTGCGTCGCTTTAACAGACAATTGCGCGTGGCTTCCAAAAAATTTGGCGTCCTTTTTTTCCCACAAATAGAGCTTTCTTTTGGTGGTATTTGATCACCTCTGCGGTTTTTATTTTTTGCGCTATAAACAAAAAGAGCAATTTTGAAAACAAATTCAATATTTTTTACTTGTTGCTATAATAAATAGCCCAATTTAAAAAAAAAAAAAAATTCTAAGTCTAGGCCGTTACTCTTTCTTTTTACTTTTTGCTATAATAAATATCCCCCAAAAATATATATAAAAATATTTTTTTTCCCTCAGTTTAGGCCGATACGTATTCTTCTACCTATTTTTGGTAAAAGAAAATAGCAATAAGCCTTTATCGGTTGGTTTGCGCAAAATGTATAGTGTTTACAAAATAGGGGATAGTTTTATTGCATTTTTATAAAAAAAAAAATTATTATTTTTTTATTTTTTACTACTAATGGCAGCGATCAGCGTTTTTTTTTTTTTCGTGACTGCGACATTATGGCGGACACTTCGGACAATTTTGACACATTTTTGGGACCATTGACATTTTCACAGCAAAAAATGCATTTAAAATGCATTGTTTGTTGTGAAAATGGCAGTGCAGTTTGGGAGTTAACCACAAGGGGGCGCTGAAGGGGTTATGTGTGACCTAATGCGTGTTTACAACTGTAGGGGGGTGTGGCTGTCGGTGTGACGTCATCGTGTACCCCTATAAAAGGGTTCACACGATCGATGGCGCCGCCACAGTGAACGAGAAGGCCGTGTTTACACACGGCTCTCCCTGTTCTTCAGCTCCGGGGACCGATCGCCGGATTCCAGCGGCGATCGGGTGCGCGAGTCCCGCAGCTTCGGACCGGGTCAAGGGAGCGTGCCGCGGGCCCACGGCTGGGTACACTCCCATCTGCAAGAAGCTGTGCTGCTTCTTTGATATTGCAACTCTGTGCCCCTCTGGGGCTTTACTCTTGCCCACACAGAATCCTCTTTGTGCCCAAAGGGGTTACTCCCTTAACCACTTTAGCCCCGGACCATATTGCTGTCCAAAGACCAGAGCACTTTTTGTGATTCGGCACTGCGTCGCTTTAACTGACAATTGCGCGGTCGTGCGACGTGGCTCCCAAACAAAATTGGCGTCCTTTTTTTCCCACAAATAGAGCTTTCTTTTGGTGGTATTTGATCATCTCTGCGGTTTTTATTTTTTGCGCTATAAACAAAAATAGAGCGACTATTTTGAAAAAAAATCAATATTTTTTACATTTTGCTATAATAAAAATCCCAAAAAACATATAAAAAAACATTTTTTTTCCTCAGTTTAGGCCGATACGTAGTCTTCTACATATTTTTCGTAAAAAAAATTCGCAATTAGCGTTTATTAATTGGTTTGCGCAAAATTTATAGCGTTTACAAAAAAGGGGGTCGTTTTATGGCATTTTTTTTTTTTTACTAGTAATGGCCGCGATCAGCATTTTTTTTTTTTGGTACTGCGATATTATGGCGGACACTTTTGACACCATTTTTATAGCGATCAGTGCTATAAAAATGCATTGTATTACTATAAAAATGCCATTGGCAGTGAAGGGGTTAACACTAGGGGGCAGGGAAGGGGTTAAGTGTGGTCCTGGTGTGTTCTAACTGTATGGGGGGGTGGCCTCACTAGGGGAAGTCACTGATCTTCTGTCCATACATTGTATGGACAGAAGATCAGCGTTTCCCCCGCTGACAGGAACGAAAGGTGTGTGTTTACACACATACCTCCCGTTCCCCGCTCTGTAACGAGCAATCGCGGGTGCCCGGCGGCGATCGTACCCACCGGGCACGCGCGAAAAGCTGCTAAAGGGAGGACGTAGAGCTACGTGCTCCCGCGTAGCAGTGCCACCGTCCCGCTGTAATATGACGGCGGGCGGTCGGCAATCAGTTAAAAGGCCCTGTGTATGAATATAACCTTTTTACTCTGTTAACACTGACAGCTGTAGTTCTGCATTGGTCTCACACTGTGTTTTTCCTGCGAGCTCCCTCCTATTTTACGCTACATGAGGACAAAGTATCATTGAAGCTGGTCCTTCTTGCTTCACCTTCTGTGGAAATGTAATTCTTCCTTTCCATGTCCTGCCTTAAAGATACTTGCTGTCCACTTTATGGGTGGAGTTAGGTCTGCATTTGTGGCTGCCAGCCATATATTCCATTGCCCCTCATCCTGCACAAGGCAGTCCTTCTAGGGCAGAGGTCTTCAAACTTTCTAAACAAAGGGTAAGTTTACTGTCCTTTAGAATTGGGCTGGACTGTAGCCAGCGAGAGTAGAAATTGTATTGGCATCAGGAAAACCTACCTCTGTCTATATCTAGAACAATGGATCCTCTTGCTCTGGCATCAGATTTTCTCATTATCCTCTGGTCTAAGCTTAGGTTAATCTTTGCCTTCCCTCACACAGTCCACAAAATAGAGGCTGACGCTGCCTTTTCTAGTACCAAATTAGTCCAGAAGAACCTGGTACACAGACGTACTGCAAGATCTGCAATCAAGGCTATTCCACCCTGCTGCACAGTCTCTGGCTTTAACCACTTTAGCCCCGGGCCTGTTTTTCAGATTCGGTGTTTACGAGACTAAAACATTTTTTTTTGCTATAAAATTACTTAAAACCCCCAAACATTATATATTTTTTTTTTCTAACACTCTAGAGAATAAAATGGCAGTCATTGCAATACTTTTTGTTACACCGTATTTGCGCAGCGGTCTTACAAGCGCACTTTTTTGGGAAAAAATTCACTTTTTTAAATTAAAAAATAAGAACAATAAATTTGGCCCAATTTTTTTACAAATTGTGAAAGATAATGTTACGCCGAGTAAAATGATACCCAACATGTCACGCTTAAAAATTGCGCCCGCTCGTGGCATGGCGTCAAACTTTTACCCTTAAAAATCTCGATAGGCGATGTTTAAAAAATTCTACAGGTTGCATTTTTTGAGATACAGAGGAGGTCTAGGGCTAGAATTATTGCTCTCGCTCTAACGATCGCGGCGATACCTCACTTGTGTGGTTTGAACACCGTTTTCATATGCGGGCGCTACTCGCGTATGCGTTCGCTTCTGCGCGCGAGCTCGTCGGGACAGGGCGATTTAAAACATTTTTTTTTTTGTTTTCGTATTTATTTGTATTAATTTTACCAATTTTTAACACTAAAATAAAAAAATAAAAAAAAATTATCACTTTTATTCCTATTACAAGGAATGTAAACATCCCTTATAATAGAAAAAAGCATAACAGGTCCTCTTAAATATGAGATCTGGGGTCAAAAAGACCTCAGATCTCATATTTAGGCTAAAATGCAAAAAAAAAAAAAAAATTTTTAAATGTCATTTTTCAAATGACATTTAAAAAAAAATGTCTCTTTAAGACGCTGTTTGGAACTGACGTTTGACGTCACTTCCGCCCAGCAGAGCTACGGGGATGGACGAGGGAAATTTTTTCCCTCACTCGCATCCCCGCTGACCAGAGGAGCGCACCCGATCGCCTCCGCCGCTACCGACGGCTCCGGTAAGCGGCGGAGAGCGCGGGAGCGCAGCGGGAGGGGGGGGGGACGCTCGTCCGCCACCGATAACGGCGATCTCGGGCGATTCCGCCGCTGAGACCGCCATTATCGTTTACCCGACCGCCCACAGAAGAGATGGATATCTCCGAGATATCCATCCTCAAAGTGCCGACGTATACCTGCGGTGGGCGGTCGGGAAGTGGTTAATGTCATAAGCATGGTCTTGAAGTATAGAGGGGTTTCTGTGGCTGTAATTTCTATCATGCTGAAAACAAGAAAATACTTCCCAGAAGTACCCTATAGCTCCCTTTTGAACCCCCCATGCATCAATAGGACTTTAACTTGGTTGTCTTTGCCTTGCAGAAACCACCCTTTGCGCGTGTGTGTTTCAGACGTATCTCTGAACTGCTAGCCATTTTCTGTAAAGAACCTTTCCTCATACTTTACAACGATGAGGTTGTTTTATACCCAAGGCCACCCTTTTCATACAAAGGTGGTTTCGGTATTTCATACCAATGAGTAAATTGTTCTGCCATCCGTGTGCCCTACTAAGCATCCAAAGGAATTTTTTCTACATTGCCCAGACATAAAGCCATTGGAATGTACCTCAAAGCTACTGATTTAGTAGACCAGTTCCCTTTTTTGTCTTTCCTTGTGACCTCACAAGGGGCACCCTGCTTCAAAATCCACCATTGTACGGGTGATAAGGAATTTCATTACAAGGGCCTATGCTCAAAAGCAAATACCTGCTTCTCTGCTGTATGCATCCAATCTACTAGAGCTGTTGGAATACCCATGGCCTTTAGACACCAAGCCTCTGTTGCCCAACTCTGTAAGAGCACCACCTGGTTTATACTTTTTCAAAGTGTTGCTAGTTGGACGTCGCAATTTTCTGCAGATGCAGCTTTCGGCTGTAAGGTTCTTGCAGCACCAATCCGAATCTTGTGTTTAACCCGTTGCTCCTTGGGCTTGAGGCAGTTCAGTTTGCCTAGTTGTTGCTCACCCTTGTAATCATTGCTTGCGGATATCTTATGGTTTATGGTGAAGTGTCCTATCCTGAACAATTAAGATCAGAGGGTTTTTGACTTGCGTGTCTCCTAGTTCAGGGCACTAACCACCCTCTTAATTCTACATTGCTTGGTACAATCTGAGGAATTGAAAAGTAGTATAGGGTTATAGTACAGACACCCCAGGGGGGTGCAGCGATGCAGTATATGTGTATATTATGTAAGACCCTTGCTAAGATCAATCCCTGATCTAGCTATTTTATCTTTTATTATAGTTTTAGTTTTACACCATCAAAGGATACAGTAGTCTTTGGGGAAGGGAATATATTTCTCGATATTGGAGCAGCCAGAATCTGGAGCAGTCCTGCATTGCAACCAGTAAAGTTCTATCTTTCTCTTTCAAAGCTAAATGGAAATGGCTGAAGTTGGATACTGATTGGTTCCACGCAGAGCTGCTTAATTTTTTATAAATTTTCCCCAAGTGTCTTTTTCTCCATTCAAAAAGGAAGTACAGAGGCGGGTTGCATGATTATTGAGATTGCCATTTGCAGGCTATCCCAGCAATCGTGATCAAGATCAGGTCGGTTCCCACTTTGTCATTAATTTGTGACCCATCACTGTCGGAACCTCAGTCTTCGTGCTGAGAGTATGCTATGCCACCATCAGTCGGCACCCGTGTTTAATAGCGGTACCATTCAACACAAGTGCCCTAATCTCCAGCCCTGCCAGCGGCCAAATCGCCAGCCCTAATAGGTCAGGGATAAAGTTGTGGAGGAGTTTAAAGCAGGGTTAGGTTATACTAAAAAAAAATGCAGGCTTTAAACATCCCAGGGAGCACTGTTCAATCCATCATTCGAAAATGGAAATAATATGGAATAACTGCGTACCTACAAAGACATGGCCATCCACCTAAGCTGACAGGCCAGGAAAAGAGCATTGTTCGGAGAAGCAGCCAAGAGGCCCATGGTAACTCTGCAGGAGCTGCAGAGAGCCACAGCTCAGGTGGGAGAATCTGTCCACAGGACAGCTATTAGTCGTGCACGCTACAAATCTGGTCTTTATGAAAGAGTGGCAAGAAGAAAGCCATTGTTTAAAGAAATCTATAAGAAGTCCAGTTTGGAGTTTGAGAAGCCATTTGGGGGACACGGCAAACATGTGGAAGAAGGTGCTCTGGTCAGATAAGACCAAAATTAAACTTTTTGTCCTAAAAACAAAATGCTATGTGTGGCCAAAAACTTGCACTGCACATCACCCTGAACACACCATCCCCACCGTAAAACATGGTGGTGGCAGCATTATGTTGTGGGGATGCTTTTCTTCAGCAGCTGGTCAGAGTTGATGGGAAGATAAATGGAGCCAAATACAGGACAGTCTTGGAAGAAAACCTGTTAGTCTGCAAAAGACTTGACTACGGAGGAGGTTCATTTTCCAGTTGGACAACAACCCGAAATGTACAGCCAGAGCTACAATGGAATGGTTTATATCAAAGCATATTCATGTGTTAGAATGGCCCAGCCAAAGTCCAGACCTAAATCCAATTTAGAATCTGTGGCAATTTTTAAATTGTTGTTCAGACGTTCTCCATCCAATCTGACAGAACTTGTGCTATTTTGCAAAGAAGAATGTGCAAATATTTCACTCTAGATGTGCAAAGCTGGTAGAGACATACCCAAAAAGACTTGCAGCTGTAATTTCTGTGAAAGGTGGTTGTACAAAGTATTGACTCAGGAGGGCTGAATATAAATTCACGCCACACTTTTCAGATATTTATTTATAAAAAAATATTTGAAAACCATTTTTCATTTTCTTTCCACTTCACAATTATGTGCCAAATGTGTGTTGGTCTATGACATAAAAGCCCTATAAAATACATTAACATTTTTGGTTGTAACATGACAAAATGTGGAACATTTCAAGGGGTATCAATACTCTTATAAGACTGCCTGTTTATATATACATCTACTTTAACATATTGGGAAGCCCACCTTTACACATGTATAATCTTTCCCAGTCTTAGTCCATAGGATTTTATATAGAGTTGGCCCACTTTTTGCAGCTATAACCGCTTCAACTCTTCTGGGAAGGCTGTCCAGAACCTTTAGGAGTGTTTTTCTATTTGAGTGTTTGACCATTATTTTAGAAGCAGATTTGTCAGGTCTGGCATTGATGGTGGACAAGAGTGCCTGGCTCGCAGTCTCCACTTTTAATTCATCCCAAAAGTGTTGTATCAGGTTCAAGTCGGGACTCTGCAGGCCAATCGAGTTCCTCCATCCCAAACTCGGTCATCCATGTCTTTATGGATCTTGCTTTGTGCACTGGTCCAAATCATTTGGTGGAAAGGGGATTGTGTTGTAGGGTTGTTTTTCAGGAGTTGAGCTTGGACCCCTAGGTTTCCAGTGAGGGAAACTCTTGGGGGGTCGGCATACCAAGATATTTTGGACAATTTCATGCTCCCAACTTTGTAGGAACAGTTCCAGCATGACTGGAACGCAAGGTACATAAAGACATAGATGAGCGAGTTTGGGGTGGAGTCCTAACCTCAACCCAAATAGAACACCTTTAGGATGAATTAGAACAGACACTACAATCTAGGTCCATCACAAACGTGCTTCTGGAAGAATGGTAAAAAATTCCCTTAGACAAACGCCTAAACGGAAAGCGTTTTTGTGTAATTAAGGCCCCTTTCACAATTGTGCGACTTGGGACTGCAAAGTCACATGACAAGTCATACCCCATGATTTTCAATGAGTACCCTTCATATATGTATATATGAGGGGGGAAAAAGATTGGGGACTTTAAATGAGGTGTATAAGTATAGCACCTCCATCCCTGGTTCAAGAGATAAAGAAACAGAAAAACAACTGGTAAGGGAAGATTGGGACTTTAAACGAGGTTGCAGACAAGGTGAGAGTAGTATAAAAGTACAAATGTATTCATGGGAGTGCAGGCATACATCAACATACCAATAAACATGTAAATGAAAACATATGTATTTCAAATAGAAGGCATTACTATATACTGAGAACACATAGTTTGTGCATATACAGTAAGCGCAGCAACAAGTGCAGCAATGCCTGGCCATGTGCCACATGCTGTTGTGCATGGATATGTGGATGCATCCAATGACAATATATGTACAAAAAAGCATATTAACAGTTATAGCGAGATGGTTACAATAGTGAGAAGCTGGTAAAAAGCATATAAAATACCAATGCTAAAATATGACAACATAGGATATGTGTAGCATCCATATTAGCCCGACGCGTTTCGTGTCTGTGGACACTCTTCAGGGGCAGGGTGCTTGAATTGTCTAAAACGGGTAGAGCATAATTAGTAAACAGTTCATGGGTAAATAACCAGTGTAAGGTAGAAAGAATGTCCACCTAGGGTACTCACATAGGGTCTAAGGTACCGAGATATGGATTTGTATGAAGCCATCGCCAAAAAGCCATCACCAAAAAGATGTTGATGTATGCCTGCACTCCCATGAATAAATTTGTACTTTTATACTACTCTCACCTTGTCTGCAACCTCGTTTAAAGTCCCAATCTTCCCTTACCAGTTGTTTTTCTGTTTCTTTATCTTCATATATGTATGTCTTCAAATCGCTGCGACTTCAAAGTAGTCCCTGCACTACTTTGGTCCGAGTTTGATGCGACTTGAGGTCCATAGACCTCAAGATTCCACAGGCATTGCTTCAAGTCGTAGCAAAATACGTTTTTACACTGTCAAGATTAGAATATCCCTAAGAAACAAGTCCTTATCTCCTTATCTAGCTGTATGTTAAAATATTTATTGCATTACAGAATATACTTGGCAGATTTCAGAGAAACTGCGCAGCGTTCTCCCAAAAAAAGAGTAACATTTCTGTAGTGGGTCTTTAGATATATGTTCTATATCATCTATTGGTTTTCTTCTACATTTACAGTAGGAATCATTTCGCCTTAAAACAATTGTTGCAGTTGACAATGAAATGAGTGCATTTCACTGAGTTTATTTTGTAATCTACAGTTCTCCACGTTTTTTTAATTCTAACTTTTGTTTAAGCCACAGGTTTCTACCACTCACAGCAGTGGCACTTGTGAAGAGCAACAGCTTTACTGGGCGAAAGGCACTGGATTTGGTACTGGATCTACTGCTTCAGGCTGGGATGTTGAACAGGCCCTGACAAAGCAAAGGTTGGAAGAGGAACATGTTACATGCTTATTACTGGTAAATATCTAGATTAAGAGCAATAACTAGTTTAAGTATTTTTTTTTTTTTTTTTTTTTTTTATAAGAGCAAGACCACACAGAGCTAATAGATGGGTAACCATATCCTTCATGTTTTGGGAATCTGGTGACACGATCTTTGCTTCTTTTTTCAACCTGTCATTCCACAAGCTGCAGTTAAGAGGGTGGATTTTTCCTTGTTTGAAGAGTTAGTGGTTCTAAAGGCTCAAGGCTTTTTTTACCTTTGTACATTCTATACATGAAGGTAAAAAAAAAAAAATTCCCTGTGCAGCAGCCCCCTCTAATACATACTGGTGCCCCATCTCGATCCAGCGATGTGCATGATTGCCTAGGCTCTCTGGGGACTCTACCACCTCATTGGCTGAGACAGCAGCGGGAGCCATTGTATCCCACTGCTGTAAATCACAGCCACTGAGGCAATCTCGAGAGAAGGGGGGTGGGGCCAAGCCGTGGCTCTGTGTATCAATGGACACTCAGAGCCGCAGCTTGGAAGCGAGCCTGCTTGCTCTGGGGGCAGGAGGAAGGGGCCAGGGGTGCCAGCAAGGCACACAAGAAGCGGAACATCTGGGCTGCTCTGTGCAAAACCACTGCACAGAGCAGGTAAGTATAACATGTTTATTTTGGGAAATTGATTTTAATATCACCAATTTGGGATCATGGAAGTTGGGTACTCCGGGTGCCCATTATAATGACCAAGGGATACATTGGGCTGGTGGCTTTTCCATATTGTGAAACTAATTTCTAAGTGCAAAAAGCAGTGACGGGAGCTTTGTGGGCTTAGAGGTATGTTAGATTTAGAATATCTCCCTACCAAGGTTCTCAAGAGGTGTATGAAACTGGCCATTTATTGAATTTGCTGGTTTCCATTCAGGCTTTGTATATCTGCTGAATACTTTTAAAATGCTCTCCTCCCCCCCCCCCCCCCCCCCCCCCATTCGTGAAAATGGATGAAGCTTTAGATTCCTGAAGCAACAAAAGTGGTACACATTGTAAACTCTGTGCTTTTATACATGTTAATTTTTTCATTTATTTTTTTGAATGACAAGTGTAGCACTTACCCCCGAAGGAGCTGCTGGTAATTGATTGGGCCTGCTCTCTGCTTTAACAACCCCCAATGATTTGGTCTCGCTCCCCTTGACACAGCTGTGGTGCAGTGCTGATATGAAACTTTCACTAAACGGAACAATCCCACCATAACAATGTGTATATAGTGTACCTTTACCGTTATCTGGGCATCCGTTGTTCCACCTGTTAGAATAATGAACAAGCTTCACACCAATTGTGATCAACCAGGATGTAAGTTTACTGGAACTGGTATAAAGACAGTATTTATAATAACTGTATCAACATACAAACTTACTATAATAGTGCAATGAGTGTACACAAGCTAATAACACTTAAAGGTCCCTTGAGCCTCTACTGTGGCGCGTCTCCAAGTGGGACTAGTGCTCAGAGTGACAATGCCTTGACACTGACCACCTTCCCACTTCCAGTACGGCTGCACCAAACATACCAATGCAAAGATATCAACACAGCACAATACAATTTCTCAAGAGCTTCCCCTGAGGTATAAGGCAGCCTTTTGTCTTACTGCATCCAAAGCACAAACCCTCCCTGTGAAGAAGTGTATGTAGTCTCTGGTCTTCTTTCTTCAGCTAGCTATTATACTGCAGTGTTTGTAATCCAATGGTTTAACAAGTAATGAAGTAACATAACTGAAGAGTTAATACAGTTCCTGCTGTAAAACACACTTGTAGATGCCTTCGGTGTAGGTATACCTTAACTGTCAGTCAGCCCTCAATGAAGCATAGGCTTTTAGGCCTGATTGAACTCAGTCTATTTGAATGAGACCTCCCTGTAGGACTACAGGTCCCAGCAACTTTGTGAAATGAGTCTAAGTGTGTTAAGGGTGTTAAAGAACTTCTGGACGACAGCCCTCTCACCACACCAGGCCTGGAAAGTTGTGAACCTCCGCTCCAGTTGTGTCAATCCTGCTGCCAGTCAGCACTGCCACGCTGCCCCGCTCCTCAAGCAAACTGGACATCCACTTGGCTCCCTCAAGGGTCCTGGATCCTCAGACCCGATCACACTGCTTCTCCAGCACACTGTGGTAAGGCAGAGTCAATGGATGTTGTTCTGCTCTGCACGATGTAGGCCCTCTTCTGAACACTCCTTCACAGATCCTTGCAGGCAGGCCATGCGTCCAGAAAGAGGCAGGAAATGGCTCCACTCTGCCTTTTATAACCACCCAGCATGCAGTTCAGCCACCTAGTGTTCATGGGTAAGTGAGTCTTTTCACAAGATAAACATTTTTCTGCTCTGCATATGTAAGTTAAAACATATCTCGCTCACATTGGTATTTGGCTCCCTCTAGTGGTATGCCATCTTTAGCATTATATGGCAAAAATACCAGTGCTACACAAGTATGAATCATAAACACTAAATTGGCAAGCCTGAAGGTAGCTTAACCACTTAAGGACCCCTTCACGCCGATATATGTCGGCAGAATGGCACGGCTGGGCACATCCACGTAGCTGTACGTGGCCCTTTAATGCCCAGCCATGGGGTTGCACGCGCGCCACTGGCGGGTGCACGCGACCCGATCCGAAGCTCCATGACCGCGATCGGTCCAGGGAGCTGAAGAACGGCGAGAGCTGTGTGTAAACAGCTTCCCTGTTCTTTACTGTGGTGCAGTCATTGATCGTGTGTTTCCTGATATAGGGAAACGCAATCAATGACGTCACACCTACAACCACACCCCCCTACAGTTAGAAGCACAGATGAGGTCACACTTAACCCTTTCAGCGCCCCCTTGTGGTTAACTCCCAAACTGCAATTGTCATTTTCACAGTAAACAATGCATTTTTTTGCTGTGAAAATGACAATGGTCCCAAAAATGTGTCAAAATTGTCCGAATTGTCCGCCATAATGTCACAGTCAAGAAAAAAATCGCTGATCGGCACCATTACTAGTAAAAAAAAAAAAAAAATTATAAAAATGCATAAAACTATCCCCTATTTTGTGAACACTATACATTTTGCGCAAACCAATCGAACGCTTATTGCGTTTTTTTTGTTTTTTTTTTTACCAAAAATAGGTAGAAGAATACGTATCGGCCTAAACTGAGGAAACATTTTTTATATATATATATGTATACAAAAATGTTGATCCGTAACAGCCCTAATAAATATATATGTGTGTGTATATGTATATATATATATATATATATATATATATATATATATATATATATATATATATATATATATATATATATATATATATATATATATATATATATATATATATATAAAAAATATAATATATATATATATAAGGGCTGTTACTGATCAAAATTTTTGTGTTCGATTAATCGTTTTTCTTTTTAATCGATTATTCGTCTAATTTCGATTTATAACGCACATACAGATCCAACTACTTTTAGCTGATCCCCAGTGCAGCTACCAACCACTGGAAAAATGGATAGCAGGATACAAAAAACACACAAAGGCAGCGCTCAATGGGAATAGCATTAAAACTTTTATAGTCTTCAAGTAGGTAACCAAATAAATATTGCACTGGAGATAAAATCGATGTAGCTACATAAACTGTAAAAATGGTGCAAGTATTACCAAACGGTACCAAAAGCAGTCATAAAAACATGTAGCTAAGTATGATACTGGTATTAAAAATGTGTACAACGATACCACTGCTGAATCCAGATGAGGAGAGGTTAATATCAGTCCGTCGACATGTAGATGTCCCATGAAGGGAACTATCGCAACTTCCAGTGGATGGCTGTAGAATCCCAGGTTGATAGAGGGAAGTGTAACAGCCCTTGCGTGTGGCAGATAGTCAGGTCCCGCCGGCATGCAGATATGAAGGCGCCTCAAAGGAGCCCTTCAGATGGACACGACAAGCCCCGCCCGTGTCCGTGACGTTACCGAATCTCCAACAGAACTCCCTGAAGGACCAGAAGCCGGCGGAGAGGCGAGTACCAATCAAAAGAATTTTAATCGATCAAAAAGATTTTGACCGATCAAAAATATTAAAGATTAATCGATTAATTAAAAGTTAATTTGCACAACCCTTATATATATATATATATATAATATTTGGGCGATATGGGGGATATTTATTATAGCATAAAGTAAAAAAATATTGCATTTTCATTTGAAAATTGCCGCTTTATTTTTGTTTATAGCGCAAAAAATAAAAATTGCAGAGGTGATCAAATACCACCAAAAGAAAGCTCTATTTTTCGAGAAAAAAGGACGCCAATTTTGTTTGGGAGCCATGTTGCACAACCGCGCAATTGTCAGTTAAAGAGACGCAGTGCCGTATCACAAAAAGGGACAAGGTCCTTAACCTGCATAATGGTCTTGGTCTTGAGTGGTTAAGCTATAGTGCATTGTTGCTTCACTTACCTTTTTGCTTCAATTTCCCTTCTAAATGTTTTTTTTTCTTTGTCTGAATTTTTCACTTCCTGTTTCTTCTCGGTAATCTTGCCACCATCATCTGGCTGGGGGTTAGTCAGCCAGAACAGCTTACTGAGGAGGAACAGGAAGTGAGAAATTCAGATAAAACAAAAAAAAAAACATTTAGAAGGGAAATTTAAGGAAAAGGTTAAGAGACCCAACAATACACTAGCTTGACCACTGGGCACTTAAACCCCCTTCCTAACCAGACCAATTTTCAGCTTTCGGTGCTCTCACAATTTGAATGACAATTACTCAGTCATACAACATTGTACCCATTTGAAATTTTTGTCCTTTTTTTCACACAAATAGAGCTTTCTTTTGGTGGTATTTGATCACCTCTGGGTTTTTTATTTTTTGCGCTATAAAAGAAAAACGACTGAAAATTCTGTAAAAAAAAAAAAAAATCTTGTTTGTCATATTAGCGGGTTATTTCTCACACACAGCATATGCATACCACAAATTACACCCCAAAACACATTCTGCTATTCCTCCCGAGTATGGCGATACCCCATGTGTGAGACTTTTACACAGCGTGGCCACATACAGAGGCCCAACATGCAGGGAACGCCCAGACCAATTCTGACATTTCTCTCCTACATGGAAAAATCATCATTTATTTGCTAGAAAATTACATAGAACCCCAAAACATTATATATGCTTTTTTAGCAAAGACCCTAGAGAATACAATGGCGGCGGTTACAACTTTTTATCTCGCATGGTAATTGCGTAGAAATTTTTTAAACGCGTGTTTTTAAAAAAAAAACAGTTTTGTGCTAAAAAAAAAAAAAAAACCAGTAAAGTTAGCCCAATTTTTTTTCATAATATGAAAGATGAAGTTACGCCGAGTAAATAGATACCCAACATGTCACCCTTCAAAATTGCGCACAATGATGGAATGGCGCCAAACTTCGCTACTTAAAAATCCCCATAGGCGACAATTTAATTACTTTTATTGGTTACATGTTTTTAGTTACAGAGGAGGTCTAGGGCCAAAATGATTGCTCTCGCTCTAACGTTCGCAGAGATACCTCACATGTGTAGCTTGAGCACTGTTTTCATATGTGGGCGGGACTTGCGTATGCGTTCGCTTCTGCATGCGAGCACACGGGGACAGGGGTGCTTTAAAAAATTGGGTATTGCGGGGTATTTGGGTATTGCGGGGTATTGCAAAGTATCGGGGGTACTGCAGGGTATCGGGGATACTGCGGGGTATCGGGGGTACTGCGGGGTACTACAGGGTACTAGGGATTGCAGAGCTGGGATGGATTGAGGGATGGCTGGATCTGTGACTGTCTCCTTTGAGATCAAAAGAGATGTGTCTTAATCTTTCTCCTGAAGACTAAGTAGTTCTCCAGCCGAATGCTGGCTGGTAAGGCGTTCCATAGTCTGGGACCTTGGACAGCGAATCTCCTGTCTCCTTTGGACTTGTATCTGGCTTTCGGTATCTGAAGCCGATTTTGATTGGTGGATCGAAGAATACGATTGGGATTGTGAACTTTTAATTTTTCGCATAGATAATGGGGAGCATTCCCATGGATACATCTATGCGTTAGACAGAGAGCTTTAAAGGTGATTCTGTCTTTAACTGGTAGCCAGTGAAGGGATCTCAGTGAAGGTGAGATTGATTCCCAGGGTTTTTTCCCAGTCACAAGTCTGGCGGCCGTATTTTGAACGACTTGAAGACGAGCGATTTGGTACTTGGGGAGTCCGAGGTAAAGGGCATTTGCATAGTCCAGTCTGGAGTTTACAATCGCTCCCACCACGACCACTATGTCTTTCTTGGGAATAAAAGGCGTGAGTTTGCGTAGTAGGCGCAGCAGATAGTGAGATCCGCTGACTACTGCCCCTATTTGTGCGTTCATTGTCATGTCGGAGTCAAAGATGACCCCAAGACTTTTGACTTTGGCGCTAGGGGTGATGATTTTGTCCAGAATGGGCGGGGGGATCCAGGTTGTTGTCGATTGATTCCTACGCTTGGCGTGAAACAGAAGAAGTTATGTTTTCGCTCCGTTGAGTTTGAGATAACTCTTTGTCATCCAGTCCTCTATCAAAGAGAGGCATGTCTCTAGGTTGAGGTGGTGATCCTTTTTATTGCAAATGCGGAAGTACAGTTGCGTGTCGTCTGCATAAGAATGATATAGCAGTTTTTGGCTGCTGATGATTTCGAAAAGAGGACGCACATAGATGTTGAATAACATCGGCGACAGGGGAGATCCTTGAGGGACCCCGCACGATAATGTGCGTTCAGAAGTGAAGGGTCCTAGATTCACTATTTCCGATCGGTTTTCCAAAAAAGAGGAGAACCAGGATAGATCGCTTTCTGCGACTTTGGCTATATTAGCCAGCCGAGTCAATAACAGCTTGTGATCAACTGTATCAAAGGCTGCGCTTAGGTCCAGCAGAACCAGAAGAGAAGATTCTCCTTCGTCTGCGGCCTCGAGAACGTCGTCCCATATCTTAAGCAATGCTGATTCTGTCCCGTGTCCGGGACGGAATCCTGATTGAAATGGGTCGAGTAAGTTGTGTGTATCTAGATGCTGTTGCAGCTGCTGTACCACTGCTTTCTCCATTACCTTGGAGAGAACATTTAGGCCTGTTATGGGGCGCCAGTTGAGTGGATCCTTAGGATCCAGGGTGGCTTTCTTCAAGATGGGTTAAATGAAGCCCTCCTTCAGCTGGGAGGGCATTATGCCCTCCCTGAAGGATTGTTTGATAAGCTGCGTGACAGGAGGTGCCAGGATGTCTGCGCATTCCTTCAGCAGTTTGGTGGGGATAATATCATTTGGCGCAGTGCTGTTGCGCAGAGTGCCGATGATATTTTTAGTGGTCTGAATGGAGATGGGTTCCAGCGTGAACTCACCAAACTGTGGTGAATTGCTGCCGGTGCTGTGTAAATGACTACGGGGGGCGGCTGGGAGAGCAATTGTTTTGCTGAATGCTTTGCCGGATTGCCTCCATTTTAATGGAGCAATCCGATAACTCATCGCAAAATTCTTGTGTATCCAAGTTGGGGGCTTCAAGACATCCTGGATTCATGGTCTGAGTGACCAGCTTGAAAAATTCGCGGGGGCGATTTAGGGCACCGTTGATAGCCTCAGAAAAATAGTTTTTCTTGGCTTCGAAGATTTGCTTGTAGTATTTTCTGGTTATTGCCTTGTAGATCGAGAGGTTCTCATCTGAAGAGCTTCTTTTCCAGGCTGCTTCTGCCCTTCTGCGCTCTTGCTTCAGTAACGCCAGCTGGTTGTTGAACCAGCCGGAGTTATTTTTCCTGATCCTGGGTCTTTCGTTTCGGAGCTATCAAGTCAGCTGACTGCAATAGTGCTGTGTTTATGGCCTCCAGTGTTTCTTCCGCTGTTTGGTGCGGCTGAATTGTGTTTATTTTTTCCCCTAGCGTGGCTTTGAAGAGTTCCGAGTGGAGCTTCTTCTGACATCTGGTCCAGTGTGTTGTCACTGGATTTGATGTTTTTGTTAAGGGGGGGAATTCGGAAATAAAAAATTTAATTGCATCGTGATCCTACCATGGCAATGGTTCATTTTCCAAGATTTTTATTTCCAGATCTTGTCTGAAAATAAGATCGAGCGTAAGACCTGAAGCATGTTTGGGCCCACATACTAGTTGCTGAAGACCTAATCCTTCCAGGTGGTCGATGCAGGCGTTTGCAATGGGGTCTTGCGGGGAGTTGGCCCAGAGGTTGAAGTCCCAGAGCAGCAAAAGGTGTTTGCTATTCAGGGTATAGGTGGAGACAAAGTCCGTCAAAGATGGGAGCAGTTGCGACTTGGGGCCAGGTGGCCTATAGCAGAGTAGAATCCGGACGGTCTCCTGGCCGTTTACTTGCAGTTGAAGAGTAAGGGTTTCCATGAATGGAAGAGGGTTTTGGAGGCTTGGTTTTGTGATCGCAAGACGCGTCTTATGGATCACCGCCAGTCCTCCTCCTCTTTGCCCTGTTCTGTTTTCCGTTATAATACGGTAGTTTTCTGGCACCAATTCTCCTAGAATGGTGTTACAGTCGGCTGTAAGCCAGCTCTCTGTAATGAAGAGGCAGTCTATCGTGTTTTAGAATGAAGTCATGGATTTCAAGTCGGTGTTTTACTGCCGATCTTGTGTTGATCAAAGCACATGAAATGCGCTTAGGTTGGGGTAAACGGCTAAAATTTTTGACAGTCGATCGATCCTCAAAAGTTGTTCAATTCTTAGGGTCTTTTTGGTGATGGCTGGCAGTATTGCAGCGAAACGCCTCAGATTCCAAATGGTTTATGCGGAGTACCGCAGATCAGCCATGGTCGCCATTCACCGGGGGAAAAGTCGTTTCATATAGGTGCAGTAATCCAGAGCAACCAGTCTAACCTCAACATTTTAGATTTCCCACCATGGGTTACTGTACTTAAGTCATAAATGACAATACTTTATCAAATATGGACATTCGTGTGTACATCGTAGCACATCACTGTTATTTGTCTTGGTTACAGAAAAGTTGCTGATGTAACCAATGGAATGGATTGTTTTATGTTAGTAGACATAAAGGGTGAAAATGAAGGATTAAGCTCCAGAGCTGCACTTGCTCAGATTTCAATAGCTTTTACATGGTGAATTAAATAAAATTTAGATTGGAAAATTACAAGTCCGCATTTGTGGTGAAACTCCTTTAAAAAATATATATTTTAACAATAAAATGTATCCATGTCAGTTGTGTATAATTCTACACTATACAGCAACACTAGTCAATGCTGAGTTTGAGAGCAGAAATCTGAGAACAAACTGATTCAATAAACTTCATGCTTGACAAATTCTTTTAATCTTTTTAAAATACTGTATGAGGAACTTGGAAAAGGATTGCGAGATTGGATTGCGCGCACACGAATCCATATAATTGACTTGGAGATGAATCTCGTACAATGGCCATTTTTCTGCTATTTTTAATGTGCTTTTGTAGCTATCTAGTGCACAGTGTAATGTAAACCCTGATCCATTTTGTTTACAGCCATATTTTTTTCTTATGTTTATATTTAACCACTTGCCTATTGGGCACCTTCACCCCCTTCTTGCCCAGGCCGTCACACTTTGACAATGACATGGTCATGCAACACTGTACCCAAATACATTTTTTATATATTTTTTTTAATCGCTGCTGTGTTTTTATTTATTTTTTTGCAAAAAAAAGATCGAAAACTGTTTTGCTTAGTTTGTCAGTAAATTTTGTAATCAGTAATTTTTCTTCTTCACTGATTAGGTGGCACGGATGGGTGGTACTGAAAGAGCACTGATTTTAAAATAAAGGGCCAGTTCACTGTCTGACATTTTGGGGACTAGATTGTAGCCAGTAGGAGTAACAAAAAAAATGTATAAAGTGCCTCAGTATTGGTGTCAGTGGGAGAAATACAGTGTCCCAGCATTGGTGTCGGTGGGAGTAGTACAGTGTCCCAGCATTGGTGTCGGTGGGAGTAGTACAGTGTCCCAGCATTGGTGTCGGTGGGAGTAGTACAGTGTCCCAGCGTTGGTGTCGGTGGGAGGAGTACAGTGTCCCAGCATTGGTGTCGGTGGGAGGAGTACAGTGTCCCAGCATTGGTGTCGGTGGGAGGAGTACAGTGTCCCAGCATTGGTGTCGGTGGGAGGAGTACAGTGTCCCAGAATTGGTGTCGGTGGGAGTACAGTGTCCCAGCATTGGTGCCGGTGGGAGGAGTACAGTGTCCCAGCATTGCTGCCGGTGGGAGGAGTACAGTGTCCCAGCATTGCTGCCGGTGGGAGGAGTACAGTGTCCCAGCATTGCTGCCGGTGGGAGGAGTACAGTGTCCCAGCATTGCTGCCGGTGGGAGGAGTACAGTGTCCCAGCATTGCTGCCGGTGGGAGGAGTACAGTGTCCCAGCATTGCTGCCGGTGGGAGGAGTACAGTGTCCCAGCATTGCTGCCGGTGGGAGGAGTACAGTGTCCCAGCATTGGTGTCGGTGGGAGGAGTACAGTGTCCCAGCATTGCTGTCGGTGGGAGTAGTACAGTGTCCCAGCATTGCT
Source organism: Rana kukunoris (assembly GCA_029574335.1). Taxonomy (NCBI): domain Eukaryota; kingdom Metazoa; phylum Chordata; class Amphibia; order Anura; family Ranidae; genus Rana; species Rana kukunoris. The sequence goes on along the minus strand of CM056052.1, from coordinate 411,992,897 downwards.
GTCGGTGGGAGTAGTACAGTGTCCCAGCATTGCTGTCGGTGGGAGTAGTACAGTGTCCCAGCATTGCTGTCGGTGGGAGGAGTACAGTGTCCCAGCATTGGTGTCGGGAGGAACACCGCGTCCCAGCATTGGTGTCGGGAGGAACACAGCGTCCCAGCATTGGTGTCGGTGGCAGGAGTACAGTGCCCTCAGCATTAGTGTCAGGTGGAGGAATACATTGCTTTAGGGTCAGTGGGAGAAATATAGTGCCCTGGCAATTGGTGTCAGTGGGAGGAATGCAGTGCCACAGCAGTGGTGTCGGTAGAATGTACTGGTGTGTCAACTCTCATGCCCCACACCGTTCCTTCTGTTGACCTAAAAGGAGGGACTGTGCAGACACTATTGTGTAATAGACCACTCCACCTGATGGTGCTTGCAATTGATTGCTAGATGCTAAATGCTTTGTTTCAGTCCCCCGCAGCCACTTTCACTCTATAATAAGCTTCTTAACCACAGCTTCTAATGAGAAAGCGTGCTAGCTTACTTGTTGTCCCAACTATACAATGTGCCTGGGATCTCCAGAGGTTAGCCTGGTTTTCTACTTTAAATGTGAACTCCAGGTTTTGTCACATTTTAATACTTTCTTTGGGCCAGCCTGGTTAAAACAAATGTATTCCATACCAGAATGGTGTTGCTGCAGTTATGCGCACGTTAGTAGCATTTTCTCTATGAAGTAGGCACTGTTGTTTTTCTGGCGAGGTGTGCGTAACTTCCCATCTGCTGTTGGAATGGATGAGTTGCTTACACCATACCTCAGCCGTTTAGGAACAAGGTTGCTGTTGAATGTTTTCTCCTGCATCACTCTGCAATTTTGTATTCTCAGAAATTTTTAACCTCTAACCGGTCAAAACTTTCAACTAAAATTATTGAAACTGATAAAGAAAATATTTTCATTAAATTCTAGATTAGGTTGATTGTAATGAAAGAAATGCAAAGAAGTGTTTGACAACTTATGTTTAAATGTATTTGCTAGAGTATATGAATTACAAATAAAAAAAATTCTGTCTCTTTTACAGGTTCTTGCTAGCTATATAAATCCATCTGGATGTGCAGTCAATGGTGAAGCACCAGCAAATGAGAGTCGAGGGCAGAATAGTAATGCTCTCCCATCCGTCTTGCAAGAACTACTAAGTCAATCATGCCTCATCCCAGCCATGTCCTCATACCTAAGGAATGATTCAGGTACAGTTCACAAAGCTTGCAAACATTTTGTCTAAGGTCTAACTGCATTCATAATTTAGAGCAAATCTTATTTTATATTAAACATTTAAATGGCTGCATCCTACTTGGGAGCAGTGACTATGAAATATCAAACGATACAGCCTTAACCACTTAAGGACCCCCGCACGCACATATACGGCCACAGAATGGCTCGTACAGGCACAAGGGCGTAAATTTACGTCCCCGCCTTCGTGCGGTTCGGGGGTCCCATCGGGACCCCCTCTGCGGCGTGCGGGGGTCCCCCTGGCTCCGGGAGCGATCCGGGACGAGCGGGCGGACGTCGGCGTTTACCCGCCCCCCCGCGATCGCTCCCAGCCAATGCGCGTGCTCCCCCTTTGTGTCACTTCCTCCTCCTGTGTAAACACAGGAAGGGGAAGTGATGTAATCTCCCATCGCAGCGGTATTTCCAACCGCTGCGATGGGAGAAACACCTCACAGTAAGTGTGCACCAACATTACACTGACACACACTCACATAGGCATACTTAACCCCTTGCGATCTGAGCCAAGACACGCACAGGACCCTTTTCTAGTGCAAACCATAGCCACCTCGTTGCTGTGTGAACTGGCTCTATTAGGAGCCAGTCACAGACTCGGGTCATGCGAATTGGATGCAGGGAAACCAGCATCCAATTCGCATAAGTGTAAATCAAGCCTAAAGTAGTAGTTGAAATCATCACTGTGTTGTACATAACCTTGGCAGACAACACAGCTGTGGGTGGTATCCCCACACAAAAATACAAAAGGGAACAGATAAAAAGCCCTTCACTTCGAACAAGGAGAGGTCTTTTAAACAGGAAGCTCCTGCAAAGGAAAAGTTTCGCAGTGGATTGCTGTACAGTACTGAAATACATACACAAATCGCACTATGAGATAAGAAAACATACGCCTCCTTGTATCTAGACAATTACTACTTATCCTGGATTTCAGCTTACAGTACCATAATAGGTTTCTTGAGATGCCATTTTTGTATATCATTTAAAAAAGCCTATTCTGTGTTTTTCTATGATTTAGGTTCACTTTGTTACTGGGGCTTGACTTTCCCATACTTGATATCCAAGCGCCAACATTTTCCATCCATATGTCCAGTAAAAGTGCCTTTAACCACTTGACCACTGGGCACTTAAACACCCTTAATAACCAGACCAATTTTTAGCTTTCGGTGCTCTCACAGTTTGAATGACAATAACTCAGTCATACAACACTGTAACCAAATGAAATTTTTGTCCTTTTTTCCCCACAAATAGAGCTTTCTTTTGGTGGTATTTGATCACCTCTGCAGGTTTTTTTTTTTTTTGCTATAAATGAAAAAAACAACATTTTGCAAAAAATTATAATTTTTCTACATTTCTATTATAAAATTTTGCAAAAAAGTATTTTTTCTTCATAAATTTGGCCTAAAATGTATACTGCTACATATCTTTGGTAAAAAAAATACCTAACATGCCAGAGAAGTACAAATACCCCCCAAATGACCCCTTTTTGTCACCCTTAAAAATTGCTCACGCTTGTGGAATGGCGCCAAATTTCGGTACTTAAAAATTCCCATAGGCGACGCTTTAAATATTTTTCTGGTTACAACCCCCATCCTGTCCACCACAGTCCTCTCCTGTACATACTGCCCCCATCATACCCACCACAGTCCTCTCCTGTACATACTGCCCCCATCATACCCACCACAGTCCTCTCCTGTACATACAACCCCCATCCTGTCCACCACAGTCCTCTCCTGTACATACTGCCCCCATCATACCCACCACAGTCCTCTCCTGTACATACTTGCTTCATCATACCCTCCACACTCTTCTCCTGTACATACTGCCCCCATCATACCCTCCATACTCCTCTCCTGTACATGCTTCCTTCATCATACCCACCACAGTCCTCTCCTGTACATACAACCCCCATCCTGTCCACCACAGTCCTCTCCTGTACATATTGCCCCCATCATACCCACCACAGTCCTCTCCTGTACATACTGCCCCCATCATACCCACCACAGTCCTCTCCTGTACATACAACCCCCATCCTGTCCACCACAGTCCTCTCCTGTACATACTGCCCCATCATACTTACCACAGTCCTCTCATGTACATACTGCCCCCATCATACCTTCCACACTCTTCTCCTGTACATACTGCCCCATCATACCCTCCACGCCCTTCTCCTGTACATACTGCCCCCATCATACCCTCCACGCCCTTCTCCTGTACATACTGCCCCCATCATACCCTCCACGCCCTTCTCCTGTACATACTGCCCCCATTATGCCCTTCTCCTGTACATACTGCCCCCATCATACCCGCCACGACCTTCTCCTGTACATACCGCCCTCATCATACCCTCCACGCTCTTCTCATGTACATACTGCCCCATCACCCCCTCCGTACTCCTCTTCTGTAAGTACTGCCCCCTGTCATACCCTCCCATCACACCCTCCGCACACCTCTCCTGCAGATTCAGATATAAAGGTAAACTCAGATGAAGAAGGGGAACTATATTGACTCTTATGTAAAGGGGAACTCCTGTAATTAACTCCATATGATTAGAAATTAAATTTAATCACAAAATTGCTGTGCATTGCTTTGTACAGAGGTAATACATTGAATGTACTACAAAAAAATAAAAAATTGGCGTGCGCTGCTGAAGTGTTCAGGTTTGGCTTGATGAAAAGGTGGCAACCCTACCCCCGGTTCTGGTATGTCAGAGGATGCTGACCAGGACCTCCCTGGTGAGGAGGACCCCTCGTCTGGGTCAGTGCAAGAAAGGGCACTTGTGAGTGCACTTAATGAGCCTGTGATGGACTCTCTCAAGCTGGAAGATGCAGCTGGGACTTCCACAGAGGGGGTCTGTCTCCTTTTGGGTCAAACAAATCTAACTGCTCTGTGAAACTTTCTCTTTATGTTACTTTTTTTTATAAGTTAATTGATGAGGAATGGGAACGGCCACAGAAGTCCTTTGTAGTCCCTCAGCGCCTATAGGTCCGATAACCTTTTGAGGACAGCATTTTGCCCCCACCCGACTCATGGGTGGGGTGATGGCTTCACAGGACCACAGCTTGGTGGACCTCCCTGCTCTCCGACCAGTGGGTCTGCGAGGTGGTCTCTTCGGGGTACAAGATAGTTTCTATCCTGTGCGCCGAACAGATTCTTTCCCTCAAATCTCCCTCTCCTTCCAGCTAGTCGGTCTGCCCTATTGGGGGCATTGCAGGATTTTCTGAGTTGCGGGATAATTTTACCTGTTCCCGCAGGAAGAGAGGTTTCAGGTTTTTTTTTTTTTTTTATCTGTTTGTGGTCCCAAAGGAGGACGGGGTCTGTCCAATCTTGGACCTCAAAGTCCTAAAGCTCGCTTCACACCAATGCATGTTGCTTTTGAACGTTTTTGCCACGATTTGCGTTTTTTTTTTTGTTTTTTTTTACATTTCCTTTAACAAGCAGCTATAAATGGGTAAAAAATAAACTCAAATCGTGGCAAAAACGCGGTACTTGCGTTTTGGATGCGGGTCCATTGAATTCTTTCCAAAACCGTGGAGGCACAAAAAAGCATTATAGGGAAGAAAGGGAATTACCGCTCTAGATGGACATGCTTGTTAATCGCCTCCTGGAGACCACGGGTGCTGGCAGGGCATATAGCAGAAAACTAAAAAGAAAATATTTGGACAGCCGTACTCCTGGGAAAGATTCCTGAATAATCCTTTAATGGTGAAATGGAATACACTACAATCCACAGCAAAAAGGTGTAAACTGGATACACAGCTGACGTTTCGCACTGATACTCGGTGCTTACTCATAGCTGTGAGCTTTGCGGGTGTACCTGTCCGCTACGGCTTCGTTTCAAGGTCGTACTCACTCTTTGTGTCGGTATCTGGTCCACAGAAGGGCCCGGTGGTCTTGTCGGCCACCAATTTCCAGTGGATCAGGCAGACCGTCATACAGGTCTATGCTCTTACGGCGCGTGCGCCCCCCTTTACGGTCACGGCACATTCAACGAGGGCAATTGGTGCTTCCTGTGCTTTTTTTTTTTCGACATCAGGCGTCTGTCTTCCAAATTTTACAAGGTTGATGTGAGTGCATCTTCAGATGCTTCCTTCTGCCGCAAGGTTTTGCAGGTGGTTGTTTAAATTTGCAACTCCTCTGTTGAGAAGCTCTGCTTGTTTTGGGGTGAAGTTAAATTGTTTTTGCTGGGGGGGGCGTGGCCTGGAATGGCATGTGAGAGGACGTAGCTCTCACAGCTCCTGACCTCGATACGGTACCGATCCTCCCTCAGCCAAGCCACAGGTCCACAGAGACTATATGCTGACTCCCGCTGATCCCGGAACCTCGGGGGAACCTCCGCCAGCTCTCTGCACAAGGGGAATGGTCAGGAAAGTACTTTCTGAGCCGGGTCCCGATTTCCAAGATGGCGCCACTGCGCTCTCAGTGAAGGGGACTCCACGAGGCGCTGACAGGATGAAGGAGCACGGATCCAAGCAGCAGAAGCAACCGAAGTCTCAGGGTAAGGAGGCCCCGAAAGACATGCTGTACTACGCTCAGAAGCTGAATGGGCTAGTGGGGGCAGATACCAGTGGACACCCCAAGCACTGTGACTTTGACTTGAATGAGACACAGGCCCTGGCGGCCATCTTTATTGAACAAAGTGATGGTGAGGAGACTGATTTGCCTAACTTGGGGGCCCGGTGCCCAGGGGATGCTGCTGCACCTGCGGCTGCCCAACCCACACTGGCTGACATACTGAGGGCTGTTAATTTGGGCAATGCTTCAGTTAACACTGTGAGGGAAGAACTGTCATTGCTTGACAGGACTTTCAGAAAATGAGAGAGCGCACCACGGCTGTGGAAAGCAGGGTGAGTGAGATAGAGGAACGCATGACCCCCATAGAACATGAGGCCAAAGTCGCATATCAACTGGCGAGGGAGGCCACTGACAGGGCTGAAGATTTTGAAAATCGCCTCAGGAGGAATAACGTGCGCATTGTGGGTCTCCCCGAGAAGGTGGAGGGCAGGGACCCCACTGCCTATGTGGAGGGGTGGTTGTTGGACATATTTGGGAAGAACTCGTTCTCCCCTCTCTTTGCAATTGAGCGTGCCCACCGAGTTCCAGCTCTCCCTCCCTAGCCGGGGGTGCCGCCCAGGCCGATGCTGGCGAGATTACTGCATTACAGGGATAGAGAAACAGTGCTGCACCTGGCAAGAGAAAGAGCTAACATACAACATAATGGGGCCAGAGTGTCCTTCTATCCTGACTTCTCGGCGGAGGTGCAGAAACGCAGAGCTAAGTTCATTGACGTGAAACGCAGGCTCCGACAGCTGCAATTATCATACGCCATGTTATACCCGGCTAAACTGCAAGTGATTGTGGAAGGGCAGGCGCAGTTCTTTGAATCCGCGAAAGACGCTGCTACATGGCTAGACCGAAATGAGCAACCCCTGAGACGCCGGCTACGAGAAGGAGCGGAGGAAGGGTAGTACTGCCCAGGCCCATAGCGGGACCCCGACCCGCCAGCAAGATGTTTGAAATCAAGGTTTGGGAAAGAAGTCTAATCTTGTGTTATGTTTATTCAGTTAACCTCTGGCTGAGGGACATTATATTGCTATAGATCAAGACGAGAGCTTCAGCAATCTTCAACGGCGAATCGACTACACCTAACTTGTTCTGGCTTCCGGAGTTTGAAAGGAATGCCTTATGCCGGCCCCGCCCTGTTGGCAGGGTCTAGAGCTACAGAGTTGATGCGGGCTGCGGTTTGCGCCCTTTTTCCCTTTTTTTTCTGTTACTTTTCTTTGTTTAAATTTTTGAAAGGTGGCTCTTCAGCACGGCTATTGCCACAGTCTGCATGGGCAACGCAAACAGCTGGTGGATGCCTCACCACTTCTTGCTACCAGTGGTTCCTGGACTCTTACAGCTAATGGAGGTACACTTGCTTGTCACTAACTTTTGCTTTCCAACATGACGGAGGTACCCATAGTGTCGTGGAACGTGAGAGGACTTCACTCCCCACTTAAGAGAACAATAAGTATGTGTCTTAAAAAATTTCACCCAGGGATTTTTTGTTTTCAGGAAACGCACCTCATGGTGGACACTATTTGCTGCTTACGGTTCAATTGGGTGAATAGCGCCTACCACTCCACTCACACCTCATATTCCAGGGGTGTGAGTGTCCTGGTGCATGGCTCCCTGGATTTTCAAGAACTGGACAATAGCATTGACCCTGAGGGGTGATATGTATTTCTTTACTGCAGGTTGGGGGAGTTGACGTGTATTCTTGCATGTGTGTATATACCGCCCCTGTTTGCGGCGACGGTGCTGCGGGCGCTGATTGCCTACTTGGATGGCAAGCCTGAGGTGCCGCTGCTGGTAATTGGGGACTTTAATTGCTGCCTGGACCCTGCGCTGGATAGACACCCGGCCGCACGAGCCTCTCCTCTCCCTGGCGCGGTTGTTGCAAGAGGTGGGCTGGGTGGATGTCTGGCGACAGCGGAATCCGGGAACTAAGCAATATTCTTGCTTCTCTAAATCGCATGGCAGTTTGTCTAGGATTGATCTGGGGGTGGGAAACGCACACATGCTCCCGTATGTCTCCAAAATGGAGTACAGACCTCGCAGTGTGTCGGATCATTCCTCATTGGTAGTGCATTTGTTGACCTCTCAGCCCACTGATCTCTTTAGGGCCCCCTGGAAGTTCAATGCCTTTTGGTTAAAACTATTTGAGTCCCCTGAGACCATAGAGGATAGTATACGCAGGTTTTTCAATGCCCAGGATCCGCAGGGTTCCTGTGTACAGCAATGGGAGGATTTCTAAGGGTTCCTTAGAAGGACTTTGGTCACAGAAATTACCCAGGTTAAGAAGGCCTCATCTGCTTTTGTGCTGGAGCTGAAGGAAAGGGTGGAGGTTCTGGAGGGGCAGTTTGTCCTGGACCCCTCTGATTCGGCCAGGGAGGAATGGCAGGCTGCTCAATCTGCCTATGAGCGGGTGCTCTCCTCCAAGGCAGAAAAGAAGCGGTTCTTCTCCAGGCAGGCATTTTTTGAGGAGGGGGAGAAAACGGGGCGTATGCTTGCGCGCATAGCGAATTCTCAGCAGAGGTCCCCGGCTATAGGAGCCATAAAATCCAAGGCTGGGCCCATTGTCAGCACACCCGAACTTATTATGAAGGAACTGGCGGGGTTTTACGAAGAATTGTACTGCCCTGGCGCAGCCTATGAGGCGGCTGCCCTGGAGCAATACTTGGGTAGGCTGGCGTTCCCTAGATTGACGGCAGAGCAAAAGGCGGGGTTGGACGCACCCCTTACAGTGGAGGAACTCCAGGAAGCAGTGGGACTCTTTCCTAATTGTAAGGCCCCGGGGGAAGATGGGATTCCCATGGAAGTTTATAAACAGCACGCGGAGGTTTTGTTGCCAAGGCTGCTCCGGGTGTTTAATGCGGCCCTGGGGGATGGAGCACTTCCGCCCTCCATTGCAAAGGCCAATATTGTTTTGCTTCTTAAACCGGGCAAGGACCCGGTTGATCCAGGCTCCTACAGACCAATCTCGCTGTTGCAATGTGACGTAAAAATCCTAGCGAAGGTGTTGGCGCTTAGAATGAATACTGTCATAACGTCACTGATACACGGAGATCAGGCGGGGTTTATGGCGAATAAGTCCACTGCTATTAGCATCAGAAGGTTATTTCTAAACATGCAGTCTGACGCAGATAATGTAGGGAGCAGGGCCTTGCTTTCCTTAGATGCTGCCAAGGCATTTGACAGCATTGACTGGAAATATATGTGGGAGTTGCTGTCGTGATTCAGGTTTGGCGATAGATACATAGCATGGGTCCGACTGCTCTACAGTCGCCCGGAGGCCGCCATCAGGGCCTTTGGGTGTCTGTCCCAGGGCTTTGCGCTGGGGAGGGGGACGAGGCAAGGATGCCCGTTGTCCCCTCTCCTCTTTGCGTTAGCCATTGAACCCCTCGCCATGGAGATTAGGGCCAATCCGGGTATAGTCAGGTTTTGCTATGGCCCCCTGCAGGAGAAGGTGATGCTTTACGCGGACGATACCTTGCTTATGCTGGGAGATACTGACACGTCTCTGCGGGAAGCCATGGCAACTATTGTGGGGTTTGGGGGGTACTCGGGCCTACAGATTAACTGGGCAAAATCGGCCCTGTTGCTCTTAGACGGGGGTGCAACGCAAACGGTGACGTCATCCTGCCCCATACCAGTCACGATGTCCTTTAAATACCTTGGTATTTATGTAACGGCCAACCCCAGGGATTTTAGCCATTTGAATATATCCCCCCTGCTCCAGAGGTTTCGGGAACGGGTCAAATCATGGAATAATCTTCGTATCTCGGTGGCGGGTTAGGTGAACCTAGTGAAGATGATTTTAATGTCGCAGCTGCTTTACTGTCTTCACAACGCCCCTGTGGTAATTCCTCTTAAAATCTTTATAATAGTAAACTCTATCTTCCGGTCCCTGATCTGGAAAAATAAGACGCCCAGAATTAAACTTGAACACCTACAGAAACCCAAGGACAGTGGCGGGCTGGCGTTGCCAAACCTGTGGCTGTATTATCTTGCGGCGCAGCTGCAACACCTGGTGGGGTGCTTCGGGGGGGGAACCGGCTGGTTCCTCAGGTGCACTGATGCTCCACACGGTGGGGGATGGGCCCATCCCTGTGGCACTGGAGGCCCTAGCCTTAGCCAAACCCAACAAGAAGTACCCTACGTACAATCTTATACAAAAAGTGTGGAACAAGTGTAAATATATTCAGCATGCTGACGGATATACTGACTACAGCCCCCTTTGGCATAATGATACTTACACAGAACTGGCCAACTTACAGATCGGGGCTGGGTGGAAAGGCCATGGGATCACACACATTAAACATGTATTTAGGAATGGGAGGCTCAGGCCATTCGTTGACTTACAGGCGGAATATGGACTCCTGCCCTCGATGCTTTTTCAGTATATACAGCTTCAGCACGCAGTGAGAGCCCAGAGTAGGTCCTCTGAGTGGCATTTGTCGCCAACCCCGGTGTTCAATCTTCTGGGTGAGGCTGTGACCTCGAAGGGATTTATTTCTCAATGTTATGCCATCCTGCTACACTTCCTGGGGCAGCACCCAGTCATGGTAAGGGAAAAGTGGGAGAGGGACGTGGGGTCACTGGATGGAGCACAGTGGGAGGAGATATTTCAGGGGGTGAGCTCCTGCTCATTGAATGTGGCTCAGCGACTAACTCAGCTATATATTATTTTCAGGGTGTACTATACACCACATAGACTGCAACTAATGGGGATGCAACCATAAATATGAGAGCCTGTGGGCTCCGTGGTTGGATACACCGGGGCTTTCACCGGTGGACCTAGTCATGGACAGACTGTTGGGATTAAATGTGGGATGAGTGCATAAATGTGGGGTAATGTGTATTTTGGTGGGAGGGAAGACAGCCCAGGGATTATGATGCCATGTTGTGTTTACATTATGAGAAGTGTACTCTTGGTTTTGAAGTGCAATGCTGACTGTCCTATGTTGTATAACACCTTTTCTTTAATAAAAACCTTTTTGTTGGATAAAAAAAAAAAATATTGTTTTTGCTGATACTGTTCCCACCCCTCGTTTTTTGACACTGCTTGGGGATGTCCCATATGTCCAGACTTTAAAGGCTGTGTCCGTCCATGAAAATTAAGGCTGCATTCACATCTAGGCGTCGGCGGCAGCGGGCGTATTCGGGCGACATGCAATAGGCGTGTTGTCCCCGCGATTTGCGGCGACAAAACGCCTATTGCTTTTTTGCTGGAGGGCAGAATTTACACTGTCGGCTATGGCCCAACGCCCGATACGCCTGAAAAAAAAGGGTCCGGGACTTGTTTCAGGCTTCACGCTTCAGGCGTATCGGCGTTCGGCGTAGAGATGTGAACCATCTCCATAGCCGACAATGTAAATTCCAGCGTATGTCAGGCTGCTTCAGCGTCGGGCTTCAGGCGACAAAACGCCTAGATGTGAATGGAGCCTAAGAGAAAATGGGATTTTTTTTGTACTCACCGTAAAATCCTTTTTTCTGTCGTCCATGAACAGACACGGCACCCACCCCTCCTTTTTAGGTTTGTACTGCTTGTTACGAACTGAGGCTGCATACTGCAGGGAGGAGGGTTATGTTCGGAGGCACTGCCCCCTGGGTGGGGCTGTTCATCTCTGTTAAAGTAACATGTATTTAAATATCTAACATGTTCTGCCTAGTCCTCTCCTATGAACAGGAACATAACCCATATGTCAAGACTTTGAAGGCTGTGTCCGTCCATGTACAACAGAGAGGATTTTACAGTACAAAAAATCCTATTTCTCTTCCGTTCATGGGCGGACACGGCATCATTGACCTTAGGGTTATATCACCTTCCGTTCAGGAGAGACTAGGCAGAAAACAGCACTTCAAGTGTTAAACACTTCTGCAGTACAGCTCCTCCCAGGGGGCGTGGTTCCCCGAGTATATAACCCTCTCTGACTGAACAGCTCCATTTTTTTTCTGCCTAGCATCAGGAGTAGACTGTCCTCTGAGTCCATGTACTCTGGATTTTTTTTTTTTTTTACGCTTTTATTTTGCTTCCTGCTTTTTTGGATCCTGGATTTTACTATCAACTGCCGACTGTATGACAGGCTGGATCCTCGATCCTTGTAGTCCCCCCATGTTCGGCCATAGAGCTTGAGCCGGCCCTCAGCTCTGGGTCGTCCATGACATGCCCCATTGCTCCAGGGGTGGCCAGGGAACTTTCATGTTCTGGGGCATGCATATGACCGGTCTCTATGGCTTTGTCACAGTGTGTCTGGCCGACTGCCATGCCGTTTGCGGACGTTTGTTCAGTCAGAAATGCCTCCAGCCAGTGGTCGCAGGACGGGTGAGTAGGCCCCTTGCCTCAGCAAGGTGGTATGGCTGGGGCTTTTCTGGGGAGGTCAACTGAGGGTACGCCTTGCTTTTCTCTCTCCCTTCCTCTCCCTCCTTTCCCATACTGGGTGACGGCTGTTAGGGGGGGGGGGGGGCCCTCCTGGGGTTCTGTCACTGCCGGGGTCTGTTTTCTGTGGGTATCAGTTGATTTGGTGTGAGGAGTGCTGCTGTGGACTTTCTGCTGCGTCACTAGTGCGTGTGGCCGCCATTTTGCCACGGATCGTGGCTTGTATAGGTCGGCGGCCATTTTCCTGTAGCCCGCATGCTGTTTTCTAGCATACGGTGGCCATTTTGGAAATTGTCTTTGCCTCTTGTGACTGAAATACCGCAGCAAAAGACTGCGAATCGCTTCCTGAGGGACAGTGCAGCACAGCCACCCTTCTCAGCGCTTCTGCCACAGCTACAACCGGGTCGGGTGGTGAGTTCCCCTGAGGGTCTCTGTATTTACAGCCGGGAGGGCGACCGGTGGGTGTTTGCCTTGCAGTGCCTTGCAGTGCAGTGCTAAGTGTGGGTCAACATGGAGTCTGAACCAGAGGCTTCCACCCCAACCATGCCGGAGTTGACCCCTAGTGCCCCTGCGGTCTCTGTGGAGGCCATGACGGCAGTCCTGGAGGCGTTTCTCGCCAGGAATGAAGCGACTAGTGGCCAGAATTGGGGAAAAAATGCCCCCTCCCTGTGCCTGCTTCTGGGGATGGCTCTGATGCAGAACCAGACCGTGCTACTGCCTCTGGTTCTGTCATGTCAGATGATGCAGGCTTGGCCCACACGAACAGTCAGGATGACTGTTTCAGAGCCGACGCATGATAAAGAGTTTGTTGGAGCCCTTATCACTGCGGTGCAGGATACTCAAAAACTTGAGGATTTGGCGGAGGCATCAGATATGCCGGTCCCTTTTTGGGTTCCGCAAACCACCCTGCGCCGTGAGAGTGTTTCCTTGTGTTCCATATCTGGACAAACTGTTGTACAAGGAATGGGATACACCGCAGAAAGCTTTTGCTGTTCGAAAATGCTTTGCGGTCTGTTATCCTTTTGAGGAGGACTTTTTAAAAAAGTGAGACTCTCCTCCCTCAGTGGGCCCTCCGGTGTCCAGACTGAGTAAAGCCACCACGTTGCCTGTGGAGGGGGCTCCCGCATTTACGGACCCCGCAGATAGGAGGGCCGAGGCCTGCTCCATGTTTACAGTAGTACGTTCGGCTGTGAAACCCGTTTTGGCCAGGGCTCTAGTGTTGCAGACACTCACTGAACGGGCAAAGGTCTTGCTGCAAGAGCTTGAGACACAGAATGTTTTTGAGACCTGTCTGGACCTGGCCGACCAGTTGGTACAGGGCCTAAAATTTGTCGGCCCTGGATATGCTCCCCTTGCTTTCTAGGGCCTCCGCGGTGGTACTGCGACGTCTGCTGTGGCTGAAGTGTTGATCCACGGACCAGTCTTCAAAAAGGCTTTGGTAGATTTACCCTTTAAGGGTGAACGGCTCTTTGGGGCGTCCCTGGATGACATCATAAAGGATGCCACAGATGAATGCGTACCTGCATGTCCCCATATGTGCAAGGCATCGGAGATTTCTGCGCTTTACGGTCGGAGAGGACCACTTTCAATTTATGGCCCTCCCTTTAGGACTGGCCTCGGCAATCAAGGGTCTTCACCAAGGTGCTCGCTCCGATCCTAGCCCTGCTGAGGCAGCACGGGATCGCTATTGTGGGCTACCTGGACGACCTTCTCCTGAGAGCTTCCTCAAGCTCAGAGTTAGAGGAGGACGTGTCCATCACCTGCCAAACCCTACAAAAATTCGGCTGGCTTCTGAACATAAGGAAGTCTATGTTGGTACCGTCTCAGTGGGTGGAATACCTGGGGTTAATCCTGGATTCCTCAGAGGCGAGAGTCTTTCTCTCAATGGAGAAACTTCAAATGCTACAGTCTGCGGTGCAGCTGTTGTCGATCCAGAAGTGGTAGTCACACCAGGGTGCTACAGAAGGAGATTGTCTCATTGGGGCAAGCTCCCTTCGTCACTGGATTACCAGATTCGGGTGAGTCGACTTGTCAAGGCTTCCCTAGTGTGGTGTCTCATGTCTCCGGTGCTTCAGACCAGGAAGTCGTTTCTGCCGTGCCATTGGACTGTGGTCACGACGGATGCCAGCCTTCCCGGCTGGGGGGGGGCTGTCTGGGGTACCCAGTCAGCCCAGGGGCGCTGAACTCGAGGAGTTGCGCCTTCCAATCAATGTACTGGAGCTCCGTGCAATCAAGTTGTGCCTTACCAAGTGGTCCTGGGGTCTGCAGGACTGTCCAGTCAGAATCCCAGTCCGACAACGCCACGGCCGTGGCATACGTCAATCATCAGAGAGGCCCATGGAGCTCGGCTGCAGCTAAGGAGGTCGCGCACATCCTTCGATGGGCCGAACGATCCATTCCGGCTCTGTCGGCTGTGTACATTCCAGGGGTACAGAATTGGCAAACAGACTACCTAAGTCGCCAAACACTAGACCAAGGAGAGTCATCACTACACCCGGAGGTGTTTCAGAGTCTGTGCCAAAAATGGAGCACTCCAGACGTGGACCTTCTGGCGTCCCGTCTCAATCGGGTGCCACAGTTCGTGGCCAGGTCAAGAGACCCGTGGACGGACGCGTCGGACGCATTGGTGGCTCCGTGGGGTCACTATCGTCTAATCTACGCCTTCCCTCCTCTGAAACTTCTTCCTCGCCTGCTGCGCAGAGTAGAAGCCGAAGGGATACCAACGATCCTGATCCCCCCCCCCCCAGATTGGCCGCGCTGTCCCTGGTATGCGGACCTGGTGCGTCTGGTGGCAGACGTCCCTTGGCGTCTACCCCTGAGAGACGATCTCCTGTCACAAGGACCGATCTTTCACCCCGCTTTACAGTCGCTTGCTTTAACGGTGTGGCTGTAGAGAGCCAGGTTCTGAAGGACCGTGGTCTATCAGGCCCGGTGATCTCTACCATGCTACGTGCACGGAAGACTACTTCACGTAAGATCTATCATCGTACGTGGAAGGCCTACATCTCTGTGTGAAGAGATGAAATGGCCCCCCCTGTACATACGTGCTGTCCTGGATTCTGCTGTTCTTACAGCGGGTAGTGGATCGCCTTAAGTACGGTTAAGAGTCAGATCTCGGCTCTAGCTATTTACTTTTAGCGACCCTTGTCGGCGCACTCTCTAGTGCGTACGTTTTGTACAGGGGGTCCGGCATGTGGCCCCTCCTGTGCGCCCTTTACTGCCTCCATGGGACTTGAATTTGGTCCTCTCAGCGCTTCAAGACGCTCCGTTTGAGGACATTCGGAAGATCCCCCTTTTGACCTCGTCTCAAAAGGTGGTTTTTCTGGTAGCAATTAACTCGGTCAGACGGGTGTGTCTGAACTGGCAGCCTTGTTCTGCAAGGCTCCATACTTGGTCATCCACAAGCATAAGGTCGTGCTGCGCCCGCAGCCGTCATTTCTTCCAAAGGTTGTGTCGGCTTTTCACATTGAGGACATAGTGTTACCATCCTTATGTCATCAGCCAAAAAACCAGAAGGAGATCGGTTTGCATTCCTTGGATGTGGTTCGGGCCCTACGGTGTACTTGTCTGCTACGGCTCCGCTCCGGAGATCGTATTCATGGTTTTGTGTCGGTGACTGGTCCTAAAAAGGAAAGGGACTGGGGACTCGTTGGCCACCATTTCTAAGTGGATCAGACAGGTCGTCCTTCAGGCCTATGCCCTAAAGGGGCGGGCGCCTCCCTTTAGGTTACGGCGCATTCGACCAGGGCGATTGGTGCCTCTTGGGCTTTCCGTCACCAAGCCTCTGTTTTACAGGTGTGTAAGGCGGCAACCTGGTCGCCCATCCACACTTTCTCTAAATTTTACAAGGTGGATGTGAGTGCATCTTCGGATGCCTCCTTGGGCCGCAAGGTTTTACAGGCGGCAGTTTAAGGTTGGAGTTCCACTGTTGAGAAATTATGTTTTTTTTGTTTGGGGTGAACCCTGGTTTGCTGTGTTTTTTCCCCACCCTTCGAAATGTTGACACTGCTTGGGGACTGTCCCTAAGGTCAATGCTGCTGTGTCTGTCCATGAACGGAAGAGAAAATAAAATGTGTTGTACTCACCGTAAAATCCATTTCTCTGAGTTCATGGACGGACAGCACCCACCCATCCTTTTGGTTTGTACTGCTTGTTACTAGCTGGAGCTGTTCAGTCAGAGTGGGGGTTATATACGTGGGGAACTACGCCCCCCCCCCCCCCAGGAGGAGCTGTACTGCAGACGTGTTTAACACTTGAAGTGCTGTTTTCTGCCTAGTCTCTCCTGGAAGGAAGATGATATAACCCTAAGGTCAATGCTGCTGTGTCCGTCTATGAACTCGGAGAAATGGATTTTACAGTGAGCACAAAAATCCTATTTTTTCCACGTTATGTTACAGCCTTATACCAAAATGCATTCAAGTCCATTAATTTTCTTAAAATTCTACAAACAATACCCCATAATGACAATGAAGTTTTTTCAAGTGTATTAAAAAAAAAAAGAAAACAAAAAGCATTTACAGCCTTGACATGACACTCAAAATTGAGCTTGGGTGCATCCTGTTTTCACTGATGATCCTTGAGATGTTTCTACAACTTGATTGGAGTCCATCTGTGGTAAGTTCAGTTGATCGAATATGATTTGGAAAGGCGCACACCTGTCTATATAAGGTTTCACAGTTAACAGTGCATGTCGGAGCACAAACCAAACATGAAATCCAAGGAACTGTCTGTAGACCTCAGACGGAATTCTATTGAGACACAGATCTGGGGTACAGAAACATTTCTGCAGCATTGAAGGTCCCCATAAGCACAGTGGCCTCCATCATCCAGGAATGGAAGAGTTTTGGAACCAGCAGGCCAAACTAAGCAATCTGGGCAGAAGGGCATTAATCAGAGGTGACCAAGAACCCGATGGTCACTCTGTCGGAGTTCCAGCGTTTCTCTGGAGAGAGGAAAACCTCCCAGAACAACCACCATCTCTGCAGCATTCCACCAATTAGACCTGTATGGTAGAGTGGCCTAACTGCAGCCACTCCTCGGTAAAAGGCACATGACAGCCTGCCTGGAGTTTTGCTAAAAGGCACCTGAAGGACTCGGACCATGAGATATAATTCTCTGGTCTGACGAAACAAAATGGTTAAACTTTCGCCTGAATGGCAAGTGTCATATTTGAAGGAAACCAGGCACCGCTCATTACCTAGCCAATACCATGCCTACAGTGAAGCATGGTGGTGGCAGCATCATGCTGGGGGGGTGATTTTCAGTGTCAGGATCAAGGGAAATATTAATGCAGCAATGTACAGAGACCTCCTTGATGAAAACCTGCTCCAGATTGCGCTGGACCTCAGGCTAGGACTAGGGAAAAGGTTCATCTTCCAACAGGGCAACGACCCTAAATACATGATAACAAAGGAGTATGTACAGGACAACTCTGAATGTCCCTGAGTGGCCCAGACTTGAGCCTAATTGAACATCTCTGGTGAAGGCTGAAAATGGCTGTGCACTGACACGCCCTATGCAACATGATGGAGCTTGAGAGGTCCTGCAAAGATGAATGAGAGAAACTGCCCAAAAATCAGTGTGCCAATGTTGTAGCATCATTTTATTTTAGTCATTTTAACAAAAAAAAAAAACAATTATTGCAATTTAGTGTAAATCTGAGGTCTCTTTGACACCAGATCTCATATTTAGGAAGTCCTCTCATACATGTTTCTATTACAAGGGATGTTTACATTCCTTGTAATAGGAATAAGTGACCCAATTTTTTTTTTAAAAGGACAGTGTCAAATAAAAAAAAAAGTTAAATTAATAAAACGGAAAAATAAGCAAACACATACGCGAGTCGCGCACGCATAAGATAACTGTGCTCAAACCACTTGTGATGTATCACTGCGATTGTTGGAGTGAGAGCAATAATTCGAGCCCTAGACCTCTTCTGTAACTCAAAATATGTAACCTGTAGAATTTTTTAAATGTTGTCTATGGAGATTTTTAAGGGTAAAAGTTTTTGTCATTTCACAAGCGGGCGCAGTTTTAAAGCGTGACATGTTGGGTATCAATTTACTCGGCGTAACATTCTTTCAAAATATAAAAAAAAATTGGGGGCAACTTTACAGTTTTTATAAATTTTTTATTTTAGAAAAATGTTTTTTCCAAAAGAAGTGTGCTTGCAAGACTGATATGCAAATATGGTGTGACAAAGTATTGCAACAACCGTCGTTTTATTCTCTTGGGTGTATAATATATATGTTTGAGGGTTCTAAAAAAAATTCTAGCCAAAAAGAAAAAAAAGATTTTAACTTGTAAACACTGAGTCTGAAAAATGTGCCTGATCCTTAAAAGTTAAGTACAGTGAGTAAATGTGTGTAAGCGTATATCCGCTTAAAAAAGAAACGTAATTGCCATGATCTACTAATTTATGCTCGCATAAACATGATTGTAGACACGTGTATGCGAGTAAATTACTGCACAGATGTAAAATTTTCTATTTTTGTTTTACTGCTTTGTACTCAACACTAGGGTTGTCCCGATACCACTTTTTTAGGATACGATACTTTTTTAAATGTCCCCCACATATTGCAGCCATGTCCCCCACATATTGCAGCCATGTCCCCCACATATTGCAGCCATGTCCCCCACATATTGCAGCCATGTCCTGTCCCCCACATATTGCAGCCATGTCCCCCATACCTGTAGTAGATGCCGCCGCTGCTGCCGGGTTAATCCCCATGCAATACAGCGCGCATTACAAGCTTTTGTTTGTATACTTGTAATGCCCGCCTCGCCATGTATAGACACTTCCCTTCTTGGGATTGGACGCAAAGGCGTTGCTAGGGGGGTGCGGTCCGCACCTGGGTGACACCCTTAGAGGGGTGACACATCCTGATTTAAAATTTTTTTTTTTTTTTTGCTGACATGCAGAGATGAAAAAGCACCCCAACACCCCCCCTACGAACACCCATCCTCCCACACGGAGAGCCACACAGCTGAATCCTGGAGTTCAGTCCCGAAACGTACAGTTGCACTGAACTTCAGGATTCAGCTGTGCGGCTCTCCGTGCGGGAGGAGCAGGGCCGGCCCTATCATGGGACCCAATGGTACCAGGCGGCACTTTTAGAGGGGCGGAAAGTTGCCGCCCACCCGCAATTTTGATCCGCCCGCTCCACTCCCCCTGCACTCAGGGCCAGCGCTACCATGGCCACTGGTTCCCTAACTTAATTTGTGACAGTAGTAGTCCTTGCAGCGGCAGCCGCACAGCACTGTGGAGGAAGAGGAGGCGCTGGGAGCTTGACGCAACCTCCAATCATTCATTCAACAGTTGTTACTAGGTCAGTTACGTGGATCCATGTGCTCCCCTCCCCCGGCTCCTCCTCTTCTCCCGCGCTCTGCGAATCTCCTACCAAGTGCCATGTGCAGAGGCAGAGCGAGGATAATGGCCACCGCCGCTGCGGAGCAGCTCCTTAATTTCCTGGATGGCCGTAGTGTGAAAGATCTGCCAGAGGAGAGGAGCGATTATCGGAGAGCCAGCCTCAAGGTACTGTACATGCCCGACACTGACAGCAACCCGTGATGTCACATCCCTGCTAGCAGCTGGCTGTGATGACCTCACACCCGGCCCTAATGCTATGATGCCACCTACTGTCTCCTGTCATACATTTTATCACCCCCTGTCGTCTCCATCCTCCCCGTCAGTCTTCTACCACCCACCCCTGTCATCTCCATCCTCCCCGTCAGTCTTCTACCACCCACCCCTGTCATCTCCATCCTCCCATCTCCATCTTCCTGTCGGTCTTCTACCACCCACCCCTGTCATCTCCATCCTCCCCGTCAGTCTTCTACCACCCACCCCTGTCATCTCCATCCTCCCCGTCAGTCTTCTACCACCCACCCCTGTCATCTCCATCCTCCCCGTCAGTCTTCTACCACCCACCCCTGTCATCTCCATCCTCCCCGTCAGTCTTCTACCACCCACCCCTGTCATCTCCATCCTCCCCGTCAGTCTTCTACCACCCACCCCTGTCATCTCCATCCTCCCCGTCAGTCTTCTACCACCCAGCCCTGTCATCTCCATCCTCCCCGTCAGTCTTCTACCACCCACCCCTGTCATCTCCATCCTCCCCGTCAGTCTTCTACCACCCACCCCTGTCATCTCCATCCTCCCCGTCAGTCTTCTACCACCCACCCCTGTCATCTCCATCCTCCCTGTCAGTCTTCTACCACCCACCCCTGTCATCTCCATCCTCCCCGTCAGTCTTCTACCACCCACCCCTGTCATCTCCATCCTCCCTGTCAGTCTTCTACCACCCACCCCTGTCCTCTCCATCCTCCCCGTCAGTCTTCTACCACCCACCCCTGTCATCTCCATCCTCCCCGTCAGTCTTCTACCACCCACCCCTGTCATCTCCATCCTCCCCGTCAGTCTTCTACCACCCACCCCTGTCATCTCCATCCTCCCCGTCAGTCTTCTACCACCCACCCCTGTCATCTCCATCCTCCCCGTCAGTCTTCTACCACCCACCCCTGTCATCTCCATCCTCCCTGTCAGTCTTCTACCACCCACCCCTGTCATCTCCATCCTCCCCGTCAGTCTTCTACCACCCACCCCTGTCATCTCCATCCTCCCTGTCGGTCTTCTACCACCCACCCCTGTCATCTCCATCCTCCCATCTCCATCCTCCCTGTCGGTCTTCTACCGCCCACCCCTGTCCTCATCCCACCCTGTCCCCCTGTGCTCATCCCCCCCTGTGCTCATCCCACTGCGTCCCTCTGTCCTCATCCCATGAAAATGACAGGACGGGTCTTAAAAAGGCACAGTGGCGACAATTGATGGCACAGTGGCTGCGTTTGATGACATGGCACAGTGGTGACAATTGATGGGCACAGTGGTGACAATTGATGGCACAGTGGCTGCGTTTGGGATAGCACAGTGGCTGCGTTTGATGGCATGGCATAGTGGTGACAATTGCTGGGCACAGTGGCTGCGTTTGATGGCACAGTTAAAAAAAAATACAGTTCTTTAACAGTTTAAGCTTTGAATTCTATTATTTTCATATGATTTTGTTATTCAAAATTGCTAGTCGATTGATAGCTATTAACGGCACTACTGTTGCCAATATATGCAGTGTTATTAAGGGGGAACAAATTATTGGGGGGGCGGGGTGACACCATGTTATACCGCAACGGGTGACACCAACCCTAGTGACGCCACTGATTGGACGGATCCCCCCCCTTTGCGGGGGGGGGTATTCTATTTAGATATCGGGGGTATTTGCGGGAGAACAAGTACTCCCGCAAATACTCGGTATCGGTCCCGATACTAGTATCGGTATTGATACTAGTATCGGTATCGGGACAACCCTACTTAACACTGTATTTTTATTTACTCAGCTGTGTGCATGCTTCCATAGACAACGCTTCATCTCCTTTCAAATCCGTAAAAACAGTGTTTTTTGTATCCCTGCCTGCAGGAGGCATCCGTTTTAGGTGTGGTTTTATACCAGACAGCATTCCGACTTAATTATAACCATTATTTTATTAATCGGATCATAGACAATACATTTTTCCATTTTGAAATAATTTGAGTTTATTTTCATCAGTTAAAATGGAAATTGGCATCTATTAAAAAACAGTTTTGCACTATTGAGCATCCTCGTTCTTCAGTTTGTTTGCATCGTTGGTGTTCATCAGTATTTGGATAAATCAAAGATTGTTATGGTTCGACCTTCAATTTTACCCCTATTTTTTTGAGCATTATGTTGCCGAGCACACAATGGTTACAACTTCCAGCAGTTGATCTTTTGCAGATTAAATAACCAGGTACCAGGTACATAGATACTGTGGGTGAAAGCTATCCATACACAGATTGTCATAAAAACCCCAGCTTTGTGGCAGACTTTTTAATAGTTTTACGCCAAAGCATTCATTTAATTGCTGTATGGACATTAATAAAACGGCACAAAACGATGATTCTTTTTATTATAGCAAGTAGACTTCTGAAGTTCATAAGGTAATGTGAAAACGTGGCCTCCCTTTAAAATGTAAATCCCTACTTTGCCGCATGATAGACATGGCACTGTGTCTAAGGTACAATAACAGGTTTGTGGATTTCAGGAGTCATTGTAAGGTAGTCAAACATATTGTTAATTCTGTGTTCTTGGCAAATTATGCATTATTTTGTTACCTGATAACATAATTTGTTTTCATCATTCTTAGACTAATTGTTTTTAGCATTGACCAACAACAAACCAAAATTATTTTCACGCATTACGTTGTTTAACACGCCCTACCACGGTTTTGAGTGATGTGACAGTCCTGATTAGAATTAGATTATGGGCTTCTTTGTTCTTTTTCCTGCTACTCTAATCGGTTAAGGCTTGTTAGATTGGTCTCAAAATGAAGCACTCGCGCATGATTTTATCTCCCACTATCATTCACCAATGATCACTCAAATGTCTAAATCTGAATGGCTTAATACCCAGAAGCACCTTTTTAAATTGGAGAATGTTGCATTCTTTCTGTTCAAGCAACCACATTGCATGGTCATGGACTGCAAATTTAAAAAAAAGTTTGCTTTTTGTATTACTGTTTGAAAGATTCTTTTTAACTTCTTGTTCCCGGTGAACCCAAAAGTGCAAGTAAAGCCCCCTAGTGGTACATGGCATATTAAAAAGTCATATTTAATTTTTAATTTTAGCTTATTTTATATGTTATGATTTGCTGAAAGATAAAACATGTACTTTGTTGTAATTTCAATTTACTATTTGTGGGGCACTGTACAAAAGCAGAAACTTTGAGAATTTTTCATATAGCCTTATTAGTGCCGGTTCACACTACAGTGACTTGGGATCCGATTTGTCCCAAGTCGCTGGACATAAGAAATTCCATTAAAGTGAATGAGAGCTGTCTTAATGTATACTACTGAAGTTGCTCCGACTTCAGAAAGGATTCCTGTACTACTACAAACCGACTTCTAGGCAACTTTTACCCATAGATTTCAATGGAAGTTGCTGCCAAGTCGGATCTTCATCTAAGCACTTAAGAGGTACAAGAAAATGGTTTACCCAGGCAAACCCCTTCCTCCTACAGAGCTGATTATTCTGTAATTGGTCACAGCCAAAGTCGCCTGTCCAGGAGGCAACTTTAAGTAGTGTTGCTCAGTCATGCTGGCTGAATTTGCCTCCATATCGCCTTGCAAAGTCACGCTGTAAATTGGGTTGCCCCTGTGTGAATCTGCACTAACGAGAATATATGTGTATAACAGACTTGCTTTCCCTACTCTCTGGTAGTGGAAGTTGGATGGTCTCGCCTAGTTCCTTCATTAGAAATGCCATCATGTGTTTTATATTGTAGCTATTGGGATTGTAAAACGTTATCAATCATTTCAAAATATACATTTATATGTATTTTGTATTTATTTGTAATCCCTGTGTAAATTGTGTTTTGTAACGGTTATTTGATTATCAAGCTTTATTCCCCAGCTTTTCATTGCTTACAGTTGAGAAGTGACATAGCCTCCCAGTGATAGGAAGTGTGTAGTTTGCAGGATTACCAGGTAAAAATAAAGGGCCAAAAGACATCCAATGTAGCCAGGGCTAGTATGCTGCGATATATTAAATTTTCTGTTTTGGGTTTAGATATATTATTGCCTACTGTGCCTATGAATAAATCTGGTTTTCATGGCAAAAATATTACTCCAAATTAGGGATGGCAAGCTGCCACAAGAATGTTCAATCAATTGGCATGTGATTTGGGAGGAGGAAATGGCTTTATACTAGAGATGCACATTTTTTTTTTTTTTCTACAAGAAAAGAGTTGCACTTTAATCGTTAAATCGCCATCTCGATTCAACACCCCCCCCCCTCACAATCTTAATCCAGGATTTCCACAATTCATGTAAATAACACAGAGCCATTCTCTGCTCAGAGCTCCCAAAGAAAAAAAAAGCCGGCAAAGTTCATCAAAACATTGATCAGCGCTGAGAGATCAAAAGAAACATTGTATAATTTGGTTCTTTTAGAACCAACTTTGGTCTGTGAACAGAGCAGAACTTCTGTCTGTAAATGAGGGCAGTTTAATCACTTAAACAAGCCTTTTTCTGACACTTGTTGCTTACAAGTTAAAATCAGTATTTTTTGCTAGAGAATTATTTATATTTTGTCACACTGTTTGCGCAGCGGTCTTACAAACACAATTTTCGGGGAAAGATGCACTTAAATAAACCGTGAAGTTAGCACAATTTTTTTGCATAATGTTACACTACTACTACTGTATACAGTGTTAGTGTTACGGCTTTTCTGTTCTTTCCCTTACTGTACTTGGGGCCCTCTCACATGTACGGACCTTATGTCTGCATTTTCATCCATCCGTTGCGGATGAAAATGTAACATACATTGGTCCCTATGTGATTACGGGTGTCAGCGGATGACCATCCGCTGACGCCCGTAATTGTCCCCCTCCGTAAAGATCTGTTTTTTTCAGTGTGCAGGGACCGCCCTGTCAACCGACAGCTCAGCAGGGCTGAGCTTACGGACACACACGGAGCGGATCAATACTGATCCGCCCTTAATAAGTAAACAGGTTTTTTGTTTTTGTTTTTTACAGTGCTTTTAAATGTCTTTAGGTTGTATTTACTGTAGCAAACCCTTTGTCTAAGTCAGCCTTTTTCAATAAGGGTGCCTTGAGGTTTCTTCAAGGGTGCCTTGACAAAATGCCTAAAAATTGCCCAAAAATGTATACCAGGCAGCAGGTGGATCAAGCCTGCCTTTTTGTTACACAAAGCCATCGGTTTTTTATTGTGCACCATTACAACCTTCTGGCCACTGGAGTTCTAACAACCAATGATGTCGTCCGTGTTGAGAAGGTTGTTTTTCTCCTGAACAGCATCCTTGTTTGACCCTCCCCTGCCCCCTCTCCAACACTGGGGTCACATTAGCTCAGCGATGGAGAAAAACTGAGGGAGAGGAGAAATACTAGTCGGTACTAGTGAACAAAAGTGAATTTGCTTTGAAAGAATAAATTGTCCCCGATGTTGGGAGTCCTATGCTGCTGTGAGTCCTATGCTGCTGTGTTATGTAAAACTATTCTAATAGTGTTTACATTTTGGAATGGGGTGCCTTGAGACTGACCATAATTGTAAAGGGTGCCTTGACTAAAAAAAGCTTGAGAAACACTGGTCTAAGTAGTTTTGCATCCAAATTTTGTGGAAATGTTGTTTTGCTATTTAAATATCTGTTCCTACCCTTGATATAATCTAGAAGTATTAATAATATAATCTGAATTTAATGCAAACTAAACAGTTGTGCACTCGGTGTGCATTGGAATTTGAACAAAAAATGTTTCCGCACATGTTTTTGACAGTTGAAAAGATGGCTACAGGAATGCTGTTTCTTCCTGTTTAATGCTGACTTAAACCAGAAGGGTACTTATAAATTGACTAAATGTTTTCTTCTGCTTGCTTGGTATTTTAAGGATTGAAAATTTCAATGCTAAATTCTCTTTATCTAGTTTCTGTAAAGAACCAGAGAACACACAAGTAGTAGCTTTTAAAAGACTAAGCCCGCCCCCATTTTTTTTTTTTTTTTTTTAATAATGGTGTATTGTAAAAATGCCCTGAAGTCTGTGATCTGGCCTGGCATTGACCAGAGTCGTATATTAATAAATGCATGGCTTTTCCTTATGTGCACAAAGTACACTGCACTGAAAAGTGTAAACAGAGGAGTAAAAGGGTCAAAACTTACAGATTTCAAAAGTGCCCTTTTAACAATGCTTGCTTTCTATAGATGGTAAATGCACAAGTTTCTCAAAATAAGCAACATATACGTTTGGTTGTTAAGTAAAATTGGTAAATATTCTTGCATATACCTTACCACACCTCCCCCTTATATATTTTTAATTTTTTTTATATATATATATATATATATATATATATATATATATATATATATATATATATATATATACACATATACACCCTATTAAATTGTTTAAAACTGGTGCTGTTTAATGCCTTTTGACATGGGACCATGTACCTGTTTGGTTAGTGTGGGTGCTATATGGGACCCTGATGTGGTGAAAATAATTTCCATAAGAATGGCAGGATTTATTACTTTTTGTTTTCACTTCTATCAGTAGCACAATGTATTGCAATATCCTAGGTGTAAAACATTTTTTCAAGGCTAGTTCTAAAACACCATACAGTGAAGTGTTCAGCATGATCCAGTCATTTTAAAAGATGTGTTAATTTAAACATCTTCCCTATCCACTCCTGTGTTTCCTTACCAATGTACAAATAAGTTCATTAAAACATTTTTTTATTATAGAATGCTTTGGAAATCACATTTTTTGTAAAGCAGCTTAAGGTGACAGGTTTTACTTTATAAAATATGTTTTGGAGAGTATGTTTCGAGACATGTCATTTGTCCATAATTGCACCTATATGGAAGCATATGGTAGGCAAGTCTTACAGGGAGTATAGGATGAGTGGTGTTCTCATGTTTTTTTTTTTGTTTTTTTTTTCACCATCCTCATGGTTTAGCGGGTAAGATGCCATAAAATAAACACAGCTATAGAAATATTATTTCCTGTATCTTAGATATTATGGCAGTATCACAGTACTCTTGGGAATTAAGACAAGTGCATAGTTGCACCTCCTGAACTTCAATGAATTCTGCTCATCTTGATTTTAAAATTCCTATCTGCATTTACAAATTTGCTTTGCCAATGGTCCTCCTAGGCACTTAGCACTGGAATGTATTGGATGGTCTGAGTCCCCTCGCTGTACCTTCATATGCCCTGCCATTTATAATAGTCACTGAGGTACCACCCTCACTGGTTAAGCACTCTGCTTAAGATAAGACTGTCAGAGAGTGGTATAGATGTACACAAATACAATGACGAAGAGATTCAGTACAGTCCCTATAATTCCCAACATGGCTAAAATGGATTCCTCTTTCTCTTCTTTATCCTCTTGCCTTTTCACTTCTGCTGCTGCTGCTGTGATAGCAGATGTGACCATGTTTCCCAGAAAAGTCTTCAGCAATCCTCCGAAGACTGTCTAGAGGAAAAGGATTTTAAATGAAAATACTTTTACTTTCATGTTATCTGTAATGCATAAAAAATGTATTTGATATCCACCCATAGCTCATACATAGTAGCTTCTATGGCATGCCAAAGCAGAAGTTAAAGGGCTAAGTTAAGCATATTGACATTTTAAATACCCGCAAAAGTAAGATCAGGTAATGCATTTTCTGATTATTGTAACCTTTTATTTAAACTATCCCTGTTATAATGCTGGTAGAATAAAAATACAGCATTAAAATAAAATAATTAAAATTTCATATTTGTAAAACATGAAACCTGTTGTAGAAAAAGGGTAAGGGCATAGCAGGTCAGTTCCAAGGAATAGCATGTGATATTAGCATACTTAAAAAAGTGTCTTCCTATTCACATTGGTTACAAGTAACCAGCCAAGCATTGTGCATTTGTAATGCATCTTCATATCCCTTGTAGTGGACCTGGCTATTGACATACTGATAAATTGAGTACTCTATAATCCATTTGTACACTTGGATTTGTATTGCCAATTAACCCTTTTCCGTGCTGGAGAGTCTTAGTTTGCTAAATTGGTGACTTTTTGGAAATGAGGACTGGCTTTGTTTTCAATAATCCTACCACCTACTATGCTACACAATTACGGTACGATTCAACAGTTTTAGATTTGCATTCACTAAATATTGCCATTTTATGCTGTGATGGTAATGTCAGTCAGTAAAACCTGAATGCAGATTCATAGGCTGCACCATGCAACTGTTTTTATCTCATATAGAATACATGCCTTTTACATGCGGCCTTTTGCGGGGGGGGGGGGGGGGGGAGCAGTATTTGTCAAATGTAGAATTAAAACGGCTTGTTTCTTTTAATCCATGCTTACATTCATATGACAGCAGCTATTTAAGTTTCACATATCAAGCAGCATGTATAAAGCGATTGCTATCTTGGTAGTCTCCATTTTTATATAGCTTAAAAATTCAATTAAAAAAAAAATGTAAAATTTAATTAGCCATTAGATTATGTGATGCACATGTCCTAGTTTGCCCATTTCATGTCCAGTGTCTCTTACTCTTTGAACTGAATAATTAAAACTGGCAACTGATAATGATTCCTAGTGGGAGGTGTAGGTTGTATACAATTCTTTTGTCTCCATTGCTGAGGGTACTGTAGTTCAGTGTTCTAAAAATGGTGCTGGTGTGTTTTCTCTTTCCCTTTGTCTATTTGAGTGTGATTACAAGCATGCAATCTATTAAAATGGGGTTTTAGTTATGAATAAGAATTGCTTACCCTACTCTGCATCAGGAGCACAGTGACATCAGGCATGCTTCTGTGTCCTCAACACAATAGGAAAGTAAGCTTTTATCTTCAAGCAGAGCTGTATCACACATGTGCATATACATATATATCCCTCTTTTCTTCCCCCTAATAACGAGCAGCATACAGCAGCAAAATTCACAAATGCTCAGTCTGTCATTAATCCAAATAATTTATGCGACGTGAAAAAGATGGAACTTTCCGTATTGATCCACAACACGAGAACAGCGTTTCCAAGATACTTGTCAGCTTAAATCCACTTTTTTGTGTGTTTTTTTTTTTTTTTTCTCCAAACTACGCCGTCCACTGCCGGAAGCTCTTACTTTTTAAGATTGGCTTTCCTTTTCTTTTTTTTTTTTTCTTTTTTTTCCCCTCTCAGAGGTTTTTGTCATTAACGTGATGGAATTCCATTCCTGGATTTTCCCATTTAATGAGATTGTACGTTTTGGTCTCTTCTGCTCCCAGTAACATTGTTTTACCTCCAGTAGTGCTTGCCATTAAGCTGTGTGCTTGATCTGAGTAATCTAATCTCTATGTATGGAGTTTCCAGTACCAGGTACGGTTCACACCTAAGCAGGCATCACTAGCAGATAATTCCAAGGCGTCATCATGGATATGGCATAACTCGGCAGCAGCTATCTCCAGCAGAGGAGCACAGTAGTCATGCTCTGGATTGAAATACAGTAGCAAGCTGTGACATTGACTAAACAAGCACCTGCCACTTGCAGAATAAAGGAGCTACAAGCTGCCCTCCCAGACAGCGAGTTGCATAACAATGCGCAGCAGCACCATTGTCAGGCCAGGCACATTTGAAATCTGCAACCATTCCAGCAAGGAGCGTGTGCATGCAGAAGGGAGGGGAGTGAGAGAGTTAAGCCCAGTCCTGGAAGCTCTAAGGGAAAGCTGCGTGACAAATGGTGACATTAAGGCATTGGAGCTGAAAAGCAGCTTCTACCTTTTTGTTTTCCCATGCTTTGTTACGACAGGGATATTTTTTTTTAAAGGAAGGAACTGTCTCTTTATAGTCACTCCTCACACGCTCACCGCCCAAATCAGATGGGTCACAGTGTATGCGTCATCAGGCTGTAACCAATGCTGATGACTGGAGGGTAATGTCCCTCGAGCATCTGTTTATGGAAAGCAATTATTTGAACTAACCTTCTGAAAATTAGAAAGTGTATGTGGAAGCGTGCATTTATGCATGTGTGTGCTCATGTCTAATCATTTTCTCAACACCCTTTATTTAACCATTTGTCCGTTTTCATAATTCTTTGCCTCGCAGTTTTGCATAAAATGTAGTTCAGTTTTTTAAATGGCTTATGAAAATGTCTAACAATTGATATTCTGTAACCGTAACGCAGACCTACTTTGAAAATATTGTTTAAAAATTATGATTTAAATCCTGTGAATTTACCCTTTGATGCACCTTTTTTATTATGCAATTTCCTTTTTTAGCACCATTTTTAATCTGAGGCACAAGAAAAAAGTAATAATTACATTTTTCTGCTTTCTGCAAGTTGCATAATCATATGCAGGGGTGTTTGGTACACCTTTAGAAATAGATTGACAATTTTTGTTAATGCCGCTGCATGACAAATAAAATTTGAACATAAATTCTCCTTCAGAACAAAACAAAAATTGTGTGTACAGTCGTGGCCAAAAGTTTTGAGCATGACACAAATATTAATTTTCACAAAGTCCGCTGCTTCAGTGTTTATGATGGCAATTCACATATACTCCAGAATATTATGAGTGATCAGATGAATTGCAATTAATTGCAAAGTCCCTCTTTGTCATTAAAATGAATTTAATCCCATAAAAAAACATTCCACTGCATTTGTGAAGGATTTAGGGCGCCCAAGAAAGTCCAGCAAGTGCCAGGACCATCTCCACTGCGATTCAGCTGCAGGGTCAGGGCACCACCAATGCACAGCTTGCTTAGGAATGGCAGCAGGCAGATGTGAGTGCATCTGCTCAAACAGTGAGACAAAGACTTTTGGAGGATGGTCTGGTTTCAAGAAGGGCAGCAAAGAAGCCACTTCTCTCCAGTAAAATGATCAGGGACAGACTGATATTCTGAAAAAGGTTCAGGGATTGGATTGCTGAGGACTCGGGTAAAGTAATTTTTCTCTGAATCCCCTTTCCAGTTTGGGGCATCTGGAAAATCCCTTGTCCGGAGAAGAAAAGGTGAGCACTACCACCAGTCATATGTCATGCCAACAGTAAAGCATCCTGAGACCATTCATGTGTGAGGTTGCTTCTCAGCCAAGGGAGTGAGCTCACTCACAGATTTTCCCAAGAACACAGCCATGAATAAAGAATGGGACAAAAACATCCTCCGAGAGCAACTTCTCCCAACCATCCAAGAACAGTCTGGTGAGGAACAATGCCTTTTCCAGCATGATGGAGCACCTCACCATAAGACAAAAGAGATAACTAAGTGACTTGGGGGACAAAACATCAAATTTTGGGTCTATGGCCAGGAAACTCTCCAGACTTTAATTCCATTGAGAACTTGTGGTCAATCCTTAAGAGGCGGGTGAACTATAAAAAACACAAATTGTGACGAACTTCATGCATTGATTCTGCAAGAATGGGCTGCCATCAGTCAGGATGTGGCCCACAGGTTCATTGCCAGCATGCCAGGGTGAATGACAGAGGTCTTGAAAAAGAAGGATCAACTCTGACCCTTGACACTTGGAATTATACATTAGTATATTATATTAACATCTAACAAAAATATCCAAAAACACTGAAGGAGCAGACTTTGTGACAATATTATATTTGTGCCATTCTCAAAACTTTTGGCCACAGCTGTATATGTGTGTGTTATATAACAGTCAGTGCTCAAACTATAAAAATAAAGCAGCTAGCAACAGGGTTAATATACGGTAATCCCTCAAGCGTTCAATAAACATTACTGAACAAAACATTACTTTCAATTAAAGTCCATCAGTATAAAAGGGTGTTTATTAACCACTTAAGGACCTTAGGTGTTTTTCAGTTTTGGTGTTTGCTAGAAAATTACTTAAAACCCCCAAATATTATATATATTTTTTTCTAACACCCTAGAGAATAAAATAGTGGTCATTGCAATACTTTGTCACACTGTATTTGCGCAGCGGTCTTACAAGCGCACTTTTTTTGGAAAAAATACACTTTTTTGAATTAAAAAATAAGACAATAAATTTGGCCCAATTTTTTTATATATTGTGAAAGATAATGTTACGCCGAGTAAAATGATACCCAACATTTCACGCTTAAAAATTGCGCCCGCTCGTGGCATGGTGTCAAACTTTTACCCTTAAAAAATCTCGATAGGCGACGTTTAAATAATTCTATAGGTTGCATTTTTTGAGATGCAGAGGAGGTCTAGAGCTAGAATTTTTGCTCTCGCTCTAACAATCGCGGCGATGCCTCACTTTTGTGGTTTGAACATCGTTTTCATATGCGTGCGCTACTCGCGTATGCGTTCGCTTCTGCGCGTGAGCTCGTCGGGACGGGGCGCTTACATTTTTTTTATTTTTGTAATTTATTTAAAAAAAAAATTACACTGAAAAAAAAAAAATAATTGATCACTTTTGTTCCTATTACAAGGAATGTAAACATCCCTTGTAATAGAAAAAAGCACGAAAGGTCCTCTTAAATATGAGATCTGGGATCAAAAAGACCTCGGATCTCATATGCAAGCTTAAAAGGAAAAAAAATAAAAAAAATTTGACTGTCATTTTTTCAAATAACAGAAAAAAAAAAGTCTCTTTAAGACGCTGGGCGGGACTGACGTTTTGACGTCGCTTCCACCCAGCACTGCTATGGGGTCGGCTGAGGGACACTCGTAGCCCAGCAGAGGAGCCGCACAGACCCGATCGCCTCCGCCGCTACCGACGGCAACGGTAAGCGGCGGAGGGCACGGGAAAGCGGCGGGAGGGGGGGCACCTCTCCCTCCACCGATAACGGCGATATCGCGGCGAATCCGCTGCGGAGACCGCCGTTATCGTGTACAGGACCCTGCACTGAAGAGATGGATATCTTGGTTGTGGCAGCAGCTGCTGCTGCCGTTACCGAGATATCCATCTTTAAAAATAGGACGTATATATACAGTGCAGGCTCCACAAGTGGTTAAACTACAGAGATCAGCATTCCTCTATGGCCACCCAGGCTTCATCCATCCATACGCTTTTGGTTTTCTCACTGGAGCTCTAACTATTCACCACTAGAGGAAGTGAGTGCCACTGTATGGGAAGAAAATGCTCACCACATGGAGCTAAACGCCAGAAGGGGCCACATATAGTGTAGTATTTTATTGTGACATCTTGGAAAAAACACTGAATCAATAAAAAGAAGCTTGTAATATAAAACGGCAGCAGTGCACTTAGCCACCAAATCTGAGATTGGAGATGGTGGCGTACAGCCGCGGCTGATGCGTTTAAGTTCCAATGTTTTTAGGGGACACTAAAGATGTGCTTTGGAATGAAATGTGTTGTGTTAAGGCTATATCTGGCCCCTTCTGGTGTTTGGCTCCATGTGGTGAAAATGTTCTCCCCATACAGTGACATAGTGCCATTCTCACTCCCCTTTTGGTGCATGGCTCCAATGAGAAGACCAAGATGGATGGATAGAGCCTGTATGGCCATAGAGGTATGCTAATCTGTGTTGTCTAATAAACACACTGTTTGCTGCACCATCAGCTTCAGTCAGGGGTGGTGATATTTTTCCTCTGGATGTATATCCAGAAGGGTTGTTGGGCTGTATATACAGCAGGGTTTTTTTTTTGCAAGTACTTTTTTTTCACTCTAAGCTAATCATAAATGTTTTATATTTGATTTTACCCAACAAATTTATTTTTTCGTTCTATCATGCCTACCAGCACTTCGTAATGCTGCAATGCTAACTTTTGTAATTGAGTCTGTTCGTTGATGGCCATCTTTAGTCCACAGGAACAGAACCGAGAAATGCAGTTATCAGTCGTTTATTGAAATCGGGCACACATAAAGCGTGTTACGGTAAACAGATGTTCTGCCACCCACTGTATTTGTGCCAGATATCTATAAAATTGTATCACAACATTTCTCTCTGTAGACTATTCATTCTGTTTTTAAAGTTTGTGCCGCCTAGCCAAGGTCAGGGCCTTGGGAGTTTTAGGGGGCATTGAACCGTGCACCCCTTGCAACAGCCACTTTTTGTTTTATTGCAAACATCTTTAGTCCCCACTGACACTCCACTTTCCATTGCATCATGGGAAGCATAGAAAGCAAGCCTAGTGATGTAATTGGAGAATGCAGGGATTTGTAGAATGTAGAAAGAGAATAAATACAAACTCGTCCAGCATTCCAATATAGCTGTGAACAGAAGTAATTTTTTGTATGCAGAGATAATTGGTCACCGACTTTAAAGTGATTCCTGAAGGCAGGTTGTGTGCGTGTTTTTTTCTTAACCTGTATTCTTTCTCTGCATTAAGGTATTAAAAAAAAAAAAACGTAATTACTTTCAATTGAGAGGACAGTGATGATATTGGGTGTTGTGTGTATGTGGAAGACCTTTTGTTAGTCCTAGAACCCAAACTTTAGGCCCCATGTACACTGCTGCTGCTAAACGGACGTTCAGAGGCATTTGGACACTTTTCAACTGCCCCTGAACTCATTCAGTGTTATCTTGTGTAAATGTACACAGGTTCATTTACTGTTGTTTTTAGGCAGTTGCGTTTTTTATAGGCCTTTTTTGGCAGGCAAAAAGTTCAGGCGCCGAAGTTTCAGATGCTAAACGCGACTTAACACAGGTTCGTTCATGGGCGTTTTGGCCATTTAAAAAAAAATATATAATATAATGAATTTTTAGTTATTTTTTTAACAGAAAACGCTGCATTTAAACGCGGCAAGACGGAAGTTTTAAACGTGGGTTACTATCTGTTAAGTTAAATCTTTCAGGAGCAGTTGTAAAAAAATCCCGTGTACATAAAGCGTTGTAGTCGAATTTAACTTTGGGTACAAGTATAAAGCACAAGATATGATGATCAGACAAAACGGGGGAACTGTATATTGTGATTTTTCACCGCAATCTTCCATAAGATTAGTGTGATGTTTTAAACTACCAATTGTGGATGTGGTAACTTTGGAAAAGCCTTTGGGGTAAGTAATTCCTAGTTTTAAATGGCACAAGAGATTCTATTTGCATGGGATTTTTTTGTTTTACAAATGCAATAAAATGTGTGTGTGCCTGTAGTAGACTGATGAGGCGTACAATAGATTGAAAGTCTCTTCAGTGGAAGGGACTAGTGTGTTCCTAGTTTTTAAAGCACTGCATAAATTATCTGAGCAACTAATGAAGTTGTGCAAATATGTTGAGTATAGCCTTATATAAACATGGTAGCTAATCTTAAAACGTACCATCATCTCAATAAGTTTAGAGACAAAAGAAGGGTAGGGGGAAGGAATAGTGGCTAATGCTAACCCTGTAACATTCCCTCTCCCTGGAGTGAAAGGACTATTTCGGTACTTGATAATAAACAATATACATAAATATAAAAAAGGGGAATTTTATTACATATAAAATTTACAAAGATTACATAATTAAAATTGAAAGAACAGAAACTCAAAGGTCTCCCCAAGAGTTGTCAGTTATTGCAAACATATAGACTGGTATGCCTCAACTAGTTTTGTGGTATGACCGCTTCCTCAAGAGGACCAATCTATAAAACAAACAATAAATAATTTAAAGAAATATAATAATGTAGAAGTAGCCGGTATTGCAACATAACAAATTATAATACAAAAGAATAACTTAACCAATGTTAGGGTGCTCATGTGCGGTATCTGACAACCCAAGCAGCTGACCCCCCGTGGCGGACAAGGGGGAGTAGTACGGAGGTTTCTAAGGCATGGTGCAGATAAGAATCGGATAACAGTGGCAATAACAATGAAGGGGGAATCTGACACCCGTGAGGGAGAGGTGAAGGGGGAGGAGAAAAGGGAAAATGGGGAGGGGAAGGGGGGAGAGAGAGGTGGGGGCCAAGAATAGAAAAGAAACGAGAGGAGGGGGGAGGAAAAGGGGAGGGATGGGAAATACAGAGGGGAAGGGAAGGAATGGGGGAGGGAAATGGAAAGGAGATGGTGGGGAGGATAGGAAGAGTGGGAGCGCACAAACGTTCCAATGATTTAGATATAGGATGACCACAAGGCTCACCGAATAGTTAAAAGATAAGATGATTACCAAACCAATTGGTGGTTCACTACAAAATGCAGGCAATGAGGCAGATGGAGCATAGGGATATCATAGTGCCCTTGGGCGGGGTAACATAATAGGTAAAAATGGTATAAATCCAGTGTTGCCATAGACTGCCCAGCAATCGGGAGTCCCTCAGAAGGAGGTAATGCTGGATAAAATTGAGTAATTAAATTACAAAAGGTAATTATGTCCCTAGAAGCCCAGGGATTCCCTAATGAATGGACAGTGCCATCCTCGATCCTCTGCCTCATAGTAGGAACCACTGCAAGAGAGATCCGTGATGCTCACTCAGACAGAGGTCCGTTAAGTGAGCTCCCCAACCTGATAACGTCCAGACGCCCGCCGATCGGCGGCGTCTGACATCATAGGGCAGTTCCTCCACACAGCGCAGATGCGTGTGTCACGCTATCGCGCATGCCCGTTCCGCACGAGCCAAAGGGCGGGGAGCCCAGCCCGAGGGGAGCAAGGAGGGGATGATAGATTGGAAAACCCCTACCAGGAAAAACACAAGTCCGCCGCATTGGGGAGGGGAAGTGCCGAGCGTCTCTGTACCGCAACAGACCACCAGGGGTTGCTATATAATATATGTACATTATAATAAACAAAAAAAAGTAGAAACATTAGACATGAATTGTAAACAAAGTAATATCGATTGTGGAAGTTGTAGGTCCCACAATAGTGATTGCTTCCAGGTTGTTAAACCATAAGGGATTGTCACAATAGTTGGGCTAGCAGACTAAAAGCACTATGGACACTGAATGAAGCCCATATATCAGGGCAGGTCAGATAATGAGATCAACTGCAAATACATAAGTGGTTTGAAAGTATGTGCATATTCATGATAGGTGTGAATAAGAGGGTGATAACAAAAAGATATATGGCACCCATAGTGACACCACTGGGTGCCGTTTGATGGGACGTGTGGCACCCATAGTGACACCAATGGGTGCAGTTTGACTAACTAATGAAGTTATTTGGCAACAGGTCAGTAATTGGGTATTAAAAAATGCATCCTCGAGAGACCATGTGTCTCAGAAGTAAAGATGGGCAGAGGTTGAACAATCTGTGAAAAGCTGTGTTTAAGAATTTGTTCAAGATTGATCATCTACAGTACATAAAATCAAGATTCGCAGAACCTAGAGAAATCTCCTGTGTGCAAGGGACAAGGCCAAAACAAAATATTGGATGCCTGTGTTCTATGAGCCCTCAGACTGCCCTGCATTAAAAACGGCTATGAGTCTGTGATGGGCTCATTAATACTTCCAAAACTTGGTGTCTGTGAGCACAGTCGTGCCATCCAAAAATGCAAAGTAAAGCTCTCTTATGCAAAGAGGCCACATCTGAACATGATCCATAAATGCTCCTTTCTTTGGGCCAAAACATTTAAAATGGTCTGTTGCAAAGTGGGAATTTTGTTCTGTGGTCAGACTAATCGAAATGTTGTATTTTTTGGCAACTTATTTTCTGACTTATCTGTCATGGATCTCTGATGGTATTGGTGGTGCCTTAGTGCATATGGAGTGAACACCTTGAACATTTATAAAGGCACCATCAATGCTGCCAAATATATCCAGGTTTTGGAACAATATGTGCTCTCATCCATTCCTTGTTCATGGAAAACCCTGTATTTTTAAGTAGGAAAAATGCTAAATTGCATACTGCATCTATAACAAGAGTATGGCTTCATTGTAGAAAAGTCTGGGTACTTGACTGGCCTGCCTGCAGTCCAGGTCTTTTACCAGTTGAAAATATTTGGTTCAATCTTAAAACGAAAAATACAACAAAGATGGCCTAGGACTGTTGAAAATGTAGGAATCCTAGATCAGTCAGGAATAGGAAAATATCTTTCTCAAATGACAGTAACTTGTTCCCAGGCGTTTACAGTGTGTTAAAAGAAGAGGGGATGCTACACTGTGGTAAAATTTTACTTTTTGGTCATCAAAATGCTATGTCTGGCGCAAACCCAACACATCTCATCAGGCAAAGAACACCATCCCCGCCAGTGAAACATGGTGGCAGCATCATGCTGTGGGGATGTTTTTCAGCAGTTGACACTGGGAAACTGATCAGAGTTGAGTGAAAGATGGATGGTGCTAAATACAGTGATATTCTTAAAGCGGAGCTCCACCCTGATTTTTTTTTTTTTTTTTTTTTAAATCTAAAAAAAAAATACTCACCCTAAATAGGCTGTTGCTATGCGGAAGTCCCGAATCTGCCCTCATGATCCGCGGTGTGGTTTTCTTCCTCCTCCTCTTCTCAGTGTCTTCTTGTGAATGGGCCGCGCTGCATTCTGGGAACTGTGTGTATCCCAGAAAGCAGCCGGACCATTGACAAAGCGCCGCGCTGCTCGCACATGCGCAGTAGGAAACGGGCAGTGAAGCCGCACGGCTTCACTGCCTGTTTCCCTGACTGTGGATGGCAGTGCCGGGATCGAGGATCGGCATCGGCGGGGGCCGTCAGCGTGGGCGCGCCTAGGACAGGTAAGTGTCCTTATTCAAAGTCAGCAGCTACACTGTTAGTAGCTGCCGACTTTGAAAAAAAAATAAAAAAATGCGGGTGGAGCTCCGCTTTAAGCAAAACCTGTACCATTTTGTGTGTGATTTGAGGCTAGGATGGAGGTTCACCTTCTGCATCAATGACACCATACAATGATGCTAAAGCAACAATTGAGTGGTTTAACCCCCCTGCCGGTATCCCCGAGCGTGACTCGTGGTGGATTTTTTATGTAAAAATCGGTATCCCTGAGTCACGCTCGAGTGAATATGCAGAGCCTGCAGCGCGCTGGCTTACTTTGTATCCAGGCTGGGTATACTGTACTTACCTTGTCCCTGGATCCAGCGATGCATCCCCGCTGTGTGAGCGAGTGGCGTCCTCCATTTGACTCACACAGTGCCCGCGCCGCCGATCTCCGTTCCCTGCGACGTAACGGCGCACGGGGGCGGAGACCGGCGGCAAATTCAAAAAAGTAAACAAACACATTACATACAGAATACTGTAATCTTATAGATTACAGTACTATATGTAAAAAGTACACACCCCCCTTGTCCCTAGTGGTCTGCCCAGTGCCCTGCATGTTCTTTTACATAATAAAAACATTTTTTTTGTGCCTGCAAACTGTAGATTGTCCATAGCAACCAAAAGTGTCCCTTTATGTCAAAAGTGGTTTTAGAGCAGCTAGAAAACAGCGATAATAAATGATAATCACTTGCAGAATTGAGCGATAGCGATTTGTGGGGAAATTCGTCATAAAAAAATAAAAGTAATGACAGCGACAATTCTGCAACTGAGCAACTTTCAGTGATTTTGATTTGATTACATTAGTGAATAATTTTTATTATAATTACATTATTATTTGTTATAATTATTTATAGTTATTTATTATATTATAATTTTATGATTTTGTGTTTCAAACTTTATCATGCCAGAGATGTTTACTAGACTAAATTTAAGTGAGTTATTCCTAAAAATTACAGGCCTACAGTATAAAACGCAGAATTTCCATGCAAAATAATTGTACCGCTTTTGGTACGTAATTCCAGACAGAATCATACCGCCAGGGAGGTTAAGGGGAAACATGTAAATATGTTGGAATGGCCTAGTCAAAGCCCAGACCTCAATCCAATAGAAAATCTGTGGTCAGACTTGAAGATCTTAACAACCAGCTCAATTCTGACACTTCTCTCCTACATGTAAGAATCATGATTTTTTTTTGCTAGAAAATTACATGAAACCCAAACATTATATATGTTTTTTTAGCAGAGACCCTAGAGAATACAATGGCGGTCATTGCAGTTTTTTTATCTCGCACCGTATTTGCACATACATTTTTCAAACGGGTTTTAAAAAAAAGCAGTTTAATGCTTTAAAAAAAACAGTAAAGTTAGCCCAATAAATAAATACCTAACGTCATGCGTTAAAATTGCACACACTCGTGGAATGGCGCCAAACTTCGGTACTTATAAAATCCCCATAGGCAAAGCTTTAATTTTTTTTACTGGTTACAACATTTCAGTTACAGAGGAGGTCTAGGGCTAGAATTATTGCTCTCGCTCCAACGTTCACGGCAACACCTCACGTGTGGTTTAAACACAGTTTTCATATGTGGGCGGGACTTGCGTATGTGTTCGCTTCTGCGCGCGAGGGGTACTTAAAAAAAAGTTAATTTTACTTAAAGAAAATAATGTATTTTGAAAGATAAAAAAAAATGTTATCACTTTTATTCCTATTACAAGC
Source organism: Rana kukunoris (assembly GCA_029574335.1). Taxonomy (NCBI): domain Eukaryota; kingdom Metazoa; phylum Chordata; class Amphibia; order Anura; family Ranidae; genus Rana; species Rana kukunoris. The sequence continues at coordinate 411,952,902 of CM056052.1, read as the reverse complement.
AATGTAAACATCCCTTGTAATAGGAATATGGCATGACAGACATTTTACAGTCAATAAGACCCCACATCTCACCTCTAGGCTGGGAAGCCTAAAATAAAAAAACGATCACCACTTAAAAGCCAAAGTCATAACATCGCGCCTGGCCTCCTACGATCATAGAGACTCTGGTCTGCCGGAAATCTCTAAAATCCGGGGCCAGGGGATCCTTGCTTGTAAGAATGATTACGTGGCGGAACAGCCCCTATGATTGCTCTTATGGTGTAGGGCACGTTAAGAAAAAAACAAAACGGTTACCAGGTTAGAGTTAGAGGAGGTCTAGTGCTAGAAATATTGATATCGCTCGGAATATCGCGGCGATAACTCACATGTGCGATTTGATCACCGTGTACATATGCGGGAACTAAAATTTGTGGGGACGAGGGCGCTTTAAAAAAAAAAGTATCACTTTTATTGCTGTCACAAGGAATGTAAATCTCCCTTGTGACAGTAATAGGTGGTGACAGGTACTTTTTATGGAAGGATCAGTGGTCTAAAAGACACCAAAACCCTCCTTTTGCACTTCAAAGTATTCAGATCGCCAAAAACAGCGGTTCTGAATAGTGTATATTTTTTTGAATGGTGCCATTGACAGTGAACAGTGACGTCTCTTCCGCTTTTACACCAAGAAGACTGTATCCTTCCAGTCTCTCTAGCCAGCGGAAGTGGCGGATCGGGTCTCCCGGTGTGACAGGAGGCCCGAGAAGACGGTACCGGGGTGATGCTTGTAGCTGCAGGCATCATCCCGGTATAACCCCTGAAAGCAGAGGCCACATATGTGCATATCCTTGATGGGAAGTAGTTAACCTAGTAATGTAATTTTTCGATATTTTTGACTTTGCCCCTGCATAAAATGCTTACTGATCCTACCATGACATTCCTGCTTAACCTCCCTGGCGGTCTTCCCGTGTGTGGCACGGGGTGAGATTTTAAAGCTACGATCGGTAACCCCGTGCCACACACGGACTTGCCTCGCTGGATGCAGAAAAAAGTTTACTTACCTTTTCTCTGCGATCCAGCGATGAATCCCCGCAGTGCACGGCGGGCGGATGTCCGCCTGATGCTGTGTGTTCCGCCGATTCCCTTCCCTGCGAGCGTCGCGACGTAGGGGGGGGGAACGGCGCCAAATTTAAAAAAGTAAACAAACACTATACATACAGTACACTGTAATCTTATAGATTACAGTACTGTATGTAAAAAATACACACCCCCCATGTCCCTAGTGGTCTGCCCTGTACACTACATGTCCTTTTATATAATAAAAACTGTTCTTTCTCCCTGCAAACTGTAGATTGCCCATAGCAACCAAAAGTGTCCCTTTATGGCAAAAATTGTTTTAGAGCAGCTAAAAAACAGCGATAATAAATCAGAATCACTTGCAGAATTTAGCGATAGCGATTTATGGGGAAATTCGTCATAAAAAAAAAAAATAATAATGACAGCAAAAATTCTGCAACTGAGCAAATTTCAGTGATTTTGATTTGATTACATTATTGAATAATTTTTACTATAATTATATTATTTGTTATAATTTTTTATAATTATTTATTATATTATAATTTTTAATAAGAAAAAAAAAATCATACCCAGGATGCCTATTAGACTCTTGTTTGGATAGATTTAAGTGAGTTATTCCTAAGAATTACAGGCCTACAGTATAAAACGCCAAATTCCCTTGCAAATAATGGTACCGCTTTTAGCACCTAAAATCTGAAAGAATCATACCGCCAGGGAGGTTAAGGAATTTTGTTATACGGTGACAATGCTTTGAGTGACCCTGCCTCACAATTGTGCTGCTGAATTATCTTTGTCTGACAAGTTTCCAAGGTAGACTGCATGTGTTGCTGTTTTAACATATTGTACATAAGCACCATCGGTAAACCCACACTGAGAAACGCCAGGCAGTCAATGCTGGAGTGAGGAAGGGGTGCGGAGTTGCAACAATGTATGGAGGGAAAAAGTAAAGAGAAATATTTTGTAGCAAAAGATGGCCGTTCATTTTGAGACCGTGTTTTACCAAACTAAACACTATTCAAATAGGGTTTTATCACAAGTGCAAATGAATTGGCATGATTTACCTTAATCATCTTAGATCAGCCTTTTTTATACCAGGGTGCCCGTTGGGTTCTTCAGGGGTGCCTTGTCAAAATGCACCATGCAGACCAGACACTGCCATCCCAACGACATGGATGGACATCAGGAACTTGTACAGCATTCTTATTTGCCCGTACTGGTGACGTGTTGGCAAAGGGAAGGAGAGAAAGTGAAGGAGAAAAAAATGCTGGAATACTAGCCAGTACCAGTGTGTAAAGGTGGAGGAATAAATCTGCTCTAATTTTGTGCAGTGTGTAGATACTGCTGCAATATGTAAATCTATTAGTTTTGTTTTTTACATTTTAGAATCGGGTTCCTCGAGATTGTGTAGAATTTTAAAGCGTTCCTTGATTGAATAGAGGTTGAGAAACACTCTTAAGCCCCATGCAATTCGATTTTCTTTTATGGTTTTGTCTTCAGATTTACCAAAACCATATAATATGAGGTCAAGCCTTAAGAGTTTCAATTTGTATGTAATCAGGCAGGCCCTTGCACAACATGGTTTTGGTAAATCGGAAGACAATCTAATAGTGTGTATGGGGTCTAAGATGACATAAGTAAAAGACACAAGTTCTGTACATTTTATTCTTGTGCTGGTTTATAAGCAGTATGAAGGTACTGGTTTTTTTTTCGTAGCCTGTTGGTTTGTCAATTTTGTGAACTCTAGCAGCTCACAAATGGTTGAAAACGCTGACTCCTAATGTATATTACTCAGTCTACAGAAGTACAAACTAATAGCTAATCAGGCTCTATAAAGGAGAAGCTTTGTAAGATTACCAAACAGGCTGCTTAATATTCTGCAAACCACATTCTCGATATCGGTGCTTCATGTTAATTCAGTAGGCGTGCTGCAGAAGCGTAGCTAGTTGTAATGAATCTTGTGGTTTGAAATAACAATGAAATAGAGGACGCTTATATAGATTCAACTTTCTCACAGTATATCTTAAAGCTAAGTTTGCATTAAAAATTCACTTTCTCTACGCTTGCATTTTCAGATAATTAGACTTGCTGTTCATCCAGGAGATAAACATCTATAAAGTATTGTTTAATTTGCTTTTAAATAGAAAATTTCCTTCTTGATGTACAAAAGACACATGGACAACTCGGATTACAAAGACACTGTCACTTAAAGTGGATGTAAAAAACACACTCATCCTTTCTAAACTACTGCCATAGTGCTGATCTATAAGGATATACATGCCTCCTGCATGTATCCTCACCTGTCAAATGTCTCCCCTCTGTTTGTTAGAACTGAAAAACTGCAGATTCTGTGGGTGGATCGGTTTGGACCTCGGTGGGTGGAGTCATGATGTGAGTAGACTCATGTGTATTCCTTACACTGAATTCTACTATGATCACTAACTTCCAGTCAAAATCCAGAAAGTAACCACATGACTTCAGAAAAGGCATAGTGGGAATTAAAAAAAAATGCCAGTCTCAGACTAGTACATGAGATATGTAAATAACCTGTCATTCACAGCAGGGGGGAAGAAAGGACAAAAGTTGTCTCCTGTTTGTCCGTTTATCTCACTGGAAAAAGAAGAGGATTGCTCAGAGCTGGATTAAAGGGGTTGTAAAGGTAAAAATATTTTTTTCTAAATAGCTTCCTTTGGTTTAGTGCAGTCCTCCTTCACTTGTCTTCTATTTTAATTTCAAATGCCATTATTTCTTCTGAGAAATCATCACTTCCTGTTCTTCTTACTGTAACTCCACACAGTAATGCAAGACTTTCTCCCAGGTGTGGAGTGTCATGCTCGCCCCCTCCCTTGGACAACAGGAGAGTCAGGACGCCCACTAACACAGCTCCTTCCTCTATCTGCAACGTAGAGAGCGTCCTGACTCTCCTGCTCGCCCCCTCAAGGGAGGGGCAAGCACGACACAACAGGGAGAAAGCCTTGCATTACTGTGTGGAGTTAGAAGAACAGGAAGTGATTAATTCTCAGAGGAAATAAGGACATTAAAAAGCAAAATCGAAGGAAGAGGTAAGTGAAGGAGGACTGCACTAAGGTAAAGGAAGCCATTTAGGATTTTTTTTTTTTTTTTTTCAACCCCTTTAACTCTTTGTGGCAAGACTGGGCACAGATGATAGGAAATCTTATACTATACAATGTGACAGCAAAAAAAAAAAAAAAATGGGTTTACATCCACTTTAAGCCTGAATGTGCCTTCCCAGCAGCACATTTTCTCTTCTACTTTGCTTTTAGCAGCTGATGTAGCAGGAAAGCAAAGAACAGAAGCCCTGTTTAAGCTTTGCGTTTCTGAAAGTGGTTTTGAACTCAAAATTTATAAAATCGCTGACAGCCGGGGTTTTTATGACAGAAGAGACCGTAATAGTCTCTTTAGGATAAGCATTAGCTTAGTTTATAGATAAATGTTTATTTTGTTTAAATAAAATTATACTTGGGACAATATAAATAAAATAAAAATCAATCCCTCCCCCCAGCACTTCCTCAAAATGACATTAGGGCTTTGTCATGTGCTAAGATGAGCCTCGATACACAGAATGGTTCTTAATTTACTCCTGGGCATGCGTGTGGTGGCCCAGAATTGGTGACTGTAAGGTGGCACTGTCCGAAGTAGTCATTACCCTCATGCCTGCTCATTGTTATGTAAAGATTGGATATATGGGAAGGAGTTTTGCTGCTTTGTGGCAACAAATATGGCTGCAGAATCCCATGAAATGTTGGAGTAACAAATGCTTTAAGCGCTGTTTTGGCAATTTATGCCATTAAAGGTATTGGTTTTATGATGAGAGAAAGTGAGTGACCCCCTGGTGGTCTGGGATGACTGCAGCAGTTCATGTTTCTGCTTTTCTTAAAGCACATCGGTTAACAGGCATGTTAAGTTCCATTGGGTGTGGAGTGGCATCATAGGCCAGTAGTAAATGTGACAATGTAATGTAACTGCTGAAACATTTAATCGGAGGACTATTATTTCAATAGCATTTCAACTGTTGGGTTTTGATCTCACTTTCGCTTATACGCTCATGTCTTATAACTGTTTCCTCTGGGATATTGATATTGGCAATGGCTGTTCTTAAGGCACAGCCTCTTTGACAAGGCACCTCTGAAACTTTTAATGACCTGTATTCTCTGAGTTTTATTGTATATCGAGCAATGATTGAGCATATAGAACTCATTTGAACTCATTTGCTGATGTAAACTGTAAACAATCTGTAAGGCCCCTTTCACACGGGGTGGATCAGTAATGATCCACCACGTGAACCTCCGCTTGCTCAACGGGGATCGCTCCGTTGATCTCCGTTGATCCCCGCTGAGTCGGCGGATGACAGGGCGGTCCCCTCACACTGCAGGGACCACCCTGTCTTTTATCCTCTCTCTTCTATGGGGGGATCGGATGAACACGGACTGTCTGTCTATGTTGACCCGATCCGCAGGACTGATGGAAAAGTAGGTTTTTCCTCCGTCACACTTTGGAGGGTCGGATGTTAGCGGGCATGTCACCGCTGACATCCGTGGCTCCATAGAGGAGCACGGAGCGCCCGTTCAGGTCCGCCTAAAAAACTGGCAGGCGGACCCCAACGGTCCGCCCGTGTGAAAGAGCCCTAAAGTTGCAATGATTCTAGTATGGTAGTGATCCCTTGCATTTAAGGCCCCATTGTTTGGTGATTCCACACTTCACAACAACCAAAGGTTTATGTTTGACTAAATAGTTTTGTGTGTGCAAACACTATATGCACACACATTACAAATTATGACTTCAACAAAGACTTTAAGATAAGTGTCTGCCTTTACAATTCCCCTAAATTCCCTTTGTTCCCCATTCTGATGCTTGGTTTGAACTTCAAGTCCTCTCCACCACGTCTAGATGCCTATATGCATGGTGTTACTGCCATGTTATTGGTTAATTAGCAATGTGTGTTGCCAAGCTGTGTGTGCGTGTGTGTGTGTGTCTCTTTATATGGTTTTCTTAACACCTCCAGGTTTGTTTTTGTAAGGACTTGGCAGATTTTATGTGGCTGCCACTAGACTTTGACTGAGCCTCAGGCAGCTGCAATCTTAGATGTTTTAGACACACATCGGCAAAGTCCTGTGACGAAGAGTCGTGACTTATGAGCTTAAAATGCAGTAGAGCATACGTGTAGAACTGACATGATGGCCAGAAGCAAACGCAGCCATATTCATATGTTTGAAAAGGTGCTCTGAAGAGGACTGGGAAAGCCTGCAGTGCTGAATTATTTAGCAACGGTGGGGGCAAAGCTGAGACCTTCAGGAAATGTATTACCTGAGCTATTTTATGTCTGTGGCAGCTGTGCAGAGTTAAAAGCTTTTAATTAGAAATGAGAAGTCTTTGTATTGTAGCTTGCTTTCAGCATGTGGTTTCATAGTGTACTGTAGATGCAATACCTTTTGCGTTACTCATGCAAGTGCACCTGCTGTGTCCCCCATTACACTTGCAAATGTTAATGTTCTCGTCCTTTTAATATATAGATACAATTTTGTAACCTTCAATGTCATCGATGTGCGTCACAATCAGCCTCTTTATATTGTTTTAGCTTAACTGGATTGCTTTTATCCAATTTAGTACTCAAAATTGTAAACGATTTGGAAAAAGGAGTTGGCACTGTTCAATATCTATTTAACAGCCCATTAAGTTTAGCCCAGCTATTTATTTTTTATATTTTATATATATATATATATATATATATATATATATATATATATATATATATAAGAGAGAGAGAGAGACTCTATATCCTAAAATATTGCAGGGGGAGGTACTGGATAAAACCTTTTGGCTGTAAGGGAAGGCAGGAGGGAGGGTACACATTTTTGTTCAGGGAGATGAACAAGAAAAAAAACTTTCAGATCCTCATATCTGCACAAGCGATGTGGATTCAGGGATCTCTCTCACTGTGTCTTTGTATTCTGAGTGCGGACTCATTAACCACTTAAGCCCCGAGCCTGTTTTTCAAATTTGGTGTTTACGAGACTAAAACTGTTTTTTTGCTAGAAAATTACTTAAAACTCCCAAACATTATACATTTTTTTCTAACACCCTAGAGAATAAAATGGCAGTCATTGCAATACTTTTTGTCACACCGTATTTGCGCAGCAGTCTTACAAGCGCACTTTTTTGGGGAAAAATTCACTTTTTTGAATAAAAAATAAGAGCAATACATTTGGCCCAATTTTTTTATATATTGTGAAAGATAATGTTACGCAGAGTAAAATGATACCCAACATGTCACGCTTAAAAATTGCTCCAGCTCGTGGCATGGCGTCAAACTTTTACCCTTAAAAATCTCGATAGGCGACGTTTAAAAAATTCTATAGGTTGCATTTTTTTGAGATACAGAGGGGTCTAGGGATACCTCACTTGTGAAAAAAATTTTTTTTTTTTTTTTTTTTAATATCTTTGAGGATATTTATTATAGCAAAAATAAAAAAATTAATTCAAAATGGTTGCTCTATTTTTGTTTATAGCGCAAAAATTAAAAACCGCTGAGGTGATCAAATACCACCAAAAGAAAGCTCTATTTTTAGGGGAAAAAAGGACGCCAATTTTGTTTGGGAGCCACGTCGCACGACTGCGGTATTGTCGGTTAAGAACGGGTACTAGATCTGACTGCTGTTAATTTTATGGATTTCGGGGTCTTCATTAAGTCCCATTAAGTCCCCCAAGAGTAAAAATCCAATAGGCTTCCTGCTTACAAAGCCTCTGGTGCCTCCTACCTAGGATTTTCCCAATTCATGAAGGTCAGCAAGGCCACTGTTAACATTTTTTTTTTAAATCTGTGGAAATCTCTATGCAGAACACTAATTGTTGAACATCCCACTCATGCACAGGAGTTTGCTTTTTTGTTTGTATATCTATCAATTTAAAGGCCTATATTTTGCCAAGAACGGTAGCTTAAATATCTGCAATTCCTCAAACCTGGTAAGACCCACTGCTGTGTAGCTTGCCACTAGGTCAACTCTGCTTTGCTTTACGCATACATTTTCTAAGCAGTTGGAAAATTTCTTTTGGCAGTAATACTAGCATTCACTTGCACAGATTTTAAGGGCACAAAACTTGCCTATTATATTATGTCTTGTGTGGCTCTTCTATATTCCTGCAACTGATCACAACCAGAGGCCACTGGTGTATCTCTGCTATTGCTTAGTTATAGTGATTTTTAAACCCTCACCTTGCTAAACAACCTATTAATTTTAAATTAAAAAAAGGCAAGACATTTTTACGCACACGCGCGCACGCACACACACAGTATGTAGTGTGTGTATATGTATAGATATATAGAGAGAACAGGATACTTTAAATGGTACAGCAGGCATATATCAGGAATATGAAATGTTGGGCTTATTACTGCTGCAGAATTATTTTATATATATATATTAACCTGAAACATCAAGTTTTTATCTACACCAAATACATTTAAATCATATAGCTGTCAATTATGTAGAGCTTTTTATGCAACCTTGTTTGATTGTTTTGTTTTTTTTGACTTTGTGTATCGGTATAAGAAACCTGCTTTTTTTTTTTTGGGTGACTGAATATCCTTTAAAATGCAATGACAGCAGCCTATGTTGGTGGTATTGATTACCTGCGTGTAATTCAACAGCATGTAATAAAACCATATAACTTTGCTGCTCTGTGGCACTTTCTTCCACGCTGTATTCGCTTCAACGCTTGTAATTTGTGGTGCTTGAGGCAAAGGGAAAAGGAGCTTACACAAGGTCACAGCTTGGTATTTGAGAATTCAAACTGCTAACAATTGCTAACTTCTATTCACTAAAATCAATAATGGCACAAATGTTTCATCATGTAATGCAATAACTGGTATTGGCGAAAAGCATTGCAGGGTTAACATAGCTTCAGCTATAATCTGAAAAGGTCATCATCATTTGTGTTAGACCCCTTTCACACTGGGGCGCTTTGCAGGCACTATAACACGAAGTGTCGCCTGCAAAGCACCCTGAAACAGCGGCTTCATTCACTCTAGTGTGAAAGCCCGAGGGCTTTCACACTGGGAGTGGTTCGCTGGCAGGGCATCAGAAAAAGTCCTGCCAGCAGCTTCTTTGGTACGCCTTAGGAGCGGGGAACTCTCAGCTATTTAAAGCTCCTCTTCCCATTCAAATCATTGGTTAGCGCCGCTTGTAACCCATTTTCGGCCACTGGGGGGGTTAAAAGTGCCCCGCTAGCGTCCGAAAAGCAACGCGCAAACTTTTCTAAAAATGGCAGCGTTTTACCGCCAATGTCCATGCGCTTTCAGTGTGAAAGCAGCCTTACTGATTTATAGTATAAATCCATCTTGTACTATGTTTTTAATATTGTCCATAACCATGTACTTTGTTACACCGGGATCTGGTGTGAACTCAATATTCTGGCTCCTCTCTGTATTGCATTCACCATAGCAATATATGGAGAATGCATTCTGAAAAGTATCATTGAGATTTATTGTGCAGCAGAGCCCTGTGTGAAACAGGCTGTGAGTTCATCTCAATACTGGTAGGCATGGGATCAGTGGCATTTGCACCTTTTAGGTAGTTGAAGGTAATTTTTAACAAGAACAAAAAGTGTGTTAACATGTACTTTTATTTATTTTTTGATAATTTCTAGTGTTGGATATGGCTAGACATGTGCCTTTGTATCGAGCTCTACTGGAGCTGCTTCGAGCCATCGCTTCATGTGTAGCACTGGTACCACTGCTGCTTCCACTGTCTGGGGCTAATGGAGAAGAAGAGGAAGAACAGACAGAGTCACAAGCATCTGTAGGCACCCTACTGGCAAAAATGAAAACTTGTGTAGACACATACACCAACAGATTAAGGTACCCAATTTTATTACTAATAAAATGCCTAGATTAAAAATGTATACATTTTTATACAAGATTGCCCTTGCTTATCGTGTAAACAAATCTTTTGAGTTCATCAATATATAGTATTGAAGGATAACTACACTAAGCCCTATTTGAATCTAAAGTAGCCACCACCAAGATCTTTAGAAACGATTGAGTGGCTTTATAGCCACCAAACCAAGAGGGGAGACTTGATATTAATTTTTAAAACAAGCCTGTGGCTGCTGCTGTGAGCTTTAATTATGTGTTTGACTTCTATGCGTATGATGTATCCTTGGCATTTAAAAGAAAAAACAATAATGATGTCCCCCACTGCTATAAGCGGCTAATGCACTTACATTTATTTAATTTCTTATGCATGGCATTTCCTCCCACCTCTTATAAAATACAGCTCTGATCATTTGCACTGTTAACTGTAAAAGCATGGAGGTTGTACCTGGGCCCCTTTTGTCATCCTTTGGACCCTAGACTCTTGCCTGGGTTAATTTATGAATGATCTGCGCCTGGCCCTACAGGCATATACTGTGCATTGTAAAAAGGTGGCTACAGCTTTTAGGGCTCATTCAGGTGAGTGACCAGATCCCTTCTCCAATATGATCCACTGTCTGCATATCTTTGCCGTGCATGCAGAAGCAGGTGCACGGGTTCAAACACATGGGGATTGATTTACTAAAACTAGAGGGTGCAAAACCTGGGCAGCTCTGCATGGTAGCCAACCAGCTTCTAACTTCAGCTTGTTCAATTAAGCTTTGAGGATAAAGAAGACTGGAAGTTGAGTGGTTTCTATGCAGAGCTACACCAGATTTTGCGCTTTCCATTTTTAGTAAATCAACCCCACAGGGTCTGCATTTGGATCCGTGTTTCTGCCCCTTTCCGCACGTGTCTGCACCCACTTCTATGGGCTGTTTGCATGCAACTCCTGTGGGGATTCAGACGCAGCAGAAAGCAGCTCAGATTGGAGCATGGGTCTGATCACCAGTCTGAGCCCTTGTGGGGATTTTTGTTTTCTGTAATTTGATTATTTTCAGACTTTTGGCTTTACTATTTTATCATGATTTGTATTTTTGCAGGCTGTTGAGCCTGTATATACCCCTCCTTTTTCAGGCCATTTTTCATTTCTGTGATGACTGACCATTCTAACACAATCCAATGAATTTTATATAATTTTTTTAAACAGAGCTTTCTTTTACTGTATTTAAAGTGGAAGTTCACCCTTCTATACAACAGTCTTTTGAACATAGTGACTCAGTCAGGCTACAAAGAATCCGCTGTTAAAAAAAATTATAAACGCTCCCATACCTGGTCTAGGAGCTGCGGGGTTGGGCGTGTCGCTCTGTGTTTGCTTTGCCGCAATGCTTCCTGGGTTTACAGTGTCACGCTGCCCAGGAAAGATTTCACAACCCCCTAAACTCCAAACCGCGCGTTATTTACGCTCTTGAAGCCACTGTGAAGGGGACGGGCGAGTCCTTTTCAGGACGCTGTGACGTTGTCACAGTAACTGCAGTGTTGACGGAGCGGCTCGCCTTCAACACTGCGCATGCGTGGGATTACGCGGTGAATGCTGGGAGATCAGCATTCGCCGCATCCCGGAAGACACGCACGGCTTCAGACTGCCCGGAGCTAAGATGGAAACATCCATCTCTGTTATATCTAAAGTATTCTTTTTTTTAAAAAGGAATTTCGGCGGAACCACCCCTTTAATGACCACATTTTATATTTAGTTTTTAACTTTAAAAAGTTTAAACATTTTAGGATTACCTGAGGGCTGCGTCCTGTGAACAAGCCCTAGGTGATTAAATTGGTTGCCAAAAGTGCTTTAAGTAGTAAGGGTTTAATTTTGCTTTACTGTTAACATGTGTAGAATGAGTGAGCAGAGGAGATGCTTTACAGCAGGGAAATGCAATTAGCGGACCTCCTGCTGTTGCAAATCTACAGGTCCCATCGTTGCCTCTGGGTGTCATGCTTGTGGCTGTCAGTCTTGCTATGCCTCATGGGACTTGTAGGTCTGCAACAGCTGGAGGTCCGCTAATTGCATATCCCTGATTTACAGTTTACTAGAGACAGGGGCAGAGCTCTCATGTAGAATGGAGGTGAAAGAGTTAAAAACTGAGCCCACAAGAAATCCCCCTTAACCCTGTATGTGCTGTTGCTTATGCCTTGGAACTAATAAATCTCTTTTGAGACGGGAAGCGAAGAGATCGCATGTTTTAATGACAGAAATTTTTACATTTGTGAATACTGTAATTTGGTGATTAAAGCAATCACAAGGTGCAGAGCCATTTGTCTGTGAACCATTCTGTTGGATGACCGGTTTACAGCCATTAAAGTGGTATTAAACCCAAAAAGTTTTCATCTGGTGATCCAGTTAGTACGTTTATTTTTCAACTTAACTTGGAGACCAAGCGGACCATTCAAAGTAGAAATTAAAGGGTTGAGACAAACCATTTAACACTGACCGGTGCTTACGATGAACAGCTTTGATTAATTTATGTAAAAACTTTATCCTAAAAAGGAAAACAAAGTTTGCTGTAACAGCTTATAAAGTGTTAGCAGGACTTGAATTTGTTAGTCAAGTCCAACGAAATCTGCCAGTGTAAGATTATTCTCTCCCCAAACTGGCGATTGTGTGTTAATGGCTGGATGACCAAGTGAAAAAAATAAGCATAAAACAAATGTAGCTATCAGATCTAAGAACTTGTATGCTACATGAGTAAGGTTTATTTTATTCTTTCAACGTGTCTTGCCCAAGTTTTACGTTTACATTTTTGGATGTGTGCAATAAGTTATATTGGTATTACAATCTGCTTTCCTTCCCCTTTTCCAGAAATATTGATGCATTTTGGATAGAATGTTTAGTTGTATTCCAGATTAGGGCTTTACCAGTAATTTTTTTTTTTTTCGACTGTTGATAATTCTAGTACCGAGGATTGTAAATTTAAACAGGATCTGAGACTTTAGTTCATATTTTTTAGGTATGTCTCTCCAAGAACCAATTAAGGATCTGACCACCAATAGAAAATCTCTTTATTTTTTTTTTATTTTAAGTGTGTGTGTGTGTGTGCTTTACCAATAGTGTTTAATTATCGCTAGATTAACCTTTATAGTTTTGGTACGGTCAAGTAGTCTCTGATTTGTTGTGTTTTAATATTTGAAATCCATTTAAAAAAGTTTCTTAAAGTTAGATGAATTGGTACTTATGGTTTTGTTTTCCCTTTACATGAATAGGATTTTCTATGCTTAGAGAAAATCTGTTGTCTGTTGAAAAGCTCCACCAGCATGGTGTTAAAGCGGATGGTTCACTAGAAAAAAATATTAAAAGCCAGCAGCAACAAATACTGCAGCTGCTGACTTTTAATATTAGGACACTTACCTGTCCTGGAGTCCAGCGGCGTCCGCAGCAGAGGATGAGCGATCGCTCGTCACCCTGCTGCTCCCCTCTCCATCCACGGTGAGGGAACCAGGAAGTGAAGCGCTGCGGCTTCACTGCCCGGTTCCCTACGGCGCATGCGCGAGTCGCGCTGCGCCCGGCGATTGGCTCCCGCTGTGTGCTGGGAGCTGAGAGTTCCCAGCACACAACGGGGGGGCGACGGGATGTCGCCAAAAAAACCCGTCTTTTGCCCGAGACTGCGGGCCGGAAGTGGTTGCAGATACCTGTCTTTAGACAGGTATCTGCACCCCACTCCCCCCTGAAAGGTGTCAATTGTGACACCGGAGGGGGGGAGGGTTCCGATCAGCGGATCTTCACTTTAGGGTGGAGATCCGCTTTAAGGGATGGAAAAATATAGTAAAAGATTGATTTGGATAATCACGTCATTGCGTGCATTGTTTTTGAACAGCATTGTTTTGATTGTGCCTTTTCATGAACCATTACAAATGTGTAACTGATTATTAACAGGTTGGTTCAAGCTGTATAATTTTTGGTCTTGGTGATTAAAACGCATTGATATGTATGATTTCCCAATCAGGCAGCATTTTAGCTAGACGCATTGTTTGGTCAAGTGTCTCAGAATGCAAAACGGCAGCAGGTTGTGGACCAGTACGGATACAGGAGCAACAGGTGACCATGGAAAATTGGGAAAGAAGATGAAGTGTGTGTGCTGGGGCAAAGGGTCACCTACAAACTGTAATTTACTTGTATACTGATGTTTAAATTTGTGGGACAGCTGCACATAACCGTTCTAATAAAGGGTGGCCATCGGAATGTTATAGTGGTTATAGTCAGAGGGGCAGAGTTTAGCATATGCAGGACTTCTGCATGCTTTTGAAATTGTGTAGCCTTTTATATTTGGAAGTTTAGATTTCTCCACTGGCCCTTTGTGAAGACCAAGGGGATAGCACAGTGAAAAATAAGGGGTGCAAAAGGACTAGAACACAAAACTGGTGACAAGACAGCAGCTGAGGAATTAGTTTTGAGGTTTCGTACCTACCACAGGGACCAGATTGTAGGTAGTGGAGATGATATTGTGTTGAAAGATCATTGTTAAAGTTCAATGTACACAGGCGCAGAAAGTGAAATGATGCGTTGTGTACAGTGGAAAGAACCCTGCAAAAGAAGTTTCTGCAGACAGTGCGAGAAAAGCTGTAGGTGGTTGTAGTGCAGATACAGTAGTGGGAGAAATGCTGGCAGCATTAAAGTATATGTTAACCCAACATTTCATATTCCTGATGTCCAGGGCTTTTTTTCAGGGGGAACTTGGGGGAACTCAGTTCCACCACCTCTGGCTCAGACCCTTTGGTACCTGCTCACCACAATCACGTGTAAACACAGAAGTCTGGTTTATGTGTTTACAAGTGACAGCTCTGCACTCTGTATGTAACCCCCTGAACTCTGTATTCTGTATGTAATGCAATCTTGATAGTTAATGCCCCTTTAAGACCCTTCTACTGTTTCTGAAATCTCAACGGGGTCGTGGTTGAGTTCCTGCACCTATTTTCTGAGAAAAAAAGCTCTGCTGATGTCTTATGTACTTGTGCTCTTTTTGTTTTTCTTCCTTTTGCATGAATAGAAAAAAAGGTATTTAGAAATGTTATTTCAATGCTAAAATTTTAGGCAGGTGTGATAAATGTTTGTAACTTAAGAATGCTTTTAGAAATGGTGGTTTTAATAGTCTATCAATTTACAAAATGGAAAGTAAATGAACAAAAGAAACAAACAAATCAATATTTGGTGTGACCACCCTTTTGCCTTCAGCATCAATTCTTCTACATACACTTGAACACAGGTTTTGAAGGAACTTGGCAGGTTGTTGAAACATCTTGGAGAACTAACCACAGATCTGTGGATGTAGGCTGTCTAAAATCCTTCTGTCTCTCTTTATGTAATCCCAGACTGAATCAATGAGATCAGAGGTCTGTGTGGGGGTCAAGTTACAACTTCCAGGACTATATTCTCTTCTTTATGCGGAAAATAGTTATCAGCAGTGACATAAGCTGTATGTTTGGGGTCGCTGTCCTGCTGCAGAATACATTTGGGGCCAATCGCATGCCTCCCTGATGGTATGCCATGATGGATAAGTACAGTGGAACTTCGGATTGCGAGTAACGCAGTTAACGAGCCTTTCGCATTAGGAGCAATTTAAAAAAAAAATAGGCAGGATTCAAGCCTGAGGTGTGGGGGCGCCGCAGCCATTCAGGAAATACTTTGTTTCCGAATGCAGCTGAACGGTCGGAGTATTTGAGTCTCTCCTATGCCCCCCACCTCTGGTCACATGTGGTATTGCATGCCATAGAAGTCAATGTGGAACGAATTATTTTTGTTTCTATTGACTTCTATGGGGAAACTCACTTTGATATGCGAGTGCTTTGGAATACAAGCATTCTCCTGGAACGGATTATGCGCGTAATCCAAGGTTCCACTGTATCTGCCTGTATTTCTTAGCATTGAGGATATCCTTGATCCTGATTAACTCTTCACACCTATTTTCAGAAATGCAGATCCCCAAATTTGCAAGTGATCTCCACCATGCTTCGCTGTTGCTTGCAGACATTCATTTTTGTATTGCTCTCCAGCCCTTTGGGGTTTGGCTCATCAGTGCAAAGCACCTGCTGACATTTTTCTGCACCCCAGTTTGTTTTCATGCATAGTTGAGTCACTTTTTTGGCTGCAATCTTCCATGAAGACCACTTCTGGTCAGACTTCGCCGGACCATTTCCACCAGTTCTGTGCTGATGGCGCTGCAGGAAATCTTCCGTTGTCAAAGGGTAATGAGCATGGTCTGCTTCATCTGCTGCATTGGCCAACCATTGCGTCTATGGTCCTCAATATTGTAGATAGAGGCTCCTGCGCTACCGAGGGGGGTGGTGGAGTGGGATGGGGTCACTGCTGCAAACACCTGACACTCTGTCCTGGGCAGAGAGAAGTAGCAAATGGATAAACAAGGGGGGTGGTGTCTGCGCTGTGAAAAGTGGGTGAAATCCAAGGGTGGTACGGGAATAAATCTCTGGGCTGGTGAACGTGGGGGAGGGGTGGTGTTTTTAGAACAGAGTGATAGCGTACATAAGTTTAGTGTCAATACGTAATGCGTCAAAATGTAGCACAAAAGATAATATTGAATACTAAACAATGGCAAGTGACAAAAAAGGAGTACAAATTCACAAGCAGTAAAATGTACACAATGTGCTGGTCCAAGTAATGTGAAATCAGGGAGAACTACCGCTAGGGGCGCCCCTGAATGTGTAACACAGTGAACAATACAAATAATAATATATAAATCAGTGAAGAAATGCAAAAAAGTCTCTGAAAGTGTTTCCCAAATGTCCCAGAAGACAGGTTCCAAAGATGTCCCAGAAGACAGTTTCTAAAAGATGGAGGAAATGGTGCCGGGAAAGGACTTGGCACAGTGAACACCTCAGGTGGTCCCTAGCCCCTCACCTCACGGCTATGGCACGGATAGCCAAATAAAACCACCTCTGGCAGGGGGAGGAGGAATACACTTCAATGGACAGAAACGACATCAGCACTCCTCAGCAGTAAGGCATGGAGAAGATACAAAGCAAGTAGGATATGGTGTTATGGAAGTGTCTAAACAGGCAACATCATTCACTCATACATCCACTCACATGGAGGTGATGGATGGTGGGCCTATCTCCCACGAACACCGAGTTCGTCCTAAGTCCTGGATGCACACCTGGCTCCTCTTCTTCTGTGTCTGAGCTGGGTGGACACTTGGAGCAGATAGAGGGGACCCTCACACAGGATATAGGATGGGAGAAAAAAAGACCATAGTACAGCCCCGCAAAAATGGAACAGGTTTATTAAAACATATAGGTGCACTCACATTTGGATGATAAAAACTGGGCACAGAAACCAAACGGACGGCAGGGGGGGTCTTGCTGCGTCAGGCGTGTGGACTCTGATGCTCCTTCATCCCTACGCGTCTCGTCATGTCACATGACTTCCTTAGGGGATTATTTGTATTGTTCACTGTGTTACACATTCAGGGGCGCCCCTAGCGGTAGTTCTCCCTGATTTCACATTACTTGGACCAGCACATTGTGTACATTTTACTGCTTGTGAATTTGTACTCCTTTTTTGTCACTTGCCATTGTTTAGTATTCAATATTATCTTTTGTGCTACATTTTGACGGTTTACGTATTGACACTAAACTTATGTACGCTATCACTCTGTTCTAAAAACACCACCCCTCCCCCACGTTCACCAGCCCAGGGATTTATTCCCGTACCACCCTTGGATTTCACCCACTTTTCACAGCGCAGACACCACCCCCCTTGTTTTTCCATATGGTCCTCAATGTTGCCAATTGTTTTGTACTTCGAAAGAGCTTGAATAGCACATCATGAAACCCCAGTCTGCTTTGAAATTCATGATCATTTGCACCTACTTGGTATAATTGGTTAATCATACACTTGACTCTAATTCTACAAAATCCCTGACTTTCTGCAAGTATAAGAATTGATTCTGGTTTGAAGCCAGAGGGTAGTCGCACCACAAATTGATTTGATTTAGATTTTTCTTTTGTTTGCTCCCTTTGAATTTTGTAAATCGATAAAAAAAGAAACAATTTTAAATATATATATTTGGGGTGGTGAAGGAATGCTATATACACCGCTCCTAAAACCCCCTGCCCATTGAATTAAATGGGCAGTGCTGCCAAAGTGCCTGCAAAGCATTTCGGCAGCGCAACAACTTAGGTTTTATTAACACTTTCTTTGGCCGCTAGTGGGGGTTAAAAGCTCCCCGCTAGTGGGCAAAAAGAGCTGCTAAAACTAGTGCTGCTTTCCCGCTAATGCCTGCACCGCCCCAGTGTGAATAGGGGTCTAATGCTTCCAGAAGCACTTGCGAGGTACTTCAAGGATAGCTTTTTTCTGCATAGAAGAGATATAGGTTGGGAACTGCTTACTTAAAGGTTTTGCTTCAGGCTTTAAAACCTCTGTATGTGATCACGAGCACCTCATTGCCATTAAGAAATAGTCTGAAAATCGTTCTGCTCTTGCCGACCGCAATCGCGGGACTCCTGGGAACATAGAGTTCCTGGGACCAGCAGCTGCACTCAAGAGGCACGCGACGGGCGTACGCCCCCGCTAGTCGGCAGATTTAAATGGACGTACCTCTACACCAATCTGCCTGCCTGTGCCATTCTGTTGACGTAAATAGGCGTGCGGCGGTCGGCAAGTGGTTAACCATTTCCCGTCAAGCAACACGCGCGCATCTCTGGATAGTAAAAGTGATGCAAATGATAAGGTATTTTTTCAGCCGGCGATTCCCTTCAATGTAAAAATAATCTTGGTGGCTATGAAGTCCTTGGATTGCTTTTGCAGGCGGTGGAAGGGGGTCCCTCCCACCACCGCACTGGGCTCTCCTGAGTGATCGGGGAGCTCAATAAGGATGTAACCGGCGGCATCTGATTCCTGGGACACTGTGTCACGTCAAATGGGATGCGACTAGGATTTTGTCACTTAAAGGTAAACCAAGAACCAAAACTGGAAGTTACTGGCCAGTGAAGCAGCCAATCGGGCCTATTTGTGTCTAATCGGCTGCTTTGGAGGAGAGATCTGGGGTCTAATATAATAACACATTAATAATTTGAAAAACATTTTAACAATTCAAAGAAAACGTATACCCTCATAGTCAACTACTACCCCAACTGCATATGATGATTTCTGTTGTAAATAAAATAGGGGTTTAAAATTTGAAAATCGTAGCATTCTGTTATGTAGTGTCGTTTATGGAATTGGGGTTGTAGTTTTATACAGTGATGGTGTAGTGTATTTGTGCTCAGTGGAAACAAATTTGCTTGATCAGTAGGCATACCATAGAAAGTTTTTAAATTGGAGCATGGTTGCAATGCAGATACAGATCCTTAAGAGCCCATTGTATAGATCCGAACATGATTCATTTTTGCAGGGTGTCTAAAGGGAAAGCTGTCCTGTCAAAATCGTGTTTTTATTTTTTTATTTTTTCTAATGCAAACATTTTGTAGGGTTTAACTTTAAATCCCAAGGCAAAATATAATTCTCTTCTGATCTCAAGAGACAGATGTAAGGCACTTTCTGCTGTACCAGCTATCTTACAAAGAGAGGGTCTGCAATAACAAAACAAAAAAATGCTTGCTGGTATGAAATTGTGTCCCATACTTGTGAAATAAAGTGCTGTGTAAGGAGAAGATGCTGTTGGCCAATTAATGCATTTAGTATAATCCCAAATCCATAATTGGTTTTATATTTATAAACAAAGTCGCTTAGGACAAATTGTTCCCTTGTTGAGTTGAGATAAACCACGTTGCATTTTTTTTATACTTTATATACTGACTTCTACTTGCCAAATTGGACGGCAAAATGTTGGGTTATAGATTGTGTTTATGGTTTGTGTATTGCAAATTTCCATGACATGCTGATTTTCTATAGGCTAGAAACAGCAATTTAAATGTGCCTGAGTCTGTATTATCGATCAGCAAGAGAGGTGACTTGTGCTGTGCTGACATAACCACAGTTTGTAGTGATACCTTACTTAGCAAAACAACTTACTTGTGCTTAAGACATTCTGACAGCTGTAGTTTTCTTGAATTTCTAAAACTGCCTCAAAAGAGCAATTCATCACCAAATAGATAATGTGCTGAATGGTGAGAAACAGAAACCTGATGGCTAAGGAGTAAGCAAACAAAATGTATTGGTATTCACACGAGTGTGGCTTTAACAACCAGTATACCTGCCTGTCTTTGCTTTTATTCCTCTGGTTTTACCATCTAATCATATTGCAACTGAATTTATAAGTTACTTTCAGAAAATCTAGAGGATTTGATTTGTGGCTTTTTAATTCACTCCAGAGATTCCAAGGCAGCCAAACATCTAATATCTCTGCATTTCTTAAAGCAGCCATTTGATATTGCAGACTTTTATTTCATTTTTGTCGGATGTATTTCTGAATTTAAATGTAAAATTGAATGGCATTAGTAACGTACATTTTTTTTTTCTTTAATTTTTATATATTTTAATTTTGTGATTTGTTTTTATTAACCACTTAAGGACCGGACCAATATGCTGCTAAATGATCAAAGGTGTAATTACAATTTGGCTCTGCATCATTTTAACAGACAATTGCGCGGACGTGCAACGTGGCTCCCAAACAAAATTTGCATCCTTTTCTTCCCACTAATAGAGCTTTCTTTTGATAGTATTTGATCACCTCTGCGATTTTTATTTTTTGCGCTTTATACAAAAATAGAGCGACATTTTTGAAAAAATATTTATTTTTTTACTTTTTGTTATAAGAAAAATCGAATAAACTAAATTTTAGTCAAACATTTAGGCCAAAAAGTATTCAGCCACATGTCTTTAGTAAAAAAAAATTGCAATAAAAAAAAATTAGCTACCTAGCGGCAACAGCGACACTAATACAGCGATCAGAAAAACGATCGCTTAGTGACGCTGGCAATAGGGAGTGAAAGGATTAACTAGGGCAGTGATCAAGGGGTAAAAACTTTATTAGGGGGGGTACAGGGCTACCTAACACTAACTGCCTGTCACGCTGACACTAAATGCAGTGATCAGTAAGAATATGATCACTGCAATCAGTGACAGGGGGCTGGGGGGGTGATCGGAAGGGGTTAAATGTGCCTATGTGTGTGGTGTCAGTGTAGTGTTGGTGCGACTTACTATGTGATGTCTTCTCTCCTCTCAGCGGATTGAAAATACTGCCGAGAGGAGAGCTCACATCACTTCCTCTGCCTGTGTTTACATTATACAGGCAGAGGAAGTGACACGGCGGGGGGATGCCGGATTGGCTGGGAGCGATCACGAGGGGGCGGACAGAAACGAACAGCCGCCCCCTCAGCACGGATCGCTCCCGGAGGCAAGACGACCGCCGCACGCAGTGTGCTTTTATATGAATGTGAGCCCGTATCCTATTTTTTAACCTGGATTAAGTTAGTTTTTATTTTATTTTCTATTTTCATGGCACCTAGAGTGGCCAGCTGAACCCCCCCCCCCCCCCCTTTAATCTGGTCATTGTAATCTGCCTTGTCAAGCTTTACAGTGCTAAATAAAAACAATATCATTGCAGCATTCTCTTTCCAGAGTGGCTTCAGAGCTGCACACGGGCTGAATGTTGGGAGACATCGGCTGGTTCAAAAAACATTCGGCCCCTGTGTATGGCAGCTGCTCGGAATGGAATTGAAGCCATTTGGCTGGCTTCTGTCAGACGAGCATGCTGGAAAGCCAACAGCTGATCGGAGTGTTCTGGCAGGCATGCCCCTTTCAGAACACAACAGCTTAGCAGGGGAGATCGCTATACTAACTTTGCATAGTTATTACAGCAGCTCTGACCAGAGCGGACAGGTTTTTTCCTTCAACCCATCAAACTCAGTCTGTACCAGGATTAAGCATCCATTCAATTTTAAAAATGCTGGTCAGTCCCCCAGGACATGGTGTCGGCCTCTGATCTGCAGCATCCTCTTTTCTCCACATGATTGCCTCTGTCTATGCCACCTATGTCAGAGCAATGTTGTCACTGTTAACGTTCTAAAAAGAGTCCATCAGCAGAATAGCTCTGGGGAAGGAGTTGAGGTTTGATTATGGGTAAACGCATGGTAATTAAGTTAAATAGGAAAACTTTATTTTTTCTTTTAACTTGCATGGTTGCATTTACTGATCTCATAGGCAGGCCCAACGTCATCTTTGAAATTTGTGCCCCTATCGGAGCCATGAAGGCTTTGTTTATGTGTTTCTGGTACTTCTTGAAAGAGTTGTCGCTTTTGATCGACCAGTATAATTTGCTACTTTTTACAGCGTCAGAGCAATTTGTTTAAATACCCATTTAGAGCCCTTTCACACCAAACCGCCCCAAGCATCGGCAGCAAAACCCTGCTGTTTTTAGCTGCGTTTTACCATCGGATTTGCTGCGTTTTTCGGCTGAAAAAGTGTTAAAACCGCCCGCTACAGCAGCGTTTTGCTGGCGGTACAGTGGCGCTGCCCATTGATATCGATGGGTAAGAGCGGTGAGTTCACCACTCCTAATGCGCTCCAAAGAAGCTGCTGGCAGGACTTTTTCTGACACCCTGCCAGCGCCCCGCTGCAGTGTGAAAGCCCTTTGGCTTTCACACTAAAGTGAATGGAGCAGCTGTTTTAGGGCACTTTGCAGGCGCTATTAACGCTAAAGCTCCTGCAAAATGCACCAGTGTGAAAGGGGTCTTAGGGCTCCATGCACACAAGCAATTTTTTTTTAAACTCCTATTAGCTTTATTATCATTTTTTTTTATTATTATTTCTAGAACTAAATAGTGTTATCCTATGTGTCTATGCACACTACTTTAGGCTTTTTTTTTTTGAGCTGCTAGATCACCTTTTGGCTGCTCTTCTGATTTGGATTACAAACACCTCTCCCTCCCCCTCAAATTTCTTTATCTTAGGGGAGAGGCTGCTGATTAAGTTTCAGTGTGCAGGAAGTGTCTGTGAGGTCACTGACACTGGAATTCGAGCAAATCGGTGGATTTTTTTTTTCTTTTAATGTACTTGCAGAAGTCTGACAGAAGGAAACTAATGCAGCCACAGCTTCCAAGGGCTGGTAAACTGCATTATATTCCATTTTATTTTGAATTTAGATCACTTTTAAATCTGAGATTTAAAATATAACTTGTACCTGGGATGATATTTAAAGGTGTTTTACGAGTGCTAAAATTCCTGATTATGTCACTTTACGTTTCCAATGTAAACCTGAAATTGACCTATGATTAATAATTATGTAAAGTTCTTATTAAAATTTTGCTATGCCCTGGTTAGAGGATGTAAATGATTTAAATTCCTCCCTAAAATCTTACAGATCCAAGAAAGATAAGGTCAAAGCTGGTGTGAAATCAGATGCTTCTGATCCTGAGCCAGAAGGACTGACTTTGCTTGTGCCAGATATCCAGAAAACTGCAGAGATAGTTTATGTTGCTACCACCAGTCTTCGTCAAGCCAATCAAGGTAAGCTCTAGACTGCCAAGTTAAAAAGCAAAAAAAAATGCGCTAATTACAGATAAAATAAAAGGCAGCAGCTTGCGTGCGATACACAGAGCCAGAAATAGAAAGAGAGATAAAGCTGCGCCAACAAATCAAATAACATAAACACAGATAGTGATGATAAACCAAGTCCACTCAGGCTCAGATATATATGTATATAGAGTCCCAATAAACACTTGGTGGGTATGCAATTAAACGATCCTGAAGACAACACCATCGTGATCTCTTAACTGTTTGCACACTGAAGTGAAGACCCACCACAGAGTTTTAAAGCCGCTTACCAGAGGGCAAGCTTGATTTGCAGTTGGCTATATCCCAGCTGCGGCTTTTACTTTGGTGGACTTGCAGGGATACAGGTTCCAGGGAAGAACTTACTGCGCAATCACAGGCTCATCCAGATGACATGGGTAGAGAAAGGGCGCACCATAGTGTAATCTCGTGAAACTTGTTTTTATTTTGAGAGATTAAAAGGTACTTACAAAAGCAGGTAAAACCATGCAGCATAAAAAACAGATGCAGACAAAAATGTCTTTCCTAGCCTAATTGTGAGTGACTGATAGTATCCCAAACTTTCTAACATGGAACCACAGAGTAATTTCTCATTTTATCAGGCATTGGGTGCTTGAATGTACAGTTCCCTCGCTCCCGGAATTGAATGGCCCTCATATTTTTGTCCTCGCCTCGTTTTCACCTAATCCCCCTTTACATTCACTGTAATTGTGATGTTCTATCTCCCCCAGGCCCAACTTCCCCTAACATCAAATACTTGTAGCACCATTGTCTTGGGCCTCATTCACACTTCAGTCGGTTCAGGTCAGTCTGTCAGTTTTGACGGCGGACCTGAACGGGCGCTCCGTGCATCTTTATGGAGCGTCGGATTTCAACGGAGACATGTCCGCTGACATCCGACCTGATCCGATCCGCTAAAAACAAACGTATGGGGGATACGTCCCCATCCGTCCATGCGGATCGGGTAAGATCTAATGACATGCTGTCCGTTTTTCATCAGATCGCTCCATAGGAGATGGCGACGCTGCACAAGCTCCTCCCCCCTCAGTGAGCAGAGAGAAGCTGGTCATCTGTCGGCTCAGCGGAGATCTGCGGACTGATCTCCCGCTGAGCTGATAGACGCAGGCGGACTCCGTCGGGACGGACTGCGATGGAGTCCGCTAAGTGTGAATGAGCCCTTAAGTTGTCTTGTCAAACAGAAATGGTAATTAGACTTCTGTTCTTGTTTCCAGTTCCTGACCACTTTGTTCTGTTTGTAAACAAGGTGCTGCTGATTCCCCTCTATAACAGACCCTTATCTAAAATAAGGATCCTGGTATGGATTGTAAGGGGAACCCCAAAAAAATCAGGTCAGGTTCCCATACTCCCCAAAATGAATGCTAGATTCTTTGGAACCATAACCATAGTTACTCACAAAAAATTAAACATAGTCACTAAGAATAAATAATACAAATCAAAGATGCACGACTAACCTTATTAATTGTTGCGTGGCTTTAATTGGTCAAGGTGAAGTCTGCAGATCCTTTTTTTTTTTTAAGTTTTTTTTTTTTTTAAATCTTGTATTATGCTTTTTTAGAGAAGAAGCTGGCAGAGTTCTCCAAAAAGGTTGCTGTGAAGTCCAAACCTTTTCCAGTCTTGCGATCCTTGGAAGAGAAGTATGTGGCTGTTATGAAAAAGCTCCAGTTTGGTAAGCTAGTGTGTTTTTGTATTATATCTTATATTATAGCTTATAAGCAACTTAAAAGCTTGGAGGCAAATTGCCTTGATAATACTGACGAAGATTCAGAAGTGGTTGTGTGGGTGGTTGTGTGGGTGGTTGTGTGTGTGTTTGTGGGTGGTTGTGTTTGTGGGTGGTTGTGTTTGTGGGTGGTTGTGTTTGTGGGTGGTTGTGTTTGTGGGTGGTTGTGTTTGTGGGTGGTTGTGTTTGTGGGTGGTTGTGTTTGTGGGTGGTTGTGTTTGTGGGTGGTTGTGTTTGTGGGTGGTTGTGTTTGTGGGTGGTTGTGTTTGTGGGTGGTTGTGTTTGTGGGTGGTTGTGTTTGTGGGTGGTTGTGTTTGTGGGTGGTTGTGTTTGTGGGTGGTTGTGTTTGTGGGTGGTTGTGTTTGTGGGTGGTTGTGTTTGTGGGTGGTTGTGTTTGTGGGTGGTTGTGGTTGTGGGTGGTTGTGGTTGTGGGTGGTTGTGGTTGTGGGTGGTTGTGGTTGTGGGTGGTTGTGGTTGTGGGTGGTTGTGGTTGTGGGTGGTTGTGGTTGTGGGTGGTTGTGGTTGTGGGTGGTTGTGGTTGTGGGTGGTTGTGGTTGTGGGTGGTTGTGGTTGTGGGTGGTTGTGGTTGTGGGTGGTTGTGGGTGGTTGTGGTTGTGGTTGTGGTTGTGGGTGGTTGTGGGTGGTTGTGGGTGGTTGTGGGTGGTTGTGGTTGTGGGTGGTTGTGGTTGTGGGTGGGTGTGGTTGTGGGTGGGTGTGGGTGTGGTTGTGGGTGGGTGTGGTTGTGGGTGGGTGTGGGCGTGTTTGTGTTTGTGTTGGTCGGTGTGGGTGTGTTTTTGTTGGTGGGTGTGGGCGTGTTTGTGTTTGTGTTGGTCGGTGTGGGCGTGTTTGTGTTGGTCGGTGTGGGTGTGTTTGTGTTGGTGGGTGTGGGCGTGTTTGTGTTTGTGTTGGTCGGTGTGGGTGTGTTTGTGTTGGTGGGTGTGGGCGTGTTTGTGTTTGTGTTGGTCGGTGTGGGTGTGTTTGTGTTTGTGTTGGTCGGTGTGGGTGTGTTTGTGTTGGTCGGTGTGGGTGTGTTTGTGTTGGTCGGTGTGGGTGTGTTTGTGTTTGTGTTGGTGGGTGTGGGTGTGTTTGTGTTTGTGTTTGTGTTGGTGGGTGTGGGTGTGTTTGTGTTTGCGTTTGTGTTGGTGGGTGTGTTTGTGTTTGTGTTGGTGGGTGTGGGTGTGGGTGTGTTTGTGTTGGTGGGTGTGGGTGTGTTTGTGTTGGTGGGTGTGGGTGTGTTTGTGTTGGTGGGTGTGGGTGTGTTTGTGTTTGTGTTTGTGTTGGTGGGTGTGTTTGTGTTTGTGTTGGTGGGTGTGGGTGTGTTTGTGTTTGTGTTGGTGGGTGTGGGTGTGTTTGTGTTTGTGTTGGTGGGTGTGTTTGTGTTGGTGGGTGTGGGTGTGTTTGTGTTGGTGGGTGTGGTTGTGTTTGTGTTGGTGGGTGTGGTTGTGTTTGTGTTGGTGGGTGTGGTTGTGTTTGTGTTGGTGGGTGTGGTTGTGTTTGTGGGTGGTTGTGTGTGTGTGTGTGTGTATATATATATATATATATATATATATATATATATATATATATATATATATATATATATATATATATATATATATATATATATATATATATATATATATATATATATAATATAATGCACTAACCGGCCACTTTATTAGGTACACTTTGCTAGTACCAGGTTGGACCCCTTTTTGCTTTCAGAACTCCCTTAATTCCTTCTGTCATAGGTTCAACAAGGTGTTGGAAACTAAGAGAAATGGCGCAACATTTTGACCAATAACGGCAAGAGAGTTATTTTCGCGTCTAGGGGGCCGCTGGCAGTTTCAGACAGCCCCCATATGCTGAATTCAAGCCACAGTACACTGTGGAGATAGTGAAGCATGGTAGCACAAGCATCATGATACAAGGATGTTTCTCATACTATAGTGTTAAGCCCATTTATCGCATATGCTGGATCGGTTAGAATACATCAAAATACTTGAAAAGGTTTTGTTGCCTTATGCCGAAGAGGAAATGCCCTTTAAATGGGTGTTTCAGGACGATAACGACTTCAAACACACCCAGTAAGGGAGTAGCATCCTGGTTCCAGACCAACAAGATTAACTTGGAGTGGCCAGCCCAATCCCTAGACCTTAACCCAATAGAAAACTTGTGGGGGTGACATCAAAAAAATTGCTGTTTCTGTGGTAAAACCAAGAAATGCAAATGAATGTAATTCAATCGTCCTGGGCTGGAATACCTGCCAGAAGTTGGTTGGCTCCATGCAACACAGATAGTTCTCAAAACGGGTTATACAACTAAATATTCAGTGATTAAAAAGAAATCTAAAGCTCCAAGCATTTTTCAGTTTACGCAGTAAATGATTGAGTTTGCAAAGAAAAATGCAGACACTGAATTTTTTTGAAAAGCCTAATATTTATTTTTGTTCACTTTCTGTAAAGCAATAACAAATTTGAAAATGATAAATTATAAGGATTTAGCGCTTTTTTAACACACTTTTTTTTAACACAGCTGTGTGTGTGTGTCCTTCGTGTTTGTGGTAGTATGACAAGTTTAACACTTGCAGTACTGTGCTCTTTATTAAATTTTCCATATAACTTTTATCACTTAAGATTTCATTGACGCCTTAAAACACCTCAGTAATCACTTTCTTTACTTAAAGCGGTATTTCACCCTAAATATAAGATCTCCCATGCGCTTCAGCATACTGGCGTCAGCGCCAGTATGCTGGGTTTTTTTTTTTTTTATAGCACACTTACTGTTTTATCGTAGAAATCCTTTTCTGTCCCCCGTGGTGGACGGCGCCAGTACAGCGCGTCACATCTTCCTAAGATACCCGATATGGACTCGGGTATTTCCGGCGCTATGCGGCGCCTGCGCACAGACCTAGGAGCTGACTGCGCAGGCGCCGTATTTCTCCGAAATAGGACTCGGAGAAATACGGCGCCTGCGCAGTCAGCTCCTAGGTCTGTGCGCAGGCGCCGCATAGCGCCGGAAATACCCGAGTCCATATCGGGTATCTTAGGAAGATGTGACGCGCTGTACTGGCGCCGTCCAACGCGGGGGACAGAAAAGGATTTCTACGATAAAACAGTAAGTGTGCTATAAAAAAAAAAAAAAACCAGCATACTGGCGCTGACGCCAGTATGCTGAAGCGCATGGGAGATCTTATATTTAGGGTGAAACTCCGCTTTAATGGTGGTTTCTTATATTCCTCAAGAAAAAGAAATGGGAAAAAAATTGATCAAATTTGTTAGATTAGAAATGTACTTATGTAGTATTGGTTAATAATGTTAAATATTGAGCAGCACACATTGTTAAATTCCTATTATTCTGGAGCTTGGGTTGCACTCATCGTCCTATAATACACTTTATTTTTAGATGTTATGCAGTGTATTATTACAGTTGTGTAGATCATGTAGAGAGAATCCTAGAAGGTGCTCACTTTGGTAATCTGCTAAAAAAAAAGTCGAATGAGAAACTTTAGCTAATGTATTTTCTATTTGTGTTACAGACACTTTTGAGATGGTATCTGAAGATGATGATGGAAAACTGATGTTTAAAGTCAATTACCATTACATGTCTCAGGTGAAAAATGCAAGTGATGCAAACAGTGCTGCACGGGCACGACGTCTCGCACAAGAGGCAGTTACTCTCTCCACATCGTTGCCTCTGTCCTCTTCATCCAGTGTCTTTGTCCGGTGTGATGAAGAAAGACTAGACATTATGAAGGTAATGTCTTCTGATTTATGCTTAATATGTTGGTGTGGCATCGCTGCATTAATGTATTTTTTATTTATTTTTTAACTTCTGCGTAAAGACTTGGTTTACCTTTTTCAGAAAATAGCTTATGCAGTCAATGGGCCCCAGTAGGTATTAAAAGAACAAAAAAAAACTCTTTATTTTGTAATATTAATAATTGTAGACCATTTGCCTCTCCAAATGCCTGGCTGAAAAACTCTCAGCAATTCCTGTGTCTGACCTTGTAAGTCTGCTTTCAGGTGGGCCCAAAATTATGAACATTCTACAATACAATGTTTTTATTAACTACATTGGCCCTTGATTGCATAGGATATTTTCTGGAAAGGATTTGGCCTCTAATGCAGAAGTGTACCTCAAACCATAAGTTCTGCTTTTCTTCCCACCCCCACTTTGATTATTTAATTTTTTTTGGGAGCAGGTACCCATTTCTGACAGATTCCTGCTCACTTCTGCTCCTCTTGCCTAGTCGAGAAGAACAGAATTTTGGTGCCCGTAACCCTCTGGGATGGGACTGTGGGACCGGTCAGAATGCTCAGCGGGTCTTGCACATGTGCGGTCACAGAGCCAGCTGTAAAACAGCAGAAAGTCACAGCTTGCTTACCACAAGCAAGCTGTCAGCACCATGGCCCCTAAAACCAGTGAAAAACTGGCCCTGTTGGCAGTGCTGGATTCCTTGTCCAGTAAGTGTGTGTCTGTTTTCTTAAATCAGTACAGAATATGTAACTGCTGAGTTTTTTATTTTTTTAAATGCTTTACGGACTCATGTACAGGGTGGGCCATTTATATGGATACACCTTAATAAAATGGAAATGATTGGTGATATTAACTTCCTGTTTGTCGCACATTAGTATATGTGAGGGGGGAAACTTTTCAAGATGGGTGGTGACCATGGCGGCCATTTTGAAGTCGGCCATTTTGAATCCAACTTTTTCAATAGGAAGAGGGTCATGTGACACATCAAACCTATTGGGAAATTCACAAGAAAAACAATGGTGTGCTTGGTTTTAACGTAACTTTGTTATTCATGAGTTATTTACACGTTTCTGACCACTTATAAAATGTGTTCAATGTGCTCTCCAGTGACATGCAGCGAGTGCTACGTTGTGGTCTCTTGCTGAATGAAGCTAGGACAGCCACTGATGTTTCTTCATTAGTGACAGATTTCATGCGTCCACATTTTGGCAAATCCAATACTGAACCAGTTTCACGAAACTTAGCAAGCAGTTTGCTAACTGTAGCATGGGAGATGGGTGGTCTCGTAGGCTTTCTTGCATTGAAATCTGCTGCAATGACCCGGTTACTGCGTTCACTAGACATCAACACCATTTCTATCCGCTCTGCACCTGTTAACCGTGGCTGTAAACAAAGAGAAACTTGTAAATAACTCAAGAAAGAATAAAGTTACGTTAAAACCAAGCACATCATTATTTTTCTTGTGAAATTCCCAATAAGTTTGATGTATCACATGACCTTCTTCCTATTGAAAAAACAAAAGTTGGATTCAAAATGGCCGACTTCAAAATGGCTGCCAGGGTCACCACCCATCTTGAAAAGTTTCCCCCCTCACATATACTAATGTGCCACAAACAGGAAGTTAATATCACCAACCATTCCCATTTTGTTAAGGTGTATCCATATAAATGGCCCACCCTGTACACTAGCAGCTCCTAAACTTCAGTTTCGTTTTTTTTTTTTCCTTTTTTTTCCCAAAGCTCCTGAACTCAACTCCATAAAATCCTATGTGTCCATGGACACACAGGCTTTTACAAGAGTTTAAAAGTTTCTGCGGTTAGGGGAGGTTAGACCTCCCTCTCCTGAACGCAGAAGAATAGCATTCAGAATGGGAACATTTTTATTGCCGGCCGCGGCGTGATTTTTGCCGTGTTTTCCCCTGGCTAATGGTCAACCTAGTCTATGTGTCTACATGAGCCAAACTATAATATTGACCGCCATCGCCAACTCTAAAAGTGCAGGTCATCCTTATCCTAGCTTCAATAGTGAGTCACTGCGTTGAAATCTGAAAACAATTTCAATTTAGTACTGCATACATGTTTTAGATCAGGACATTATTGGGTATTGAATGCAGGATAATCCTTATGGTCACATAGAGCCTGCTCTTTTAAAAAAAAGTCGGCATTGGTAGCTTTTTTGTTTTTTATGCCCTCACAAGCTGACTTTAATAATTTGTTTTGCAATTATTATACACAATGTTTTTGTATATT
Source organism: Rana kukunoris (assembly GCA_029574335.1). Lineage (NCBI taxonomy): Eukaryota > Metazoa > Chordata > Amphibia > Anura > Ranidae > Rana > Rana kukunoris. The sequence continues at coordinate 411,921,763 of CM056052.1, read as the reverse complement.
TTCATCTCCAGGTTTTAATAACTGGTCCAGCAGACACTCCTTATGCCAATGGATGTTTTGAATTTGATGTATACTTCCCTCAAGATTATCCTAATTCTCCTCCTCTTGTGAATTTGGAGACAACTGGTGGCCATAGTGTCCGTTTTAATCCAAACCTTTACAATGACGGAAAGGTAAATATTGTTTTGTGATTGCTTGGGGATGTGTAGCTTCTTGCATAAATGCATTATATGCTTAGGTATTCATCCCAATGAAGAAGAGACATGTTTAACTCATCCAAGAGCTGACTTAAGTATCCCAATGATCTTTACATTTTTCATCTTTTTTTTTTTTTTTTTATTTGTATTGCCATTGGTAATGGAGGAATATGAATTATCAACCTGGCTTTTGTGAATTTAGCTTTGTACAGTCTTGTGGTGTTGGCCATGTGTGCTGCAGTAATTGAAGCAATACCCAGCAATTGTCCTTATATTGAAGCTGAGACAGACATAGGCTGATTTTTTTTTTTGCTAAAAATGCAAGACACGTGGCTACCTTTTTTCTTTTCAACACCCTTTTAAAGGTATTGACTCAGAACAAGCAATGCAGTCTTTAAATTCTTATCTGTATACCTGTTTTGGCTCAGAAAATCAGAAAGTATTGAAGCCAAAGGTTTAGCTTAAAGTGTTTCTAAATCCAGCCTGACATTGCACTGCTTGGGTTGGGCAATAGCAAAAGAAACAAAGTCCCTCTATATAACCCCTCCTACCTTGAAAGCTCCTCATTTATTTATTTTTGCCAGTGTTTGAAATGTGATGGTCACTGAAGTGCATCTCTTTGCATATTAGTGCCAGATTCTAAAATAATTTCAGTATGGATCAGGATATCGGGCATCTGCATCCATTCCAATAGCTGGGAGACTACAATGGGAGCGGACCTTCCAGTGGGGATTGTAATGCCACTGTTCAGTGCAAGAGCCTGCATATTTGGAACCCTCTGGGGTTTTAACTGGGCATATCTAGGGCAGTGGACCCCAATATATGGGGGATTGAGTATCTGAATGTCCTGATGGACATAGCCCGCCAAGATGGGTGAATATTGTATCCTTGGCTTGTTAGCAGGATTTTGCAAGGTGAAATTGTGACTGTCCCTTGTGAGGGTTATTGCTGGGCTGCCTGAGGTGTATTTACGCTCCTGTCCACTAGACAGTTTCTATTGTTGCTGCAAACATGGAGATTGGATATTGTGTAGCGCATGGTGTTTTCTGTGTCGGTTTCCTTTATGGTAGTTTTCTCTGCCAATAGCGATAATTAGAGGCACACATACGCAGAAAAGGCAGAATGTGCATCATGGAGGCAGTGCCGATTGCTATCTTTGTATAGAAAAGGAAGCCAACATTGCTCTGTCTCTTGTGTGGTAGCAGCAGCTGGGACCACTGGAGGTGCAGCATAAAGAGCAGGCAGGTGCTCTGTGCTGGACACATGCGTACACCACTAGGGAAAAACACTGGAAGCCAGGTGGTCCTAGAAGGGTCTTAATATACTGTTAACTTCCAGAATCCTCCTTGCTGGGGTGGGTAAGGGGGAGGAACAGCCCTGTTTTTTAACCAGCACGCTTAGAGGATGTCTTCCAGAAAGCAGGGGGGGAGCACAGCTGGAAGAAGTGCAGGTGTTCACTTTTGCTTTATTCCATTTGACAAGAGCGCAGGAGAATTGTTTGTGAGAAGTGCAGGTGTGTCACAGTCTAGTCCAGAGGCTTGGCAAAGAGTGGTTGCACAAAACCGCGTTCTCGCCACTGTCTGTTTAGTAAAAGTAGGAGTTTTGAACTTTTCCTCCATGGTTTGAGGTCAGCTGTGTCTACACATCAGCAGAAACTACCTTTACTGATGCTGCAACAAATGGCAAAAAGTAGGGAATCGCCATTGTAAAAACAAAATATATATATATAATAATCTGACATAACTCAAAACTATTTTCATTTAACATTCCAACCTTCTGGCTTTAGCAAACGCTTAAATAAATAACAAAATAACTAAAACTGTAGTTAAATTGCAACTGTTTTTGCAGACCAAGCAGAGGAAAAGGTTATGGAATCACTAAATTCTGAGGGAAATTTTATCAAATAACCATGTGCTTTTCTAAAACAAACCTTTTGCATTAGATTACATCTGCGAATTAGTCTGCAGTTAGGCTGGTTTCACACTTGTCGGACAAACGCTCCGACATTGGGAGCTCATGTCGCATGACGTGTGAAAATCAATGTTTCCCTATGAGAGCTGTCTTAACTGATCCGACACAAGTCTGTTCGACTTTGAAAACGCTCCCTGTACTACTTTCGTCCGACATTGATCCTACTTCACTCCATTGAATATCATTGAAGTCGGAACAAAGTAGGAGCCTTGTCCTTATCAGACATCCGACATGTGATTACAGCAGCAGTAAAAGGAATTTATCTCGCTCTGGGATCGTTTTGATTGGTCAAAGAACAAGTCGGACTATCACAAAGTCAGTTCAGGCTGGGTTCACACTTGTTCCGACAACGCTCCTACATTGGGAGCTCATGTAGCATGACGTGTGAAAATCAATGTTTCCCTATGAGAGCTAGCTTAACTGGTCCTACACAAGTCGGTCCGACTTTGAAACTACTCCCTGTACTACTTTGGTCCTACATTGATCCTACTTCAGCCCATTGAATATCATTGAAGTAGGACCAAAGTAGGAGCCTTGTCCTAACCATCCGACTTTTGCCATCTGACATGTGATTACAGCACCAGTAAAAGGAATTTTTCTCACTCTGGGATTGTTTTGATTGGTCAAAGAACAAGTCAGTCTATCACAAAGTAGGACCAAAGTAGTATCCTGTTCATGAAAGTAGGATGGATGTAGGACCAATGTAGGACCAATGTAGGACCAATGTAGGACAGATGTCGCAGAGCAAAGTAGGATGAAAGTTGTACTGCTGTCATGTAGTATAGTGTGAACCCGGCGTGAAAGTGTGCTTGCACACCTTGGTGAGCTGTTGCATCAACCTGATTGACATGAATCATGGCTCCAACACAACAGACATCCATTGGGAATAAAAGGATTATACAACTTCTTCAAGAAGGTAAATCCTCATGGAATGTTGCAAAAGATATTGGTTGTTCCCAAATCGAATGGGAAAGTTGTTAAACTGAAGACCAAGGAACACATTGGTGTCAAGATAGAAAATGTAAAGCAATGTGCCTTGAAAACAGAAAATGCTTAACAAAACAAATGAGGAACAAATGGTCAGAAACTGCAGACCATGTCTGTGACCGAACTGTAGGACATTGCCTAAAGGAAATGGGATTTACATACAGAAAAGCAAAAACGAAAACCATCAACACCTAAACAGAAAAAAGAAACAAGGTTACAGCCAGCTAAAGAAAAGCAATCATGGACAGTGGAAGACTGGATGAAAGTGATATTCAGCGATGAATCACAAATCTGTATTGGGCAGGGTGATGATGCTGGAACTTTTGGTTGGTGCCGTTCCAATGAATGTATGAAGGAAACTGCCTGAAGAAAACATGCAAATTACCACAATCATTGATGATATGGGGTTGCATGTCGGGTACGGGGGAGATGACAGTCATTAAATCTTCAATAAATGCACCAGTTTATATTGAGATTTTGGACACTTTTAATATTCCATTCATTGAAAGGGTGTTTTGCGATAATGACATTCTTTTTCGGGTTGATTATGCATCCTGCCATGGGGCAAATGCTGTGAAAACTTTCCTTAACCACTTAAGACCCGGACCAATACGCTGGCAAATGACCCAAGGGGTTTTTGCGATTCGGCACTGCGTCGCTTTAACAGACAATTGCGCGGTCGTGCGACGTGGCTCCCAAACAAAATTTGCGTCCTTTTTTTCCCACAAATAGAGCTTTCTTTTGGTGGTATTTGATCACCTCTGCGGTTTTTATTTTTTGCGCTATAAACAAAAATAGAGCGACAATTTAAAAAAAAATGCAATATTTTTTACTTTTTGCTATAATAAATATCCCCCAAAAATATATAAAAAAAACATTTTTTTTCCTCAGTTTAGGCCGATACGTATTCTTCTACATATTTTTGGTAAAAAAAATCGCAATAAGCGTTTATCGGTTGGTTTTCGCAAAATTTATAGCGTTTACAAAATAAGGGATAGTTTTATTGCATTTTTATTAATTATTTTTTTTTTACTACTAATAGCGGCGATCAGCGATTTTTTTCGTGACTGCGACAATATGGCGGACACTTTGGACAATTTTGACACATTTTTGGGACAATTGTCATTTTCACAGCAAAAAATGCATTTAAATTGCATTGTTTACTGTGGAAATGACAGTTGCAGTTTGGGAGTTAACCACAGGTGGCGCTGTAGGGAATGTGTGCCCTAATGTGTTGTTTACAACTGTAGGGGGGTGTGGCTGTAGGTGTGACGTCATCGATCGCGTCCCCCTATTACAGGGATGACGCGATCGATGCTCCGGCCACAGAGAAGCACGGGGAAGCCGTGTGTACACACGGCTCTCCCCGTTCTTCCGCTCCAGGGACGGATCGCCGCACTGCAGCGGCGATCGGGTCCGCGAATCCCGCGGTCCCGGTCCTGGAGCTTCGGACCGGGTCGCGGGCGCGCGCCTGCGACCCACGGCTGGGTACTAAAACCAACGTATATATACGTTGATGTGCCCAGCCGTGCCATTCTGCCGACGTAAATGTGCAGTAGGCGGTCCTTAAGTGGTTAAAGAACAACCTATGTTATTGGCATGGCCTGTAAATGGCCTGGACCTCAATACAATTGGAAATCTGTGATGGAAATGAAAGAAAATGGTCCATGACAAGATTCTAACCTGCAAAGCTGATCTGGCAACTGCAATAAGAGAACCGTTGGAGCCAGATTGATGAAGAATACTGTATGTTTAATCTAGGGTTGTCCCGATACCACTTTTTTAGGACCGAGTACAAGTACCGATACTTTTTTTTCAAGTAGTCGCCGATACCGAATACCGATATTGCTGACGTGTCCCCCCACATATTGCTGACGTGTCCCCCCCACATATTGCTGCCGTGTCCCCCCCACATATTGCTGCCGTGTCCCCCCCACATATTGCTGCCGTGTCCCCCCCACATATTGCTGCCGTGTCCCCCCCACATATTGCTGCCGTGTCCCCCCCACATATTGCTGCCGTGTCCCCCCCACATATTGCTGCCGTGTCCCCCCCACATATGCTGCTGTCCCCCCCACATATTGCTGCCGTGTCCCCCCCACATATTGCTGCCGTGTCCCCCCCACATATTGCTGCCGTGTCCCCCCCACATATTGCTGCCGTGTCCCCCCCACATATTGCTGCCGTGTCCCCCCCACATATTGCTGCCGTGTCCCCCCCCACATATTGCTGCCGTGTCCCCCCCACATATTGCTGCCGTGTCCCCCCCACATATTGCTGCCGTGTCCCCCCCACATATTGCTGCCGTGTCCCCCCCACATATTGCTGCCGTGTCCCCCCCACATATTGCTGCCGTGTCCCCCCCACATATTGCTGCCGTGTCCCCCCCACATATTGCTGCCGTGTCCCCCCCACATATTGCTGCCGTGTCCCCCCCACATATTGCTGCCGTGTCCCCCCCACATATTGCTGCCGTGTCCCCCCCACATATTGCTGCCGTGTCCCCCCCACATATTGCTGCCGTGTCCCCCCCACATATTGCTGCCGTGTCCCCCCCACATATTGCTGCCGTGTCCCCCCCACATATTGCTGCCGTGTCCCCCCCACATATTGCTGCCGTGTCCCCCCCACATATTGCTGCCGTGTCCCCCCCACATATTGCTGCCGTGTCCCCCCCACATATTGCTGCCGTGTCCCCCCCACATATTGCTGCCGTGTCCCCCCCACATATTGCTGCCGTGTCCCCCCCACATATTCTCGTACTGGATCAGTCAGTCAGGCAGCGGATTAGCAGCAGGAGCCCCCATCGGCACTCGCTCCTAGGAGTAGGGGCGTGCTGCTTTAGCTCCAGGCAGGCGTAGGCAGCAGGCAGGCAGGGTCTCCCCCAGCCCATCCAGCCTCAGCTCCTACCGTATCTCCTACCTGCATCTGGATCCGGATCTCCTTCAGCCTCCTCCGGGCCTTCTCCAGCCTCTCTCCATCAAACCTACTTTGGACTCCATCTGGCAGGTAAAACCTGCCCCCCCCCCCCTGGAATCAAGGGTGGCCTGCAGCTTGTTTTAAGCCAGGAATCAGCCCACCCTCACCATTGACCACAACCGAGGCACCCCCCCCTCGCCACCCCTTCCCCGCAGCAAATTTCTGTCTTTTTCGGCGGTCCGCGCCAGCCTATGCTAGGTCCGCGGCATCCACGGCTCAGGAAAGTCCGCGGCTTCAACCGCGGCCTACCGGCGCACCGCAACATCGCTCGGGATCACCCCCAGATTCACCCTGCAAACCCCCCCTCACCCCTGGAAGACCCCAGCCATCCCCGATTCACCCAACCAGCCCTCTCTGGCTGTATCCAGCCAGTGTTAGCTCCCCAGCCTGGGCCCTCTGTCGGCGGCCATCTTGGTACACCTCCCCTTCCCCAGCTTTAGGAATACCTTTCACCCCAGCCCCTCACAATCGTATCAGCATTTGATCCAGGGTTTGTACCGATCGCCTCTTAGGGATCAGGAAGGAATTTTTTCTCCCTGCCCAGCACATTGGCTTAGCTGGGCCAGGGTGTTTTTTGCCTTCCTCTGGACCAAATAAAAAATAGCTGGGAGAGAGGATTCAAGGATTCTTCTCCCCACCACCAGCTGATCATCGCCACCAAAAGGAACGACTTTTTCCCCGGTGAATGGCGACCATGGCTAATCTGCGGTACTCCGCAGAAACCATTTGGAATTTGAGGCGTTTCGCCGCAATACTGCCAGCCATCACCAAAAAGACCCTAAGAATTGAGCACCTTTTGAGGATCGATCGACGATCGACCGTCAAAAATTTTAGCCGTTTACCCCAACCTAAGCGCATTTCATGTGCTCTGATCAATACTAGATCGGCAGTAAAACACCGACTTGAAATCCATGATTTCATTCTACAACACGACCTAGACTGCCTCTTCATTACAGAGAGCTGGCTCACAGCCGACTGTAACACCATTCTAGGAGAATTGGTGCCAGAAAACTACCGTATTATAACGGAAAACAGAATAGGGCAAAGAGGAGGAGGACTGGCAGTGATCCATAAGACGCGTCTTGCGATCACAAAACCAAGCCTCCAAAACCCTCTTCCGTTCATGGAAACCCTTACTCTTCAACTGCAAGTAAACGGCCAGGAGACCGTCCGGATTCTACTCTGCTATAGGCCACCTGGCCCCAAGTCGCAGCTGCTCCCATCTTTGACGGACTTTGTCTCCACTTATACCCTGAATAGCAAACACCTTTTGCTGCTCGGGGACTTCAACCTTTGGGCCAACTCCCCGCAAGACCCCATTGCCGACGCCTGCATCGACCACCTGGAAGGATTAGGGCTTCAGCAACTAGTATGTGGGCCCACACATGCTTCAGGTCATACGCTCGATCTTATTTTCAGACAAGATCTGGAAATAAAAATCTTGGAAAATGAACCATTGCCATGGACAGATCACCATGCAATTAAATTCATTATTTCCGAATTCCCCCCCTTAACAAAAACATCAAATCCAGTGACAACACACTGGACCAGATGTCAGAAAAAGCTCCACTCGGAACTCTTCAAAGCCACGTTAGGGGAAAAAATAAACACAATTCAGCCGCACCAAACAGCGGAAGAAACACTAGAGGCCATAAACACAGCACTATTGCAGTCAGCTGACTTGATAGCGCCGAAACGAAAGACCCAGATCAGGAAAAATAACTCCGGCAATATGTGGGGGGGGGACACACGGCAGCAATATGTGGGGGGGGGACACACGGCAGCAATATGTGGGGGGGGACACACGGCAGCAATATGTGGGGGGGGACACACGGCAGCAATATGTGGGGGGGGACACACGGCAGCAATATGTGGGGGGGGACACACGGCAGCAATATGTGGGGGGGGACACACGGCAGCAATATGTGGGGGGGACACACGGCAGCAATATGTGGGGGGGGACACACGGCAGCAATATGTGGGGGGGGGGACGACGACGACGACACAAAGCTGCTGCCGTGAACATTACATGCAGCTTTCGTTTTTCAATAGTTGTTTACCCTATTGCGCGCCCTGTGTAAAGGACACTCCCTCTTGCTCGTGATTGGACAGATCCGTCCAATCGCTAGCAAGGGGGATTGTCCTTTACACAGGGCTGGCGATAGGGAAAACAGATATTGAAAAACGAAAGCGTCATGTAATCTTCGCGGCGGCGGCTTTGTATATACGGCGGCGGCCGGGGGGGGGTTTAGGGGTTGGGCGAAGTATTCTTTTTGGGTATCGGGGGTATTTGCGGGAGTATAAGTACTCCCGCAAATACTCGGTATCGGCACAACCCTAGTTTAATCCATGCCTCAGAGAATTCCGTGTGTGTGTGTGTGTGTCATATCACCCTGTCCTTTCGCGGGTTACCCTATTCGTGATTTATTTTTATTTATTTTTTTGTTTCTCTTCCACTCACCCTTCCTAGTAGTTGATTAGCTCTCGCTGTTCCTAACCTCCCCCCTACTCCTACTTTACTTTTTCTGTCCCTTCTATGGTTCTTCGGTCAACCGTTTTTTTTTTTCTTTTTTTGTTCTACCAACAATGGAAAGCTTCTCAGTTTCCTCTTTAACCGTAATGAAGTATGTTAATTTACTCCTTCTTGAATAGGCAAATATTTTCCGGCTGATATTAAGCCTCATCCCCTCAAATTTAACTGTAAAATACTAGGCAACCTCAGTGATCAGCAGTGAGGCTCAGGAAGAAGTGGAGGGTAAAATCTGAGCCTGACCTTTAGGGCCCGTTAACACTGCAATGCGGTGCTGGAGAGCCACGTTCCCGCACTAAACAGCAAAAGGTGGTGGGAAAGTTTGATTTATGCCTTTTTTTTTTTTTTTCTTTATTCTTTTTGCAGCTCATAAATATATTAGTATTTTGGGAACGTTGATCTCCAGGGTTAGTCTCTGTTAAAACTGTTTGTTCAGGCCAAGCTGGCCCAAACAAACTATTTTCCCTCACTATTGTGTGCAGCCGCTGGAAGTGCTGTATGAAGCATATCTAGCTGAGGCTAAATACAGTATACAGCACTGTGTTTACGGTGCAAGAGGAGATAGATCTTCCTGTCTCACACCCAGAACAAAGCCGCGTCGACCAGAGGTCAGTACTCAACATTTCAAAGGCAGCTTTGTATTCTGCAAATGAATACAAAGCTTCCCCTGATTGGACGGGACAGGGACGAGCTAATGTCACAATCTGACTCTCCAAAAGGATGCTTTATTCATCGGTTGAATACAAATCTGCCTATGAAGGGGCCAATCAGGTCTCCTCTTGCAACCAGAACACAATGCTCTATACCGTACGTAGCCTCAGCTACATACAGCTTATACAGCACACCCAGCGGCCACACTTGTTAATGAGGGAAAGTTTTCTTGCGCCAGCTTGGCCTAAACAAACTAAGCTGAAACTAAATCTGGAGATCAGCTTTAAGTTAATCACATTGATGAACATGCTTCCTTTTTTTTTTCATAAGAAGGAACATGCATCCTTAAAGTGTTTTTCCCTATCTGAGTCCCACCAGGGAGATTTTCCTGTGGCGTATCAATGGAAAATAAGGGAAGTTTTTCTTGGCAGTTGACATCAGGGGATGTCCCTATCAAAATACTTTTTCTCTCCTCCTTTTCTGTTGAGAGCTACAAATTTTAAATTGCTCAATACTTTGTTTTGGTGACATTGGTCACCAGGACAGATGAAGTGGATGGACACAGATGGCATTAAAATGTTTAATCATTCCCTACTTTATCCAAAGCAAAATAAAGTTTTGGCTTTACATTTCCATAACCCTCTATGCAACAAGCTAGCTAAATGAATAGATGGAAAAATCTATGTATATATTGATGCTCGTAAATGAATATATATTTAAATTATTAATACTCTATTCTCATTTTAAGGTGTGTTTAAGCATACTAAACACCTGGCACGGAAGACCTGAAGAAAAGTGGAATCCGCAGACATCAAGTTTTTTGCAGGTGTGCCTTCACCTTTCCTTGCGGTTGATTACTTTTTCCTAATTAGATCTTTGTCTTGTTTTGCTTCTCTGTAACACCTATCATTGGCACAAATGCTGTATACACAATTTGTAAAACAAATGTCCTCAATGGAGTCCTCTCTAACCGCAATATATTCCTATTTTTTATTTGGTAGTATGCGATGGAAGAAAGCTAACATTGAGTCCTGTAGACTGCCAGCCATTTCCAGCTCTGTTGTGGCAAGCTAGAATGGTGGGCATGTATCAGGAAATACACAGCAATCATAGACATTAGATGGTTTTCGGAACCATTCCTTGTTGCTTACTGTATGGCCTAACTTATTACACTAGGACGCTAATACATAAATGGTGAACAATATGTAATTGGATTTTGGGCCGCCATTTATTTTATGCTATCGGTAAGCGATTAAAATCGAAATGTAAAATTAAAGGGCAAAAATAGCTAAACAGATTTTAGTGTGTTTGTCAATTTTGGCAAGTTCTACTTGCCATATTGTTCTTTAAACTTAAAGTAGGTTGACTGCTGAAAGCCATGTATGTATTTGTTCTTGCATACATAAATCATTGCATAGGCATAGACCAAGGCTGACCATTCACAGCTCATGTTTTGGCTTTTTCCTGCTGAATTGGCCAAGATTAGAGCTCTAGGTGGCCTTGTTGGTGCACCTGGCTTGACAAATTTTCAAATGAAGATCAAAGAAGCTAGGTAGATAATTGTCAGCCAAACAGTGACAACATCAAATCTTATGCAGTCATTGTTTAGGTATACAACAGCTGGTGGGATGGATCTACACTGTTTATCGTTGATGGGAATATTGAGTAATTTCTCAACTAGTATGGCTTGTCATAGATTTATGCAATTTCTTTCCCTAAATCACTGATTTGAAGAAGGAAAATTGCTTGATTCCTTGGTCAACACTGTGTTGATAAGGGAGTCCCTCCCACTGCGCTTGTGTATTCTGACAGTGGGATTTTTCCATAACAATGATTAATGCTGTCCGCTATAGCTGCCAGTAGTTGATCATATTAAAAAAGGTAAAAAGACGACCTGCTGGTTGTACTGAAGTCAATCTATAGATTAACTTCAGTACAACAAAGCTGGTGTTCTGCAGAACAGGACCCCCCTGTACTGCGCAAGCGCGGTGCTTGCGCAGTACGAACTCAACTGAGACTTGACGCTGAGAGTCGGCTCTACACGGTGCCTGTGCAATGACTGACACATGCCGCATTCTCCCGATGCTAGTGCTACTCTGCAAGGGGCGGGGGGTGATTTTAGCAATTAAGTATACGTCTTAGCGGGGCACGTTTAAAACAAATGAAGGCCGAATTTTGCAATGTGCCCCGCTAAGACGTGTACTTTATTGCTAAAATCACCCCCGCCCCTTGCAGAGTAGCACTAGCATCGTCGGCGTGCGGCATGTTGAGTTCGTCCTGCGCAAGCGCCGCGCCTGCGCAGTATAGGGGGGGGCCTTATCCGCCGGGGAACTTTTCTGGCAGGACACCGACCCCATAGATGGATTGAAATTCTGCTGGCCCCTGCTGATTCAGACAAATTTTGATCCACCCCTGGCTGGCTTTAGTGTCCTGAGATGTTTATGTAAAGAGCCTATACACATCACAATATATTACAATAGGATAGTGGCCCTTAATGAATATATTGGAAATATTTTTTTGCTGAGTTAATTTGGAATTCATATCTTTTGCAGAATCTTTGAGCGATAAATTTTATCTTCATAACTGACATGGCAGTGTTCAAATGGTTTGAAGGGTAAAGATCAAAAAAGATCTGCCGACTGCCTGACGGTCAGCGATTTCAGCCAATGGCTAGGAGCGCTGACTGTGTGTTCTGGCCGAGGGAGGGGCACATCCCCTTGTCAAAACACAATAGCACACAATAGCTCCGACCTGAGCTGTTTTTTGTTTTTGTTTAACCCGCTGGGTTTAACAAAAGTGTGTGAGGCTTTAGAAAGCTGGTTGTTCAGCTGCCCTGCAGCACATTTGATGGGTTAAGCCATTTTGTGAAAGAATAAACAAAGCATAGTGATGAATGAAATACTTTTTATTTCCACAGCACTGGAGATTAGTCATTGATATTATTATTATACAGATTTATATAGCGCTGACAGTTTGTGCAGCGCTTTACAACAGTAATATAACCCTTGTATAACCATATAATTATATACACCTTGTATAAAGAATTAACAATGTTTATTTCATATTAAAAGCTCTCAACATATTTGAATAATTTCTTTTGCTTTTGATGTTTATATTAATTCCTTCTCAGTTTTTTTTTTTTTATCATATCATTTTTTTTTTTTTTTTTTTTATTCAGCCCACGAGAAGTGATTTGGATTCCATTTTCTTTTTTTTTTTTTCTACCCCCTTTGTTAAAAACAATTTCATTTGGGCATTCTGAATCTTGGGCGCAAAAACAAATGACTGGCACTATTGAAGAGCTCCCCCCAAGGTTTCGATAATACATAGCCTTTTGCTACTACTGCTGTGCCATCAGATAACCCGTAATGCTCTGAAGTTCCTGTCTCATGTATTACATTTTGTGTTGTAATACAGTTGTTAAAACATTTGGTCGTCTTTACTAAACTAATATGCAAAGGGATTCTGTGTTTGTTCAGTCAAGTGTAGGAGAATTTGGGAAGACCCTCCCTAATACGAGTAAATGTTTGGATGGTTGCCCTTCTTGCATCATGCAGCAAATCAGACCCGATATCCAAAGCTTTTAGAGCACTAAAACAGTAAGAGCTGGATTCAAAATACTGCATGTGACCAACAGTATTTCCCTGGCTTTTAAAAGTTTTTTATTTTTTTATTACAAAACGCATGTGGGCAAATTTGTCAGGCTCATGCACAGATCAATATAAGCAGGGTGCTAGTTACTGAATACATTGGCGTAAAAATATCCTAAGCATTCTATAGATATCGTAATGACACTGCATAATACTGTTTGGAAATGGCCAAATGATTGCGCAATGAGATTAATAGTCACTGCACAATATTATTCTTGGTATCCTTTGAAAATTTTCAGTAATGACCTCAGCAAAAAAAATGGCAAACTGGAGAAAAGGGATTTATTTTGTCCCTAGTTTTTAATAACAATGGCAAATAGATTTTTATTTTATTCCAAGACCATATGGTAATCGAGTAAAAACAATGCAGCAGTTTGTGATTCTAAATCAGGCTGTAATTATTTTTAACAAATGTTTTTCCTCTTACTGTTACTTTACAGGTATTGGTGTCCGTTCAGTCCCTTATTCTTGTGTCTGAGCCCTACTTCAATGAGCCAGGATATGAGAGGTCAAGGGGCACACCAAGTGGCACTCAGAGCTCTAGAGAGTATGATGGAAATATCAGGCAGGCAACAGTCAAATGGGCCATGCTAGAACAAATTAGAAACCCCTCACCGTGCTTTAAAGAGGTATGTTTCCACTGGACATTATTCAAATTTTTGTTACTGTTTTTCTTGTATATAAAAAATATATCGTTGTAAAGGGATTCCATAACTCTCCCTTCTGCACCCAGCTTACAGAATTGTGTTGTTGCATGCTTCAGTACATTGTTTAATGACCATGAACTTTGGCTAATGGTCTTTTCCGTGTATATCACTAGTTTATATTAATGCTGGAATGTGAGAACCCATATTCCCTGTTGTCCTGCGATGCTTAATTTTATATTATGAACCCTTGTCTTATTTTAAATATGTATCGTTAATCTTTTACCTATCCGTGAATAAAATTGAACAAGACTATTCATTTCTGCTTGTGGACCTGTAACACTGTTATTGTATTTATTTGGTACTGGTATATGAATGTCCTAAAGATTAATTTGCATTGTCATTCATTCCGTTTTTTAAAATGATTGTAAGGGTACTTGTTAAATTTTGATTTGAAAAAAAAGTTATACATATTACACTATAACTTGTACTTGCCTGCTCCGTGAAGTGGTTTTGCACAGAGTAGCACCGTTCCGCCTCCTCAGGCCCTGCGCTCCTGGCTCCTCCTTCTCTTCTTGGTGTGCTATCATAGGAAACCGCTTCTTATTGTTTAGGCTGAGGCAGGGGAAGCTGCACACAGTTTTTTTTACCATAATGCAGAGAATGCATTATGGTAAATCACCTTCTGTCATTAGAAGCACTTTGTGTAAAAAAAAATTGGTTTTATTGAAAAACAAAATAAGGATATACAGAGTATAGTGATACATCACAAACAGGCGATGTAAGCATGACAGAAAAAACAAACCAGGGGACAATGCATACAGTCAAGATGAAATACACAATATCGCAACATAAAATAATAAGAGGTAAATAAAATAGAAAAACCCCATGTAGCAATCTTCCGGGAGAAGTGGGGTAGCCCCACCAGACCAGGCGTCAGGAAAGCATGGAAACCCGGCCCAACCGATGTGAAGTAAGTAGGGCTATATTCACAAACAAGAAAATAAAAAGAACCAAGAGCAAACAAAAAAGGGGGCGATGCTAAGGGGATCAGACAGATGGCTTAGAACACGTTGCCGCATCCTTTAACCAGACATCTCAAATTTTGCCGTATTTAGCTGGACATCCCCGGTGTGCATAGACCTCCTTTTTGTATGGTAGGACAGTATTAACTGCCGAGACCCATTTTTGAAGTGATGGAGGCTCAGCCCAAAGCCACTTCCGTGCTATAAGCAGCCTAGCCACCTAAAGTGATTCCTGGAGGAATATCTTGTGGTATTAATCCGAGTCTGGATCTGGGAACACCCAGAGCAAACATTGCTTAGGGTACAACGTCAAGAGAGAACGCATCCTGTCATGAATAAACCTCACAATGTGGGCCCAATAATCCTGCATCACCGGGCATGACCAAAGTAGATGGAAAAAGGTCACATCTCGGACACTGTGGGTTATAATCGGGTTTGTATTTAACCAAGCAAATAGGGGTTAGGTATGAGCGGTGTAGAATGTATAGGTGCGTAAGGCGGTCCAATAACCTGGTCGAAACATTTTTGCAAGCGTCCAGGGCGTCTTCCCATTCGTCATCCTCCAGCCCCCCACATCCCCCGACCAACGATCTTTAAGTTTATATGCTATGACTACAGCAGAGGGACGAAGGAGAGAATTGTAGAACCATGAAATGAGTTTATGGGAATCATGTCCAGTCATAGTACGAAGGACATCTAATTTTTTAACATTGGGGACTACATTGCCAAATTGAGCCCTGAGAGCGTGGCGGAGCTGGAGGTAGCGAAAATGCATAAAGTAAGGGAGGTCGAATTCGTCCTTAAGCTGTTGGAATGATTTTAAAGGGTTGTCAGGGTAAACATCTGACAGGTATCTCACTCCCTGAGCAGTCCAAAGGAGCTGGTCAGGCACCGTCGGCAGTTCACTCAGGCCCGGATTACCCCAAAGAGGTGTGTGGAAGTAAGTGGGGTAAAGGCCCAATTTGCGCCTCACCACCTCCCAGATCCTGCAGTGATGATAAAGTAAACCTCTGCGGTTTCCCGGTGTCCACGCACCCGCAATGTCCCTAAGGAGGACCTGGAATGGGTGAACGAGCCCGAGAGCGCAGGAGGAGCAAATCAAAGTAAGGTATCGGCACCTATCGTGTCTATCCAGATAGAAAAAATGGGACAATTGGCAGGTAATACAAATTGAAGTTGGGAAGCGCCACCGCTGCCAATTCCGTGGGATTTTTAAGCGTCTGCCAGGACAGCTTATGTCTAGCCGTGCCCCACAAAAACTAATTAATAATGGCTTCGATGGATTTGAAAAGCCGAAGGGGCAAGTAGATCGGGGCATGCCAAAAAACACAAAAATTTGGGGAGGAGAATCATCTTAACGAGATTTACACGGCCCATCACCCCCAATGGCAACTCAGCCCATATCTGTTTTAGTTTTCAAAAACGCAACGAGGGGTTCTATATTCAGCCGAATATAGTCTTCGGGGGAATGGGTAATGTAAATTCCAAGATATTTCATTGAGCTTACTTTCAGGAGAGGAAGCGCTGCCTGGAGCGCCGTGGGGACCATTATATCTATAGAAAGGATCTGAGATTTATCCCAGTTAATCCTCAGACCGGAATACTGACCAAAATTTCGTATGACCTCGAGGGCAGTCCGCAGTGAGTGGCCAGCATCAGCCAGATACAAAAGCATATCGTCTGCATAAAGACTAATGGTCTCCACCAGCCCCCCACAACGGAGGCCCAGGATTCCAGGATGGGTCCTGAGGGAAGCAGCAAGGGGCTCAACCGCCAGGGCGTATAGTAACGGGGACAGGGGACATCCCTGCCTCGTGCCCCTGGAGAGGGGGAAAGGGGCAGAGACCCGGCCATTAATCAAGATCCTGGCACATGGGCTACAATACAGGAGGCGAATCCATCTAATAAACTTGGGTCCGAATGCAAACCTTGCCAAGCATGCCCAGAGATAGTCCCACTCAACAGAGTCAAAAGCTTTAGCAGTGTCGAGTGACACCACAACTCTGGAGCCCCGCTGGTCATGCTTGGCCTGTAGATTCATATGAAGCCTATGTAAATTATATGCCGTGTTTTTAGCAGGCATGAACCCAGTTTGGTCTGGGTGAATTAATTTGAGAATCACTGCATTGAGACGGATCGCCAGGACGTTGGCCAAAATTTTCATATCTAATTGAAGGAGAGATATCGGGCGATAGGATTCCGGCAGCTCCAGATTCTTATCAGGTTTGGGTATAAGTACGATATACGCTTCAGTCATAGAAGGGGGTAAAGACTCCAGGTCAAAAATATGAGAGAAGAGTTCATGTAGTCTGTTATGTAGTAATTTCATCCACAGTAATAGGGGCCTCGAAGATCTGAACCTGCGAGTTCGCGAGGACAGGCAACTCGATACCAGTCAACAGCGAGGCCATGTCTCCACTAGAGTTGATGGTGGCGGATGAGTACAAGGAAGCGAAAAAGGAGCGGAACTCCTCAGCCACCGCATCCGTGTCAGTGTGTCAGTAATCCGTACCCCGGCAGAGCTACAGAGGGACACCACCGTAGGAGGCCTATGGTCCAAGTGTGCCAAATAGGCCATGAGGCGCCCCGCGCGCTTCCACTCTCATACATCCTCTGCCTACTGTAAAAGATTTTCTGTTCTGCTTTTTCGAAATGAAGAACATTCACCACTCGAGCCTGCAGCTTCAGTATATCTGCGGTGGCCGGGGAGGGGTTAGTGTTTAAACTCCGGCTCAGCCTCCACAAGGGACTGCTCTGCCTGACTAACCACCAAGGAAGAGGTTTTACGGTGTCTAGAAATACGCTGGGATAGGATCAAACCATCCCAAAGGGCACAGTGTCCCTATTTGCCTGGAAAAAAAAGTCCCACTCACTATTGTCATTTAGAAGCACTTTAATTGGCCCCAAAGCTCTGCAGCACATCACATCCTCTCCAGTAGTTTTCTTGTGGTACATTGAGAAAGAGAACATGGGAAGCTAGCAGTACTTGGTAGATTAGGTTTGAATGTGCTAAAAGTTGCATCTGGTACCACTGCACTAGGTTTTCTGCATGATGCCAATATATGCCAATCAGTGCCCATTATGAATGCCTGCCAGATCAGTAATGCCCAGCAGTATCCATCAGTGTCACCTATTACTGCCACTCATAAGTAACCATCAGTGACAGTCAGTGAAGGAGAAAACGTATTTATTTACAAAAATTTATAACCGAAACTCCCCAAAAAAATTTTTTTTGTTTTTTTTTTTGCGCAAAAAAAAAAAACTTCAGTAGTGATCAAATACCACCAAAAGAAAGCTCTATTTGTGGTAACAAAATGATAAAAAAAAAAAAAATTAGTATAGTGTAGCATGACCGCGCAATTGTCATTCAAAATCCGACAGCGCTGAAAACTACAAAATTGGCTTGGGCATGAAGGTGCCTGGTATTGAAGTGGTTAAAATATTTTTTTCAGCAAGAACTAGTCTATGTGGTCTTTTATTAAACTCACCAGTATCTTCCCAACTATAGAAGTTAAACTAACAAATCTATACGCCAATCCAGTGGTACCATTCCAGTCATTGACGAGTCTCTAAAAATTAGAAACATTGGCTTTGAAATGACAGAGCTCAATTCTTTTAGAATCATAGGTGGCTGTCATCTGGTCTATAACGATGAGCATAAGATAGTTTAAAGCATTTTAGATTAACTTGATACATAATTACATTCTTTCCCCTGGCATTCTTTCCCCAGAGAGAGAGATATAATTTTGCCCCTGTACAAATCATTAGTAAGACCTCATCTGGAATATGCAGTCCAGTTTTGGGCTCCAGTTCTCAAAAAGGATATCAGAGAACTGGAGAAAGTGCTGAGAAGGGCAACCAAACTGATGAGAGGCATGGAGGAGCTCAGCTATGAGGAAAGATTAGAGGAACTGAATTTATTCACTCTTGAGAAGAGGAGAATAATGGGGGGGGATATGATCAACATGTACAAATATATGAGGTCCGTATAGTGAACTTGGTGTTGAGTTATTCACTTTAAGGTCAACACTGAGGACAAGTGGGCACTCTTTTTACGTCTGGAGGAAAAGAGATTTCACCTCCAAATACAGAAAGGTTTTTTCACAGTAAGAGCTGTGAAAATGTGGAACAGACTCCCTCCAGGGGTGGTTCTGGCCAGCTCAGTAGATTGCTTTAAGAAAGGCCTGGATTCTTTCCTAAATGCACATGATATAACTGAGTACTAAGATTTGTAGGTAAAGTTGATCCAGGGTATATCCTATTGCAGGGCTCAAAATTTTAAGCCCTGAGCTACTAGCCAGGCCTCAAGAGTTACTCGCCACCAGTTGCCCCACCTAATTCATACACAGCCCTGCGCCTAATTGCACCCGTAAACACGTCCTCATAGATTATCTCATGGAATGACACTGTTAAATGTTTTATGCAGAATCAAGTTACAAAATTAAATATTACCAACAACAACTTTAACAAAATGGGACAGGGCACTGGGGCCAGACCAGAGGGACAGGGCACTGGGGGCAGACCAGAGGGACAGGGCACTAGAACTGGGTCTCTTCCCCATTCTCTTGCTGTCTCCTCTGCCTCTCTCTCCCTCTCCTATTCATCTCAACATGTGTGTGGCTCCACGCTTGCATGTCCCCACTTCCTCCTTTTATTCAGGCTGGCAATGAAGAGAGGAGGTCCCGTGGCTTACTGAGAATTGTAAGGAGAGCACCTGTGTACTGCTCTGCCTGTGTGCGGCTCACCAGACTACTTTTCCTGAGCATGCACCTTTCCTCTTCGGCTGCCAATCTCATCGGGACTCTTAAGTGTAGGCACAGATTACATAGTTACATAGTTAGTCAGGTTGAAAAAAGACACAAGTCCATCCAGTTCAACCATAAAAATAAATAAAAATAAAACAAAGTAAAACACATTGCAGGGAGATTGCAGGGAGATTGGTCATGCAGCCCTGTCATCACTCGCCCCCAGCTTAAATCCACTCGCCAAATGCTAGTAGGCGAGTGGAAATTTTGAGGGCTGTCCTATTGCCTCTCGGGGGATCAGGAAGGATTTTTTTCCCTCCTGTAGCAAATTGGATCATGCTCTGCTGGGGTTTTTTGCCTTCCTCTGGATCAACTATGGGTATGGAGTTGGGTGTATGGGATTGTACTATGTTTTTTATTTTGTTTATTTTTTTTATGGTTGAACTAGATGAACTTGTGTCTTTTTTCAACCTAACTATGTAATAAAGTAAAATCAAGGAAAGGCCTGACAAAATAAAGCATGTAACCATGTATATAAAAACAGATCAATAGTTGTGAAAATTATGAATTGCAATTAAGCCAGGGTTGACACCAGTGTGATTTTGTTATGCGATTCGACAGTTTAAAACCACATGACAAGTTGCACCCTATTGCCGCCGCTACTTTGAAAAGGTCCCTGTGATCTCATTGCGATTTGCATTGACTTCTGTTAAATAAAGTTGCAAGCCATAATGACATTTTAGATCCAAATTGCACTGATCTGCAGCTTTGAAATTGCGCTAAAGTAGTGCGATTTTAAAGCCACGCTGATGTGAATCATGGCCTTTTTTTTTGCAAGAAAAGCAATGAAAATGTTTATCATCTACTTCTTAAATAGTTAGACTTGAGATGTATAGCCCCATTTACCTGCAACCATCAATTTGTAATCGTTTACACAAGCAGTGCTGCTATCTATGTTTGTCATGTTTGAGTACGATATACAGTTAAATGTATATTGCTGAATTTGGCCTTCTCTGCTAGTAATTGTCCTGTGGAAGTGTCCACTGATTTTCAAGACCTATAAAGAAAGGAGACAGTTTTTCAAAACTTGCATCAAAATGTCCAATAATTTCCAACCATCCTTTACAGTAATATGGCTGGTCTGTACTCCCATCATATGGTGTCATGTTTGACTATCACTGTAAATGGCCTAAACCAATTATGTCATATTGTTTGGCCTGCATGTAGTCATTTGCCAGATTAGTAATGTTAATTTGTTTGTTTTTTTAAACGGTTAAAAAAAAAAAAAAGTACCTGCTCTGCACAGTGGTTTTTTTGCAGAGCAGCCCCAATATTCCTCTTCTTGGGTCCCTTGCTGGCGCTCCTGTCTCCTCTTTGCCAAGTGCTCACTATAGCACACTACTTGTTATGGGGGCAGTCGTGCAGGCTCCCTCCCATTGGCACACAGAGTGGCTTTGACCCCCCCAAAGACTGTGTTTGACAGCAGCAAGAGCCAAGCGAGCCACTACGTGGAGCCCTACGCTGCTGAATTGAAATCTGGATCAGGTAAGTATGGGGGGAGGGGGGCACAAAGAGGAAACTGCATTTAGTTTTTTTTTTTACCCCGATGCAGAGAAGTCATTAAAGTAAAAAAAGCTTTCAGCCTTTAGAACCACTTCAGAAACCAATTCTACTGTAGATCATGTTCCATGTTGCACTTATACTTTGAGTGTAATGTGAAGAATGGTTGCATACACTATCCCCCTAAACCCAAACCACCCTCGTACCCCTTCCTTACCTGAATCACAATGTGCGTCATACTGTAGGTTCTGCCCACACAACCATTTCATTCACTGGGATCCCTCAAGTGAAATACTACAAGTCCCATCTTCTCAGAAGAGTGCTGATTTTTAAGCTGCATTATAATAAATGATAAATTAAAATGAATAATACCAATTTTTATTGATTAGATGCAAGAAAGGTGTTGGAGATTTACCAGGGCTTCATAGAGATTTTCAGGAAGACTTTTCCCCAGAACTGTATAAATTAATCAATATACCCTCATCCAATATCGCTTGATTCTCCGGCCGTAACACAACCCATGCACCCGAGTACCGGCTAAACAACATCCCTGGAAACTAGGGTTGTCCCGATACCGGTACAAGTATCGGGACCGATACCGAATATTTGCGGGAGTACTTGTACTCCCGCAAATACCCCCGATGCCTGAATAGAATACTTGACCCGCCACCATGTATCGCAAAGCCGCCGCCGCGTTAATCACTGTGCGGGGAACATTACAGTCAGCTTTCGTTTGAATAGCTGTTTTCCCTGCCGCGCCACGTCACTCACCCTTGCTCGGGATTTGTCCAATCCCGAGCAAGGTGGAGTGTCTCTATGCACGGCAGGAAAAACAGCTATTCAAACGAAAGCTGACTGTAATGTTCCCCGCACGGTGATTAACGCGGTGGCGGCATCATTTAGGTACGCGACATGGCTGCAATATGTTTGGGGACATGGCTGCAATATGTTTGGGGACATGGCTGCAATATGTTTGGGGACATGGCTGCAATATGTGGGGGGACATGGCTGCAATATGTGGGGGGACATGGCTGCAATATGTGGGGGGACATGGCTGCAATATGTGGGGGGACATGGCTGCATATATGTTTGGGGGGACATGGCTGCATATATGTTTGGGGGGACATGGCTGCATATATGTTTGGGGGCATGGCTGCATATATGTTTGGGGGCATGGCTGCATATATGTTTGGGGGCATGGCTGCATATATGTTTGGGGGGCCATGGCTGCAATATGTTTGGGGGGCCATGGCTGCAATATGTTTGGGGGACATGGCTGCATATGTGGGGACACATTTAAAAAAAAAGTATCGGTATTCGGTATCAGCGAGTGCATGAAAAAAAGTATCGGTACTTGTACTCGGTCCTAAAAAAGTGGTATCTGGACAACCCTACTGGAAATCATGAAAAAAAAACAAGTCATGCCACTACATCCCAATTCACACGAATGGGACGGGCGGTACACAAATGCATCGAACGCCTGTGTAACAAACATTGCCTTCACATGGGTGTATGCTTAAGTACACCAATGTGAACAAGGCCTTAGTGAGACGATCTCTCTATAAGGGTTGTGAAATTGTCTCCTCAGTAATGGTCCACATTGGGAGACATCTTTCCTATTCCTGTAAATGTTCCCAGTGGGGCAAAAGAGTGCAATGAAAAACTGTTGCTATCATAGCTGCTAATGAGCTTGATATAAATACATCTCAGGAGGTAATCATACAGCTTAAGGATTTACGTTACTAATGCAGCCGTCTGTTTAGACCACTATAGCTTATGCTACAGAGTACCATAATCGAATGCATTTCTCCACAGAGGAGATGATGCCAATCTAACAGATATTTACTCATTCCTTTCATCCTGCTTCCCGCAATCACATAACCCTTCTATTTTACTTCTCTTGTCAGGTCTGACTTTGAAACAGGCACACATTTATCCCAGGGATCTAAAAATAAGTAGTCTCTTCACTGATTTATGTCCAGACTAATCATAAGGGTCACTACTCTGCATTAAATTCAGACATGCAGTTTTATTTTATTAGTATACTGTAAAGAGAGGACGCCCAGGTTTTTTTATTTTTTTATTTCATCCTTGCCATTGCATTTCCATGCATGTCTCCTCATACAAATGTGCAGGAGGGATTTTAATGTGCTAAGTAGTGTAAAGGTAAGCATACACAAAGTCACATTGTTGCGCATTATGAATGGTTGTTAAACAGTCATGTCCAAATCTGTTTCAAGGTAAAGCTTTTGCTGTGGATGCCCTTCAAGCACTGAAACCAACAGTTAAATTAAAGCATAGTGGAAGGTTTCAGAATAAAAATGGGAGTCACCACTGCAAATGTTCAACTGGTTAAATGGTGAAATCTCAATGACAACTCGTACATTTCCCCCTGACAGATTACCATTAAAGGATGTCTAAACCTAAGAACAAAAATGTAATGTTATGCAGTTTACTAGGCCTTGGATCGGGTGGTTGTGTTGGTTTTCATTTTTTCAGCTGGTAAAACTTAAAGCACATACAGAGAATAACGGTTGATCTTGGCAGAAATGTAGTTGTCTTTGTCTAAAACAAGAACAATTTTACCTTCCTTCTGGAATCTCCTCCTTTCTCCATTTCATGGAAATGGATAAAGAGAAGTGTATTTTTAGTCTTACCAGTGTTGCAAATATGACTGCCTCCACAGATTTTAAAGTAGTGAGCATAGCCACTAAGGCTCAGAAATTTTGATATTCATAGGATTACTAGGTGAAACTAAAGGTGTATGCAGCAAACCTGGATGTACTCTATGTTTATTTGCTTTAAGCTACCTCTTGTGTTTTGCTGGCTGTGTGACCTAAAAGGACATGAAATGACCGGTATTATGGTCCAGTTAATTGACACTTGAGCTACTTCAATTTAGCTTGGCTTATAGGTTCTATTAACCACTTAAGACCCGGACCAAAATGCAGGTAAAGGACCTTGCCCCTTTTTGCGATTCGGCACTGCGTCGTTTTAACTGACAATTGCGCGGTCGTGCGACGTGGCTCCCAAACAAAATTGGCGTCCTTTTTTCCCCACAAATAGAGCTTTCTTTTGGTGGTATTTGATCACCTCTGCGGTTTTTATTTTTTGCGCTATAAACAAAAATAGAGCGACAATTTTGAAAAAAATGCAATATTTTTTACTTTTTGCTATAATAAATATCCCCTCAAAATATATTTTTGGTAAAAAAAATCGCAATAAGAGTTTATCGGTTGGTTTTCGCAAAATTTATAGCGTTTACAGAATAAGGGATAGTTTTATTGCATTTTTATTAATTATTTTTATTTTTTTACTACTAATAGCGGCGATCAGCAAGCCTTTCAATAAGGCTTGCCTATAGATACAGCAAATATCTCCTAAACATGCGCTGTTCAGGAGATAGTTACCATATAGTGCGCCGATGGTGTCATGCGTAAGTGCCGTGACTGGCTGCACAGTGATGTCACGCGACTCCAGCCAGTCATAGAGCCAGAGTTCATGGGCCCGGAGGGGTGAAGATTGATGTGGCCTCCAGCGGGTGCATCGCAGGCTTCGATTGCAGGAAGTGGCAAATGTGTTGGAATGCGATGCATACTAGCACATTATGCTTTTACTTTGCAGGGAACTAAAAAGTACAACCCATCAGGGTTTACACCTTCTAAGTCGTCCTACTGTAGACAATTTTCCAAATTCTCATCATTGGTTAAATGCAAATTACTTGTGTGTAGTCGAAGGGTTTTGAATCATTTTGGTATTTGTGTACATGTATCTTTTAGATCCAGCTTTCGTGTAAGTTTTTGTATTGAAGAAATAAGCACTTCAGACCACTGTGAAAAAGTGTCTGAAAAGCACAGGTCAGGGGCATATGCAAGAAAATATTTGTCACTAAATACCTAATGTAGCTTCAAACCAATCACTAAAACCTGATATAAGCTATAACGTGTCAATTTTCAAATACTGTACCTGTTGATGATGCCATGAAGGTCCTTACTCAGCCTCCTCTTTCGTTTTTCCGGAAGCAAACAAATGGGTTCAGACGCAAAAGTTTTCGCGTTTCAGATGGAAAACGCCGCTGAACGCGGCAAAACGTTTATAGGCGTTTTTAGAGGTGACCTATTTTTTTACATTAGAAATCTCAAAAATTATGGCAAATGATGAAAAACCATTAAAAAAAAACAAACAACTGTAATTGCTTGCATTTCATTGTGGACAATCCACAACGTGTGGCAGGTGACATGGCCAGTGGACAAGCCACAACTTGTGGCCAGGTGACGTGGCAAGTGGACAATCCACAACTTGTGGCAGGTGATGTGGTCAGGTGACGTGGCAAGTGGACAATCCACAACTTGTGGCAGGTGATGTGGCCAGGTGATTTGGCGGCTGACGTGGCCAGGTTGACGTGCCAGGTGACGTGGCCAGTGGACAATCCACAACTTGTGCCAGGTGATGTGGCCAGTGGACAATCCACAACTTGTGGCAGGTGACGTGGCCAGTGGACAATCCACAACTTGTGGCAGGTGACGTGGCCAGTGGACAATCCACAACTTGTGGCAGGTGACTTGGCAGATGACATGGCCAGTGGACAATTCACAACTTGTGGCAGGTGACGTGGCCAGTGGACAATTCACAACTTGTGGCAGGTGACATGGCAAGTGGACAATCCGCAGCTTGTGGCCAGGTGACATGGCCAGGTGACGTGGCAAGTGGACAATCCACAACTTGTGGCAGGTGATGTGGTCAGGTGACGTGGCAAGTGGACAATCCACAACTTGTGGCAGGTGATGTGGCCAGGTGATTTGGCGGCTGACGTGGCCAGGTTGACGTGCCAGGTGACGTGGCCATTGGACAATCCACAACTTGTGCCAGGTGACGTGGCCAGTGGACAATCCACAACTTGTGGCAGGTGACGTGGCCAGTGGACAATCCACAACTTGTGGCAGGTGACGTGGCCAGTGGACAATCCACAACTTGTGGCAGGTGACGTGGCCAGTGGACAATCCACAACTTGTGGCAGGTGACTTGGCAGATGACGTGGCCAGTGGACAATTCACAACTTGTGGCAGGTGACTTGGCAGATGACGTGGCCAGTGGACAATTCACAACTTGTGGCAGGTGACATGGCAAGTGGACAATCCGCAGCTTGTGGCAGGTGATGTGGCAGGTGACATGCTAAATACAAGTATACTGGTGCTCTTTCAGCTCCTACTCACTCTGGTCTCACAAAATAGCTGAAATGGTTAAACAATATTGTTTTTTGAGCTTAGGGAGGGTCTTATGATGTCTCTTAACTAAACGCTTATAAACGCAAACGCCGCGAAACTTGCGGCAAAAACTGGCGTTTTAAACGCTGGTTTTTGCCTTTGAAAACGTGTGTTTAGATGTGTTTCCATTTGCGTCTCGGGGCCTAAGGGGTTAAAACAAGTAAACATGATGTAAAATAAGTAAGCATGATAAATTAAAACAAGTGAACATGATATATTTTGGTATCCAATTTTTAATGCATAAGCATTAAAAATAGTCCGTGTTTAATTGAGAGAGTGAAGTTCCGCTTGATTGGTTGCTTTGTACTTTTATATATTTATAAATACATCATTCTGAAATGTAAGGCTCCTTTCACACATGTTTTTGGACATGCGCTTGCTCAGCGGGGATCGCTCTGTTGATTCCCGCTGAGCCTGTAGATTTCTAGTCTGTCTCTGCACACTGTACAGAGGAGGACCAGTCAGATCTGCGCTCTCCTCTATGGCAGATTGGATGAAAAAAAAAAAGTCTGTTTTTCATCCGATCCGCCAGACAGATGCAAAATAAGGTGTGCATCCATCACACTTTAACAAAGAGGATCGGATCAGGGCTGATCGAATGTCAGCGGACATGTCACCGCTGACATCCTATGCTCTATAGAGGTACATAGTGCGCCCATTCAGATTCGCCTGAGAAAACTGACAGGCGTATCTGAACGGTCCGCAGGTGTGAAGGGGGCCTAACTGATCGTAGCAATGCACCACTTTTTTTTTTCTGATTTGGATGTACTAGATATAAACGAAGGAGCAGCAGCTAGGTTAAGGAAGTAGATGAGAGAGTGCAGAGGGTCAATGACTTGCTTTATTTCTCAACTCATAGTCAAGGGGAAAATAATTGAAAAGAGCATAGTAGTGTCAACTTTCATGCCACTGCAACACTTTGTGCAGACTGCCAAATCTATTGCAGCTCAGGCTTTAACCACTTCATTACTGGCCCATTGTCATATGACATCCACAGAGGGGATCTCCCATCCCGGATGGACGTCATATAACGTCCTGGGCTTTGTGGGCGGGATGAGGGGGGGGAGGGGAAAATATGTAAAACACAGGACAGACACGTCCAATAAAGTTTTGTATGTCAGAGGTCGGCCTCGCAGGGCCACCAAACAGTCATAAGCATACATCAGATATATCACACTGTGCATACGTATAAAATCTTCATCAAGGAGTGCAATTAAAGCCATAAGGGTCTCCGCGGCGGCCGACACCCAAAAGGGCGCTAGCAGCCACGCCGACCCCCGGGACAACAAGGTAGCCAAGTGGGCAGCAGGGGGGGGGGGGACGAGGAACCACATGGCCCAGACCTGCAGCCGGGGCGGAGGGGGGGCCATCCAGGCCTCCATCTAGCCACCCTTCGCCCCCAAGCGGGCCAGAGGGCCAGGACCAGGGGACCGGCTAAAGGACATGGGCGGGGCCATAAAGCTAACCGCAGTCCCCCATCATGCACCAGCGAACCTCAAAGTGCAAACCAACATACGCTAACAAATACATCCCACTGGCAACAATTAAAAATAAGAACCTGGATGTAAGAGATACAGAAAGAAGGGAGAGAGGGGGGAGACAAAGAGAAGAAAAGGGAAAAGGAAAAAAGAAAGAGGAAAAAAAGGGCAGTTCGTACCTCAGAAGTCGGCAAAGGACGTATCCCTCTCCACACCGGGCGCAGCACTACAGTCCATAGCATCAGCACCAACAGACCACCATACTATTAACCACTAGGGGGGGCCAGCTCCTTGTCCATCAGTAACCTGCGACCCTTAAGGGAGGGCTCTTCTAGTTCTAGGAGAGCAACGTCTAGACTAGAGGGGACAAAGTTAGGGTCCGATACATAATCCGTCCATGGCGCCCAAATAGCCATGTGTTGGTCGCTGCGGCCACGACAGGTCGCCACCCAACTCTCAGCCTCTCCGATGGCACTCACCCCTCGTATCCAGTCCTCCCGACTAGGCACCCGGGACTGCTTCCAATCAACCGGAAGCAGCCTCCTGGCTACATTAAGTAAATGTGGTATTACACTTTTTTTGTATTGAGGAGTAGTTGGGACATGGAGGAGAAAGTGCACCGGAGAGAGGGGAATGTCTATCCCCGTGATAGTCAGTATCTGCTCCTTTACATCCGCCCAGAAGGGCTCTACCAAGGGGCAGTCCCACCATATGTGAATGAGCGTGCCTCTGTGCCCACACCTCCGCCAACACAACCCGGATTGAGTGAGATAAATACATGCCAAGTCCGCCGGAACCCGGTACCAGCAGGACAGAAGTTTAAAATTTGTCTCCTGAGTCTTCGAAACTATTGAAGAAGTATGGGTAAGATGGTAGAGGTGGGTCAATTGTGCGCCCATAAGGGCCTGATCCAGGTCCCTCTCCCATCTCCTTATGTAGGCAGGTGTGGGCAGAGGGGCAGCGGAGCCCAGCAGGCGGTACAGTTCTGATACCAGGTGGGGGGCAGGGCCTTCATTAGCAAAAACACTCTCAAATGGGGTAAGAGAGGAGGGGTCCCTAATCCCATGGCCTATAACACAACAATAAAAAACAAAAAAGAAAATGGACTGCTGCACACCCTTAAGAGTTAACTACAAAAAAATGTATTATTAGAATAAATATCAAAAAAGAACACATGTATGTCGGGTATAAAAACTCAGGTCCACTATGATATGGTAGACCAACCCAGGGATGGTCCCCCTGGATGCCCACTCAAAAACGGCTTATACCAGTAACTAATGCTCGATCATCTCAAAGGGAGATCAGAGTCTACAAAAAATATATAGCGCCCCCACCCTCCACATAACACACAGAGGTCCCCCCCCACACACAAAATTGCACACCTGAACCCCAACTCTTGGCAATATTTTCTAATGGTTCCAACAAATAGCAGTGATTCCCTGTAATTCAGGTGAAAAGATCACTGGCTAGATGGAATATAACATAATTAAATACCTGAAAAAGGGGACATGAAAAAATCCACTGACTAGTGGTAATAGTAGCACTGATCCAATAGAGACTGATAATGAAGAAAACAAAAGGAAGGATATTGAGCCTAATAGCTCACTGAGAAAAGTTCTCCCGTTGAACTCGCCGTGTCAGGCTTGGTATTGTTTCCTTATAAGTATATTTTCATGAGTAAATAGATGTAAAGGAGGTATTCAAGCAGAGAACTGTAATGTTAATCTTCACGATAAAATTCACCTGAAACACAATGATATTGCCATAGATAGTGGGCAAGTTCCCATAGCATATGGTTAGTGTCCATTCAAAGCTTCAAAGCAAATATATCCATATAGTGCTTATTCATCCTATTAGGCAGCTCACATTCCATGAGATTTATATCAGCTATTGTGGATGGATGATAGGTGATTAGGCATATAATATGCTAGTTTGTAGATGACAGTGTTTGTAGTAATGTTCCTCAGCAGTGTTAGTGCAGGGTTTACTCACGGTTTCGCTGTCATTCATAGCTCTAAGTAGAGACTATTTTCTCCAATCACGCACTGCTCAAAGGGGTTGCAGCCAGACCATCCATTTATGCATGAAGCTTGAAGCGCTATTCCTAAAGGTAGCAATATCAGGTGAATCGGTATGATAGTGTCCAAGATGGGACAGTGGTAGTACAGCGTCTCTGATAATGAGTTGTTGATTGCAATGTCCAAAGTGAAAATAGAAATAAACGTATTCAATCTCCAAAGACAATGGCTGGAAGCCAAGTGTTGTAATTGTCCTCAGGGTGTGCTTTTCATGTCTCCATAAGGCATCCTTTAATTGATGGTATATCTGCTGAAGGTACAATATTACCGAGCTGATAAAGGAAAAACCGTGAGGCTGAAGTGTGCATAGGGGGGTCCCTGTTCCCCAAGAGTTTACATGTTTCGTTCCGTGGGTATCAGAACTTCATCAGAACTGGGGAGCTATGGATCAGTGCTTCCTAAAAAAGGGAGCCAGAGCTATCTGTAATCAACCAAAGTGTCATTCAGGTGTATCCAGCCTGTTATCTGGTTAACCGTTTCATGAAATACCTGATGCTCTACAAATTCAATTGAAGACTTACATTTAAAAACCCATAACTAAAAAAACAGTGTTAGTGTGCGCTGCCCAGCACAATGTATAATGTAATGTACTATTGTAGACCGATAATGGTTATATGCTTCTCCACACACCATCCAATCACACTAAGAGATCCAATCCAAACAGCAGTATAGCTGCAACATCCAATTGTAACTGATATTGCTCACTTGATAGGGCACTATCACAGAGAGCCATGAACCCAAATGAAGATATATGCCTATGAGTAAAAGACTCCATTTAACCATACTTGCATTGAAAAGTATATCCATCGCGCGAGGTGACACCTTGACTGTACAGATACCATGGGTTTATCTGTTTTATAGATACCATGGGTTTATCTGGTCTATCTGCTATATAAAACCTATCTTCATTTGGGTTCATGGCTCTCTGTGATAGTGCCCTATCAAGTGAGCAATATCAGTTACAATTGGATGTTGCAGCTATACTGCTGTTTGGATTGGATCTCTTAGTGTGATTGGATGGTGTGTGGAGAAGCATATAACAATTATCGGTCTACAATAGTGACACTTTTAGATAAAAGTAATGGACACATGCTATATAGATATATGAATGCACGATATGAATGCACCCTCACTGGGTGAAAATGTTTATACATTGTGCTGGGCAGCGCACACTAACACTGTTTTTTTAGTTATGGGTTTTTAAATGTAAGTCTTCAATTGAATTTGTAGAGCATCAGGTATTTCATGAAACGGTTAACCAGATAACAGGCTGGATACACCTGAATGACACTTTGGTTGATTACAGATAGCTCTGGCTCCCTTTTTTAGGAAGCACTGATCCATAGCTCCCCAGTTCTGACGAAGTTCTGATACCCACGGAACGAAACATGTAAACTCTTGGGGAACAGGGACCCCCCTATGCACACTTCAGCCTCACGGTTTTTCCTTTATCAGCTCGGTAATATTGTACCTTGAGCAGATATACCATCAATTAAAGGATGCCTTATGGAGACATGAAAAGCACACCCTGAGGACAATTACAACACTTGGCTTCCAGCCATTGTCTTTGGAGATTGAATACGTTTATTTCTATTTTCACTTTGGACATTGCAATCAACAACTCATTATCAGAGACGCTGTACTACCACTGTCCCATCTTGGACACTATCATACCGATTCACCTGATATTGCTACCTTTAGGAATAGCGCTTCAAGCTTCATTCATAAATAGATGGTCTGGCTGCAACCCCTTTGAGCAGTGCGTGATTGGAGAAAATAGCCTCTACTTAGAGCTATGAATGACAGCGAAACCGTGAGTAAACCCTGCACTAACACTGCTGAGGAACATTACTACAACACTGTCATCTACAAACTAGCATATTATATGCCTAATCACCTATCATCCATCCACAATAGCTGATGTAAATCTCATGGAATGTGAGCTGCCTAATAGGATGAATAAGCACTATATGGATATATTTGCTTTGAAGCTTTGAATGGACACTACCCATATGCTATGGGAACTTGCCCACTATCTATGGCAATATCATTGTGTTTCAGGTGAATTTTATCGTGAAGATTAACATTACAGTTCTCTGCTTGAATACCTTCTTTACATCTATTTACTAATGAAAATATACTTATAAGGAAACAATACCAAGCCTGACATGGCGAGTTCAACGGGAGAACTTTTCTCAGTGAGCTATTAGGCTCACTATCCTTCCTTTTGTTTTCTTCATTATCAGTCTCTATTGGATCAGTTCTACTATTACCACTAGTCAGTGGATGTTTTCATGTCCCCTTTTTCAGGTATTTAATTATGTTATATTCCATCTAGCCAGTGATCTTTTCACCTGAATTACAGGGAATCACTGCTATTTGTGGGAACCATTAGGAAATATTGCCAAGAGTTGGGGTTCAGGTGTGCAATTTTGTGTGGGGGGGGGGGACCTCTGTGTGTTATGTGGAGGGTGGGGGCGCTATATATTTTTTGTAGACTCTGATCTCCCTTTGGGATGATCGAGCATTAGTTACTGGTATAAGCCGTTTTTGAGTGGGCATCCAGGGGGACCATCCCTGGGTTGGTCTACCATATCATAGTGGACCTGAGTTTTTATACCCGACATACATGTGTTCTTTTTTGATATTTATTCTAATAATAATTTTTTTTGTAGTTAACTCTTAAGGGTGTGCAGCAGTCTATTTTCTTTTTTGTTTTTTATTGTTGTGTTATATTGTATTTTGGATTGCACCCCTGATAATATCGGTGAGTACTACATTTTTCAAAATTAGGTGGGAATCCCATACTTTCTCTCTTTTGGATACTAATCCCATGGCCTTGCTTTTCAAAAAAATGGTGCAGCTGTCTATATCGCCAGAAATTAATCTGTGTGCCCTGTTGACCCGCAGGGAGGGCCTCATAGTCAAGAAGCTTACCGTCTTTCATAAGTTTGCCGCAACTGGCGTTACCATCATCCACCCAAGATCCAAAGAAGGCCATTTGTTCTCCCGGAGGGAACCAGAGAAAGCCCCCCAAAGGGGCCAACGGTGACATGGGGGGAGACAATTTAAGCATAGCATTTATCCTGTCCCAGACTGCGGGGAGGTCGTCTCAGGAAGTCCCCTATGCTCCCGGGGCAACCAGAGCACGTACGATAGGTTTCTGCCCGCGAGGCACTTCTCTAGAGAAACCCAAAGCTTCGAGTGAGAATGGAAACGCCAGTTAAGAATTCTCTGAAGAGCTATCGCCTAACGTCAGGGAACCCCAAACCCCCTTCCGTCTTAGAACGTTTCAGCACCTTGAGGGCTATGCGGGGCTTACGTGCGTTCCAGACAAACTCAGTCAGCATACTAGTAAGGCGGTTAAAGTTCCGGGTAAACGGATCGGAAGCATCTGAAAATAAAAAAGGATGCGGGGCAAAAGGTTCATTTTTATCACGTTCACCCGGCCAAACCAGGTAAAGGCAGTGCGGGTCCATTGGGAAAGGTCCGCCTTGATCGTGGTTAGCACGGGGGGGGGGGAGTTAGCAGTGTACAAGGTGTCAAGTCTAGCTGTAAGCTGTACTCCTAGGTAGCGCAGGGATGTCTTGGCCCACGAAAAGGGGAAGGCGTCCCTACGTCTCTCAGCAAGGTCCAGGGGCAGGGTTATGGGGAGGATTTCGGACTTCTCATAGTTCATTTTAAAATTAGACAGGGTTCCAAAGTGGTTAAGTTCCCTCAACAGGTTCGGCAATGAGACCAGGGGATTTGCCAGATATAAAAGAACATCATCAGCATAAGCCGATAACTTATGTTCCGTATTCCCGACCTGCCAACCTCTGATGTCACTGTTAGCCCTTATAGTGCGGAGCAAAGGCTCCAGAACCAGGGCGAAAGAGGGGAAGCGAGGGGAAAGGGTGCCGTTCACTTGTGCACAAGGATCAGAGTAAAGGGCCAGGATGGAGGCCAACATACGAGGACCAAGTGCCAAGTGGTCAAGCACCTCTTGTAGATAGGACCAGTCAACCCGGTCAAACGCCTTTTCGGCATCAGTTGACAGGATGAGGGAGGACTGGGGGTCTGAACAGGAGCGAGCCCAATGTATAAGCTGAATCGCTCTCAGGGAATTATCCCTGGCCTCCCTGCCCGGAATAAAGCCGTCTGATCGAGGTGCACAAGCCCAGGCAACAGGTGTTTTAGCCTATTGGCTAAGATTTTTGCTAGGATCTTCAGGTCTAAATTAAGGAGGGAAATAGGGCGGTAACTCTGTGGGGCAGCGGGGTCCTTGCCCTCCTTCGGTATCACAGTAATATAAGCTAGTAGCGCCTCTGAGGGCACTGCCTCGCCCCCCGCTATAGAATTAAAATATCTCAACAAGGGGGTCTCCAAGTGAGAGATAAAAGTTTTATAATAGGCCTTAGTGAACCCATCCGGGCCTGGGCTCTTCCCGTTGGGTAAGGACGCAATTGTCGATCTAAGCTCAGTCAGAGTGATTGGTTGCTTCAAGGTCTGATCGTCCGTAAGCGAGGGGAGGCCCGACGAGGTCAAGTAGTCACGAATCGCCTGACGTTTAGCGTCTCGAGGGAGGGAGTCCAGGAGTCAAGTCATATAAAGCGGCATAGTAGTCCCGAAAGCCCGCAGCAATCTTGGAGGACAGCACTGTCGGTTCCCCGGAAAAGGAGTGCAACCTATGAACATGCGTCTGCGCAGTCCGCGTTCGTAGCTCTCGCACTAGCAGGCGCCCGCACTTATTCGCATGTTCGTAGAACTTATGGGACATAAAGCAAAAACGGTTATGCGTCTGTCTATCTAGAAGACGCAGAAGCAGTTCCCTCAGCTCAGTCAGGGCTTTCAACGCCTCCGGACCCCCCGTCGCCTTATGGTGGAATTCAGCTTTCTGGAGGGCAGTATATACCCTCTGAAAATCTGCCCAACGTTCCCGCTTCAGCTGGGAGCCTTGGGAGATCAATGTTCCTCTAAACACCGCCTTGTGGGCCTCCCACAACACACCCTCACTCACGTCACCAGTAGAATTCTCCGAGAAATAGCGGGTTAAGGTGTTCGAAAACTTCCCCCACCACCCCCACATCGTCCAGCAAGTTGTCATTCAACCGCCACGTCCAAGACCGTCGTGAACCGGAGGGTAGATCAAAGACAACCGACACAGGTGCATGATCTGAGATGGTGATAGAGCTTATAGAGGCAGACCGCAAATGTTCCAGGATGTCACGATCCACATATAAATGGTCTATGCGAGTATAGACGTCATGCACCTTGTAGTAGCTGAAGTCACGGTCAGCGGGGTGTAACAGTCGCCAGCTATCAGTCAGGAGGAGGGAGTGAAGGAGCTTGCGAAAATGTTTAAGGAACGCATAGGAATGAGGGGACCGAGCGTGGAAGGTGTCCAACAAGGGGTCAGGGCTGACGTTAAAGTCCCCCCCCCCCCGAGGATCAGGAAACCCTCTTTAAATTCACCCAATTGCTCCAGTGTAGTCAAGGAAACCCAATTGATTCGTGTTAGGGTCGTAAATAGTCACCAGCGTGTATGTATGTCCTGCCAGGGAGCCTTTTAGAAACGCATAGCGACCCAAGGGGTCAATTCGAGAGTCTATGGGCTGGAAGGGGCATGACTTGTGTATAGCAATAGCCGTACCCCTGGACTTAGGGGTCGGGATGTGCTGAGGAACCATTGGTTAAAGAGATGTTTAGGGAGACTGGGCAACGACCGTGGCGTTAAGTGGGTCTCCTGTAGAAAGACCACCTGTGTCTTCAGCTTCTTTAACTCCCACCAAAGCTTGCTACGCTTGTGTGGGGGAGCACAGGCCCCTAACATTATAAGATCTTACCTGTAGAGTGGTCATAGGGAGAGCCGGACAGAATGGAGTCGCTGAGTATCGTGATGCACCCGGTGTGGAAGGCAGAGCTGTGGAACGCACCTAGGAATAAGGGGGAGGAACAAAAGAAGGAAAAGACAAAAGGGTAAGAGAAGGAGGGGGGAGCAGGGGAAAAATAATAAGCATCAGACAAATGAAAAAACATAACAGACATGACATAATGGCCGAGGCCAAACAGTCCAAGAAGATCACTATGGACCCTGTCCGGGGCCCCAATCCTACGGAGGGGGGGCCCGGACCCCAGTCCAAGATCCCAATGGGGATCAGTACCCAAATTGAGAGGGTGGCCTACTGGGGGAACGTGGCCAATCTAGAAAGAGGGATATGGGGGTACCCACCGCCGCCACCGCATCAGATGTGAGTTGACGGGGGGAGAGGGATGAGGAGCTATCAGTCACTGACAGGGCAGTCATTCAAAGGCACAAGTAGTGTCAGGCCCGAAACTGACAAGGGTCAATGGGCTGGCATCAGGGGCCGTCAGACACCTCCTGCCGGAGATGCAAAAAGGGCATTAAGGCAAGCATATAGATACGAGAAAAACCATCAGTTCCCAGCAGGGGCAGAGCCCAGAGAGGCGCTGACCACTGTCTCTTCTACGGTTCCTGCGCTTGGCCGTCTGCCAAGGCCCGGGGGATGGGAGAGTGAGAGCCGGAAGGTCCGAGGAAGTTCTCCAATCCGGGAAGTCCATCGGGTCCAGGTCAAGGGAGGAAAGGAAGTTTGGTAAATCATCTTTGGTGCGGAGGGTCACGGTCCTGCCCTCTTTGGTGACTTGAAGGTAAAAGGGGAAAACCCAATGATAGGACAGGCCTGCTTCTTGTATGGCTGCCAGGAGAGGTCACAGCGCCCGTCGCTGCATAAGGGTGCGCCTAGAAATGTCTTGGTAGAAGGACAGGTGTGCACCGTCAAAATCATAATGGGGTTTACCCCGCATTTTCTGCATATTACGGTCCTTGAGAGTATATTTATGGAGTTTGCAGATGACATTACGCGGGTTGTTCACGTCCTGGGATGGGGGTTTGAGAGCCCTGTGTGCTCGGTCAATCTCCACCACAGCCGTGGCAGGCAGGCCCAGAATGTTTTTTAAGATATCCTCCAGGGTAGGAACGATGTCTCTGGCCCCCGTCGCTTCAGGCAGACCCCTTATCCTAATGTTCGCCCTGCGGCTACGGTTCTCCATGTCATCTAAATGACATAGCAGGGTCTCTATCTGGTGATTTTGAGCTGAGCATCTCTCCTGCAACTGTGAGATGACTGGGAGCACCTCCTCCAGCTTTTGTTCCAGTGTCTCTACCCTATGACCCATGTGGGCAGTGTCAGCCTTAATTTGTGCAACATCTTCCTTCAGGGCCCTCTCAACCCAGTCTGCAAAACGCTCCAGGTCGGCCTTAGTAGGGAGGGCCCAAATATGGCGCCTGATATCCATGTCCTCCAGGGGGTCCAGTGCCTCCGAAAGGCCCAGCAGGGAAGAGGGTGAGCTCGGGGAGAGCGGGGCAGTCGGATCACTCACCAGCAATGGACAAGGCACCGGGGAGCATGCCTGCAGCTGGGACCGGGTTGTAGCAGCGTGTGGAGCCTGAGCAGCGTGCTGCATCTTCCCGGCCGGCGCCATCTTGGAGGCCTCGCGGTCAATTCTGCTTGGCTCCGTGAGGAATGAATCCAGCTGACCCTGATTTGTGCAGTCTGCCAGGATGCCTGGTTCTTGTGGGGCAT
Source organism: Rana kukunoris (assembly GCA_029574335.1). Classification (NCBI taxonomy): domain Eukaryota; kingdom Metazoa; phylum Chordata; class Amphibia; order Anura; family Ranidae; genus Rana; species Rana kukunoris. Next base: position 411,884,421 of record CM056052.1, on the reverse strand, counting down.
GGTAGGAAGCAATTAGTGAAAATCTCTCACCCGTAGCTGAGAAGTAGTGCGGCGGTGTGGCAGACACACGCCTTCTCACTCCTCTATAGCCAGGACACACCCCATTTTTTTTTTTTAAGTGTTAAAAAAATAAAACACCCTTGTCCCTGGTAGCTCGCGCGCAGAAGCGAACGCACACGCAAGTCCCGCCGACATATGTAAACGCTGTTTAAACCACATATGTGAGGTATCGCCTCATGCGTTAGAGTGCCAGCAACAATTCTAGCACTAGATCTCCTCTGTAAATCTAAACTAGTAACCTGTAAAAAAAATTGTGCGCAATTTTAAAGTGTGACCTGTTAGGTATCTATTTACTCGGTGTAACATAATCTTTCATATTTTACTGTTTTTTTTTTTTAATTCATGAAACAATTTTCTTCAAAAAAAAAAAAAATTATTGCGCAAATACCGTGCAAGATAAAATGTTGCAATCACCGTTGTTTTATTCCCTAGGGTGTCTGCTAAAAAAACATATATAATGTTTGGGGGTTCTGCATAATTTTCTAGACAAATTATGATGATTTGTACATGTAGAAGAGAAGTGCCAGAATAGGCCCGGTATGGAGGTGTGTATAAAAGCCCTGTATTCAAGTGGTTAAGGTGGAGATTCATTCAATGGTGCAGGTATATGGGGGTATTTCCACCATGAAATCTTGCTGTACCTAAAGATGTGATGCAGTCTAAACTTTTTTGGTTTTTCTTCTATTGTAGGTGATTCATAAACATTTTTTCTTGAAGAGAGCAGAGATTATGGCTCAATGTGAGGAATGGATAGTAGATATTCAGCAATTCAGCAGTGACAAACGGGTTGGAAGGACGATGTCTCATCATGCAGCAGCTCTGAAGGTAATTACCTTGAATTAAAGGTTTGCTTGGGGAGAGGGGGCAATATAGAGATTTGTGTGTGTGTTTGTATATTCTGCATAGGACCTTTTAGTGAAGTCCTAGGTTGGAGGATATTATATTTGTGCAGTGACCAGCTATGTTTCCCGATTCCTGCTAAACTTCTATAGAAACACTTGAAGTTAGGCCTTGCATACGTGTGTCTGAGTACTGCCTCTCTGAAGAGCAAACCACAGTGAATCCCTTTTCTGCAGCATTTAACAGGCAGATCAGAGGCAGTATGCAGCCTCCTTATTGGTTTTGTTAATAATTGAAAGGCCACAGCACCACGTCACAACCATATGCATTACACACTGCCACCGAGTGCCTGCAATACAGTACTATGCGCTTCAATAGACCACGTTTGTTGCATTTTCCTACTAGCAAACGCAACAAGTTGTCTACAATTTACTTTGGTAAAGTGTACTAACATGGCAGCTGGCCATGTTAAGAGACCTTCACTTAAAAGTGGAAGTACTGCTTATCCTCCCTCCCTTTTAACACATATGATTATTTACATTTTTTTAAGACCTGCTTTTATTTCCTCAATTCTCATCTCACCCATGTGGGCTAACTTTACTGTTTTCTTAGTCCCCTTTCACACTTATACGACTTGTCCCACGATTTTGGACTGCAAAATCGTATGACAAGTCATTCTCCATTGTTTTCAATGACTACCATTCATACTGGCACGACTTTAAGTAGTGCCGACTTCCTTGCACTACTTTGGTCCGATTTTTATGCCACTTACACAGGCATCCATTGAAATCGCGGCCGCGAATCGTGGCAAAATCGCGGCTGCGAAATTGCGGTAAAATCGCGCGATTTTGATGTACAAATGTGAAAGGAGGCTTTTTTTTTTATTTTTTTCATTTTAAAGTGTATTTTTTCCAAAGAAAATGTGTTTGTAAGACCGTTGCACAAATACGGAGTGACAAAGTATTGCAACAATCTCCGTTTTATTCTCTAGGGCAGGGGTGTCAAACTGGCGGCCCTCCAGCTGTTCCGAAACTACAAGTCCCATCATGCCTCTGCCTGCGGGAGTCATGCTTGTAACTGTTAGCCTTGCAATGCCTCATGGGACTTGTAGTTTTGCAACAGCTGGAGGGCCACCAGTTTGACACCCCTGCTCTAGTGTCTTTGCTAAAAATATGTTTGGGGTCTCAAAGTAATTTTTTTAGTCAAAAATACTGATTTTAACTTGTAAACAACAAATGTCAGAAATGGGCCTGGTCCTTAAGTGGTTAGTATTGATTCTTTTGTATTTAGAGCACCGAGTGGCTCCCGAACACAGTCTCTGCACATGTAGTTAAATCACATAGGTTGTGAGTGAAGTTGTCCAAATTTGTGCCAGCTGTCATGCAGCCGAAAAGCATAATCCAACAAACCTTTGAGTGCTCTATTTTTTTTATTTTCTTTCTCGTACATCACGGGACACAGAGCGGCATATTCATTACTATATGGGTTATATGGAGTACCTTCAGGTGTGGACACTGGCAATCTCAAACAAACAGGAAGTCCCTCCCTATATAACCCCCTCCCCTAGAGGGAGTCCCTCAGTTTTTTCGCCAGTGTCTTAGGTGTTGGTCACGGAATAGCTTTGCTCCACATCCTTGGGATTAAGGGCGGGCTAACCGGATCTGTCCAAGGAGCCTCAGTGCCAAAGTGGACAGTACCCGGGCCCCAAACCGTGGGGTTTTGCCTATAATGCTCCTCTTTGGAGGGCTGGACCCTGGGCCCAGGACTTGGAGTTTGTAAAGACCATAAGTTCCTGTTTGCCAGGGTGCTATATAGGTCCAGGACAGTGGGTACCTTCATAGGACCCCAGGGCCTGAAGGTCTACTACGCTACCCACGGAGATGGGAGAAGATTGGACCGTTTTGCAAAACGTCCTGCGGCATGGAGCAGGTAAGAGGGGAGCCTGCGGGACTTGGTTCGACAGCAGGCTCTCCAGGGGAGATCTTAAGGGGGGTAGCCTGAGTATGCTCTGCATTGGCACCATGGTCACTATGTCTGATAGACAGGATGCCCTGAAATGTTTCCCCCCATAACTTGATCCCCCTACCTATCTATGTATGTTTGCTAGCTACCTGCTGCTCGCTGGTTGAAGATCTTTTAAAAAAAAAAAAAAAAAGATCTGTCTCTAGGCTAAAGGGACTCCTTAGGGGCCTGTGTTAGCCTTACCTTGCCGGGATTCAAATCTGCCGCCTGATGCGTCCTCCAACCTGCATTCCTGGGCTCCAGAGTGCGTCTCCTCCTGGGCTCTCCTCCCCCGACAGTCGCGCGTGCACGCGCGCATGCATATAGAAAATGTTCGCGCCGTTCGGGAGGGGGGGGGCGGGGAGTGTGACTGCAGTGTAGAGTGGGCGTGCCTTTAATTGCTGTTATACACAGCAGGCGCGTTCTTAGCTCAGTTCAGAGCTGAGCTGGAGAGAGAGAGAGGACGTAGAGCTGGCAGCACAGTGACTCCCGGTGGCGAGAAGGGGTACTACATACTGGAGTCAGCTCCAATACTTTTTGTTAAGCCAAAATCACCTTGGCAACAGGTTGAATGCTGGCAAACATGTTGGGGGTGGGGCTGTATGTGGTGAATAATATATAAAAGAAAACATACTGAGCCCCACCGGTTTTGGGGCATTAGTGATCCTATTGTCCCCTAAACCTTATTTTCTTTCTCGTACATCACGGGACACAGAGCGGCATATTCATTACTATGTGGGTTATATGGAGTACCTTCAGGTGTGGACACTGGCAATCTCAAACAGGAAGTCCCCTCCCTATATAACCCCCTCCCCTAGAGGGAGTCCCTCAGTTTTTTTGCCAGTGTCTTAGGTGTTGGTCACGGAATAGCTTTGCTCCACATCCTTGGGATTAAGGGCGGGCTAACCGGATCTGTCCAAGGAGCCTCAGTGCCAAAGTGGACAGTACCCGGGCCCCAAGCCGTGGGGTTTTGCCTATAATGCTCCTCTTTGGAGGGCTGGACCCTGGGCCCAGGACTTGGAGTTTGTAAAAACCATAAGTTCCTGTTTGCCAGGGTGCTATATAGGTCCAGGACAGTGGGTACCTTCATAGGACCCCAGGGCCTGAAGGTCTACTACGCTACCCACGGAGATGGGAGAAGATTGGATCAGTTTGCTGGACAAACATCCTGCAGCATGGAGCAGGTAAGGGGGAGCCTGCGGGATTTGGTTCGACAGCAGGCTCTCCGGGGTAACCTAAAAGGGGGGATAGCCTAAGTATGCTCTGCATGGGCAACCTTGTTCACTATGTCTAAAGAGAGACAGGATGACACCTTTTCTCCCCCATCACTAGGTCCCCCTGTCTAAATATGTGTGCTAGCTAAACCTGCTGTTTCTTCCTAGGGCTAGTAAGGATCCCTAGGGGCCTTTGGAGAGTCCTACCTGGCCGGGGGTTTGAATCTGCCGCCTGTTTCTGCGTTCCTGGATCTCCAGCAGCGCGGCTCCTCCATGTTCCTCCTGTTTCCGGCATACGCGCGTGCGCGCGCACGTCTTATTGACGTTTTTCGCGCCGTTCAGACAGGAGGGCGGGGGGGGCGTGCCTGCGGCGTCATACAGGGGCGCGCCTTTGTGCTGTTATAGACAGCAGGCATTGTCAGTGCTCAGTCTGAGGCTGATTTTCAGAGGAGAGGACGCAGAGCGGCAGAACAGTGACTCCCGGTGGCGGAAGAGGGGTAGTACATGTGGACTTTGTTCCAATACCTTTTTGTTAAGCCAAGAAATCCCCCTTTTTTGCAGCAGGTTTGGAGGCTGGCAAACTTAGTTTGGGGTCACGGTATGTTGTCAAAAGAAAATATATAATATATTTAAAAAAAAAAAAAAAAGAACATACGGGATCCCATCAGTTTTTGGGCATTAGTGATCTATTGTCCCCTAAACTCTGATTTTTGTACTCCTGCCCACTACAGTCTGTTGTGTGGGCGGAGTCCCTCGATTTTGTATTATGGCTTCCAAGGGTTCAGGGTCAAAGGGTACAAAAAAGACCAAAAAACAAAAGGGTTCCCTTTCTGATTCTGATATGCCGATACTTTCCCCGCAACTTATTAACATAAGAAGCGCCTTGGATGAGCCATTAGGGGGATCTGGTGCGGAGGCTGGCCCAGATCAGCCCAGCCCTGTGTTTATCACAGAGGAGATGCTAGCCGTATCCCTAGGGGGGCTAGAAGAGAGAATAGCAACATTGATCGCTAGAGCTATTCCTGGTAAGAAACGGGTTAGATCCCCATCACCAGGAGGTGTATCCTCAGATGCTGAGATTCTCTCTCCAGAGGAATTGGAATCACAGGAGGATCAACTAGACCTGAACCAAGAGGGTTCAGGGATTGAGGGATCTGCCTCTGAGGAACCATTTTCAGACTCCCAGACAGAAAGACTGTGGGTACAGTCTTTGACGGACATGGTCCGCTCGGCATTTAGTTTACCATTGCCAGAGCCTCAGGTTCCTCCGGTATCCTCTCTGGGCTCTTTGAAAGCTCCGTTAAACAACGCAGTTTTTCCGGTCCATCCTCTCTTGGAGGAATTGATCTTTCGGGATTGGGTACGGCCGGACAGGATTTTTCTGCCACCGAAAAGATTTGCGGTCATTTACCCCATGGAGGAAAAGTTCTCCAAGAGGTGGAGGCTCCCAGTAGTGGATGCAGCCATCTCATGTGTGAATAAATCACTAACTTGCCCGGTGGAAAACATACATATGTTTAAAGATCCGGTTGATAAAAGATTAGAGACACTTTTAAAAGCATCCTTTGCTACGGCAGGAGCAGTGGTGCAGCCAGCGGTGGCTGCAATTGGAGTTTGTCAGGCATTAAAAGACCAGACAAAGGAAATGTTAAGGGACATGCCTACCCAACAAGCAGAAGAGTTTTCTGACATTCCCAGAGCTCTGTGTTTTGCGGTAGATGCTATAAAAGATTCCATCCAGCAGGCCTCTCGTTTATCACTATGTTTGGTGCACATGAGAAGGCTCTTATGGTTGAAGAACTGGGCGGCGGAGCCCCCATGCAAAAAGCTTCTGGCAGGGTTTCCCTTCCATGGAGGACGACTCTTCGGAGAGGATCTGGATAAATATATTCAGACTATTTCAAATGGCAAGAGTACCCTTTTACCGGTCAAAAAGACATTCCGGGCTCCTACATTTAAAAGGCAGCTCTTTCCTGTCTCGGGGCCCTCAAATTCCAGGCAGTATCGACGGCCGCCTGCACGATCCAACGTTAACAGTAGATCGCAGGGACAGACCCCTGGGGGTAAGAGGCCGTGGTATCGCAAGCCGTCAAAGACAGCCCCTAAGTCTGCCTTATGAAGGGGCGCCCCCACTCTTGCGGGTGGGGGGAAGGCTTCGTTTCTTCTCAGAAGTTTGGGAAGCCAAGATCCCCGACAAATGGGTCCGGGCATCTGTAACCACAGGTTACAGACTGGAGTTTCTAAGGTATCCTCCGCCTCATTTTCAAGAATCAAGGCTACCAAGGGATCCAGCGAGGAAGGCCTCAATGCTGGCAGCTTTGGATCACCTGCTTGGCCAGGACGTAATTATAGAAGTGCCAGCCCAAGAGCAAGGCCTAGGTTTCTATTCCAATCTCTTTGTCATACCAAAGCCCAACGGCGATGTCAGGCCAATCTTGGACCTAAAGAGGTTAAACGGTTACCTAAGGGTTCGTTCCTTCCGGATGGAATCCATCCGGTCAGCAGCCGCCGCGCTTCAGAAGGACGATATTCTGGCCTCCATAGACATAAAGGATGCTTACCTTCATGTACCAATCTTTCAGTCGCATCAAAGGTTTTTACGCTTCGCGGTGGGGCAGCGACACTTCCAATTCAGGGCGCTCCCCTTCGGGCTGGCCACGGCCCCCCGGGTATTCACGAAGATCCTAGCCCCAATTCTGGCCAATTTAAGGATCCAAGGGGTCACAGTCCTAGCATACTTGGACGACCTTTTAATCATAGATCACTCACGGCCGGGTCTGCAAAAGGCAGTAAACCTCACGGTTCGGTACCTCGAAGAATTCGGCTGGGTCCTGAACCGGGGAAAGTCAGCGTTCCAGCCTACAAAGCAGTTGGAATACCTCGGCATGAGGTTAGACACAGAACATCAAAAGGTGTTCCTGCCCCTTGTAAAGATCGAAGCTATCAAGGGGTTGGTTCAGTTGGTTCTAAACAAGAAAAAACCAACTATTCGCCTGTGTATGCGATTACTAGGCAAGCTAGTGGCCACATTCGAGGCAGTACCATACGCTCAGATCCACACTCGCGTCCTACAGGCAGCCATTCTAGCAGCCTGGGGCAAGAGGGCACATGCCTTAGAGTCCCCTTTGTCGCTATCATCAAGGGTCCGACAAAGCCTGGCCTGGTGGTTGAACCCTCAGAATCTTCTAAAGGGAAAATCCTTCAGCCCTGTTGTCTGGAAGGTAGTTACCACAGACGCCAGCCTGGCAGGCTGGGGGGCGGTCTTCGAGGGGTTCTCCCGCCAGGGAACTTGGGTGAAAGCAGAGAGGCAGCTCCCCATCAATATCTTGGAAATCAGAGCTGCCCGCCTAGCCCTTCTGGCTTGGACCTCCAGATTAAAGGGGTTCCCGGTGAGAATCCAGTCAGACAATGCCACGGCGGTGGCATACATAAACCACCAAGGGGGAACCAGGAGCCAGGCCGCTCAGAGGGAGGTGAACTTGATTTTTCAATGGGCAGAGGTTCATGTACCCTGCATTTCAGCGATATTCATTCCCGGAGTGGACAACCTGCAGGCAGACTTCTTAAGTCGCCAGAGTCTGTTGCCAGGGGAGTGGTCTCTGCATCCCCAGGTCTTTCAGACAATCTGCCAGAGGTGGGGAATGCCGGACGTAGATATAATGGCATCCAGGTTCAACAAGAAACTAGACAGGTTCGTGTCGCGAGCGAGGGATCCTATGGCCTGCGGAACCGATGCGTTGGTTTGCCCTTGGCATCAATTCAGACTTCTATATGCATTCCCTCCACTACAGTTACTCCCGCGCCTGTTGCGCAAGATCAGAGTGGAGAACAAGCCAGTCATTCTAGTAGCTCCGGCTTGGCCCCGGAGGACTTGGTACTCACTAGTCCTGAAGATGGCAGTGGGAGACCCTTGGACTCTTCCTCTACAACCAGACCTACTCTCACAAGGCCCGATCCTCCACCCTACATTACAGCGTCTAAATTTGACGGCCTGGAGGCTGAATCCCTGATTCTCAGGGGTAGGGGTCTGTCTAGGCAGGTAATTCCTACCCTGATTAGGGCTAGAAAGCCGGTCTCCAGGGTGATTTATTACAGGGTGTGGAGGAACTACGTAGGCTGGTGTGAATCCAAAAGATGGAATTCCCGCAAATATACTATTGATAGGGTGTTAAGTTTTCTCCAGCTAGGAGTGGATAAAGGCCTGGCACTAAGCACAATCAAGGGACAGATCTCAGCTCTGTCAGTGTGGTTTCAGAGGCCGCTGGCCACCCACTCGCTGGTAAAGACCTTCTTACAGGGGGTCTTGCGTATTAATCCTCCTGTCAAGTCACCAATGTGTCCATGGGACTTAAATCTTGTCCTGTCCACTCTACAGAAACAGCCTTTTGAGCCGTTGGCTGAGATTCCTTTAGTCTTACTGACAAGAAAATTGGTTTTCTTGGTCGCCATAGTTTCGGCCAGGAGAGTGTCAGAATTAGCAGCCTTATCGTGTAAGGAACCATATCTCGTTCTGCATAAGGACAGGGCAGTTCTCCGGCCCCATCCTTCCTTTCTACCAAAGGTTATATCCAAATTTCACTTAAACCAGGATTTGGTACTTCCATCCTTCTTTCCAAAACCTACATCTAGAAAGGAGGGGTTGCTGCATACCTTGGATATTGTCCGGGCCATGAAGGCCTATCTTAAAGCTACAGAAAAGATCCGGAAAACAGATGTGTTATTCGTTCTACCAGATGGCCCCAAGAAGGGGCAGGCAGCTGCAAAATCCACCATCTCGAGATGGATTAGACAATTAATCATTCAAGCCTACGGGTTGAAGAGGTTGCCTCCTCCGTTGTCGGTAAAGGCCCATTCTACCAGGGCCATGGGCGCCTCTTGGGCAGCACACCATCAGATCTCTATGGCTCAGATTTGCAAGGCGGCAACGTGGTCATCAGTCCACACGTTTACAAGGTTTTATCAACTAGACGTGAGAAGAAATGCGGATGCTGCCTTTGGTCAGGCAGTACTACAGGCTGCAGTTTGAAATCCTCGGGATCAGAAACACCCTTGGTTATAAAAAAAAAAAAAAAAAAAAAAAGTTTTTTTTTTCTTGACTAAGTTAGAATTATTATTATGATTTGAGTTTATCTCTAAATTGAATCCTTCTTGGGAAGATGTCTCCCTCCCCTCATTAAAGCATTGCTTTCGGACATCCCACATAGTAATGAATATGCCGCTCTGTGTCCCGTGATGTACGAGAAAGAAAAAGGGATTTTTAAATACAGCTTACCTGTAAAATCCTTTTCTTGGAGTACATCACGGGACACAGAGCTCCCACCCCTCTTTTGGGTGACCATTTTGGGAGGCATACTGCTTGCTACAAAACTGAGGGACTCCCTCTAGGGGAGGGGGTTATATAGGGAGGGGACTTCCTGTTTGAGATTGCCAGTGTCCACACCTGAAGGTACTCCATATAACCCACATAGTAATGAATATGCCGCTCTGTGTCCCGTGATGTACTCCAAGAAAAGGATTTTACAGGTAAGCTGTATTTAAAAATCCCTTTTTTTTTTTTGTACTCCTGGCTATAACAGTCTGTTGTTGTAAGCGGAGTCCTTCGGTTTTGTATTATGGCTTCCAAGGGTTCAGGATCAAAACAAAAAATAAAAAATAAAAAATAAAAAATAAAAAAATAAAGAGAAAAGGCAAAGACAAAGGGGTTCCTCCTCTGGTTCTGATAATATGCCAATACTTTCCCCACAGGTTATTCCTATAGGGGTCACCCTGGATAAGCCATTAAGGGGGTCTGGTGCTGAGGCTGGCCCAGGTCGGCCCAACCCTGTGTTATCACAGAGGAGATGCTAGCCGTCACCCTAGGGGGGCTAGAGAAAAGAGGTTAACAGCTATGATCGCTGGCTCTTTTTCTGGCAAGAAGCGGACTAGATCCCCATCGCCAAAAGGGACAGAACCTAGAGGATCTACCACTGTAGTATCGTTTTCAGCCTCCCAGGCGGAGAGTCTGTGGGTCCAGTCTTTGACAGACATGGTCCGCTTGGCATTCAATTTGCCATTTCCAGAGCCTCAGGTTCCTGCGGTATCCTCTTTGGGTTCTTTTAAAAGCGCCTTTAAGCAACGCAGCTTTTCTGGCCCATCCTCTGTTAGAGGAATTGGTTTTTCCAGGATTGGGACGACCGGACAGAATTTTTTCTGCCGCCTAAAGCTGACGAGAGGGTAGTCTTTATGCACGTCTGCCAGGAAATATTTGTGCTTGCAGGCACTCTTTCCCCTGACCAAGTGCTCTTTAAAAGGGGCCCGGATGGCTCAGTTGGTAGAGCATCGGACTTTTGATCTGAGGGTCCAGGGTTCAGGTCCCGGTTCGGGCACTGCTTTTCAACTACCCGTGAGGTCCTTGAGGCCGCATCTCCCGGAAAGGGCCCGATCTCGTCTGATCTCGGAGGCTAAGCAGGGTAGGGCCTGGTTAGTGCCTGGATGGGAGACCACCTGGAAGGTTTTCTGTTATTTACCCTATGGAAAAGACATTTTTCTAAAGAAAGGGGGCGCTCCCAACGGTGGACGCAGCCATCTCATGGGTGAATAAATCATTAACTGGCCTAAGGGGAAACATACAAATGTTTAAGGTCCCGGTCGATAAACGTTTAGAGACACTTTTTTCCAGCATCCCTGGCTACAGCCAGCAGTGGCTACAATTGGAACAGATGCTTAGACATCCCTGCCCGATAGGCAGAGGAGTTATTGGATATTCCCAGAGCTCTGTGCTTTGCGGTAGAGGCTATAAAAAGACTCCATCCAGCAGGCGTCTCGTTGTCACTATTTTTAGTGCATATGAGAAGGCTCTTTTGGTTGAAGAACTGGGCGGCCGAGCCCCATGTAAAAGACTGCTGGCAGGTTTGCCCTTCCATGGAAAGATCTGGATAAATACATTCAGACTGTTTCAAGTGGCAAAAGTACCCCTTTTACCAGTCAAAGGAATTTCCGGGGTCCTGCGTTTAAAAGGGCAGCTCCCCCGGTTCCAGGGCCCTCAAATTTCAGGCAGTACGGTCCTCCTGCGCGATCAAACTTTTAACAATGGATCGCAAGGACAGGCCTCTGGGGATCGGTCCCCGACAGAGGGGGTCCGATCATCTGTGGCCGCAGGCTACAGATTAGAATTTCTAAAATTTCCTCCACAAGGAAGGCCTCAATGCGGGCAGCATTGGATCACCTGCTTTACCAGGGCATAATGGTAGAGGTACCAGCCCAAGAACAGGGGCTAGGTTTCTATTCCAATCTGTTTGTCATACCAAGGCTCATCGGCAATGTCAGACCAATTTTGGACCTAAAAGGTTTAAATGCTTACCTAAGGGTTCGCTCTTTCCGGATAGAATCCGTTTGGCCAGCAGCCGCCACACTCCAGAAGGATCGGGCTTCTATAGACATAAAGGAGGGTTACCTTCATGTACCAGGTCTTTCAGCCACATCAAATATTTTTGTTTTTACGCTTCGCAGTGACACAGCGTCACTTCCAATTTGTGGCGCCCCCCTTCGGGCTGGCTACGGCCCCCGGGTATTCACGAAGGTCCTAGCTCCTATTCTAGTCAGTCCAAAGGATCCAAGGGATCTCGGTCCTAGCATACCTGGACGACCTCTTAATCATAAGATCACTCGCTTCCTTGGTGGAAGGCGTAGTAGCCCTCATGGTTCAGTACCTCGAGAGGTTCGGCTGAGTCCTAAACCGGGGAAAGATCAGCATTTCAACCTACAAAGCAGTTGGAATATCTCGGCACGAGATTAGACACAGAACAGAAGATGGATGTTCCTGCCCCTGGTAAATGTCGAGGCTATCAAGAGATTGATTCAGTTGGTTCTAAGCAAAAAAAAAAAAAAAGAGCCAACTATTCGCCTATGTATGCGATGGCCATGTTCGAGGCAATACCACACGCTTCCACGCTCGTGTCCTACAGGCAGCAATTCTAGCAGCTTGGTTCTGCCCAGTGGTCTGGAAGGCTGGAGAGCGGTCTTGAACAAGTTCACTCGCCAAGGAACTTGGGCAGAGGCGGAGAGGCAGCTGCCCATCAAGGTCTGGGAGTTCTGAGCGGCTCAGCTAGCCCTCCTGGCATAGACATCCAGATTACAGGGGCCTCGGTGAGAAGTCATTCAGACAAGGCCACAGCGGTGGCATATAGGTGAACCACCAAGGGGGAACCAAGAGTCAAGCCACTCAGAGTGAGAAGAGCTTGGTTTTTTGGTGGGCAGAGGTTTATGTACCCTGCATATCGGCGACATTCATTCCCGAGGTGGACAACCTGCAGGCGTACTTCCTAAGTCGCCAAACCCTGTCGCCGGGGGAGTGGTCTCTGCATCCACAAGTTTTTTCAGACAATCTGCCAGAAGTGGGGAGTGCCAGACGTGGAGGTCATGGCATCAGGATTCAACAAGAAGCTAGACAGGTTCATGTCTCGAACGAGGGACCCTATGGCCTGCGGAACCGATGGGTTGGTTTGCCCTTGGCATCAATCATAACTTCTATATGCATTTCCCCCACTGCAGTTACTACCCCGCCTGCGGCGCAGGATCATACCACAGGCTGGTTATCCTGGTAGCCCCAGCTTGGTACCGGAGGGCATGGTACTCACTAGTCCTGAAATTGGCAGCGGGAGGCCCTTGGACTCTTCCTCTAGGGCCAGACCTACTCTCACAAGGCCCGATCCTCCACCCTGCATTACGGCGTCTAAATTTGACGGCCTGGCGGCTGAATCCCTGATTCTCAGGGGTAGAGGTCTGTCTAGGCAGGTAATCCCTACCCTCATTGAGGCTAGAAAGCCGGCCTCCAGGGTAATTTTGTTACAGGGTTTGGAGGGCCTACGTAGGCTGGTGTGAGGCTAAGAGATGGGTTTCCCGCAAGTATACCATTGATAGAGTATTACGTTTCCTCCAGCTAGGAGTGGATAAAGGCCTGGCATTAAGCACGATCTAGGGACAGATTTCAGCCTTATCAGTGTGATTTCAGAGGCCGCTGGCCGCCCACTCGCTGGTTAAGATCTTCGTACAGGGAGTCTTACGTGTTAATCCTCCGGTCAAATCACCACTTTGTCCATGGGACTTAAATCTTGTTCTGTCAACTCTACAGAAACAACCCCTTGAGCCGTTGGCTGAGGTACCTTGGTTTTACTGACTAGAAAGTCGGTATTTCTGATCACCATAGTTTCGGCCAGGAGAGTATCGGAATTGGCAGCCTTATCTTGTAAGGAACCATATCTCATTTTACATAAGGATAGGGCGGGGTTCCGTCCTCATTCTTCCTTTCTACCAAAGGTTATATCCAGTTTCCACCTGAACCAGGATGTGGTACTTCCATCCTTCTTCCAAAACCCACCTCTAGAAAGGAGGGGTTGCTGCATACGTTGGATATTGTCAGGGCCATAAAGGCCTATCTTAAAGCTACAGAGAAGGTTCGGAAAACAGATGTGGTGTTCGTTTTACCGGAAGGGCCCAAGATGGGTCAGGCAGCTGCTTGATCCACCATTGCAAGATGGATTAAACAATTAATCGTTCAGGCCTGCGGTTTGAAGAGGTTGCCTCCTTTGTCGGCAAAGGCCCATTCTACCAGGGCAATGGGCACCTCCTGGGCAGCACATCATCATCAGATCTCTATGGCTCGAATATGCAAGGCAGCAACGTGGTCGTCAGTCCACATGTTTACAAGATTTTATCAAATGGACGTAAGAAGGAATGCGGATACAGCCTTTGGGCAGTCAGTACTACAGGCCGCGATTCAAGCTCCTCAGGATCTGAGGGGGCTCCCTTGATTTGATTTGAGATTTACATTTCTCGTTTAAGTTGGATTTACTAGTATTTGAGTATACCTCTAAATTAAATCCTTCTTTGGAAGATGTCTCCCTCCCCTCATTAAAGCATTGCTTTCGGACATCCCATATAGTAATGAATATGCCGCTCTGTGTCCCGTGATGTACGAGAAAGAAAAAGGGATTTTTAAATACAGCTTACCTGTAAAATCCTTTTCTTGGAGTACATCACGGGACACAGAGCTCCCACCCCTCTTTTTGGGAACATTTTGGGAGGCATACTGGTTGCTACAAAACTGAGGGACTCCCTCTAGGGGAGGGGGTTATATAGGGAGGGACTTCCTGTTTGTTTGAGATTGCCAGTGTCCACACCTGAAGGTACTCCATATAACCCATATAGTAATGAATATGCCGCTCTGTGTCCCGTGATGTACTCCAAGAAAAGGATTTTACAGGTAAGCTGTATTTAAAAATCCCTTTTTTTTCCCTACATGCAACATTAGGTTTGTACATAAAATCATTTTTCGGAGGTGAATTATCACATTTGCTTATTTAAAAAAAAAAAAAAAAGCGTGTGTGTGTATATATATATATAATTTTCAAACCCCAAATGTGGTAATTTCACCAAATATATATATATAATGTGTGTGTGTGTGTGTGTGTGTGTGTGTGTGTGTATATATATATATGTATATATATATATAGTGTATATCTATTGTGTATATACATAGTAACCAACAATATGCAAGCTCTGCTAGAAAATAATTTTATAGGAAGTGTTTACAGTAGTAACACTGCTGCTATTTTTTTCTTGCATGATCAGCATTCTTTCACCTGTTGATCTGTGCTAGTCCTGGGGCTCTACAAAATCTGTTTTGTTTGCACAGCGACTTCCATGCATTTTGTGTTTTGTGCCTCTAAAGTGAACAATTTATTACACTGACATGCATGCTGACCATACTCTTCCTGTGCTTTGTGTTTAGCGGCATACAGCTCAGCTACGAGAAGAGCTCTTAAAGCTCCAGTGCCCTGAAGGCTTGGACCCAGATGTTGATGACTCTACAGAAAAATGCCTTGCCACAGCAAGCTGTGAGGAGACCACACTGCACGAACAGGCCAAACCCAGCAGCAGTAAAGACAACGCCAGTGACTTTAAATTCTGAGCTGCAGCGGCATGGACTTAATTACAAACAGGCTTTGAAGCACAGCCAAATATGTCCATATTTGTATGTAAGAAGCTAATTATGTAATAGTTAATGAAGCTAAAACTATATGCCCTTAAGGATATACAGTTTAATTCAAGATGATCTTTTACCTGTAAAAGAGTGTAAACTTTTTTTGTGCTTTTATTTTTTCAGTTGTGAGAACCACTGATTGGTATGTTTAGAGATTGTAAACAAAAAAAATGGCAAAATCACTGAAATAAGGGAAAAAGTTCCTTAGGAGAGGATGTTTACTGAATGTTTTTTTTTTCCTTTTTTCCCTTTTTTTACTGCTAGAGAGGGGGTTGTAACAAAGAATATATATTGGTCATTCTTATAACTATTTAAAGACTGCAATTTTCAAGGAATTTGATAGGTTTTGGCCATACTTTCATTATCATTTTTGATTTCTACAGAATATTCCTGCATTCTTCAATAAACATTAAACAGACATGCTCCCTTATAAATGAGTACTGGGTACATTTTTTTTTCCTTTTTTTAAAGAATAAATCTACAAGGAAAAGACTTTAGAACTGGAGACTTGTTCTTGTAAGGCTGAATTTATCACAGTCTTTGTTTCATTTGATGCACATGAAATAAACAGTAATGGTTTTACCTTCAGCTCTTGTGCACCTCTAGCTTCATGCATCTGTCAAATTTCTTTGATTGTGTTGTGAATGCATTGCCAGATCTGTAAATAAGAGGAAATAATTCCTAGATTTCATGAAGATGTTTTGTGTCTTTATTCATTATTCAACAAACGAATGTGTTTATAGTTATACATACATTTATTTTAAGCTGTACCCCAGGAATTGCATGTATTGCGTACCTAAATGGGTCCAGCTTGGTACAGTTTAAAGGGTCACTAAAGGAAAAAAAAATTGGGCTGGAATGACTGTTTACAGGGTATAGAGACATAAAAGTTAACTGATTCCTTTTAAAAATGATTAAAAATAGATAAAAATCAATGATATAATCAACCTACAGTTCTAGTTTCGTTTTTGCTGTTTCCTGTCTCTCTGATGTACAGAGCCAGAGAGCCAATAGAGGGCAGTGATGGTTTGTCTAAAACCCCTCAGCCCAATCCAGTTTAATTTCACACACAGTAATCACACATCCTTGATTAGTGACCACAGTGAGAAAGCTCCCAGCACTGTGGTTATAAGGAAACAGACAACCAGGAAGTGTGGAGATCGGAGAATTATTACAGCAACATCAAAGCAAAAACGGACAATGAGGACATGAAAACAGCACTGCAGTAAGGTAAAGGAAGCCATTTAGCTAAAAAAAAAAATCCTTTAGTGACCCTCTAAGTATGCATGCCAAGATAGACTACTTGGGAACTTAAAGCTTGGATTATGTGCGAGCAGCTTCCCTCAAAATACAGGGAGTTGGGTGCCACTGTTTCTTTCACTGCATAAGATTGGGTGAGGTTGAGGGGAAGAGGCAGTTATCTGAACCTCATCCAGAGAAACAGAACAGAAGTTCTATGAATAGTGGTGGTTCTGAGCAAGCGACCCTCTGTGGTGTGACGAGGAAAAGCAGCTCAAGCAGGACATGGAAGAATGCAGCTATCACTGTAGTATCACCCATTACTATGGTGATTTTCAGCTTTCCCAGCAGCCCATCAGGTATGAGATATGCATACAGTGGGTATAGAAATAAACCATCCCATTTAAAAAAACACATTTTGTTGCATTGCAGCCTGAAATGAAGACTGTTTGTTTTATCCAGGTGCATTTACTCAGTGGGACCTATAACATCCAATTGAAAGATATAACACCAACCAAATATAAAAACATTCAAAAACAGAATTACTGAGTTGGAAAAGATCACCCCCTCCCCTCCTAAAAATGACTTGTAAACTTAATCAAGTTTAGCTAGTCACCTCCTCAATAGCACACAAAGCCATTTGCTTTTCAACTGCGATCAGCTGTGGTCATTTTGATTAGCTCAGCATGAAAAGAGCTTTCCTGGAGCATTTTAGTCCCTGGTAGTGCAACTGAAGAAAACTATCAACTATGGGTGGCAAGGCACTCTCAAAAGATCTCCATAATAAAGTTGTAGACAGGCACAAGTCAGGATATGGATGCAAACCAATTTCAAAAGCTTTATCAATGTCTAGAAGCACAGTTAAGTCAGACCCTCCCTGGATCAGGATGTTGCTGCAAACTGGATGAAAGAGCCAGAAGGAAACTGATCAGAGAGGCTACCAAGAGGCCTACAACAACAACTCTGAAGTGGTTGCAGGGATTTATGAAAGAGTGGCCAGTGTGTGGATGCAACAACAATATCACAAATTCTCCATAAATGTGGCTTGTATGGCAGGGTTGCTTTGTCAAAATGCACCTTGAATATTGAGACCACATAGTAAAAGGTGGTATGGTCAGATGAGACTAAACTTGATTTGGCCTCAAGACCAAATGATATGTCTGGCGGAAATCCAATACAGCTCACCGTCCAAATAACACCATTCCTACAGTAAAGCATGAAGGTGGTAATATCCTGTTATGTGGTTGTTTCTGTGCAGCAGGGACTGGAGCACTTTTCAGTATAGAAGGAATAATGGATGGGGCAAAATACTGTAATAATCTTGAGGAAAATCTTTATCTTTATCTTGGGAAGAAGCTTTATCTTCCAACATTAAAATGACCCAAAGCACACAGCAAAAAATACCACACAGTGATTGAAGGAGTAAAAAAGTGAATGTCCTTGCATTGCCTGGTCAGGGCCCAGACTTGAAACCCATTGAAAATCTGTGGAATGACTTGAAGTCTGCAGTCCACAAATGGTCACCATCAAATTGAACTGAAAAGAAGATTGGGTAAATATTGCAAAGTCTAGGTGTGCAAAGCTAAGAGACATATCCCAACAGACTAAAGGCTGTAATTAAAGCGAAAGGTGGGTCAACAAAATACAGACAAGGTGATCCTTTTTCCAACTCGACTTGCTTTATTTTAATTTTTTTGACTTGTTGGTGTTATACCTTTTACTTGGAGGTTATGAGTTGCACTGAGTAAATACAGCTGGATAAGATAAAAGCTCCATATTTATTTTATTTTAGGCTGCACAGCAACAAAATGTGATTATTTTAAAAGGGGATAATTCTTTTCTATACCCACTGTATCCTGGTAAAGCTGTCTAAGGTGAAGTAAATGTGTAGGAATTTGTAATGAATTAGGTGGTCTCTGGCAAACACCAGTTGGTTGAAAAGAACCTCATAAATATCATCTTAATCATCTCTATGTAACCCTGGAGTAGCAGTATCCCAAGTAGACATGCAAAGCCCCAAATGATCCACAATGGTTTAAAAGTGAAAATGTTCCAGAAATCTTTAGACTGCATAAAAGTGAATAAAGCACTTGGTTCAGATCGCATACACCTACTTATTTTTAAAAGATGGAGCTCTGCCATTTCAAAGCCATGGTTTCAAATTTTTAGGGACTCTTTAATGACTGGCATACAACCCTAGAAGATTTTACCCCCTTAATGACCAGAGCATTTTTTGCGATTTGGCACTGCGTCATTTTAACTAACAATTGCGTGGGCGCGCAACGTTGTACCCAAAACAAATTTGATGTCCTCTATTGCCCACATATAGAGCTTTCTTTTGGTGGTATTTGAATAAGTCTGTTTTTTTATTTTTTACGCTATTAACAAAAAAGCGCCAATTTGAAAAGCCATATTTTTAACTTTTGGCGATAATATCCCTAAAAAAATATAAAAAAAAGTTTTTTTCGCAGTTTAGGCCAATATGTATTTTACATATTTTTGGTAAAAAAAAAATCAAGTGTATATTAATTGGTTTGCGTTAGTGTCTATAAAATAGGAAATAGATTTATGGCATTTTTATTTATTTTATTAATGGCGGAGATCTGCGATTTTTTTTTTATTGTGATTGCGGCGGACAGATTGGACATGTTTGACACTATTTTGGGACCATTAACATTTATACAGCGATCAGAGCTAAAAAAAAATAGCTGAATTACTGTATAAATGTCACTGGCAGGGAAGGGGTTAAACACTAGGGGGTGATCAAGGGGTTAAATGTGTTCCCTCAGGGTGTTCTGGGGGGGGGGGGGTGGGCTACCTAGGACATGACAGATCCGTGCTCCGGATGATGGGGAGCAGTAGATCCCTGTCATGTCACTAGGCAGGACAGGGAAATGCCTTGTCGCGATCGTGGGCCACAGGCGGACATTGTCTGTGGGCACACTCATGTGGCGTGTGCGCCTGCTTGCCCTGGATTACAAAGGCGCATACGGGTATGCTCTTTTGCGCACCCATGCCATTCTGCTGACGTACATAGGCATGTGGCAGTTGGAAAGCTGTTAAAAAGGGAACAAAGTCTTTACCAAGTAACTATAGACCTGTTGGTTTGACTTCTATAGCTGGGAAGATATTGGATAGTTTATTAAAAGACCACGTAGATGGGTTCTTGCTGTAAAAAAATTAAAATTCAAGCATCAGACGGCATGGATTCATGAAAGACAGAAGTCAAACGAATCTGATTTATTTTTTATGAGGAAGAAGGTAAAACCTTGGACAGAGGAGTGACTGTGGATGTGGTATTCTTGAGTGAGTGAGTGAAAAACTTATATAGCGCAGCACATGCAAACTAAATCGCCTCTGGGCGCTCGTTGTTCCTGTCTCTCTTGATATCAAAAGAGATGAGTTTTGATCTGTCTTCTGAAGGCCAAGTGGTTCTCCTCCAACCGAATACTGGTTGGTAAAGCATTCCATAGCCTGGGACCCTGGAACGCAAATCTTCTTTCACCTTTGGATTTGTATTTGGCTTTGGGTACCTGGAGCAGCTTTTGATCGGTGGATCGCAGAACGCGATTGGGGTTGTAAGTTTTTATTTTTTCGCATAGATATTGGGGGGCCTTCCCATGGATGCACTTATGCGTCAGACAGATCGCTTTAAAAGCAATTCTGCCTTTCACTGTCAACAAGTAAAGGGCTCTCAGCGAAGGCGAGATAGATTCCATGGTTTTTCCCAGTTGCAAGCCTGGCGGCCATATTTTGAACGACTTTTAGACGAGAGATTTGATACTTACGGAGTCCGAGGTAAAGAGTATTTGCATAGTCAAGTCTGCAGTTTACAATTTTTCCCACCATGACTGTTATGTCTTCTTTAGGAGTAAAAGGAATTAGTCTACGTAGTAGGCTCAGCAGATGGTGAGATTCGCTGACTACTAACCCTATTTGTGCATCCATTGTCATGTAGGTGTCGAAGATGACCCCAAGACTTGACTTTTTGGCCGCTAGGGGTGATGATTTGGCCCAGAATGGGTGGTGGTGTCCAAGTTGTTGCAAGTTGGTTCTTATGACTGGCGTGAAACAGGAGAAGTTCTGTTTTGGAGCTGTTGAGTTTAAGATAACTCTTCGTCATCCAGTCTTCTATCAAAGAGAGGCATGTCTCTAGACTGAAATGATGATCCTTTTTGTTGCAGATGCAAAAATACAATTGTGTGTCATCTGCATATGAGTGATGAAGTACTTTTTGGCTACTGATGATTTTCAAAAAGAGGGCGAAGAGAGATGTTGAACAGCACTGGCGACAGAGGGGATC
The DNA here is from genome assembly GCA_029574335.1 of Rana kukunoris. Classification (NCBI taxonomy): domain Eukaryota; kingdom Metazoa; phylum Chordata; class Amphibia; order Anura; family Ranidae; genus Rana; species Rana kukunoris. Next base: position 411,863,744 of record CM056052.1, on the reverse strand, counting down.
CTTGGGGGACTCCACATGACACCGTGCATTTTTCAGAAGTGAAAGGTCCTAGTTTCACTGTTTGTGATTGTTTTTCCAGAAAAGAGAATCATGATCGATCACTTTCTGCGACTCTGGCTACTTCTTCTAGCCGAGCCAGTAATAGTTTGTGATCTACCGTGTCGAAAGCTGCGCTTGGGTCCAACAGAACTAGAAGACAAGATTCTCCTTTGTCTGCGGGCTCAAGAGCGTCATCCCATATTAAGAGTAGTGCTGGTTCCGTCCCTTGCCCAGGACAGAAACCCAATTGCAGTGGATCGAGTAGATTATGGGTATCCTAGATGCTGTTGTACCACTACTTTCTCCATTACCTTGGAGAGGACGTTTAGGCCTGTTATGGGACGACGGTGAGTTGGGTCTTTGGGGTCCAGGGTGGGTTTCTTTAAGATCGGTTGGATTATGCCCTGTTTCAACTGGGAGGGCACTATGCCTTCCTTGAATGACTGGTTTATAAGCTGCGTGATAGGGGGTGCCAGAATACCAGCACATTCCTTCAGCAGTTTGGTGGGAATGATATCATTAGGCGCTGTGCTATTTCGCAGAGTACCGATGATATTGTTAGTGGCATCGATGGAGATGGGTTTGAGAGTGAACTTTGTTGATTGCGGTGAAATTGTGTGGGTATTGGGGGAATGGTTGAGGGGGGTGCTGTTTTGCTGAATACTTTGTCGGATTCCCTCAATCTTATTAATGAAATAGTCTGACAATTCATTGCAGAGATCTTGACTATGTGCATTGGGGGCTTCAAGACAGACTGGATTCATGGCCTGGGTGACAAGCTTGAAGAGTTCTCGGGGGCGGTTTAGGACACTAGTGATGACATTTGAAAAGTGATTATTTTTTTGGGCTTTGAAGATTTCTTTTTTTGTATTTATTTGTTATTGCCTTGTAGATAGCGTGGTTTTCCCTCAGAAGAGCTTCTTTTCCAGGCGGCTTCCGCCCTCCTGCGCTCTTGCTTCAGCAATGACAGCTGGTCATTGAACCAGCTGGAGTTGTTTTTTTGGATGTAGGTTTTGCGTTTTGGCGCTGCTAAGTCGGCTGACTGCAGCAGAGCCGTGTTGATGACATCCAGGGTTTCTGTGGCTGTTAGGTGTGGTTGGATTGTTTTTATTTTATTTAACCACATAAGGACCGCCGCATGTACATTTATGTCGGCAGAATGGCAAGTACAGGCACATTGGCGTACCTGTACGTCCCTGCCTAGACGTGGGTCGGGGGTTGATCGGTACCCCCCCCGGTACTTACGGTGGTCCCTGTGGCTGTGCAAGCGATCCAGGATGAGGGGGCGGCTGTTAGTTTTTGTCCGCCCCCTCCGGATCGCTCCCAGCCAATGCGCGTCCTCCCCCGCCCTCTTCCTGTGTAAACACAGGAAGGGGGAAGTGATGTAATCTCTCCTCTCGGCGGTATTTTCAACCGCCGCTGAGGAGAGAAGACATCACAAGTGAGTCTGCACAACACTACACTGACACCAGGACATGTAGGCACATTAACCCCTTCCGATCACCCCCCACCCCCTGTCACAGTGTCACCGAATGCAGTGATCATATATTTACTGTTTACTGCATTTAGTGTCAGTGTGACAGGCAGTTAGTGTTAGGTCCAGGGTAGCCCCTGTACCCCCCCTAATAAAGTTTTAACCCCTTGATCACCGCCCTAGTTAACCCTTTCACCCCCCTGTTGCCAGTGTCACTAAGCAATTGTTTTTCTGATCGCTGTATTAGTGTCACTGTTGCCGCTAGGTAGCTATTTTTTTTTTTATTGTGATTTTAGTATATATTAAAAAAAAAAAAAAAAACGTGGCTGAATACATTTTGGCCTAAATGTTTGACTAAAATTTAGTTTATTCGATTTTTCTTATAACAAAAAGTAAAAAATATTTTTTTTTTTAAAAAGTCACTCTATTTTTGTATATAGAGCAAAAAAAAAAATCGCAGAGGTGATCAAATACCATCAAAAGAAAGCTCTATTTGTGGGATGAAAAAACACACATTTTGTTTGGGAGCCACGTCGCATGACCGCGCAATTGCTGGTTAAAGCGACACAGTCCCGAATTGTAAACGCGCCTCTAGGCATTTAGCAGCATATTGGTCCGGTTCTTAAGTGGTTAATGTTGTTTTGAAGAGCTCTGAATGGAGCTTCTTCTGCGATCTCGTCCAGTGCATTGTCACTGGTTTTGATGTTTTTGTTAAAGTGGCATCTTTGATAATAATGAACTTGATTACATGGTGGTCAGACCATGGTAACGGCTCATTTTTGAGGATCTTTACTTCCACTTCTTGTCTGAAGATAAGATCGAGTGTGTGACCCGAAGCATGTGTGGGACCACATACTAGTTGCTGCAGACCAAGTCCTTCCAAGTGGTCAATGCAAGCGTCGGCGATGGGGTCCTGTGAGGAATTGGCACACAGGTTGAAATCCCCAAGTAGCAAAAGATGTTTGCTGCTTAGGGTATAAGTGTAGATGAACGCTGTTAAAGATGAGAGAAACTGCGATTTTGGACCGGGTGGTCTATAGCGGAGTAGAATGAGTGGTCTCCTGGGGATTTGTTTAAAGTTGTGGAGAAAGGGTTTCCATGAATGGTAGTGGGTTTTGAAGGACTGGTTTTGTGATCGCGAGGTGAGTCTTGTGGATCATTGCCAGGCCGCCTCCTCTTTGCCCTACTCGATTTTCTGTTATGATGCAATAGTTTTCTGGCACCAGTTCGCCTAGAATGGTGTTAGTCGGCTGTAAGCCAGCTTTCTGTAATACAGAGGCAGTCTAAATCGCATTGTAGGATGAGATCATGGATTTCTAATCGGTGTCTTACCAGTCTAATCAGTGGTATTGTGTTTACCAGAGCGCATGATATACGCTTTGGTTGGGATGATAGGAAGTGGTGTTTGACTGTCGATCGATTCTAAACATGTGTTCGGTCCTTAGGGCTGTTTTTAGTGGCGACCGGTAATATTGAGGCAAACGGCTTCAACCCCTGAATGGTTTCTGCCGAGTATCTCGGATTAGTCATGGTCGCTGACGTACTGGGGGCAGATGTCTGACATGGGGGAGGGGGGGGATTTGCTGAAACCTGCCTCCCTGTTTGATCCATAGGAAGGCGGAAAAAAACCCTGTCCGTGCAATGCCAATATGCTGCTGCAGGGGAAAAAAATTCCTTCCTGATCCCCTGGGGGCGATCAGACGTGTCCCTGGATCAAATGCAAATGGGAACAGGTGGGGGGGTACACAATTGGCAGTTGGGTGGGGTGAGGGGTGCCCCAATTACAGGGGGTGTATCTAGATGGATGCACCCGTGAGGATCAGTGCTCCAGCCAGGGGTGTGTGGGTGGGAGGCTCGATGGTGCGGGCTGAGGTGGCACAGGAATGCCAGGTGGTGGATGGGGAACCTGCTGGGGTACGGGTGGGCTTGTTTCCTGTTTAAGGGTTGTTTTGGGGTTTGTTGGGGGTCAATCGTGCGACGCACCGCCAGGCCACGGGTGAAGCCGTGGTCTTTCCTAGATTCACGGCCACCGATTCGAGGGGGCACGAGGGCCGGCGCCGCGGCTTGTCCTAGAAAGGACGGCCGCCAACGGTGCTCAAGGAGGTGGAAGAAATAGCCCTGTGTCAGAGACCTACCTTGAGCCTCTGGTGGGTGGTGATTCCTGGCAGTAGAGAACCAGGGGATTCAGGGGAGGCGGATCGTGGGTCAGAGCAAGTCTGACAGCTGAAGCTGGGGGTGGAAAGCCCTGCCTGTCTGGCTCCAGGAGCCGTATGTCCTACTGCTAGGAACCGCACGCCGATTACTACTGGAGCTCAGTTCTAGCCCTGGGGAGGAGTCACTCTTTCAGACTCAATCCTGGAGAGCAGGAGAATGTGCTGCTGGAATGCACACTTGAATTTTGCAAAAGCATTTGACACAGTTCCCCACACACACAGATAATGTTTAAGGTAACATTTACAGGCTTGGAGAGTTTAGTTTGTAAATGGATAGAAAACTGTCTAAAAGACTGAATTCAGAAAGTAGTGGTAAATGACTCTGAACGGTCTAAGGTCATCAGTGGTGTACCCAGAGGTACAGTGTTGGGACCCTTACTTTTTAATATATTTTAGGGCCGAAACAACTAAACGATTAATCGACAACTAATAGATTATGAAATTAATCGGTTTAGTATTTTCATAATTGATTTAATCGGCCAGCTGATTAGTTGGCCTGCATACAGAATGCAATATTTGTTTACATATCTGGTATTACAGTGCAGCGCGCACACACAGCTCAGTACACCATCCATACATCAGTAAGCCTGAGAACTTGTGAATGTGTGAGGAACAATTCCTCATGGGACAAGTAGTCCTGGGCAGGAAGTGATTACTTCTAAAGGCAGAAGTTTTTGCTATTGGGACACTCTGAATGCAGGAGAAGCCAGAAGTGTTGGTGGGGGACCCCAGAAGAGAATTAGGACTGCTCTGTGCAAAACCATTACACAGAGCAGGTTAGTAGAACGTGTTTGTTTTTTTAACTAAAAAAAAAACTTTAAAAACTCAAGTAAGATCAGCATCTGAACCCAAAGAAGGTGGAGGCTGATAAATTGGAAGTAATAGAAGGGATTACAATTACATTTAACATAAACTGTTACCAGGATTGTGTATTATATTTAAAATGATTTTCTCTCATCGTCCATGGACGGACACAGCTCCTTTAAGTCTTGACAAGTGGGTTATGTTCCCAGTTTACAGGGGAGGACTAGGCAGAAACATGTTGGATCATTAAATACATGTTACATTAACAGAGTTGAACAGCCCTGCCCAGGGGGCAGGCCCTCCAGACATAACCCTCCTCACTGCAGCCTCTGTTTCAATCTGCCTAGCAAAGGACATTTGGCTCCCTTTGGGCCCAGTGCCCTGAGGAGAAATTGTATTTTATTTTAATTTTTCTTAAAGAATCTTCTTTCAACTGTCGGCTGAGAGACAGGCTGGATAATATAGATCCTTGTCTACTCAGTCTGACCAGCAAGCGTGGGCACACCTATGCAAAGAGGCTTGGTCTGCCACGATGTACCACATGACTCCAGGGGGTGGCCGGTGAGCTTTGCCCTGAGGTCCACGTATGACTGGGCTGTGGTGTTGTCTCGCTCACAGTGGACTGGGCCGACAGCTACCTCCATTGCCGTTGTAGGTTTGTCAGGAATGCGCCAGCGAGTCCTCGTTCGGACAGGTAAGTACAGTCCCTCCCGCTTAGGTGGGTTGGTACGGCTGGGGTTCAGAGGTCCCCTTCTCCCTTCCCTTCTCCTTTCCCTTCTCCTTTCCCTCTGCTGCATTGCAAAGGTTTGCTGCTGTCGGGAGGGGGCCTTCCTGAGGGGACTGTGTCTGGCCTGAGTTTTTTGTGGCCTTAGTGGCTTTTGCTGTTTAAATGCAGCGTTTTGTCGCCATTCAGCCGGCTCTGGCGCCATTTTTGGGGTGCTTATCAATTGCATTGAAAACTCCCTTTGGTGGCCATTTTGCCATAGCCGTGCTCCGAGGACATTCCGCGGCCATCTTGGGGTAGTCCTGACCCCTAATGCTATGGCGCACACAGGTCCCCTGGATGCCGCAAGTTACCTCACAGGTTTTTTCCTCCCCTCACGCCGTGTGCTGTGGGAGGATGGCCGCGCTGGGCAGTCTCCTCCTCGGTGAGTCCCCTGACCCCCGACCAGCGCAGCAAAGGGTGAGTGGCCCTGAATAGGGCATGGGAGCTTCAGGTTTTTTTGCATGTTATACATACACACTGTGTATGTGTTACTCTATTGGGTGTCAGTATCTGGTCCTTCCCCTACATGATTGTGATTGCAGCAGGTGTCTAATACCTGGGATCCCCACCGATATTTTTTACTGTTTGTCCTGGACACTTTGGTGCCAGGGTGGGGGTGGACTGCGGACGTGTGGGGGTTAAAGGAGTTCCCCCCCGTTATCCCCTGGGGAATGCTCTGTCATGGAGCCATGGACTATATACCTGGGTCGGTGCAGGATAAGGCACTTAGGGGTGCGCTTCTTACTGCTGTACGGGACTTTCTGTAGCTGGATAGTGCAGCTGGGTTTCTGCTGAGAGCTTTTTTCCTTCTGTGCCCTTCTTTGCTAAATTCTAAGATGCGGAATGAGAAAAGCCACTGAGGGCTTTTGTAGTCCCTCACCGCCTGGCGGCTCAGTGCCCCTTGAGAAGAGCCTTTTTAAGAAAGTGGGCTGCTTCTCCGGTAATGGACCCTCCGGGGGTCATGTATAGGTGACCACCCTCCCTATTGCGAGACACCCCCGCTTGTATAGATTTGACTGAGAAGATCCAAAGTACTGACCCGTTTCATGTCTATCATGCTGGGGTCTGCCTTGCGGCCTATTATGGCCACTACTCGGAATCCCAGTCGCTCACAGAGTGAGCATTTTGCACCATACAGTGGACTCTCTCTCCCGAAGTTATTAGGCTAACGGACCAGCGGGTCCCGGGCCTTGTATATGTCTGTGATGTTTCACTGGACGCCTCGCCCTTGATATCCAGGGCTTTGGTTTCAGAGATGGCGCCTTCTCTGGTTGGAATGCTGGTCTGCTGGCCAGGCCTCTAACATACGCCCTGACAGATTTACCCTTTATGGGTGGGAGACCTTTTGGGTCCTCGCTGGAAGACATCATCAAGCATGTCACTGGAGGGAAGAGCACTCTCCTCCGACTGGCCTCCAGGGGGAAGGGGCCCCGCTGTTGGCCGGGTTCTTCTTTTTCCACACCAAAGCAGTATTTTTAGTCAGTCGGGGTCCGCGGGCGAACTTCCCTGGGCCGACAAAGGCTCAGCTGGGGGACTGATCTGTCCCTGGGTGCCTAAGCCGATCGCGCCGACACCCAAACCCGCCAATGTATGTAGCTTCCCCTGCCCGTCTGAGGTGGGGGGTCGCCTTTGCTGTTAACAGCTCGGTGAACCTCCCTGCTCACCCGACCAGTGGGTCTATGAGGTGGTATCTTCGGGTTCCTTCCGATCCACCGAACAGATTTATTCCCTCGTGTCTCTCTCTCCCGGGTCGTCCGTCTGCCTTGGGGCAGTGTGGGACTTGCTAAGCTGCGGGGTGATTTTATCTTTCCTGCAGGACTAGGTTTGAGGGATTCTATCCAGATCTGTTCTCAGTCCCAAGGATGGGCATGGTCCGTCCGATTTTGGGCTTCAAGGGCCTAAAGGGCCTTTGTGAATGACGGGTAGTTCCGCTCGGAATCCATTTGTTCGGTATTAGCTGCGCTCCATCCGGGGGACTTTCTGGCGTCCTTGGACATCAAGGACGCATACATGCATTCCCGCTTTGCGCAAGTCAGAGATTTCTGTGCCTCGTGATGGGGATGCCCACTGTCAGTTGTGGAACCTTCCTTTTGATCTGGCTCCAGCACCAATGGTTTTCACCAAGGAGTTTTGCACTTATCCTAACTTTGTTGCGACAGCGAGGCTTTGCCAACGTGGCTACTTGGACGACTTTCTGACTCAGAGGTTGTGTCTGTACCTTTTCGGACCCTCCGTGAATTCGGGTGGGTGTTAAACATTTGGAGTCGGTCCTGGTTCCGACTCAGTTTGGGTTGTCTACGGCTTCGGGACTCCTCGGTGGCGAAGGTCTTTTTTCCCCTGGAAAACTTGCAGACTCTTCAATTGGCGGTGAAGGTATTGGCCTCTCGCAATCTGTCTTCTCTCCATTTGCATGCAAATCCTAGGTCTGTGGGTAGCCTCCTCCGAAGGCGGTACTGTATGCCCAGTTCCACGCTCGTGTTTTTTCCAGAGGCAAATGCTGTCCGAGTGTTACGAATCTCTTGTCTCTGAATCATCAGATTCAGGTGCGCCACCTAGTCAGTGTCTCTGAATTGGTGACTAAGATCCCTGACTCTTCGGTCCGGGAAGTGGTGTCTTCCTTTCTGTGGACGGTGATTACAACGGACGCCAACCTCTAGGGTTGTGGGGGTGCCTGAGGGGGTCTGGTCGGCCCAGAGTCGCTGGACTTTAGTGGACCTACATCCACACCGCCCTATATGCGCCCGTTCTCATCGGATCTCGGTAACTACCCAGGCTCGGGCCTGGTTAGTACCTGGGTGGGAGTCCGCCTGGAAATACCAGGTGTCGTAGACCCTATCTACCATTTCTTGTCATAGTACTGTGGGCGGTCAGGCTATGCCGCTCCTCTTGGTCGAGGGGGTTGCAAGGTCGTCCGCTTCAGATTCAACCTGACAGCACCACGCCGGTGGCTTCGGGCTACCATCAGGTATACTGGCAGGCGGGCTACTGGAGTCGCCTGATGCTGGATCAGGACAACTGGTCTTGGCACATGGAGTCAACTCCCTTGCAGGAGGTGAGTCTCGCAGGGCATGGATCTCCTAGCCACTCGTCTCAGCCGCCAGATCTAGTGATCTGGTACAGTCGATCTTATGCTTTTACTCCATTGTAGTGGCTTCCCCGGCTGCTCCACAGAGTAGAGGCTGAGGTTTCCCGATGATTTTAATCGCTCCAGATTGACATTGGTGTCCTTAGTGCCCCTATATCGGGCGCCTGGTACCGGAGGTACTCTGGCGGTTGCCATGGCTCGAGGTCCCATACTTTCTCCTGTTGTACAGTCACTGATTTGCTCAACATGGCTATTGGAAGCCAGACTTTAAGGGACCGCGGTCTGTCCAACTCGGTCATCTCAACAATGCTGAGGGCATGGTAGGCTTCTTCCGGAGGACCTACCGTTGCGTCTGGCTGACCTACATCTCTTGGTGCGAAGAGATGGAGTGACGTCCACGGACGTACTCGGTGTCCATGGGCCTGCTGTTTTTACAGCTTGGAGTGGATCGAAAATTTGCTTAGAGCACCGTTGGGGGCAGATTTCAGCCTTAGCTGTGTTCTTTCAGTGGCCTTTTTGCATCCGTTCCCTGGTGGGTACCTTTTTGTGGAGGGGGCTTGTCCTTTACTTTCCCCTCTTGGCCCCTCTCTTCCCCCATGAGTTTTGACTCTGGCGCTCTCGGTTCTTCAGGAATATGCAGTCCAGTTTTGGGCACCAGTTCTCAAAAAGGATATCGGAGAACTGGAGAAAGTGCAGAGAAGGGCAACTAAACTGATAAGAGGCATGGAGGAGCTCAGCTATGAGGAAAGATTAGAAAACCTGAATTTATTCACTCTTGAGAAGAGGAGAATAAGGGGGGATATGATCAACATGTACAAATATATAAGAGGTCCATATAGTGAACTTGGTGTTGAGTTATTCACTTTAAGGTCAACGCTGAGGACAAGGGGGCACTCTTTACGTCTGGAGGAAAAGAGATTTCACCTCCAAATACGGAAAGGTTTCTTCACAGTAAGAGCTGTGAAAATGTGGAACAGACTCCCTCCAGAGGTGGTTCTGGCCAGCTCAGTAGATTGTTTTAAGAAGGGCTTGGATTCTTTCCTAAATACACATAATATAGCTGAGTACTAAGTTCTGTAGGTAAAGTTGATCCGGGGTAAATCCGATTGCCTCTCGGGGGATCAGGAAGGAATTTTTTCCCCTCCGGTAGCAAATTGGATCATGCTCTGCTGTTTTTTTTTGCCTTCCTCTGGATCAACTGTGGGTATGGATTTGGGTGTATGGGATGTACTGTGTTTTATTTTGTTTGTTTATTTTTAATTTATGGTTGAACTGGATGGACTTGTGTCTTTTTTCAACCTGACTAACTATGTAACCTTCCTTTTGGAGACAAGAGAACAAGTGTCAAGAGAAAATCTATTTCAGAAGTGGTCTTCACTTCTGTTAGAGGGATTTCTGAGTTGGCGCTCTTGTCTTGCAAGCTGCCATGCTTGATCCTTCATAGGCTTAGGTGGTGGTGCGTCCGCAATCTTCCCTTCTTAAGGACATTTTTTCTTCCATCCTTCTGTCCTCGAACAGCGCATCTTACGGAGGTTGTGTTTCATACTTTAGGCGGGGTACGCACCTTGCGAGTGTACCAGCCTGCTACGGCTCCGTTTCGGAGATCTGACTCTTTTTTTTTGTGTCGGTGTCTGGTCCACAAAAGGGGCCTGGCAATCCCGTTGCCTGCCATTTCTCGGTGGATCAGGTAGGCTGTCATACAGCTCTTAAGGGGCGAGCCCCCCTTTTCCGGTCCGACAGCATGCGTCGGTCTCAGGTGTGCGAGGCGGCGACTTGGTCGTCCGTTCGCGTTTTTTCCAAAATTGACATGGTTGCTGTGAGTGCATCTTCTGATGCTTCTTTCGGCCGCTAGTTTTTTTGCAGGCGACTGTTTAAAGTTGCACCTCCTCTTTTGAGTAAAATTGGTTTTACTGATATATTTCCCACCCCTTGTTTTTGACGCTGCTTGGGGACGCCCCACTTAAGACTTAAGAAGCTGTGTCCGTCCATGGACGATAAGAGAAAATAGGATTTTTTGTACTTGCCGTAAAATCCTTTTCTCTGAGTCCATGGACGGACACAGCTCCCACACCTCCTTTTTAGGTTTGTACTGCTTGTTACGAACTAAGGCTGCAGTGAGGAGGGTTATGTCTGGAGGGACCGCCCCCTGGGCGGGGCTGTTCAACTCTGTTAATGTAACATGTATTTAATGATCTAACATGTTTCTGCCTAGTCCTCTCCTGTAAACAGGGAACATAACCCACTTGTCAAGACTTAAGGAGCTGTGTCCGTCCATGGACTCCGAGAAAAGGATTTTACTGTGAGTACAAATAATCCTATTATTCCCATTAAAAAGAAGTCTCAGCTTTTAGTACTACTTTAATTTAAAAGATGTATATCTCCCTTCATATAGCTTCATGTCCGACTCCTAGTTAAAGCAGAGTTCCACTCAAAAATGGAACTTCCGCTTTTTGGGGGGAGCAGATACCTGTTTATTACCGGTATTTGCTCCCACTTCCGGTCATAGATTGCCGCATTATCTGCAATTATCACACATACTAAATTTACACACATACATAAACTGACACCCAAACAATGGAAAATACATTCTCGAGACACGGGAAATTTAGACCTGCAGGGGTACTTCACTGTAAAAGGTTGAGAAACACTGGCTTAGATGACCTAAACTTTAAGGTTGCCTTCTTGGTTGCCTCCATGTATGTTAGATATGTTTCTGAGTTGGCAGCTCTCTTGTTAAGTTTTCACTCGTGCACAAGTAAAGGGTGGTTTTGAGACCAAATCCTTTTTTTTTTTTTTAAACCTTAGGTGGTCTCTGTTTTCTTCCTTTATCCCATAACACGACAAGGATATTGCCTTATATTATTTGCATTTGTCATACCCTCCTTTTTTTTTTTTGGACTGGGTCCCTACTTCCTGATCCATCTGGCAGTGGCGGATCAGACAATTTGGTTGAAGCCTACACTCTTAAGGAATAGGTTCTTTCCTGTCCAATTAGAGCCCATTGCACTAGGGCTGTTGTTGCTATGCGGTCACATGACCACCACAGAAATGTTATAAAGAGGTACTAAATATTTGTTTTAACCACTTAAGCCCGGGCCATTATGCAGCCTAAAGCCCAGGCCACTTTGCGATTCGGCACTGCGTTGCTTTAACTGACAATTGCGCAGTCGATACATATTCTTCTACATATTTTTGGTAAAAAAAAAATCACAATAAACATTTGATTGGATTGCGCAAAATGTATAGTATCTTCCAAATAGGGGATTTTTTCATTGCATTTTTATTAATATTTTTTTCTAGTAATGATGGCGATCAGCGATTTTTTTTAATTGTGGCGGACACTTTTGACACTATTTTGGGAGCATTGTAATTTTTACAGCGAACAGTGCTATAAAAATGCACTGGTTACTGTAAAAATGACTGGCAGTGAAGGAGGTAACCAGGAGGGGCCGCTGTAGGGGTTAAGTGTGCCCTAATGTGTGATTCTTACTTTGGGGGGGGCGTGGCTGGGCGAGTGACATCACTGATCGTCGTTCCCTATGACAGGGAATAGACGATCAGTGACAGGCTCACTAGGAAGCACAGGGAGAGGTTTGATTTTTCACTTACCTCTCCCCATTCTTCCTCTCTGTGACCCGATCGTGGCATACCGGCGGCGATCGGGTTTGCTGTTCCCACGGGGATGGTCACGGAGAAGAGTATCTTTAAATCTGGGGGTAATGACAGCTGACTGCTACTTCCCAAGAGCAAGCATAACTGATCCGGACTGGTGAAACTTCCACAGAAGATGGTTCAGAGTGGTCAATGGCTGCAGCAATGGATTCCTGGATTCAGCACACAATGGCGGCCACCTTGGTACACCCGCCGGTGGCTGCCTAGGTGCGCCTTGATGTCATCACCCCTCCCTTAAGTGCTCGTGGATCTGATCTGGCCGGCTTCTATTCTGTGGGAATGTGTGTGAATATTACAGTGAGTGGGGGCAATTGTGAATATTACAGTGAGTGGGAGGCAATGGTGGATATTAGTGAGTGGGAGGCAATGGTGGATATTACAGTGAGTGGGAAGCAATGGTGGATATTACAGTGAGTGGGGGGCAATGGTGGATATTACAGTGAGTGGGGGGCAATGGTGGATATTACAGTGAGTGAGGGGCAATGGTGGATATTACAGTGAGTGGTGGCAATCTTGGATGTTACAGTGAGTGGGGAGATGATGTGGATGTTGTTGGGGGAAGATGTCTGTGTATATTAGTGGGGGAGATGACGTGGATATTACAGTGGGGGAGATGGGGGATTCTGATGTATGGGGGCTTGTAAAGTAGGGGGACTCTGATTTGTACATTTAAAAAAAAAAAAAATCTGATTCGAAAATGGTCCAATCCGAAGATCGATCCGATCCATGAGTTTTTTGATCCGTTGCACCCCGATAAATATCTAGCTGCCAAGATAAATGAGTTAAAGTGTTTGTAACCCTAAAAAAAATGTATTCTATTCCCTTAAAGCATGAATAACAGCACAATGCTTGTGCTGTGTAATTTGGCCCCTTGTATAATCTAAAATACCTGGGTGATTCTGCCTGGTTCTGCCTTCCCCATGGTTTATCATGGCTGCTGAGCCCTGACACCATGATCAGTTGTGAAAGTAGCCTCAAAGCTTAAAGTGAATGTAAACTTAATTCATAAAATTCCAGCTGGGCACATATATCTGCAGTATTTTGATATCTCTCTTCAATGATCGAATTCCAGTAGCTCTCTCCTGAACTGTTCCTCTGTTATCAGCCTGATAACTCCTCCTGACAAATTCTCAGGCTACTTAGACAAAAGCAGCCTGAATCTTTTGTCCCGGGAGGTTGCTAAATCAGATTTGCATAGAGCAGGTCCTATTACAAAAACACCTCCTAAGAGTCTCTGCCTATGATAAGAGGGGGGGTGTGCCTTTCATCCAATCAGCAATGTTGGCTATCTTGGCTGTATGCCCAGACATCACACTCTGTGTTAACCAGGAAGAGAAAATCTAACACAATCTCAACTTTCTAAACAGTATATGCATGTGAAGACAGCAGATATAAACGTAAAACCTATGTTTGAGATTGGTTTCATCCCTGTGTATCATCTGAGGCTGTTCACTTCACTGGGTGTATGGAGGGTTTACATCCACTTTAACTAAACAAGCTGAAGTTAGAAGCCAGTTGGTTACTATGCACAGCTGCATCGGTTTTATCAATCTTTACCCACTGGGAATGTACTGTTCTGCACCAGTTCTCAGTGGTAGCCATGGATGCTAAAGAGCAGATTTAATATGAGTGTGGAAATTGTCTGTATCTAACAGAGCAGATATATAGCAGGCAAACCACACAGTTAAATAGAAAAGTATCAAAAACAAGACAAACTAAAAATATGGGGTTGTAAAGTTAAAAAAAACATGTTATACTATACCTCCATTTTGCAGCTCGTTTTGCACAGAGTGTCCCCGAACCTGGTCTTCTGGGGTCCCTCAGTGGCTGTCTCGGCTCCTCCCTGCAAGAACTCAACACCTTCATGTGAGTGAGCATCGTGTTGAGTTCCTGCGGGCGCGCTCCCGTAATACGGCTGGCGGCTATTTCCACTCACTGTATCACTCGGCCCCGCCCCTGGTGCAACGACATTGTATGTGATTGACAGCAGAGCGAGCGTATGGCTGCGCTGCCTTCAATCCATCTAGTGTAGCCAGTCAACGGGCAGGCTGAGAAACGAGGAGGATAACGGGGCGAGCACAGGACTTTCAAAGGGTCAGGTAAGTAAAACGGGGGCTCGGGGGTGCGCGGTATTGTCGGATGTTTTTTTCACCTTAATGCATAGGATGTATTAAGGTGAAAAAACATTTACCTTCTTTACAACTCCTTTAATGTTCTCTACCAGTATTGTACTCAGTGACTGCTTAGAAGCACCATATCAATGTGGGTATATGCTAGGCATCTTTGCCCCTTGCATAGGCACACTCGCAAAGATATAACAAGTTAGGGACGGGATATCTCAGTGTCACATGTCTGGACCTGAAAGCACTCTGCTTAATTGACATGGGACCCAGGTGAGGAAAGCACTACAAGCAGCGCCCGATTCTCAGTTCCTTCAGGTCACATTCCAGACAGGCCTTACATCTTTGGTCTAGCTGGGCATGGGCTCCAACGCTATGCAGAGGATAAGCCAATCCAGAAGGCTGCTGCATAGAGTCCACTGTAATAAAAGTCTTGCTTCAATAGTAACAACATTTGCAGGGAAACAATTGAATTTAAAATGTACCTATGCAGTGAATAATAAGAGTATCTTATTTTTGGACCTTGAAGTGATTCTAAACCTTTCTTTTTTTTTTTTTAAATAAACATGTCATACTTACTTTCTCTGTGCATTGGTTTATCAGAGAGCAGGCTTAAACTTCCTCTTCTGGAGTCGCCCACTGATACTCCTGGCTCATCACAGGATTTGATTGACAGCAGAGGGAACCTTTGGCTGCCCGTCCTACCTATGAGAAGAGAGCGAAGAGCACAGTGCTGGATCGAGATAGGGCTCAGTTTAGTATTTAAGTGGGGCTAAGTGGGATGCTGATCACAGAAGTGTTTTTTTTACCATAATTCAGAATGCAATGTAATTTTAGCATCAACAAGTAGTCATCTCAAACATCTGATTCAAAACATTCCCTTTGGGCAGCGTCTCATCTGTCTATCACTGGGAGGAACTGTACATGGGAAGACGAATTTGAAAGGAACAATCTAGATATTTGCCAGAACACCATGGATCAACAAATTAGCGTCCAGATTTTCTCTTATCGTCCATGGACGGACACAGCTCCTTAAATCTTGACAAGTGGGTTATGTTCCCTGTTTACAGGAGAGGACTAGGCAGAAACATGTTAGATCATTAAATACATGTTACATTTAACAGAGTTGAACAGCCCCGCCCAGGGCATGCAGCCCCAGTTTCGTTCTGCCTAGCAAAGGAGAAGAACGTATGGCTCCCTTTGGGCCCAGCGCCCTGAGGAGAATTTTTTTTTATTTAAATTTTTTCTGAAGAATCTTCTTTCAACTGTCAACTGAGAGACAGGCTGGATAATGTAGATCCTTGTAGTCTGCTCAGTCTGACCAGCAAGCGTGGGCACACCTTTGCAAAGAGGCTGGGTCTGCCACGCCATACCCAATGACTCCGGGGGTGGCTAGTGAGCTTTGCTTCGAGGTCCACATATGACTGGGCTGTGGTGTTGTCTCCCACACAGTGGACCGGGCCAACAGCTACCTCCATTGCGGTTTTATGTCTGTTAGGAATGCGTCAGTGAGTCCTCTCTCGGACGGGTAAGTACATTCCCTCCTGCTTAGGTGGGTTGGCACGGTTGGGGTTCGGGGGTCCTCTTCTCCTCCCTTCCCTGCTCTTTTCCCTCTGCTGCACTGCAAACATTTGCATTAGCTTTCCTAAGGCGACTGTGTCTAGCCTGAGTTTTTTTGTGGGGTTTTCTGTGTTGTGGTGTTCTTTTTTTTTTTTGCACTTATGAAAGCCTTAGAGGCTTTTACTGTTTAAATGCAGCGTTTTGCCGCCATTTGGCTGGCTGTGGCGCCATTTTTGGGGTGGTTTTCAATTGCATTGAAAACTCCCATTGGCGGGCATTTTGCCGTAGCTGCGCCATGGCGCGGTATACATTGCGGTCGGCCATTTTTCCTGGGACCGCTTTCGAAACGTTCGGTGGCCATCTTAGGGTAGTCCTGACCCCTAGTGCTGAACGGCGCACACCTTTGGATGCCGCAAGTTACCTCACAGGGTTTTTTCTTCCCCACACGCTGTATGCTGTGGACGGATGGCGGCGCTGGGCAGTTTCCTCCTTGGTGAGTCCCCTGGGTACCCCCGGCCAGCGCAGCAATAGGTGAGATGCCCTGAATAGGGCCTGGGAGCTTCCGTTCTTCTCTGGTGGTGGACTCTCCAATTGTCATGTATAGGTGACCACCCTCCCTATTGCGGGACACCCCCGCTTGTATGGCTTTGACTGAAAAGATCCGAAGTTCTGACCCGTTCCATGTCTACCATGCTGGGGTCTGCCTTGTGGCCTATTGTGGCCACTACTCTGAAATCCCAGTCACTCACAGAGTGAGCATCCCTGGGTGCATAAGCCGATTGCGCCAGCACCCAAACCCACCAATGTATGTAGCTTCCCCTGCCCGTCTTTGAGGTGGGGGATTGACTTTGCTGTTAACAGCTTGGTGAACCTCCCTGATCTACGACTAGTGGGTCTGCAAGGTGGTATCTTCGGGGTATTAGATAGGGTCCCTTCCGATCCACCGAACAGATTTCTTCCCTCGTGTCTCCCTCTCCCGGCTTGTCGGCCTGCCTTGGGGCAGTGTGGGACTTGCTAAGCTGCGGGGTGATTTTATCTTTCCTGCAGCACTAGAGATTTGAGGGATTTTTTCCAAATCTGTTTTCGGTCCCAAGGATGGAATCTGGCTCCAGCACCAATGGTTTTCGCCAGGGAGTTTTGCACTTATCCTAACCTTGTTGGGACAGTAAGGCTTTGCCATCGTGGCTACTTAGACGACTTTCTGACCCAGAATTAGTGGTTGTGTTAGTAGCTTTTCAGACCCCCCGTGAATTTGGGTGGGTGTTAAACATTTGGCGTCGGTCCTGGTTCCGACTCAGTTTGGAGTTCCTACAGTTTCCGGACTCCTCAGTGGCGAAGGTCTTTTTTCCCCTGGAGAACTTGTAGACTCTTCAGTCGTTGGTGAAGGTATTGGCATCACGCTATCGGTCTTCTCTCCGTTTGCATGCAAATCCTAGGTCTGTGGGAAGCCTCCTCCAAGGCGGTACCATATGCCTAGTTCCACGCTCGTGTTTTTCCAGAGGGAAATGCTGTCCGAGTGGTACAAATCTCTTGTCTCTGAATCAGATTCAGAGTCGGTGTCTCTCTGAATTGGTGGCTGAGATCCCTGACTCTTCGGTCCGGGAAGTGGTTTCTTCCTTTCTGTGGACGGTGATTACCACAGACAACAACCTCTAGGGTTGTGGGGGCGTCTGGGGCTTCGGACTACCATCAGGCAGGCTACTGGGGTCGCCTGATGCTGGACCAGGGCAACTGGTCTTGCCACTTGGAGTCAACTCCCTTGCAGGTGGTGAGCCTCACAGGGCATGAATCTCCCAGCTACTCTTCTCAGCAGCAGGGTGTCAAAGTTCATGGCCAGGTCTAGTGATCTGGTACAGACGCGTAAGTCGCGCTGGTGGCCCTGTGGGGTCTGTATCGGCGACTT
This sequence comes from Rana kukunoris, assembly GCA_029574335.1. Lineage (NCBI taxonomy): Eukaryota > Metazoa > Chordata > Amphibia > Anura > Ranidae > Rana > Rana kukunoris. Next base: position 411,846,108 of record CM056052.1, on the reverse strand, counting down.
TATGCTTTTCCTCCATTGTAGTGGCTTCCCCGGGTGCTCCACAGAGTGGAGGCTGGGAAATCCCAATGTTTCTAATCGCTCCAGATTGGCCTTGGCGTCCTTGGTGCGCCGATATCGGGTGCCTGGTTGCGGAGGTACCCCGACGGTTGTCAGGGCAGGTTGCCTGTCGAGGTCCCATACTTCCTCCTGTTGTACAGTCACTGACTTGCTCAACATGGCTATTGGAAGCCAGACTTTAAGGGACCAGGGTCTGTCCAACTCGGTCATCTCAACAATGCTGAAGGCACGGTGGTCTTCTTCCGAAGGACCTACCGTCCTGTCTGGCTGGCCTACAACTCTTGGTGCGAAGAGATGGAGTGATGTCCACGGACGTACTCGGTGTCCATGGTCCTGCTGTTTTTACAGCTTGGAGTGGATCAAAAATTTGCTTGGAGCACCGTTTGGGGGCAGATTTTAGCCTTAGCTGTGTTCTTTCAATGGCCTTTTTGCGGCCGTTCGCTGGTGGGTACCTTTTTGTGCAGGGGGTTTGTCCTATGCTTTTCCCTCTTGGCCCATCTTTTCCCCCATGAGTTTTGACTCTGGTGCTCTGTTCTTCAGGAACCTTCCTTTTGGAAACATCAGAGAGATTTTCTCTTGACAGAAGTGGCTTCTTCTCAGAAGTGGCCCCTTTAAGTGGCCTTTACCTCTGTTAGAGGGATTTCTGAGTTGGCGCTCTTGTCTTGCAAGCCGCCATGCTTGATCCTTCGTAGGCTTAGGTGGTGGTGCATCCGCGACCTTCCCTTCTTCCGAAGGTGGTTTCGACCTTTCGCCAGAATAAGGACATTGTTTCCTCTATCCTTCTGTCCTCGGCCGGCGCATCCTACGGTGGTTGTCTTTCACACTTTGGACGTGGTACACGCTTTGCGGATGTAACAGCCTGCTACGACTCCGTTTCGCAGATCTGACTCTCTTTTGTGTCAGGGTCTGGTCCACAAAAGGGCTTGGCAATCTCGTTGCCCACCATTTCTCGACCAGGGCAGTTGGTGCTTCCTGAGTTTTTTTCTGACAGCATGCGTCGGTCTCACAGGTGTGTAAGGCGGCGACTTGGTCGTCTGTCCACTCTTTTCCAGAATTTACATGGTTGCTGTGAGTGCATCTTCTGATGCTTCTTTCGGCCGCTAGTTTTTTGCAGGCGTCTGTTTAAAGTTGTTGAGGAGCTCTGCTTGTTTTGGGATGAAGTTAAAATTGGTTTTACTGATATATTTCCCACCCCTCGTTTTGACACTGCTTGGGGACGTTCCACTTGTCAAGATTTAAGGAGCTGTGTCCGTCCATGGACGATAAGAGAAAATGACGTTCTCTGACGTCCATGGACGGACACAGCTCCCACCCCTCCTTTTTAGGTTTGTGCTGCTTGTTACGAACTGAGGCTGCATGCTCCAGTGAGGAGGGTTATGTCTGGAAGGACCGCCCCCTGTTAAATGTAACATGTATTTAATGATCTAACATGTTTCTGCCTAGTCCTCTCCTGTAAACAGGGAACATAACCCACTTGTCAAGATTTAAGGAGCTGTGTTCGTCCATGGACGTCATAGAAAAGGATTTCACGGTGAGTACAACAAATCCTATTTTTATTGCATGATCACAACACAAAGCAGTGCAACATCTCGGACCCACGCAGGGCCCTGCTTGATTCCAAAATGTTGCGCTGCTTTGTGTTGTGATCATGCAATAAAAATCAGTTTGGACGCTACCGTGTTGGTCCATGGTGTGCTGGCAAATATCTCCATTGTGACTTTCGGAACCAGTTCACAGCTGGTTGTTGCTGCAACCCCCAAATCATTTAGAGCTTATCCAGGAATGTTTGCGGTGGGAATATGGAGTATGAATTTGAACAAGAAGCACATGATCTGAGACTCATATTAAAAACTAAGGTTTATAAAGACAAACTATCGATTGAAACTTACAAGAAGGTGATAAACTTCATGGGAATGTAGGCCGCACCTCTCCCCCCAACCTCAACATTAACACTTAATTATTTTTTTCTTTAAAGAGACCATGCCTCATTTATTTTTTTAAACTACACATGCAGGGAAGGAGGGCAGCCACATGCCCATTCTGATGGGATCAAATAATTAAGCCATTTCAGTCCATGGGAATGTAGGCTGCACCTCCCCCCCCCCCCCCCCCGAATACCCCAGCAATAACACTTAGACCCCTTTCACACTGGAGCGTATTGCAGGCGCTATAGCGTTAAATAGCGGCTGCAATCTGCCCTTAAACAGCTGTCACATTCACTCCAGTGTAAAAGCCGAGGGCTTTCACAATGGAGCCTTGCACTAGCAGGGCGGTAAAAAAAGACCTTCACCGCTGCTGCCCACCAAAATCAATGGGACAGCGTAGCTAAAACCACCCCCGCTAGCGGCCGAAATGCGATTAAAATCCGCCCATAGCGTCGGCATTAAAAAAAAAAGCAGCGTTTTAATTAAAGACACTCGACAACTTCATTTATTGGTGTAATAATAAATACATTAACATAGTTTTAATAATTGTAATCAATTCATAAAAACTCTCAACTTTCAAATAATAAATACAACAACAGGTCAGTCTTACTGGACTCGAGCAATACAGAATATCTTATAAACACAAGTCCCCCAAACGCCAGGCTTGTATTAACAAGGCTGGCCCACCCCACAACCAATTCAATGCTATTTTGTAAACCAACGTTAAAAATATCTAAACCTATGTCAGATAGGTGAACTCCATCTGCCCTATACAAACCCACAAAACCTCTCTCCATATTCCTATGTCTATAGAAAAAAACTACAATAAGTGGCATACATTTTTTCATACATCTATTTACCCAACGCCTAATTTTTTAAGTTTTCTACGTTTTTAAATTGGGCATCCTGTAGCCATGGAACTATTTCGGAAAAACTTATTGTGGTATTCGGGGAAGGTCACACTTCATTGAGAACAGAAGATTCAATGTTTTCATTTTACCCACGTTATTACCCCCAAGGTGAATGATTAGCATATCCAGAACCGGACACATTTCCAATACCTCGGAGAGATAAAAGCATAAATGAAACCATTGAAGGCCACAAATTCCTTTCCATAGAACTCAAAATTCCTCAGAATCCAATGATAGTTTGGGTGTATGGCACTGCTTCCTGGCTCTTTTGTTAGCCCAAAAAATAAGAGTGCCCCTGGATCCAAATGCATATTCTACCACCTATACAATTTAAGAGAGATCAGGTCTGACATACAATTCTCACCAGCCCTGTTTTTTAATAATGGCATCTTCAAGGCCCATCCTTGCAGCTTAGATCGCTGCACCAATTCTAAAGGAATGGGAGTAAAATTAAGTAGATGCAGACTTAACTTCCGCAAGCATTTTTTCAGGACACTGTTAAATTGGAATCTAGTGAGGGGGGATTCATCTAATTGAACCAAAAAAGGGGCCCTCACAAAAAGGCCTTATTAACATGTAATCATTTATGATTCGTAATGGACAAATATCCACATCTCCACAACTATAAAGTGAGATCCACACGCCTTTACCTGCTAAATCAGTTTTAGAACTAGGAATAAATATATTTATTCCTCATCTATAAACCAAAACACGGTGTTTCAATAAACCCGGACTTGACCTATTTTTTGGCAACAATTCAGAAATTCTCATTGCTCCAAAAAATACAAACACAAATGCAGCTTTAAATAAAATAGATTTAAATTAGAATTAACTACTTGAGATCCGCGCTACAGCTGAATGACGGCTCTAGCGCAGATCTAAATTGTCAACAAGCCGTCAATTGACGGCTTGTCACTAGCTGCTTCCCGGCGCGCGCTCCAGAGCGCGCTGCGGGGAAACACTGTGTTGCCTGTGTCCCTTGGACACAGCCAATCACAGATCGCCGCGAACGGCCAATCAGAGTGGCCGTTTGCGATGCGATCTGTGCGGCCAATGAGAGATGATCTCATAGATCATCTCTCATTGCCGTTTTACATAGAGACAGCGTTCTGTCTCTGGAGAGCAGGAGACGGATCTGTGTCTCTTGTACATAGAGACACAGATCGGTCACCCCCCCACAGTTAGAACACTATGCAGGGAATACATTTAACCCCTTCCTCACCCCCTAGTGTTAACCCCTTCAATGCCAGTCACATTTATACAGTAATTAGTGCATTTTTATAGCACCGATCGCAGTATAAATGTGAATGACGCCAAAAATGTGTCAAAAGTGTCCGATGTGTCCGCCATAACGTCGCAGTCCCAATAAAAATCGCAGATCGCCGCCATTTCTAGTAAAAAAATAATAATAAAAAATAATAATTCTGTCCCCTATTTTGTAGGCACTATAAATTTTGCGCAAACCAGACGCTTATTGCGATTTTTTTTTTTTTTTTTTTACCAAAAATATGTAGAAGAATACGCATCGCCCTAAACTGAGAAAAAAAAAGTTTTTTTTTTTTTTAATTGGGATATTTATTATAGCAACAAGTAAAAAATATTGTATTTTTTTCAAAATTGTCGCACTTTTTTGTTTATAGCGCAAAAAATAAAAACCGCAGAGGTGATCAAATACCACCAAAAGAAAGCTCTACTTGTGGGGAAAAAAGGACGTTAATTTTGTTTGGGAGCCACGTCGCACGACCGCGCAATTGTCAGTTAAAGCGACGCAGTGCCGGAAGCTGAAATATCACCTGGGCAGGAGGGGGGTATAAGTGCCCAGTAAGCAAGTGGTTAAATTCTGAGAAACATATAAAATTGGCAACTTTACATATTTCTTTGAGTAATGGGGTAGAAATAGGCCTCCTAGTATCCAAAAACGAATTGTTCTTCCTATAACCTTTAAGGGCCTGTTGAATTAAGAAGGATGAACAAGGAGGAAAGCCTATGATACACCTGCTGATATTATTTTTGCAATGTGGCTATATGATAATTCTAGCTGCATTAGGGTGCATAAAAATACCTGGATGTCTTTTTCGGAAGGAGAATCAAACTGCTGACCAAAATTCCTCTGAGAATTTAATATACCGGGACCATGCAGCTGAATATTCAGCCCATGTACTATCAGCTTCCAATTGCTTGATTGAATTCATCATCATTTCTAAATTAGGTTCCATAGATGGTCTGGACATACTTGACCTTCCTCGTTGGGCAGTAGCTGACGGAATTTGCTTATCTGTAACTCAGATAAGGCTTCTTCCATTTGGTTCTCCTTGCCTGGCACATGTTTTTCTTTTTCCCATGTGTTAAAGCGTAAGAATATTATATTAACTTTATAACAAACATGGATTTTGTTGATAAATAACTGCATAAATGACTCCCTTGTGACGGCAAGAAATGCCATTAAAGTTAATGAGAGCTGTATTAATGTACACTACTGAAGTTGCTCCGACTTCAGAAAAGGTTCCTGTACTACTTTAAGGTGACTTCTAGGTAACTTGTACCCATAGTTTTTCAATAGAAGTTGCCTCCAAGTCGGATCTCAATCTATATTGAAGCGACTTTACAGAAAAAGGAAATAGTTTACCCAGGCAAACCCCTCCCTCCCACAGTTGCCCGCCTGCCTCTGCTCCTAGGCAGCGATGGGGATAATGCTCTCATCCTCCTTTTTTCCCTAAGGCTGGTTCTTCTTCTGCAGCCATGTCATTGGGCTGTGCTGCCTCTGCCGGCAGATTTGAGGGCTGCGAGTCTTGGCTTGCCTCTGCTTGGATGGCTGCTAGGTACCTCTACTGCCTCCCGTCCGTCCTCTTCTTGTACTTGCCCTCACTGTTCTTCTTCCATTGCTCCCATCTCTACGCACCACCGCAGCCATTCCTTTCCACAGCTGTTCCTGGCCCGCTCCAGCACAAACCTCATAAGTGTCTTCATTGCCAGGTCAGCGGCAGCTCTAGTAACACAGCCACTCTGAGCTTGTTGCTGACTCTGACCAACTGGCAAGGAAATTCCTGCAGGGCCAGCTTTATATAATGAGCCCATTTCTGGAATGTTCTAATGGGCCATGTGACCCTCTATAACATTCCCAGCGGTCATGTGACAGACCGCAGTACTGAAGCGTCACATGACCCTGTTTTAACTTTTTTATTTTTATTGAAAGATCCCATGCTTCCTTTTTTTCATTTATTTTTTTATTTAAAACAACACATGCGAGAAGGGGAGTGGCCACATGCCCATGCTGATGGGCTCAAAATCATTAAACTCTTTCAGTCCATTCTTTGAATTGGGTATTATCTAAATTAGAAAAAAAAGGTTGCCAGATTACTGGAAGACCAGGATTATATGAAGTTCTTGACATAATCAAATCAAAATAAGAATTGAATCAAAATCGTAACTATCATTGGTATCTATGAAAGAGGATGGTTCTATTTCAAGCTAATGTTTCCAATTCACTTAATAATGTAAGGAGTATCTAATAGTGTTGCTCAAGAATATTCGCATTGCGAATATTCGTTACGAATATTGCATATTCGAGTATTCGCAAATGACTCGAATATCGCGGTGAATATTCGCTATTGCGAATATTCGTATTTTTTCAAGTGATCTCCATCGACGTCTAAAAGCATTGCTGGTATGATTAGAGACCCTGGGCCGAGTAGCTGAGGCGATCCTTTTATGTTGCCGAATATTCGCAATGCGAATATTCGTATTACGAATATTCGCGAATACTTTCTCTGCCCTTCTTTTGCATCAGAGCCAATCAGAGTTCTCCTACCACAGTTGTCAGAGGTTAGCAACCTCCATAGCAACCAATAGGAACCTGCCTGATTGGGAATATGTATTAGGAGCTTTTTGGTTCCTGCCTGTGACTGTGCTGGGAGCACTGAGGGTGTGCGCCCTCTCAGCACAGTAAATTGTTTACATAGGGCTGCATATATGTGGCCTTTCGGTGTTAAAGCCCACCCTTCAAGAGGCTGCATATCCAGCCCAAAACCAGATGGATTTGGTGACAATTACCTCATATCTAATTTCCCCTAGGTCTGGAACATAACCTTTAGATTAGAAGGTAATCTTAGATTTTTGCATGCACATTTAACAAGACCAATATGTTTTTCAGGCTTCATGCTTGGTGAAACCCACCGCCAAATGGTTAACAGAAGATAGTAACACAAATAGTTTCACCACACTTCTGGACGTGTTGCTTTATGTTCCTGACACAATGGATGATGGCTGGCATGCGCGGACGAGAATTTCGCAATCAATATCGCATTCGCGAAATTTCGCAAAAATTTTTTTTTTTATAAAATATCACGAATATTCGATATTAACGAATATTTCACGAATATTCGTGAAATATTGCGAAATCGAATATGGCGTATTCCGCTCAACACTATTATCCAATAGTAAGTACAGCTCAAGAGAAAAGAAACAGTGCTGTAACTATGTGGAAACATACCCCTATCAGAGGTGTAAATTCTATATGTTCCAGAAAGAAGGAGCATTATTTTGTCTAAAGGTAGGAGTCTTACATCTCAGAATTTTGTTAGCCATCAGTCACAAAAAGTAGTGTATCTACTTACCTGCCCTGTGGACAAAACCAAGATATATAAGAAATCTCAGATCACATCTATGACATTAATGCCCATTACATGGGATCACCAGTCCTCAGACACTTTTTCCTTGAACTTGATGTTCAGTGGATAGGGTTCGTGTAAGGTAAGTGGTGAATGGAATAGATCCCTGTTACAGATGGAATTTGGGTGGTTACACTATCTAAGAGAATATCAGAAACCAAGAATTAATGAAGCGATAACCTTTAGTTTCTATACAACGCTCTCCTAACCCAGCTGAATTTGGTGAGGATGGATGCACTGTACCTATTTTTCAATTTTGTTAGTAAAACTGAACTGTATTTTGTTATGGTTTCTCAATTTTGAGAACCGCCACACCACATCTAACCCCAATGACTTATACCAGGTGAACTACATTCCTATCCTCATCAAAATAAGGAAAAAACTAGACTAATGGAAAAAACATACCCTATCATGGTTTGGCATTATAATTTGCTCAAAGGTGTTGTCTGCTACTCCTCTCTGTCAATCCTCCCACTGGCTTAAGCTCACTCAATTAATTAAATTCATAGTTACTGTTGTGGGTTCTGAAGAAATAATGTATACACAGAAGTACTGAAACTGGCCCTACCTAATTAGTACAGCCCAGCGCTCAGGAATAAGCTACAAAGATGTATTTAACACAATTGGTCAGATGTTAATACCAAAGCAAAGCAGCTGCTTAAGATTATAAGATCTATAACAAAAATGCAGAAATAATGAAAAAACTCCAAAAGAGTCCACAAAAAGCACTGCAGCAGCAACTGTCAGTGATAGGAACTACAGATACCAGGGTGCCTTGACGGGGCCTGTACTTTAGGCATGTATTTGCAAAAGTGTGCAGACTAAACCCCTGTTTTTTACGCATACTGTTTATATATCAAGTATTATTAAAGTGGTAACCATAGACGGTCTAATAAATGCTGTTTGAAAACCTTACATCTGGTGAGTGTATCCCCTGAAGGGGACCAAATCCCCCCACGTGGTGAACATCCCTTGGTGAATGGAGCACTCTTGTTAAAGCACAGCCATCCCTGTCATCTGCACTGACTGTCATTTACACAAACGCATTGTTTGTAGCGCTGCTGCAGGGCTTTTTGTGGACTCTTTTGGAGTTTTTTCATTATTTCTGCATTTTTGTGAAGAAATAATACAGCTTATGTTGGCAGATGTGTTAAAATTCAAGTAGGCCTCAAAACAGATGAACTATGATTTTGCAATAATTGGATCATTCTTGAAACCAGTAAAAGTAGTTGTAAAGGTACAATTTTCTTTCCTAAATAGCTTCCTTTACCTTAGTGCAGTCCTTCTTTATTTACCTCATCCTTCCATTTTGCTTTTAAATGTCCTTATTTCTTCTGAGAAATCCTCACTTCCTGTTCTTCTGTCTGTAACGCTACACACAGTAATGCAAGGCTTTCTCCCTGGTGTGGCGTGTCATGCTCGTCCCCTCCCTTGGACTTCAGGAGAGTTAGGACACCCAATAACACACAGCTCCTTTCTCTATCTGCATCTATCTTAATCTTTACAATCACAAAGATTCTTGAACACCTGACACTTGGAACTCGGAGGTCGCAAGAAGTAATTCCTTTTTAAGAGTATCCATCTTGAAAGCCACGACAGCCATCTTAAAAATTCTGGTAACCAGCAATTCAGACCAGAAACCATTTTAGAATGAGTAATTATGTCATGTTGATTTTATCTTATATTCATTTGTGTTCTCTAAAATATTGATGTATTGAATATATGCAAATAGAGGGTGCAATCAGCGCAAAAATATGTATGATCAACGTGATTAATATAGCATAAAAAATATAAATAAGTAAATAAATAAATAGTGATGTACAGTTAATGTATCTAGGGAATGCAAGCTAAGCACAAAAAGGACCTTCACACAAATCCCAAGTAGTACAAAATATATATATATATAGTGCAGCGCAAACCATGTAAAATATAGAATATAATAAGAATATAATAAGAAAATTGGTAAAGTCCAAACAATTCGTGACAAAAGGAGAAAAACTTCTGTAGAACATTCAGTGAGATGAATGATTGAATGAAGATCTTCACCACGTGAGAGAAAGCTAGGGTAGCAGGTATTGAAACTTATCCCTCCACCAGTGTAGATGGCTACTCTCACCTTAGGTTAAGACCACTGGGTTAGCAGATGGTCATTAGAGCATTAGGAAAACAGGATGTGAAGTAGGTCTCCTATTGATGGTCTCAGCATGGATACCGGAGCAAGGGGACATGGAAGAAAAAACAACCATCCTAAGAGCTTCCGCTTGATCACTGCTTTAATCAAATAGGCATTTGACAGGCTACTCACATTTCTTCAGATGTAAACAGGCATGTACATATATGTAACACAGCTCACGGAGTTCACCAGGAATGACACCGAGTGACGTGTAGGCTCCAAAACCCCTGGACGCGTTGCGTGAAAACACTTCCTCAGCAGGGTGGAGTGGAGCCGAGCACGTCTCCCGTTCTGAATTAAATAAGCTATGGTAGCAGTAGCAACCCCCATCAATTAGAGTCAAAAGGGGCGTGGCCCGTCTCACATGACGTTCAAGATGGGTAGCTTTATTGTTCAATTCAAAGACGAACAAAACTTTATTGTTCGATTCAAAACAAACAAAAACAAAACTTTATTCAATCAGCCTTATTGCATGATTCAAGGGCGAATAGACCAAACACCTTGGAAGGTATTAGCGCCATCTTGTGGATGCTAAACATATTACTGGCCCAAGGCATAAAGGAAACGAATAAAGCTATTATAATGAAAAAAACGTCGCTTAGTGTCAAAAATAGAACTCTGCGAGTAATAATACAAAAATAGCAGAAGAAACACCATATAAACAAGTATAAAAATAGCCTCTGATAATAATAAATGTTATATCCAATATAACTATTGGCCTACCATAAACATATGTATATCTAACCAATCTGACTAGTTACATTGATTAATATTAGGCATGAAACACTGTTTTGTTTTGGTTATGCTGTTTTGATGCTTGCATGTGTATCCAGCAATATGGAAAAATAAACCATATAATTTGTTTTCAATCATCCTCAACTGCCTTTTTGTACAGTTCAGCGTGTAGTTAACCCATCCAGGGGGTCACACACACCCGCTACCGAGCTAATCCCTCACAGTAGTTTAATGTTAAACTTATTTTCTTCAAATATTAATGAGTGGCTACGTGTCTTGTTAAACTCCCTTCTGCGAAAATGTTTTATCGCTATTGTGGGGTCACCAGTATGGTATTTGTACATTTAAATCATATTCCCTCTCAAGCATCTCTTCTCCAGAGAGAATAAGTTCGGTGCTTGCAATCTTTCCTCATAACTAATATCCTCCGGACCCTTTATTAGCTTTGTTGCCCTTCTTTGTACTCGCTCCATTTCCAGTACATCCTTCATGGGGACTGGTGCTCAGAACTGGACAGCATACTCTAGGTGCGGCCAGAACAGAGTCTTGTAGATCTGGATAATTATCATTTAATCCCCTTTTTAATGCATGAAAATATTCTGTTTGCTTCGTTAGCAGCAGCTTGGCATTGCATGCCATTACTAGGACCCCTATGTCCTTTTCCATCCTAGATTCCCCCAGAGGTTCTCCCCCAGTATATAGATTGCATTTTTATTTTTGCCACTTAAATGCATTATTTAAAACATGTTCTACATTGAACCTCATTTGCCATATAGTTGGCCACCCCATAATGTGTTCAGATCTTTTTGCAAGGTTTCTACATCCTGCGGAGAAGTAATTGCCCTACTTAGCTTAGTATCGTTCACAATTACAGAGATTGACTGGTTTACCCCATCCTCCAGGTCGTTTATTAACAAATTAAATAGGATTGGTCTCAGCAAAGAACCCTGGGGGACCCCACTACCCACCCCTGACCATTCCGAGTACTCCCCATTTAACACCACCCTCTGAGCTCGCCCTTGTAGCCAGTTTTCAATACATGTACTCACCCTATGGCCTATGCCAACGGACCTTATTTTGTACAGTAAATGTTTATGGGAAACTGTGTCAAATGCCTTTGCAAATTCCAGATACACCACCGCTACAGGCCTTCCTTTATCTAGATGGCAACTTACCTCCTCATAGAAGGTTAATAGATTGGTTTGAAAAGAACGATTCTTCATGAATCCATACTGATTACTGCTACTTACTAAAATTTTTGGGGTGTCCGTGAATGTCCGTTACGGACAGCTGGTGCCAGTAAGAATTATGGCTGTGGGCTGTCCATGCAACTGCGATTGGCCAGCTTACATGTCAATCACACAGAACAGCTGCCAGCCTACCAGTGTACATTATCCAGGCCGCGGTCCTTACTCGGCCAATCAGCGAAAGCCCAGCCGCCCCGTCCGTCCTGCCCACCTTGCTGTTTCAGACAAATCACACTCCACACAGGTCAGGTACTATCTTTGCTAGTGGTCTCCCGCCCGCTTATCCAATAGTGTAATTCGGGGAGAAGATAGCCGGTCTTACTAACCAATGGGCTGACGACCTTGTGGTGTGGGCGGCGCCAGCGCGTGTGAAATGTCCTTTGTAAAGTTGAAGACTGAAAGGGTCAGGACTGGCAGGTGAGGTGGTGGGCACAGGGATATCTGTCAGGCTATAGCAACCTGACATGTCTGGAGGACTGAGTGCGAGTCCCAGTGTGCTCTCATGGTCATAGGCTGGCAGGGCATGCTGGGACTTGTAGTTCTAACATATCTTAAAGCAGAAATGGGCAAGCTATGTCTTCCAGTTGTTGGGGTGGGGTCCCAGCATCTGCTCCCCTCCTCCACCTGGGGATGCATTCTCTGGCAGCAGGAGGTGTACACAGTCACATTGGGGGACATCTGTTGAGGCACTTGTGACATTGTTTTTTGTGTAATGTGGACCATCGGGGCCATTTTTCATTCTGTGGCAGCGCTACTTTAGAGCAGCAGATGGGTAAATATCGGAATAAGGCAGTCTGACCATCTCCTGCCTGCAGCCTGACCATCAGTCTGACCATCTCCTGTTCTTGTATCCTGTCCGCAGCCTCTGATCATCACCTGTTCTTGTGTCCTGTCCGCAGCCTCTGACCATTTCCTGTTCTTGTGTCCTGTCCGCAGCCTCTCACCTTCTCCTGTTCTTGTATCATGTCCGCAGCCTCTGACCATCTCCTGTTCTTGTATCCTGTCTGCAGCCTCTGACCATCTCCTGTTCTTGTATCCTGTCCACAGCCTCTGACCATCTCTTGTTCTTGTATCCTGTCCGCAGCCTCTGACCATCTCCTCCTGTTCTTGTATCCTGTCCGCAGCCTCTGTCCTTCCCCTGTTCTTGTATCCTGTCCGCAGCCTCTGACCATCTCCTGTTCTTGTATCCTGTCTGCAGCCTCTGACCATCTCCTGTTCTTGTATCCTGTCTGCAGCCTCTAAACATTTCCTACATAATGTCTGCAGTCTCTGAGGGGAGTCGGGAAAAGAGTCATGAGTGGGGAGTTCCGCAGGGTTCATGGGGGTCACGGGAGAAGTCAGAAGTGTATGAACTGTGGAGAGGAGACCATAGGAAAACCACAGCAGTCAGTCTGTGTGCGTGTGTGTGCAGTCTGACCATCTCCTGTTCTTTTATCCTGTCCGCAGCCTCTGACCATCTCCTGTTCTTGTGTCCTGTCCGCAGCCTCTGACCATTTCCTGTTCTTGTATCCTGTCCGCAGCCTCTGACCTTCTCCTGTTCTTGTATCATGTCCGCAGCCTCTGACCATCTCCTGTTCTTGTATCCTGTCCGAAAGCCTCTGACCATCTCCTGTTCTTGTATCCTGTCTGCAGCCTCTGACTGTCTCCTGTTCTTGTATCCTGTCTGCAGCCTCTGACTGTCTCCTGTTCTTGTATCCTGTGTGCAGCCTCTGACCATCTCCTGTTCTTGTATCCTGTCCACAGCCTCTGACCATCTCCTCCTGTTCTTGTATCCTGTCCGCAGCCTCTGACCTTCCCCTGTTCTTGTATCCTGTCCACAGCCTCTGACCATCTCCTGTTCTTGTATCCTGTCTGCAGCCTCTGACCATTTCCTACATCATGTCTGCAGTCTCTGAGGGGAGTCGGGAGAAGAGTCATGAGTGGGGAGTGCTGCAGGGTTCATGGAGGTCACGGGAGAAGTCAGAAGTGTGTGAACTGTGGAGAGGAGACCATAGGAAAACCAGAGCCACCAAGCTGGAGCCATCTGACTGAGCCCCACACGGTGCACCTGAGAGGAAGTCAGGGGTGTTTTCAGGGAGGTCTGTACTATTGGAGGAGGGGCGTAGTCTGTGGGGGACACAGCAGTCAGTCAGTGTGCGTGTGTGTGCGTGCAGGGCAATGCAGAGGAGTCTGTGCGTGTATGTGCAGGGCAATGCGGAGCTGTGTGTGTCTGTATACTAATTCTTAAAGAAAATAAATTCTGATACTGTCCTGTTATTTATTGTTCTAATAAATCTTCACTGTGAAGCAAAACTTAGGTTACTGTATTTGCACTCAATTGGAAATATTTTTTTTAAAATACTATGAATTACAGCCAGTGCGCCATTGCAAACTTATATTTTGATGTTTTAATTGCATTATTTTAATTAGGGTTGTCCCGATACCAATATCTCCCGCAAATGCCCCCGATGGCTGACCGAATACTTGTCCCCCCCTCGCCGCCGTGTTAATCAGCGTGCGGGGAACATTACAGGCAGCTTTCGTTTGAATACCGCGTATAGACACTCCCCCTTGCTCGGGATTGGACGGGTGATCTGTCCAATCCCGAGCAAGGGGGAGTGTCTATACACGGCACGCTGATTAATGCGGCAGCGGCATCATCTAGGTATTGGGGACATGGCTGGATATATGTGGGAGACATGGCTGCATATATGGGGGACATGGCTGGATATATAGAGGGACATGGCTGCATATATGGGGGACATGGCTGGATATATATGGGGGAACATGGCTGGATATATATGGGGGGACATGGCTAGATATATGGGGGGGACATGGCTGGATATATATGGGGGGACATGGCTAGATATATATGGGGGGACATGGCTGGATATATATGGGGGGACAGGGCTGGATATATGGGGGGGCATGGCTGGATTTATGGGGGGGACATGGCTGGATTTATGAGGGGGACATGGCTGGATATATGGGGGGGCATGGCTGGATATATGGGGGGACATGGCTGGATATATGGGGGGACATGGCTGAATATATGGGGGGACATGGCTGGATATATGGGGGGGGGGACATGGCTGCATATGTGGGGGGACATGGCTGCATTTGGGGACACATTTAAAAAAAAAAAGTATCGTATTCGGTATCGGCGAGTACATGAAAAAAAGTAAAAAAAAATCGGTACTTGTAATCGGTCCTAAAAAAATGGTATCGGGACAACCCTAATTTTAATAGTCGTGAACTAAAGTGAGCTGGTCTAAGGCATGAAAATCCAGGGCTGAAAATTAGTCCCAAAAAGGTCTAGGCACATGGTGTCAGTGGTGGATTAGTGTACCCACTAGCGTTTAAAACTACAGATGCAAATGGAGAAGGGTGAGACCAATATCCCAACACAGGGAAGAGAGTTTTAAGAGACCATAACCTATTTACCACACATCTTCCCACACGGTTTCCCTCTGACACCAGTGATAGTGGTGCATTACAAACCAGATATATTTTCTTTCCTCTATCACAACCTGGAAAGTCCACTGTAGTCCCACTACAGTATTTTAGGACCAAAGTCTGGGCACAGGCTTTCCCAGCTATATAAGCTTTGTACGCAGCCAAATAAACCCCCAGCCTTAATACATTAGAAAATGGGAACAGGAGCTTAATGCAAGCTTCTCCCCAAACCAAATCAACCACATTATATTTGTGGTATACAAATAATGCTAATTAAAAAAAAAAAAAAAAGAAAACAAGATTAAAAATCCACTGTCAATGTGTTATACAATAATTGTTAAACTAAATTGACACATAAATCTAAAATATTTGTTGGAGATGTAAATCTGAGTCCATACTTATATTTTTTTACTCAATTTTTTTTTGGTCCTTCATAATAATCAGGTCTTTCTGAGACAACATTGGAGACTGCAATCACAACATTTTCATCACTAAGTCAAATTTGCAGTCAGCCATGTATCTCCTAAACAACATATCCAGATTCCATTACAAAATACTCGCCCACCTTACACCTACTAAAGATATGTATGCCAGCAATTTTGAAGAAAGATATTTACTCCTACCCCTTCTCTAGATATCCACAGAGAATGGTTTTGCAAATGGAGTACCTGATAGCAATCCATAATACAGTAGGGAAATTCAGGGAGAACTTAAATGCATCGAGTTCTACTCAGTACAAGAATATGCTTGGGCCCCTTTCCCATGGGGCAGTGGAGGTGCACTGGCGGAATAGCGGCGCTATACCGCCGGAATTTCCGCAAGTTGAGGCCGCTAGCGGTGCGGTATTAACCCCCGCTAGCGGCCATGAAAGGGTTAATACCGCCCGCAATGCTCCTCTATAGAGGCGCATTGCGGACGGTATTGCGCGGTCTCCCATTGTTTTCAATGGGAAGTAGCGGTGAAGGAGCGGTATACATGCCGCTCCTCTCACCGCTCCAAAGATGCTGCTGACAGGCTTTCACATTGAGGTTGCTGGGCCAGGGGTTTTTCAGGCGGTATAGCAGCGCTATTTTTAGCGCTGTATTGCCTGAAAAACTCCTCAATGTGAAAGGGGTCTAAGTATTCACCCAGCCTGAACTTTGAGTTTAACAAGACATCTGATAAGCACTGTTAAGACATTCAAATGGGCCCCAGAATGTACTTAATTTATAATGCATGGGTGGTTAGAAAACAAGTCCTTGCATGTAGAATCACATGGCTATCAGAAACGCTGGGACAGATTCAGATAGCCTTTACGTCGGCGTAGCCATAGATACGCTGCGTAAAGTCTATTCTGAGCCGGTGAATCTTTTTTCTGTATTCATAAAACAAGATACACTGGAATTCTGCTAAGATACGAGCGGCGTAAGTCACTTACACCGTCGTATCTTAGTTGCATATTTACACTGGCCGCTAGGTGGCGCTTCCGTCTTTTTACGCCTAAAATATGCGAACGTACTTGCGGCCGGGCGTCGTAGTTTACGTCGTTTGCATAAGCCTTAGTCCGGCGTAAAGTTACCCCTGCTATAGTGAGGCACAGCCAATGTTAAGTATGGACGTCGGGACAGCGTCAAATTGTACGTAGTTTGCGTAAATCGTTCGGGAATGGGGCTGGACGTAATTTACGTTCACGTCGTTTACATTGACTAGTTGTGACGTGATTTCACACATGCGCACTGAGATACGTCCACGGACGGCGCATTCGCCGTTCAGAAAATACATAAATTGCGTGGGGTCATGATTCATTTACATGAATCACACCCCCACATTACTAATTTGAATTAGGCGCCCTTACGACGGCCACTTTATGCTACGCCGCCGCAACTTATGGAGCAAGTGCTTTCTGAATAAGGCACTTGTCCATAACAGTTGCGGAGGCGTAGCGTAAAGAGCATACACTACACCCGCAGAAAAATACGCCCCTTTCTCTGAATCTGGCCCGCTATCTTTAAAACATTTTTTATTTTTTTATTTTTTGCAAATGTAACTTAATCATTTTTGATATGGCATCTGTGAAACCCTTTTTTTAATATAGTATGTTAGAATATTTTTAGGGTAAACTGCATATATCTCTTGATGTCTGTTTTCTGTCATGTTTACCTAAATATGCTTTTTTTTTTCTTTTTCAGGCTGGATAGATTCAGAAGGTCTGCCCTTACATCTGTTGAGAGCTTTAGTCCCTCATCAGCCATATGTTGATGATGCATTTGGGAGCCTCTGACCAGTAATATTGTCTTTTTTTAAAAAAAAAAGGCTTATTTCACTTCATATGATTTATGTACAGATGGAGCAAGCTTAATTAACTAAAAAGGTATGATGGTAGTTACAAGCCTGTTATCACCTGCACAATATAAGCAACATCCACTTAGGGAGATAATTCATCTTGTACATTTCACACCTTTTCCAAAATAAAAGGGCATGCACAATCTAAATAGAAATCTCCCATCTAATGTTACTAACTGTTGTTCATCTAGTTTCCACCGCAAGTTTAAATTTCACTAGTGTTAGTGATCTGGTAACATGATTTAAAATTCATTTAGAAAGTGAAGCAATATTTGTACCTTCACAGCAAAGGAGATTTGTGAATTAGATTATTTTGCTGCAGTCCAATGTTTCACCAAGACGATTTCTTCAGAGGGCATGTTGGTCCAGAAGACTCCTTAGTGAAACCTGTTATGGCACAGTGGCATGTACCTGTGAGGAGCCCCAAGTCCTGTGTTTATATTACACAGACTGCAGAAGTGTAAGATGGATCAGTTGTGTTCCTTGGACCCGATGTGCTGAGTCCCTTTGGTGCTTTAGATCATCTATCCTATTTGGGTGGGATATATTAATCATACATCTACTTTTCTTGTATAGACTGTACTGCGTTGCCATGAAGTGTTGTACACTTGAATTGAAATTAAATTGTGTTCATAACCCACACTGTGTATAGCTTTTACCAATATATCTTTGCACCTTTTCATTTGTGATTCTAACAATGAGGTCAACACACAAAGTACAATGAATGAATGACTACACAGTTCTAGATACATTTGATACATATGTAATATACCCCTAAATATAAATAAAAGGAACAGGCTTTTCTATACACTGAAATAACCATTCATTTGTGGATTCTAAAGGTTAGAATTATGGACACTGCATTATGGTGGGCTGAGGTCCAGCTGACCCACATGGATTTGTTTCCAACCCCCCCCCCCCCCCCCTGCCACACCCCCTTCAAGCATTGTTTTTTTTCTCTAGAAAACTAGGGCCCAATTCTTATGTTGCACACAGGCCCACTGATTTCATGATACACCCCTGGGCACTGCATAAGGTATGCTTCTGCCCTGTGTCTGCTTATAACACACTTCAAATTAAATCACTTTCATGCAGTGCAGAAACACAATAATTGTTTCGTTCAACATGTATGCCTGCAGTACTAACAATGTTGTTACATTACTGGAAATGCTAAAGGCTTTCTAAATCATACATTTTCATTTGCCTTACAAAGTTTGCTTTACATTTTAGCAGTTAGTGATTTAAATCTCCAAAAGTAGAAGAAGGTGGGTAGAAGAAGATGTAGAAGAAATGAGTAGTACAAGAAAGACACAACATCTCAACAGCAGGGCAAGAGGTAGTCTACTAACATTGTTGAGAAAAACTTAAAGGGGTTGTAAAAAGGTACAATTGTTTTTCCTAAATACCGTATTTATCGGTGTATAACAAGCACTTTTTTCCCCTCAAAATCAGGGGGAAATCATGGGTGCGTGTTATACGCCAATCCCGATGTCTCTGAGGGCAAGAGGAGAGTCGCCGATGTAGACCGAGCTGAGCCGAGTGTACTGTGTGCTCAGCTCGGCTCCACTCGCAGTCACGCCCAGTCCCGCCTCCTAGCCTTTACGTCCCGCCATTGGACCATTGTTGTGTCCATCATAGGAGCCGGGCCAAGGGGCTGGACTGGGCAGGACTGCGAGAGGAGCCGAATACACAGGACATCCCGCTCTGTGTATCTCGGCGGTGCTAAATTTAAAAAGACATTGTGCTACAGTTTTGGGTAAGGTGCAGATGGACACTATGCAAGGCTGCAAATGGTCACTTATGAGGCTGCAGATGGTCACTTATGAGGCTGCAGATGGACGCTTTGCAAGGCTGCAGATGGATGCTGTGGGAGGCTGCAGATGGATGCTTGGCAAGGCTGCAGATGGACACTGATAAGGGGCTTTTAAAATGTAAGTTTTTGTTTCCTTAAACTTTCCTCCTAAACATTTTTTCACTAAACTTCCCTCCTAAACATTTTTTCCTTAACCCCCCTGCCGGTATCCCCGAGCGCGACTCGGGATGGATTTTTCATGTAAATATCGATATCCCCGAGTCGCGCTCGGGGTGAATGCAGAGCCTGCAGCGCGCGCTGGCTTACCTGTTTATCCAGGCGGGGTACTGGATCCAGCGATGCATCCCCGCTGTGTGAGCGAGTGGCGTCCTCCATTCGACTCACACAGTGCCCGCGCGCCGCCGATCTCCGTTCCCTGCGACGCACGGGGGCGGAGACCGGCGGCAAATTCAAAAAAGTAAACAAACACATTACATACAGAATACTGTAATCTTATAGATTACAGTACTGTATGTAAAAAGTACACACCCCCCCCTGTCCCTAGTGGTCTGCCCAGTGCCCTGCATGTTCTTTTACATAATAAAAACATTTTTTTTGTGCCTGCAAACTGTAGATTGTCCATAGCAACCAAAAGTGTCCCTTTATGTCAAAAGTGATTTTAGAGCAGCTAGAAAACAGCGATAATAAATGATAATCACTTGCAGAATTGAGCGATAGCGATTTGTGGGGAAATTCGTCATAAAAAAATAAAAGTAATGACAGCGACAATTCTGCAACTGAGCAAATTTCAGTGATTTTGATTTGATTACATTAGTGAATAATTTTTATTATAATTACATTATTATTTGTTATAATTATTTATAGTTATTTATTATATTATAACTTTATGATTTTGTGTTTCAAACTTTATCATACCCGGGATGTCTACTAGACTCTGGTTTGGACAAATTTAAGTGAGTTATTCCTAAAAATTGCAGGCCTACAGTATAAAATGCAGAATTTCCATGCAAAATAATTGTACCGCTTTTGGTACGTAATTCCAGACAGAATCATACCGCTAGGGAGGTTAAACTTTCCTCCTAAACTTGGGGGGGTTGTTATATACCGGCGCGTGTTTTACGACGATAAATACAGTAGCTTCCTTTACCTTAGTGCAGTCCTCCTTCAATTACCTCATCCTTCAATTTAGTTTCAACCACTGTAGCACTACCCCCGAAGGAGCCTCTGGTTGATTTTGGGATCTACTCTCTTTAGCTTAGCACACCCCTGTTTAATCAGCTCGAACCTGCCCTTGACACATCAGAAGTCTGGTAGTGGAATATTGTGACCCCTACTGGGTTGGAGTCACAATAACAGACATGCAGTATACAATAGCAATATGACAATAAATTACTTGCTGCGGTGATACGACCCCTCCAGGCGAGAAAAAGAAATACACTCCACACAGTAAGTATGATTGACTGTAAAGGGGTATGTTTACTGTAGGGCACTTAGAAACGACAAGCATAAGGTTTAAATACAACCACAGTCAATCAACAGCAACCCAAACTGATTCGCAAGGGCCCTTGCAAGAATCAGTAATTAATATAAGTTAACAAGAATTTTATACCTAAGAGTGGTACCACCCGCCTAAACTCAAGATCAGTCTCTGCTTGCGAGCGTCCCTAGCGGACAGTCCTGTAAACTAGTCAATGTTCAACGTAGCGTCCAGTAGGTGCACTTTAAATTGTAATGCACAAGTAACGGTTATAGGAAAGAAATCATACAACAGAACGTCTATGGCAGTAGACCGTGGCGGTGTTGATCACTCGTCAGCGTCAGTCACCACTATGAACACTGAGACAGTTAACTAGGCCTCTGAGTTTTCCTAGCTACAGGCCAGACGTGTGTCCGTAGCTGGTAAATAGAGACTGGGTGTCTATGATAACCAGGTAGTCAAAGGTTGAGCAAGTGCTCTCTCACCCAACAGTCCGATCCACCTGATTCCTCCTCAAGAAGAAGAAAAAGGAACCCGCTGCTCAGGTGTCGCTCCAAAACACTCAGGATCCCGGCCGAGGAGGTTCCACTGCTACGGTTATCGGCTGGACAGCCTCTTCAATCTTCCAGGAATACTGGCTTGGAGTTGAGGTCTTGCTTCCATCTGGATGGCAGGTTCTTCCCCAAATCTAGGCCCAGGCTTCAGGCCTAAGACACGGCAGTCTCTGTCATCCGCTCCGCACAGAGGAGAAGGCGGATCCCAGAGAGCGAAAAAGGCGCCACTCCCTTTCCCTAAATAACCTCCTCCACCAGTCTAGCGAGACGTCACATCCTCCTGGAGGGCAAAGCATTGCGGAAAATGTAGTCCTTCTCTCTCTAGAGTCTATGGAGTCCATATCTCTGCTAATTGTAGTCCCCCAATGCATAACTTTTAAACTATCTCTAACATATTTACAAATGGGAATGTAAGTCCAGCAGGGATGACCTGTCGTATAGCTTTGACAGGATGACCCCGCTATACCACTTAAGCCCCGGACCATATTGCTGCCCAAAGACCAGAGAACTTTTTGCGATTCGGCACTGCGTCGCTTTAACTGACAATTGCGACGTGGCTCCCAAACAAAATTGGCGTCCTTTTTTTCCCACAAATAGAGCTTTCTTTTGGTGGTATTTGATCACCTCTGCAGTTTTTATTTTTTGCGCTATAAACAAAAATAGAGCGACAATTTAAAAAAAAATGAATATTTTTTACTTTTTGCTAAAAAATATCCCCCAAATATATAAAAAAAAAAATGTTTCTCAGTTTAGGCTGATACGTATTCTTCTACATATTTTTCGTTAAAAAAAAATCGCAATAAGCGTTTATTGATTGGTTTGTATCTTTACAACCCCTTTAAGTCAACAACTTAATAGGTAGAGTAAGCATGATGAAATTACAAATAAGATATTAGAACAATTGTAAAAAACACTGTAGCTATGAACAGTACACAATATATTACAGTTCTTAAATAATATAGAATAACTTTTCAATAGTAAAATAACAAAATGTACATGAAAGGCTTTGCTGTTTAGGTCAAATATATATTTTTTCAAAGTTTTTCAAAGTTGACATGAGGAAATGCAATGTAAAAATATCAGTGCAAAGATTAAAGTATTTTTATAACATCCACATTCCTCAAGGACAGCAAGGTTGATATCTAGAAACCTAATTTTGGGATCTAATGTCGTGTCAGCATGAAAAAAAACGTTGGTTTTCAGCATGTCCTAAAAACAAAGGGCCAGATTCACGTACATTGGCGCATATTTAAACCGGCGTAGCGCACCTCCTTTACGTTAGACCGGTGCAATGTAGAGGCGCAATCACCGTATCCTCGTAGTATTTGCGCAGAAATTTGTGCCGGTGTAACGTAAATTCCGAGGCGTAAGGCGGAGTAATTCAAATTGGGAAGGACGTGGGCGTGTTTCATTGAAATGAGCCGTGACCCCATGCAAATGAAGGGCCGGCCGCATCGCGCATGCGCACATGAAGCAGACCATGGTCAGCACCTCTCTGCGCATTCTCAAAACTCGGGAACGGCGCATTCAGTGAAATTGGAAGTGGACCCGGGCAACTTAATGAACTACGCAGAGAGCTTAAATAGACAGACACAAATACCCTTCCTTTGCAAAAGTAAATCCCTTTGTAGCCCTTCCTATACAGCAAGGTGCTTTTGTTCTGTTGTGTGTTCGCGTTTGTTGCGTTGTGACTTGTCTTTGTGATATTTGTTGACTGTTTGATCTAGTGTTTTGTAGAATCTATTTGATAGTGTCTTTTGGTGACTGGTTGTGAGACTATTTGGTTGATAGATTTTGGTTTGTTTGTTTTGTTGCTTGATTTTTCCTGCTTGTTTTTGTGAGTGATTTTTTGTGATTGTTTGGGAGAGAGCATGAATATGGCTGAGATGAAGCGCAAGAGCAATTTTACTTTGGGGGAGAAACAAATTATTGCCCGGGCCCTTACCCAATATGGGCGTTTCCTGCACGGCCCAGAGAGTGCCAACACCACCCCGGCCAGGAAGAAGGAGATTTTATTACCGACCAGGTAAATTCATTGGGGGGGGGGGGAGACCCGGACACGCGAGGGGATCGTCACGAAGATCAATGATCTCCGGCGTCTAGTCCGAAAGAAGCTGGCCAAAATGGCAGCCCATGCCAGGGGCACAGGAGGGGGCCCACCATGCCCTGTTAGGCTGACAGTGGAGGAGCGTGTGGTGGCCCATACCTTTAATAGGCAACAAGTGGAGGGCCTGCCTGGCTATGACTCCAGTCAGGAGCCCGTGATGACAGGTAAGGTTTTTTTTTTCCTATCTGGTGTGTAGCATGTGTGTGTGTGGGGGGGGGAGGGAATATGTGGCAAGTGTGTAGATCCTCCAACCTGTGAATGTTTTGTGTCATCCACAGATGTGCAGGAGGGTGCTGGGCCATCTGGCCTGACTGCACCATCCCTGGGACACCAGCCTGATGAGGACCCCCAGACAAGGCCCGAGTCCTCGGAGGAGTTTGAGGAGGAGGAGTTTGAGGAGGAGGAGTTTGAGTTGGAGGAGGAGATCATGTCAGCCAGTGGGTTGTTATTTTTGGAGGAGTCTTCCCCTCTGGCTGGCAGCAGCCAGCCCTCCATAAGGAAAAGCCCCTCCCACTCCTCCCCCAACAGGGCTCCCCTCCCAAGGGCCTCCCCTTCTCCCCGGCCACAAGCATCAGCTGAAGGCAGGAAGTCGTCCCAGAAGACCAGGGGGGTGGCCGAGGTTCTGCCCGCCAATCTCAGAAGGGACCAGGCCCTTCAGACCCACCATCTGGGACAGGTCATCATCCAGACTTTGGTGTGGAGGAGGAGAGCCTGTCCTCCATAAAGGATACGCTTGTGGACCTGGACTGCCACTCCCGGGCTCTTACAAACTGCCTAAACGAACTACAGCAGACGTTGGGCAGGATGTGAGGGCCCTCACCCAGGCTATCCAGGCCAATACGGCAACACTAAATGCTGGCCTGAACAGAATTGCCATGGCCTTGGAGGGCAGGCCGCCAGGTGGGCAGAGACCAGGGGCTGCTCTCCTTCCCCGGATTACCCCCCCCCATGAGTCTCCCCTGAGGAGCCGGGCCGTGGCCGTGGGCGCCCCAGGCGTGGGTCACGCCAGCGGCATTAATTTGGTTTCCCCCTTTTTTCTTTTTTTTTTGCTGGACAATGTTTTTTTTGGGGTTGTGAATGATGTCACCCTCGTTTGTGGTGGAGAAGGGTTTCCCAGGACCAGGGAGAAGTGATCCCCAGGCTTGTGTGAATGGTGTATGAATGTACAGTGACATAATTGGAGCCGTGGCGTGGCGTTGCTGCTCACAAGTCCTGCATGGTGGGCTTGTGCTAATCCAATTTGATGAGGATGTGGTGTGTGTGATCTAGGGACCACAGTGGTGTGCATGCATGCATTCTCATTGTGCCATGATTAATGTGTGTGTTTAACGTGCAAAGATGCCTAATGTGAGCTCTCTCCTGGCTGCTCTTGCCTCAGAAGACATCAGGTCATCACGTATGTCAATCTGCAGGCCCTTTCTCACTTCGAAGTTGTGCAGCATGCAACATGCACCGATGATCTGGCACACAAAGTTTGGGGAGTACAACAGGGTCCCCCCAGACTTATCCAGGCATCGGAAACGTGACTTCAGGAGGCCAAAGGTGCGTTCCACCACTGCACGTGTTTGGGCGTGGGCTTCATTGTATCTTTCCTCTCCTGGGGTTTGGGGGTTCAGGATAGAAGTCATGAGATGGGGTCCCAGTGCATATGCAGAGTCATCTGTAAGGGAAAAGACAGGAGAATGTTAGTCATGCATGTGCCCCTTGTGATGTGTGCATCATGGGGGGGGGGACAGTCATGCCTGCCACCCATGTCACTCACCAGCCAGGTGTCCCCATACACGTTCTGTTCGAATTCCATTGGGATGGGGCTCTGATTGTATATGTAGCTGTCATGGCTGGATCTGGGGTGTTTGGCACGGACGTGCCATATGAGGCCTTGGGCATCGACTATCACCTGTACGTTGATGGAATGCCAATGCTTCCGATTGCGGTATATGTGCTCTGTCTCACGGGGGGGCTGGAGTGCCACATGTGTGCAATCAATGGCCCCCACGGTGCGTGGGAATCTGGCAATTCTGTAGAAATCTGTCTTTGCCTTCACCCGCAGGTCCTCAGTGGTTGGTTTGATGATTTGGTTGGCCATGCGTCTGAGGATTGCAGGGATAACCTAGTGCACACATCTGCTCATGGAGGATTGTGCCATCCCAGCCACCACTCCACTTGTTCTTTGAAAAAAGCCACTGGCAAAGAAATGGAGTGTTGCCAGGACCTTGACCAGTGGCTGCACTGCATGTGAGCGGTGTGTTGGGCTGGTGATGTCCTCCTGCAGGGTTGTGGTTAATTCCAGGATGGCATGAGGGGTGAATCTGAAGATGCGATACACCACAGAATCACTTATGCCAAAGATGTCTATGCGTGTGCAGTATATCCTCTCCCGTGCCCTCCTCCGTGCCCTCCTCCGTGCCCTCCTCCTTCTTTGCTCCTCTAAAGTCATTAGTATAGCTATGAGCAAGGATGCCCCTGGCAAGTTGGCATAAAGTTTGTTGTCCAGCAAGTGTGACTGCTCAGCTCCTCACTAACAGTGTTGCTTTAGCTGACATGTAGACGGATTGTCTAATTTTATTCCACCTTTAATATGGTCTAATTTTAGACAGGACATGCAGCTGTTGCGCACATCGCGTAGCATGCGCTGCACCAACTTACTTTTGTGGATCCCCATAACTCCCTCATTTGCATATTTGTATAGCAAATCAATGGTGTGTCTAGCGCAGTTTTGCGCGGACATATACGCCGGTCCAAAAAAAGTAGATTTCATGCGTATTTCATTTTGGGGATGCGGCGCATCGATACGCATGCGCAGATTTAGACTTACGCCGCGCATCTCCTAGAACGCCGGCGTAATGGCTCTGTGAATCTGGCCCAAAGTCTTTCCAACTTCATCATTAAAAAACGACGTTGCCCACACACCATCGTTTTTGAAAAATCATGAACAAAGCGCGGTGATGTACAACGCGTACGACGGCACTCTAAAGGGGAAGTTCTATTCACCTTTGGGTTGCTTTAGCTGATTCCTTGTTAGTGTAAGGCCTCGTACACACGATCAAATCTGTCTGCTAGACCGTCCCAGCAGACAGATTTGATCGTGTGTACGGCCGAGCCGACGGATTTGGCCACCCGACAGATTTCAAAGCATGCTTTGAAATCTATCGGGTGGAAATCCGTCCGCCCGACATGTCTGCTGGTTAGTACACTTAGCAGCAGACATGTCGTCCCGCACTGCAGCCGAATGGATTCGGCGCATGCGCGGAAGTGTTTTACTTCCTGGTGCGGTGACGTGGCGGCGTCAACGTCACCGCCACGTCACTGCCACGTCACCGACACGTCAGCGCGCCGTCTGCTGGCGGGGATTTTGGTTTGCTCGTGTGTACACGCGAGCAAACCAAAATCCTATCAGACAGATTTGTTCAAATCGGTCGGTCCGACCGATTTGAACAAATAGATTGCCTCGTGTGTACGAGGCCTAAGACGATTCGCACTTTTCTGTCTGCTACAGCGTGATGAATGTGCTTACTCCATTATAAACGGTAGTTTTACCAGAACGAGCGATCCTGTCTCATAACTTGCTTCTGAGCATGCGCGGGTTTAAAACATTGTTTTAGCCCACACATGATCATTTTTTACAACCCGAAAAACGACAAAAAATGCAGCATGTTCAAGTTTTTTTTTGTTTGTTATTCAGAACCTGAAAAATGATGTGTAGCCCACACACGTACGCGGCATAAGGTTATTGTATAGTGAAGTGAGTCTTTAGAGAGATGCAATAATAGTTAAACATTCACTAAACTGGTCTTGGTTTTAGATATAGTCATTACTGGCTTTTATCAAGCAAGATTTTAAAAAGTGACAAACTCTATGAGCTATCCAGCAAGGCACCTAAATTTTATTTGATTTTAGATATGCGAGAACCTGTCCAGGCTTTTTTTGGTCAGATGCCACCAGGGACACCGTTGTCCTGATCTAATTTAGAATTTGTACCCATTCCATCAAAGAAGGTGGATGGAATTATTTTCAGCTTTTCAAAAACTGCTTACCAACAGGCAGTAGCATATTTTAAAGGGATCCTGGTAGCAAAGACAATGGGGCCACCTGAAGAGAGGTGCAGATTTTGGAGTAGATATTAATTGTCTTGTTGAGTTGTAGTTTTTTTCTTTTCTAACTAAGGCCCTGTTCATAAATGAGTGTTTTTGGAATTGTGGGCAGAATTGCATGATTCTCCTTGCAATTATTATTGTTAACAGCCAAATCTGTCTGTTAACAATAATAATCGTTGACCTTATCTGGCTGTTGTTGGACGCTGCCCTTATTTCTATTTCTATAATTAATATGTATTTTCAAAAGATAGGCCACTCTCTCAATAACATGTGAAACATTTCCCTGCACTATGTTTTGAAATTATGTGGTGAATTATTCATGCTGTATATTACTACTATGAGAGCTTTAGCTTTCAACTAGGGATTGTTATGCCATGGTATTTTTAATTTTTGCAATTTTATATCCAAAGTTTTTGTGATTTTAAATGTTGGAGTTTCCCCGATATCCGTAAAATCTGCTTTCTTCTTTTCTTTTTGGTTTGACGTGAAGCTTTCCTTTGCAAAAAAATACCCAGTTACATGCAAGGAAAAGTTTAAAAAAACGCATTTTTGCTTTGCACATGATTGGATGATCAAAATCAGCAGAGTTCCCCCTCATTTACTAAGCTGTGGAGCAACTGCACTTGCAGAATGAAACTTCCCCTACAAAAGTGCAGTCTATTTGCCTCTAGTAAATTAACTCCAGTGTGTTACTTAAGTGAAGTCATTCTTCGTTGATATCACTTGTTCTGTTTCGGAATATCTGCAAAACACAAGTTATATATTTTACATGCATGCATGCATGGGTAACCGGGAAATTGCCAGATTCTAATGCTTAGTGATTCATGATATGATAACAATTTGAAGTATTTATAGAATAAAACCTTTTTTATTAAAAAATGTAAGTCAGATCTCAAAGAGCATCAGAGCTGAGTGTGGGACAATACATTCACAATCCACCGTGTCTAATCAGTGTTCTCCGTTTTAAAAAAGTGGAGAATCATGTCTCTCCACCTCACTCAATCAGAGAAGACTCTGCATTCATTCATAAAATGCAAAGCATTCATTGAATGGTGCCCTTGCTGAGTGGCCAACCTCCTCCAAACAAGAAGAGCACACACTAAGTGCTGTAGAGTTATAAGAAAAGGCATGTACACAATGCTCCCCAGCATAGGCACTACTCTGTATTAACACATTTAGTCCTCAATGACAGTGATGTAGGATGGATAAATAGATGCAGCTGAAGGACAGACCAAAGCTATATACACACACAGGTAAATAATAATTATAAATAAAATAAAACAAGTGTGCTGTCCCAAAACAATTCACCTTATGACATAAAAATCATGCATGAAAAACGTATGAAGTAATTTTCCTAAATCTATTACAGTGTCAATTATAAAAATATGTGATATTTAAAATCAATGAAACATGAATAAAGTGCAAAGTGCCATATAATCAATCAAACAAAGCAATACTATAAAGTGCCCAATGCAAGTCCAACATGTGACTCCTCTAATAATAGGATTTTTTATAACAGCTTACCTGTAAAATCCTTTTCTTGGAGTACATCACGGGACACAGAGCTGCATATTAATAACTATGTGGGTTATATTCCACCATCAGGTGCTGGACACTGGTGTAATCAATTAAACAGAAAGTTCCCTCCCATACTGGGAGCTCCTCAGTTTTTGTAGCAAAGCAATAAGTGTCCCAATATCCCCAAACAAGAGGGGTGGGAGCTCTGTGTCCCGTGATGTACTCCAAGAAAAGGATTTTACAGTTAAGCTGTTATAAAAAATCCTATTTTCTTTATCGTACATCACGGGACACAGAGCTGCATATTAATAACTATGTGGGATGTCCCATAGCAATGCCTACTGAGGGGAGGGAGACAAACAACGCAGACCGCCCTCATACATGAGGAGCTATAACGCTGTTTCAGCATACTGCGCCAAGAGGCTGCATCCTTTGCCATCCTTTGTTCACCTGATAGGAATTAGTGAACGTAAGCACAGACGACCAAGTTGCGGCCTTGCAAATCTGAGTCATAAAGGCTTGGTAATGTATCACGCATAAAGCGCTTACTATCCTGGTAGGGAGTACCCCAACAAGAAGCAGGGGGAATCCCACTCTTTAAACCACAAGCCTGAATAAAAACCTGATGAAACAACATTGAACACAGTTGAATTAGACGCTGCCTTGCCCTATCCTGGGGCCTCCTGGTAGCGCAAACATCAAGTCTTCCGTATCCGAGCAACCGCTTCAGATAGGCCTTGCCATTCTTACTCTAACAAGAGAGAGTAACCCTCTTGATAGCTGATCTGAATACTGCCTACCCACACTAGGGTCTTCTGGCAGTACAATAAACACGTCAGCCTTCTATATCTGACAACTTCAGATAGATATTTAACTGCTCTCATCTCAATTGAGAGAAAAGCAATAACTCCTCCTTCCGTGAAACAAGGTTTTGAAAAAGGGGAAGGTACGAATCTCCCGATTCAAATGAACACTAGATCCTTCTAGTGAACAAGGCTGGGTGAGGATTAACATCAACATCACCCTACCTGTAAAACAAATTAAGTATGGCTTTATGCCAAGAAAGTTGCCAATACTGAAACTCACTTGGAGGCTACCACGACTAAGAACACCAATTCCTCTGTTAAAGGATGAAGGAAAATATGGTGCATCGGCCCAAGGTACTGACCCTGTAAGCCGACAACACTAGACCCAATCCTCCGAGCACAAGGGCGTCCAAACTGGCGGACTTATACACATCACCCCTTGAAGAATGGCTCGGATCAAGGAGCGTGAAGCAAGCGTCCTTGGAAACAAGGTCGAGATCGGATCCTTGACTGAACTTAAGGCTAGCTCAGTCGCCCTTCCAAATGTAGGAAGGCAAGAATTTTTCCTATGCCATACTTCCAAGGATGCCACCATCTGGTTTCACACCAGGAACATGGGCTTTCCAGATCCTAGGCCATCTGGTCCCGGAAGCCAGCTCTTCTGTATGAATCAAGGGAATTACCGCTGATTCCGAAAATCCCAATCCTCAAGAATGTGGGCTATAATAACCAGACCATAAATTCACCTGTTTGCAAGACAGGATGCAATACCCTCTGTGAAGTAGGCCTGGACAAGATGTAAGGGACCCTGGGTCCTCTATTACCACCCCTACTGCTTCTGCACAGTGAGGTCGCCTGGGTTATGCCGGAGAAATCAGGCCGGCTTCCGTTCGCCTCTGACGTTGCATAGAAGCCAAAAAGTCGCGGCACTGGGGGGGGGGGGGGGGAGACACAAACCAGTGACAACTGGTGCCCCCGGATAACTAACACCTCTGTCCCGCATGCTGATGGATCCCTTGTCCTTGACCCAAGCTGTTCAATTTCTTGTTGAACCTGGACACCAATACCTAAAAGTACAGGATACCCTTTCTGTGGCTTTGGCCAGAAAAAAGGTCGGGGCGTAGAGGTCATTCTCCTGGAGACAATTGTTGACGGCTCCAGCAAATCGCCTGCCAATTCCATAAAATGACAATTGTCAATAGGCATGGCACAAGCTCCTCCTTGGTAGAAGAAGTAAATCCCTAGTGTGGCATTGTCTGATTGAACTCTGACAGAACAATCCTGCCACCTAAACGTACAGGCCTTAAGTCAGATGCCCCATTGGTAGCTCTAGCTGACGGATAAGGCTCACTTGGAGCTTGACTACTTTCCCTGGGCTGTGGTCTTTTCCAGGCCTGGCAATCCCTTCTTAGTTAAGAACCACCAACAGAAATTCCAGCATATCACTGGGACCCGACCCATTGGATAATGCTAGGTTAGGATCCACTCCTAGGCCAACAGATTATGTTTATATCAGCCCTGAATAAAAGTTAGCATAGGGAACTGTGTTGAATGAAAGCAGCATCTTCCCTAGCACCTTAAGAAAAAAGGCAAAAGGTAAGGAACCGTTCCTTGCTGTGACCCCATAGACCCGCTTCCCTTCGAACGGGAACACCGGCCTCGTCCCGGGGGGGGGGAGAGGAGAGGGCCGCGGTGGGACGTCGTCCACCTCCCTGGGGCGGCCGCGGGGGGGCGGGGAATGACGGGCGGGACCGTGGCCACAAAACTCCTTTTTTGGGCTGTGCCAAACCTTCCAAGCTTCTTGTTAAATGAAAGAAAGAATGTACCCTTAGACTGGGGTCCCAACCCAGTAGTTCCAGATACTTGACCTTGCTGGACACCCTTAGGTCCAGCCATGCTACTGACTGAATCATCAGCAGGAGTTTGTCTTGGTATGCCATTAGCGATATACCCTGGGCCTTTAGACCTGCTAGAGGCGGGCCCTAGCACCCTGTCAACACTGGAACAGTGGCTAAGCCAAGGGCACGACCACGAACTGGAGATAGAGCTGTTCCCCTGCGACACACAGCCCATGTAAATAAACACATATATAAATGGCTTCTCACATGTGTATATAGCAAGTGCTTAAAGCCATATGCCTCTATGGAAGCGTGTGTTCATGGAAGCATATATTCATACAAGAATGGAATTTTAAACATATCAAACTCATGTATCTTATGCAAACATACAGATTGGTAAACAGGAAGTTATCCTCTGCAGATGTGTGTTTCCGCAAACATGCAATGTTAGCCAACTGTGCATCCCTCTGCATCTGGGTAACCTGAAGCCAACACCAAGAGAGAACCCTATGGGGGACTTGAAGTTATATACAGCCAGAACCTGTGATAGGTTCCTTGTTAGCTGCAGCTGTAGCCTGTCCTAGGTCTTTTAATCCCTTTAATTAAGGAATTGGAGCAGGGAAAGCGGGCACACCCTGTTTTTCCTGCTTACTGTGAGGCTGCTGAGAGTATAGCAGTTAACCTCTTTAAGACCCACAAATGCAATGCACAAAAAAACATATGCAGCGTGGCTGCATCTTTTCCCAAGGCTGGTGGCCAACACCTCCTCTGTAACCTAGACAGGGGGTGCTTTGGCTAGGCCGGCAATATCTCCTTAAAACCCGAATGCTCACCGGAGGGCCCAACTCTGGTGTCTTATGGGAATAGGGTGTCAAAGAGGCTTGTGCATCCTTTTTTTTTTTTCTTTTTGGCGGTTTTCGCCGTCCCAGGCCCCTTAAGAGCCATGTCCCTGTCTAGAAGGACTGCTTATCGGGACACCAATCAGACAAGGAAAGGATCACTCTAAGGGTAACCCCTGAGTCCTCCTAGTCTGGACAGTTACTAAATCACTGTTGCTGGGCTACAGGGCTAATCCAATACACTCCACTGAGGAACCGAGTGTTCGGGGTTAAGGGGAGTCTTCGCTGGAGGAGACTGCTCTCTGCTGAGTCCACACCACCAAAAGTGCTCAGAGACACAGGAGCATGCCTGAGCTCTGTGTCCCACCTGCAGACTGACACTGCTGAGCTTTCAACTCACTGGCTGTCTGCTTCCGGGTGGGCGTCACAATGTATCCCACCCCTCCCCCAAAACGCGCGCCCGGAGACCAGCGAGAAGGAAGGGGGTGACTGCCCCAGGTAGGAGCACTAATTCGGGACTCAGCTAATTAACCCAGGCTGAAAGAAGAGAAACCGACAAGTAACAGCTTAACTTAACAATCAACCATGCAGTAGAAATGTAGGATCAGCCAGGGGATAACCATATGGGGAATAGCAGCCATCCTGTCTAATTTAGACATAGTGGTCAACATTGCCTCTGCACATCAGCATAACAGGCCACCCATAGACCCCGAATAAACTGGAGGATCTACTGTCGGACCAAGTCCCGCAGGCCCCCCACTTACCTTTTCCACGCTGCAGGGTATTGCATAAGCAAGAGGCCCAATCTTCACCCTTCACCGTGGGTATTGCCAAAAGACCTTCAGGGACCGGGGTCCATCAGTAGGAACACCAACTCCCCTGGACCTATAGAGCACCCTGGCATCAGAAGCACTTAGCCATGGAATAGACCAGAGCTCTGGAGCCCAGAGTCCAGCCCTCAATAAGAGAGGCGTTATAGGCCAAACCTCGTTCTTCCACCGAGGCCCGGGTACCGTCCACTTTGGCTATGAAGCACTTTGGACGGATCCGGATTTATGGAGGCTTTTTACATCCAGCATGGATACCTCCAGTGGAGCTCCAAAGAGCACATGTTCACTCGTGACCAACACCTTAGACACTGATGAAAAAACTGAGGAGCTCCCAGTATGGGAGGGGTTATATAGGGAGGGAACTTCCTGTTTAATTGATTACACCAGTGTCCAGCACCTGATGGTGGAATATAACCCACATAGTTATTAATATGCAGCTCTGTGTCCTGTGATGTACGATAAAGAAAGAGACGTTTATAAGACAAAATTCAAGCTGTGAAAAAATAAATGAAAACATGATCAGAGTCTAGGCTATTCCATGCAATAAGGAAGAAAAAAAAGGTGCCAAATATAGTTGTGTCCACTAAGAGGGACGCAACACTCCTCCTCCTGGATGCTCATATGTATAAGCAAGCTGCTTACCAGATCCCCTGAGTCACAAGGGATCAGATATATTCAGATATCAGATAGAGATCAGATATAGGTATATTCCAATGGGCAGCTGCAGCTCGCTCCCAACCAACTCCACACCACTCCAGCAGGTAACCAATCAGCATTGTTTAAATTAATATGTAAAGCAAGGAGGAGAGATTATAGTACAAACTGCATGACCGTTTATTGAGAATAAAAAGTATTGCACTTACAACATGAAGTAAAATCTCTGGCATAAAAACATCCACATTGCACGGCTGCAAATCGGCTCAATCGGCTTGTGTGCGCTAATGTCACCACAAGCTTCGTCCCAATGTTTTCTCCCTAAACGGGCCTCATCTGGGATTTGAGGCTAACGTGCGACGTCATCCCTAAGCCTTATATAGCGTAAAATAACGGAACTGGCCGTGTCCTCGGAACCCCTATGAGTGAAAGTGAAACACTTTCGCCCAAGAAGACATTACCAAAAGAAAAAATTTAAATGAATAAATTTAAGACGCTGCAAAATGCTTCTAATTATGTATCAAACGTAAACTTTAGAAAATTAAGATTGATAATATAATTAAAAGTAAGTATACCTCGCTTTTAGAAATGGCTGCAAGTAGGTGAAACAAATAATCATTACACATAATGACATAAAAAAATTAAATAATAATAAAAAGGAGAATATGTACATGTGATAAAAATATATATTATT
Source organism: Rana kukunoris (assembly GCA_029574335.1). NCBI lineage: Eukaryota > Metazoa > Chordata > Amphibia > Anura > Ranidae > Rana > Rana kukunoris. The sequence goes on along the minus strand of CM056052.1, from coordinate 411,811,412 downwards.
ATATATAAAAAAAATGTTGAACAAAATTAAATATATCGTTTATGCAATAATGAATGATTATAAAAATAAACTAGTATCTTGAGTTGAGAAAAAAATAAAAATATAAGACTTAAAACTATAATGAAAGAGTTCCATACAAAGAAACATGTCAGTTTGGTTTCCAAATGGCCAAAAGACATAATCAACAACCAACTAGAAAACGTGTCCTAAATTAGTGAACAAAAATATATGTTGGCAATAGCATCATAGGACCATATAAAATGCAAAACACCAAAAACATTCCAAAAATGTAAAACAAAAATAAAATTAAAAACAAAAATAGCAGAAGCTCAGTGTATTGTGGAAGTTGTAAAACAAATACATTTAACAGGAACAAAAAAGTTCCAAAAAATGAAATAAGGATTGTGAAAATATATAACATCATCAATGTACACAAGGACAACTAAAGAGGATAATAGGAGAGTTTAAAAAAAACAACTAACTCCCTCAGGACACGTGATGAGGACGTGACGCCTGTAGGAGGGAGGGGCCGCAGGAATGCTCCGTGGCTGTGCGCGGCGTAGCGAAGCTCCGTGAGACTCGCGGCGGACCGACCCGGCGTGAGAGGCTGGGCTGGATCCGGATCACGAGGAGGAACTCACCCGGAATCCCCGCGACCTGCCTGGATGAGGACCTGACACCGCAACAAGCCCCCTATGCTTTGGAGTCCGCGGGGTGTAGAGGCGGCGGCACTGTGGTGAAGGTGCACGCAGCCCCCGGGGGAGCCAGCGAGACATGCTTCACAGCATGCTTCACAGCATTGAACGGGAGACGAAACAAGGATTGGGTGAGGCGCTCTGATGAGCCGAGATCTGACATGGTCCGGTGGGCCCCCCCCCCCCCCAAGTGGAGAAATTACTGTGTGCGGCAGTGCAGAGTAAAACACTCGTGAATCTAAAAGGGGTTAAAGACAGTGGCTAAATCGCATAATAGTACATGTTTTTCCCCTGATGAATGTGACTGACCAAGTAAGGCAGGGAATGAACATTGGTGTGTTTCATTAACTCTGAGTCTGAAGATATTGCAACCCTGTATCAGTTATGATGTTCCTGCTACTCTGAGGCTGACGCCACCGAAAAACCTCTGAAATCTTGATGCTTATGCAATCCTGAGTCTAGGGCTACCACAAACTGTGAGTTTGAAGCTGGTGCATGGTCGTGCAATCTAAGTCTGATGCCCTTGCAACCTTAAGGCTGATGTCTTTATAACCCGGAGTCAGAGGATTTTGCGATTCAGGGTGATTCAGTGACTGACACCTTTGTAATTTTGATTTTGCGATTCAGTGTGACCCAGTGTCGGATGTCTTTGCAATTTTGAGTTGGACACCTCGCGGCCTTGAGTCGGGTGTCTCCGTAAAACTGAAAGTTGAAAAGCTATCGAATAGAGTATGCCTAGGCCTATATAGAAAGCATTTAATGAACTGAGACCGAGGAGGGGCATTTCGGGCCAAAAAAAAGGGGAAACGCCCGCATCTCTTTTGACTGGGGACACAAAAGGGGGGGGGGAGTGAGTAAAAAGCAGAAAGACAGAAAATTGTACCTCTATGTGCCCCATTAAAGGACCAGATAGTGTGACCTTAGGCTCCATACAGGGGTAACACAATAGAGAGGCAATAGGACTTAAGGGATTAGCCATAAAGCTAAAAGAAAAAGTATTTAAGTGCCCGAGGGATGGGGATGGGGTGGCCTACCTGGTAAAAAAAAAAAAAAAAAAACTACTCCCTAGCAACAGAGACCTATGGATGAGATATAAAAGGTTGTGGGCTAGGGGTAAGTAGGTTAATCAAAAACATCAGCAAATGTGAAAGCCCCATATTAAGGGGGGAAGATATATAACCCCACACCAGTAAGCAACTGATTAATAGAATTAAAGAGCCGATAGTGCCAGTACTTATATCAGCAAGAACCGCCCAGAATCCGGGAAGAACCAGTAAAGTGATCGGGCACCCCCCTTTTTCTCCCTATAAAACGGCAAACTGGGGAAAAGAATTAGACCAAACAATAGAATTAAAATGAGTAGGTCAACAAGAGGTGCCTCCTAAAAGTAACGCTGGTACAAGCTCGATACAGCAGTATATGACACAGGAATCTACCGCCAAAAGCCCAGGCACAGTAAAGAAAACGGACAAGAAAAGATCAGGAGAAGCCATGGCGAATCGGTCTAAAGGGGAGACGACTCTTGAAGGGGAACTCGAGCAAAGTAGGCTGGAAGAAACGGGCCAAGATACACAACCACCATCAAAAGCAGAGATGAATGTGATGCTCTTGAGGATGGAGAATTTGATAAAAACAGAAATCAACAATTTAAGAACAGAACTGGGTGGGCTATTCGAAAGAGTGGAGGTGACAGAAAAAAGAATAGCAGAACAAGACCAAGAACTGGTTAAATTAAAATCACAAGTACAAGCGATGACAGATAGTCAAAAAATACTGGCATACAGACTGGAAGACCAGGAAAATCGTAACAGGCGACAGAACCTTAGAATACGGGTAATAGAGGAAGTACAGGGGGAGGACTTAAGAGAGATCATAAATACGCTCTTTAAACCCCTGTTGGGAAAATTCAGAAGACAAGTATATTAAAATCGTGAGGGTCCACCGGATAGGGAACCCCAAACAGGCAGAGAAAAGGGGACCTAGAGACATCATAGTACGCTTCCGGAACTATGAGGACAAGGCTGCAATCTGGGGAAAGTTGAGGGGGTCATCCCCCATTAAATATAAAGAAAAGGAGATTCAAATCTTCTCGGACTTATCAAGAGAAACCCTAGAAAGGAGAAGACATTTGAGACCCCTTTTAGACCGGCTGCGTACAGAGAATATCAAGTATCAATGGGGATTCCCGGCTTGCCTTATCGGGTTTAAGGGGGGGACATCCGCCCGATTAAGATTCCCGGAAGAACTAGAGAGGTTCTGCCAAAAAATGGATATCACAGCGCCTGATCTTCCAGACTGGGTAGTTTAAAGGATGAATAGGAGGGGGGGCGTGGGGGGGGGAAGACTATGAAAGAAGGGAGACCAGACAGCCATGGAGCAATCCCTAGGCTCAACCTCAGGGAGAGGAGCCGATGTCAAGGGAGAGGAGGAGACAAAGAACGTCTCCCAGGCCTCTAATAGGCCAATGGGAGAGAGGGGGGAGGAGGGAGGGGGGTGAGGGAGGAGGGGTTGGGGAAGGGAGGTATGGGAGGGGGGAGGGAGGCTGGGGAGAGGGGAACATCTCGTTGATTCCACATCAATCCATTTTTTACACCCAAGCAAGACCCCAAGAAAAGGAGGAAGGGTACAGACAAGAAAGCAAAAATGTAACAAGTATAGATGACAGAAATTAAATTATTATCATACAACGTTAAGGGGTTAAACTCTCCTTCAAAGAGCCATAAAATCCTTATGGAATTACAACTTTATAAAGCAGATATAGTCTTTCTGCAGGAGACTCACCTAACGTTGGAATCTAATATAAGACTGTCTTCTCGCTATCACCCTATATGGTACTACGGGGATACAATTACAAAACGGGCCAGAGGAGTCGCAATCGGCATTCGAGGATCTATACGGTTTGAGTTGGGAGATAGATTAACGGATCCCGAAGGTAGATTCCTATTTTTAAAGGGAAAACTAAGAGGGGAGGATATACACGCTAGAAAACATATATGCTCCTAATGATAACTCCGCAAATTACGTGAACAAAGCCTTGATAAAACTTGAAAAATTTAAGACTGGGCATCTGATAATAATGGGAGATCTTAACTTCTGCATGGACCCTGCACTGGATAGTACGTCCCATGCACAGGGGATGAGAAATGATCAGTTGAAATTAGTAAAACAAAGATTACACCAGGTCCAGTTGGTAGACATATGGCGTTTGCAACATTCCAAAATATTAGACTATACATTTTATTCCTCTGTGCACGGGACGTACTCTAGGATTGATTATGCTCTTGTTGACCATAGACTCCTGGAAAGGGTAGTTGAGACCGGTATTGAAGTTATGACAATCTCCGACCATGCACCTATAACTATGAAGTTTAATGTATCAGACCAGAAAACAAACCCCCCAGAGTGGAGATTAGATGAGAGCCTACTGGATGACGAAGAAATAGAAAAAAGAGTGCAGGGAGAACTAGAAAGATACTTCCGAGAAAATGATACGGAAGGGATCTCCAGGGCATCACTGTGGGAAGCCCATAAGGCCTATATAAGAGGACTATTCATTATGGAGGGGGCCAGGAAAAAGAAAGAAAAAACAAAGGAGTTAAAGGAATTAGTGAAAGAAATCTCAATACTGGAACAAGAACATAAAAATAAAGGACAAAAAATAGAAACATGGCACAAAGTAAAATTGAAAAGAGACGAGTATAGAGTGCTTTCAGAACAAGAGATTAAGAAAGAATTAAATATTATCGAAAGAGAGAGAGATATATTTGGGGAGATAAACCTGGTAAATCCCTGGCCGGAATGGTAAAGAAAAAAAAAGCTAGGAATTATATAGAAAAAATAAGGAAAAAGAATGGGGACCTACAGTAGGTGACTGGGATATTGTGTCAATCTCGCTCCCTTTCTCGGCGAGATTGAGCACTTGCGAGCCCCATCGCAGGAGCCAGCACCGAGCTGGCTTGCCGCGATGGAGACAAAGCCGTCATAGATGCGACGGGGATCCGACGCGGATTCCCGCCAATTCTACACGTGGGCGGAGTTTGTTATGAATCCTGAGAAGGAAGTCCCCGCCGGATTTTAAATAAAAATCCGGCATGGGTTCCCCCCTCAGGAGCATAACGGGCCCTTAGGTCTGGTATAGGTTGTAAGGAGACCCTCCTATGCCGAAAAAACGGCGTGGGGGTCCCCCCACAATCCATACCAGACCCGTATCCAAAGCACGCCGGCCGGCCGGCCAGTCAGGAAGGGAGTGGGGGCGAGCAAGCGCCCCCCCCCCCTCCTGAGCCGTACCGGGCAGCATGCCCTCAACATGGGGGGATCAGGTGCTCTGGGGCAGGGGGCGCACTGCGACCCCCCACCCCAGAGCACCCTGTCCCCATGTTGATGAGGACAGGGCCCCTTCCCGACAACCCTGGCCGTTGGTTGTCGGGGTATGCGGGCGGGAGGCTTATCGGAATCTGGAAGCCCCCTTTAATAAGGGGGCCCCCAGATACCGGCCCCCCACCCTAAGTGAATCAGTATGGAGGCAAAGTGTAAACACAAATAAACCACACAGGGTATTGAAATATTTTATTAGTTGGCCGCCGGGGGGGGTGGTGTGTATGATCGCTTTTATAAAAGCGCCCCCCTCCGGCGGGCTTCTGCGGGGGGGTGGGTGCCGCTGTTCTTCGCCGCCGTCTGGTTCTCTTCTGCCGCGGGGGGGGTCGCTTTGATAAAAGCGCCCACCACCCAGCGGGCTTCCTTCGACATCTTCGGCGGCGGGGGGGGGGTCTTCTCCCACTCTCCGGGGTCTTCTCCCACTCTCCGGGGGTCTTCTCCCACTCTCCGGGGGTCTTCTCCCACTCTCCGGGGGTCGCCTCTTCTGTGACGTCGTCTTCTTCTTCTTCTCTTCTCTTTATTTTAGGAGACCGCATGGCCAAAGTGCGTGCGTGTTAAACCAATTTCGTGTGCGTGCAAGTGTGGTGGTTAGGTAGCACGTGGTACCTACCGGAGCATGATGGGACTGCGACGTCACAAGACAGGCCTATATAACTCGCTGCGAGCCGCGCGCCCGCCATAACAGCGGAAGGAAGCGTTGCGTCAACATCTGGAGAAGAGAAGAAGACGACGTCACAGAAGAGGGGACTCGCCGCCGCTAGTAATTGAGCTAACATACGAAGATAGCGGCGGCGAGTCCTGAAGAAGAAGAAGACCCCCGGAGAGCGGGAGAAGACCCCGAAGAGTGGGAGAAGACCCCCCCCCGCCGCCGAAGATGTCGAAGGAAGCCCGCCGGGTGGTAGGCGCTTTTATCAAAGCGACCCCCCCGGCGGCGGAAGAGAACCAGACAGCGGCGAAGAACAGCGGCACCCAGCCCCCCGCAGAAGCCCGCCGGAGGGGGGCGCTTTTATAAAAGCGATCATACATAACGAGCTGTGGTGGCTCAACGTGATTGGCACTGCACTGACAAGCAGTTCACCTCTGCAGCCAAGGGTTCGGATCCCGGTCTCGGCTACATGTGAATTGAGTTTGGTGGTCTCAGCCTGGCTCCTGGTGGGTGTGCTATGCAAGGTATGCCTGTGCTTAGTACGCCCCCCCCCCCACAAAAACCACCACACTTGCACGCACACGAAATTGGTTTAACACGCACGCACTTTGGCCATGCGGTCTCCTAAAATAAAGAGAGGCGAAGGACCTACGGGGCTGGCTGGGTGGGCTAGACCCCCTCACTCCCTCATAGGGGGAGTCCCTCTGCCCCGTTGGGGTCCTGTTGGGCCCCAGTTGGGCTCCCAAGTGGAGCAGGTAGGGTGGGGTGAGTGGGAGACCCCCCCTCACACCCGCCATTGCCACCGGGGGCATGGAGAAGGATGGCGATTGCCTCCGGGGGGAGGGTCTGTCTACTCCCAACTCCTGCAGTCCGGCTCCTCTCTCTCGAGTTCACGCACAAAAATACACACCCCCCTCCCCGGCGGCCAACTAATAAAATATTTCAATACCCTGTGTGGTTTATTTGTGTTTACACTTTGCCTCCAGGTGAATGGGTAGGGGTACAATGTACCCCATACTCATTCACTTAGGATGGGGGGCCGGTATCTGGGGGCCCCCTTATTAAAGGGGGCTTCCAGATTCCGATAAGCCTCCCGCCCTAATACCCCGACAACCAACGGCCAGGGTTGTCGGGAAGGGGCCCTGTCCTCATCAACATGGGGACAGGGTGCTCTGGGGTGGGGGGTAGCAGTGCGCCCCCTGCCCCAGAGCACCTGACCCCCCCATGTTGAAGGCATGCTGCCCGGTACGGTTCAGGAGGGGGGGGGGGGGCGCTCGCTCGCCCCCACTCCCTTCCTGACCGGCCGGCCGGCGTGCTTTGGATACGGGTCTGGTATGGATTGTGGGGGGACCCCCACGCTGTTTTTTCGGCGTAGGGGGGTCTCCTTACAACCCATACCAGACCTAAGGGCCCGTTATGCTCCTGAGGGGGAAACCCATGCCACATTTTTATTTAAAATCCGGCAGGGACTTCCTTCTCAGGATTCATAACAAACTCCGCCCACGTGTAGAATTGGCGGGAATCCGCGTCGGATCCCCGTCGCTTCTATGACGCACTCGCTGGAATGTGCGTTTACTATTCCAGCGAGTGCGAGATGTCGGCAGCCTGTCGCCGAGAATCAGCGCGATGCTGTCGTGCTAAAAACACATTCTCGGCGGCAGGCACTGTAGTATATAAAACCAGCGACATTGCAGAAGAGTTCAGAAGCTATTATGAGGACCTATATAATGTAAAACAAAAAAACTGGAAACCGGGTGAGAAAGAAGCTAATATTGAGGAGGTACTGAGAAAAGGTAAACTTCCCAGAATAGATAACGAGGTAGCTGAAAACCTAGACCTGCCCATAACTGAGGAGGAAATAAGGAAAATCTTAAAAAATTCTACCAAAGGGAAAAGCCCCAGCCCTGATGGCTTCACGACTAGATACATACAAAAGTTTGGAACCATATTAATACCACGACTCTGCCAGTATTACAATAGATTAGGGAGTGACTATGAGTTGAGTAGAGAGGTTGCCACGGCAAATATCACGGTTATAGAAAAAGAGGGGAAAGACAATACGTTATGCTCAGGGTTTAGACCAATCTCATTGTTGAATGTCGATATAAAGATATATGCTAAAATTCTGGCAGAACGTATGAAGGAAACAATGACGTTCCTTATTCACCCTGACCAGGTAGGATTTATATCAGGTAGGGAGGGTAAGGACAATGGAACCAGAGCTCTCCTAATTATAGAACAAATTAAAGAAAACCGAACCCCCAGTCTACTCCTCTCAGTAGACGCCGAGAAAGCGTTTGATAGGGTGGACTGGGGGTTCATGTTGCAAACTCTGGAAAATGTAGGGTTAGGCCCAAGGATGAGGGAGAGAATTCAAACATTATACCGCCATCCACGAGCAAGAGTTAAGATCAATGGGTCCCTTTCGACATCCTTTGAGATGGGGAATGGGACCAGGCAGGGATGCCCTCTGTCCCCCCTCCTCTTTGTATTATCGCTCGAGCCTCTACTTGCTATGATACGGAATGATCCCAATATTAAGGGGGTCAGAGCAGGAGAAGAAGAACACATTTGCCGACGATGTGTTATTCTTCGTGAGCAATCCAAGATCCACGCTCCCCCATTTAATAGCGAAAATTAAACAATACAGAGAAATTTTTAACTTTAAGATGAATATGGCCAAGACAGAAATATTGAATGTAAACATTAATAAAGACAAAGTGGGATTTCTTAAAAAGGAATATAATTTTATCTGGCAGAAAGAGATCAAATACCTGGGAATAAAGCTAGCAAAATCCTCAAAAAACATTTATAGATTAAATTATATTCCCCTATTAGAGGAAATAAAAGGTGAAATCAAAAAAATAAAGAACCGACCGATCTCCTGGTTTGGTAGGGTAAATTTAGTAAAAATTATATTAATCCCCAAAAAAATTGTATAGGTTCCAGATGGTCCCAGTACCCGTACCCCAAGGTTATTTTAGAATACTCAACTCCCTCCTACTGAATTTCATATGGAATAAAAAAAAACACAGGATATCTCTTCAGGTCTTAAAACAAGGAAAAAAACAGGGGGGGTTAGGAGTACCGGACATCAGAAAGTACTATAACGCTTCAATAATATCCCGTATAATAGAGTGGGCCAAAGAAAAGCACGATAAAAGATGGGTTCAGATTGAGTGTGCACTTGCAAATACACAATTAGGTAGAATTATTTGGAATCCACCACAGTTTAGAAAGTTACATACAACCACCCATGAAATTACACGGATAGCATTAAGGATATGGGATAGAACACATAAACAGTTAGGGTCAGTCTATAATTCACCACTCATCGATTTAAAAGATAATGTATTTTTTTCACCAGGGTTAAAAGGGGAGGGTGGGAATTGGATTAAAAATCGGATTCAGGTAAAAGATATAACACAGAAAGGTAAAATAATGACACTTCACGAAATTAAAGCCAAGAGTAAATGCATAGGGTGGAATGATTGGCGATATAGACAGCTATCCTCCTTCATCAGGAGCCTACCAGGCCCCATACGGGAACAGAAGGATTATACACCCTTGGAACAACTATGCCTGGTGGAAAGCTCAAAAGGAAACATTTCAAAATTATATAAAATCCTGATGAGGGCAGAAGAGCTGGGGACGCCTAGGTATATCTTGAAATGGGAAAGGGAACTTGAAGTCACCAGGGGGAAAACAAGAGTAGAAAGAATAATGGATCTAACTCACTCCTCAGCAATAGATGTAAGAACGGCCGAGATGAATTTCAAATGTATTACGGGATGGTACGCCACCCCCGACAAAACCAGTAAATTTAGAGAAGGGGAGTCAGGAGAGTGCTGGAGAGGTTGTCCAACAATGGGGACAATGGCCCACCTTTGGTGGAATTGTCCTAAAATTAAAAGCTTTTGGAACAGCATTTTATTATTAATTAAGGACATCACTAAAAAAGAGATTAAAGAAGATCCCTGGGAAGTCCTTTTCCATGGAGGAGTGGAGCCCTTAAAAGACTATAAAAAGTCCTTGATACCCCACCTCCTCAATGCAGCAAAACGGTTAATTCCGAAAAAATGGAGGGATAAGAACAGTCCACAAATATGGGAGTGGATTGACTCAGTGGAGGAAACCTATAGGAGGGAGGAGCTGAAACCTGGAGGGGTAGATGACAGCGAGGATACACGCAAGAAGTGGGGACCATGGAGAGAATTTAAAAAAACCTGGAGTTGTGCAGAAAACCTAAGAGTACCATGAACACGGAGGAGGAAATAGATTTAAACCCAGGGGATACACTTGGGCGGGAGAGATAGTGGAATCACGAGATGGAGGGAGGGAGAAGAGGGGAGGGAACTTTGGGGAAAAAACACATGTTAAATTGAACCTGTATGGAAAAAAAAAAAAAGTAATTGAAATAGAAAGAAGGTAAAGAGAACCCCAAATGATGCAATGATTACAATGACAAGCGAAGGGCTGAAAGGTCCGTGAGCTGGTCATACAGGCGGTACCTTGGATCTAGTCTGATGTGGAAAAAAAAACTAGAAAACCAAACCTTTTGATGTTATTTAACTATTGTTGATAAAATAATTAATGTCTCACTCTATTGTGAGCCCCATTGGATGAAAAAATGTAATGACAAAAACTCAAAGGGTCTCGCTGCAGAAGATTTGCCTTTTTATGTGACTCCCACGCCAGTGGGGTGTATACTTTTCTATGGCTATAAACTCCAATTTAGAAGGGTCCCTATGGTGACACTGGGAAAAAATTATGGGACACACTGTGTCCCCCAAAACCCTTCCTAATGTTGGCCAAGTGTTCTCCAACACGCTTCGCCAATGTCTGTGTGGTCCTCCCAACATATTGGAGACCACAGGCACAAGTTAGGAGATAAATCACCACCCTAGTTTGACACGTTTTAAAGTCTTTGATGGGATACTACTTGGATGTCACTCTTGAGTTTAAGTTCTCAATCACTCTGACTTTGGGCGGTCTTTCAATTACATTCAGGGACACTATATTTCTCTGGGTATGTGCCTTCCTAAACCCACTTGGGGTTTATCAGGAAGCACTGGGCCTAAAACCTTATCACCCTTTAGGATTTTCCAATGTTTGGCCAGAATCCTGTTAACACATTTATGTTGTTTGGAAAAGGCAGTGAAGAAGGCCATATGATGTTGTGTAAGGCCTCTATCCTTATTCCTGAGGGCGTGTAACCCAGTTGTTGGAATTCAATTCCCCCATAAATTCATGTCAAAAAACATCACTGCCACGCCATAGAAACAGGGTGACGTCTATGTACCGCCGCCAAAAGAGCAATTTGGGATGCCTAGTGGCATATATAATCCTCTCCTCCCACTGTGCCATAAACAAAGTGGTGAGGCTGGGGGGAAATTTCACCCCCATAGACATGCCTTTACGTTGTAAGAAGAATCTCTCCCCATAATAGAAGTAATTAGGTTCCATCCTAAATTTTACCAATTCTAGGATGAAATTCTTATGCCTCAGAGGAATCTTCTAGTTTAAATCCAAAAAATGATTAGTTGTCTCATACCCTTTTTCACCGTCACCAGCAAGACATCACCTTCTACCCTATTTTCAGAAAGTTCATTATTGCACTGTGTGGTATATTTAGAAAGGCAGGGGTCCCCATCACCATGGGTTGTAGAAAAAAATCAATGTATCTTCTGATACGCGATCTCAATGAACCTTTACACTCACTATTTGTCTTCCAGGTGGTTTATCCAACTAGGTTTTTATGCACCTTCTTTTTCTTTTTTTATCCAGAATAACATCCCTATAACCTTTCAATATCAGTTTCTCCTACTGTTTTTTATATAGACAAGTGGGTTCTTTTCTCAGCACCTTATATGTGTATGTGTCCGAGAAGAGATTATTCATTTCCTCTTTAGGGTAGTCCTCTTTATTTAGCAAATCAATTCCCCCACCTTTGTCCACCAGACGTATTACCAAATTTGTGCGATCACACAGAGAGTTAATGCCATTTTGTACCTCTATCTGCGGTTGAGATTTAGAGGAAGCCCACTTTAATTGCCAAAGGATGAAATCTTTAAAGACTGTAATGTTAGAACTAGTATTGAGAAGTGTGATGGTTGTCACCGGCGCAAAATAATTATTTATGTTGACCTGCTGCAGTACTGTGTAAGCCTTTAGGAAGGCCTAGGTAGTAGAGCGGAAAAATATTGTTACTGCGCTGGTCTGAATAGGTGATGACACAAAATAATCTTAGTTTATAAGGTGCTGAATTCAATGCAGTACTGTGCGTGATAAACCACAATAGGTGATTATCTGACTAAATGACAATGTCCAGCTCTTTCGAGCATGTGCAATTGTGTACTACTATGTGCGACTACTGTGCCAACAAACAAAATACATAAATGTATATATATATATATATATATATATATATATATATAAGTGACAGTGTTCAGCTCTCTCGAGCATATGCAAAAAAAAATGTTTTTATTTTTTTATATACCAATGTCCTACTCTCTCGAGTGTGTGATACTAAGTGCAGCTATTATACCAGCAACCAAATGTAAATAAATAAATATGCATATCAATGTCATAAACCATATGTGCAAAAAATATATATGTGCATGAAAGTTCATAAATGTTCATAACATATCCCGATTGACGTGGAAGTCACAACTTCACAGTTAGAGTCCAATAAGGGAATAAATGTGATAATTAATCCTGGTGTTGTGTTTCTACTTCTTCCACCCGACTGAAATAAGTGCTACCACCACCAACTGCTGAAATGCGCACTCACCAGACTCCAGCTGGTAATGGGCCCCAAACTTATTCCGTTCCTGTCAGTGGATATGTGCTCCTTGCTCCTTTCACACAGTGTTCCTTAGTGCCTCAAAAAACAAGGGGCTAATCATGGTGTAGTACGTTTAAAAGGTTTTGTTTATTTAAAAAGATAAAATCAGACTACTCACAAGGGAGGTGCTTTGAACCAGCACCTAGTATCTTTGGCAGTATCGGGCATGGACAGCCGCTCACCAGCTTGTTTTGGGGTGCGTGCCCGGCTCCTGCTTCACTGTGGTTCCACAGGTCAAAAACACTCCCTCTATGCGTTATCCACCTGGCGTGACTTCCACGTCAATCGGGATATGTTATGAACATTTATAAACTTTCATGCACATATATATTTTTTGCACATATGGTTTATGACATTGATATGCATATTTATTTATTTACATTTGGTTGCTGGTATAATAGCTGCACTTAGTATCACACACTCGAGAGAGTAGGACATTGGTATATAAAAAAATAAAAACATTTTTTTTTGCATATGCTCGAGAGAGCTGAACACTGTCACTCATATATATATATATATATATATATATATATATATATATACATTTATGTATTTTGTTTGTTGGCACAGTAGTCGCACATAGTAGTACACAATTGCACATGCTCGAAAGAGCTGGACATTGTCATTTAGTCAGATAATCACCTATTGTGGTTTATCACGCACAGTACTGCACTGAATTCAGCACCTTATAAACTAAGATTATTTTTTGTCATCACCTATTCAGACCAGCGCAGTAACAATATTTTTCCGCTTTAGAACTAGTATTACCTGGGGGGTCAAAAAGTGACACGTTTCTAAAGCCTGTGTGAACAAAATGTGATTATTGACTTGACATGGAACTACCTGGTTGGAAAAAATATGTCTTTTAATATTTAGCTTTCTTATATATTTGTGTACATCAATGAATGTTTCAAATTTATTGAGGGACCTGGCAGGCACGAACTTCAGAATTTTATAATAAAATAAAATGATAATGGTGATATCTTTCCCTACTCATAACGTGAACTGATAATAACAGTAACATATACCTATCTATCAGAGGTTTTTAATAATGTACTGAACTCCGTATTGTAATATGATGTTTATCTCTAGTACCTCATTGCATAGTTTTGATGCTAGAGAGTAAAATTCTCATCTATCTATTTTTAAAATAATCTGTGAAATTTATCAGCAAATGATCCTCCACTTGTTATCGTTGTGATCACCCAAACTTTGAGATTTTCTGTGGATTTATTGTGTTTTAAAGTGAAATTTCTGGGGACGCTATGATCTATGTCCCCCTGAACTATTAACACAAGTTGCTCGCTAAATCTCCTACATGCTGTCCTAATTGCGTAACCTATATATACAGTATCTCACAAAAATGAGTACACCACTCTAATTGTTGTAAATATTTTCTTATATCTTTTCATGTGACAGCAGTGAAGAAATTACACTTTGCTACAATGTAAAGTAGTGAGTGTACAGCTTGTATAACAGTGTCAATTTGCTGCCCCCTCAAAATAACTCAACACACAGCCACAGCCACGGCAACCTTTTTTTGGATGGGGCAAAAGAGGATCCCGGGGCCACAGAGGCAATCATGCACACAGAGTGAGACCTCCCGGGAATGCATACCCATCCCAGAACAATCAGGGATGGTGGAGACCCCCGCAGGACCCATATCATTACCCCCATCCTCCAGTACCATACGTAAGGGAAGAAGAGGATGCAGGGCAGGGAGGAGGGTCCAATATAAACAACAAAAAAAGAAGGATAAAATAACTGGAATATATAATTTAAGCTCCATCCAACTTACCCATAAGGAATTAAATATACTTAATTTAGGCCGTAAATGTGCCCCTAAAAAGCCCCTCAATAAATTTGAGGTTTATATAGATATCCACAAGTATATACGTAAGTTAAATCTTAAAAAATACTTTTTGAATAGCGGTCCGAATAGTAACTACCCAGTCAATACCAATACCTTGGGAATTGACAGTGGCTTGAAAAATAAATCTTTGTTCAATCCTCCAAACTCTGCTAATCAGCATATAGAAGTGTTTAAAAATCTGGTTCTAAAAGATCTAGACAAAGTGGAGATTAAAAAGAACATTAATCCCATGCACATTCAGGAAGGTATTGAGTCACTACAGGAACAGAACAATGTGATTATACGTTAGGCAGGTAAAAGGTGGAGGTGTAGTCATATTGGATAAATCTTATTATGACTCCCAACTCACTGATATGTTGTCAGATGAAATGACTTATGTCAAATTAAAAAATAATCCTACTAACGCATATCATGCCGAGTTACAAAAACTGGTTGATATGGGGAAGGATAAGAGAGTACTTACCAAAAAAAGGGGAAAAATATCTCTCACCTAGTTTCTGTAGAGTCCCAACCATATAAACGTTACCTAAAGTGCACAAAGACTCTGTTAAACCCCCAGCTCGCCCTATTGTTAATTCTATAGGTTCTGTGACTGTGAGATTAGGCCAATACCTTGATACTTTCCTTCAAGCTAGTTTCCTGAAAACCAAGGCCTATTTGAAGGATAATAAGAGTTTTTTACAACTCATCAGTGATATTGACCTAACAGGGAAAACTAATATATATTTAGTAACAGCAGATGTATCATCGTTATACACAATTATTCAGCATAATGACACATTACTAGCACTTAACTGGGCGTTATGCCAACGAGATGATCTGCCACATGAACAAAAAGTTTTCCTGGGGCAGTATTTTTATATTTGCTTATCCCGTAATTACTTCTGGTATAACCAAGAGTTTTATTCCCAGAAAAGGGGAGTAGCGATGGGGGCAAGATTTGCTCCTAGTATCGCTAACCTATTTATGGGGGATGGGAGGGCAAATCAGTGTTTGTTAATAAAAAAGATGGTCTACTGTTCTACAGAAGATACATCGATGATTTGTTCTTTATCTGGGAAGGTAGTGAGTCATCATTGTTAAAGTTTTTGGAAGAATTAAATACTAATAAAAATACAATTAAATTGGAATATGAATTCAGCAATGAACATATCCACTTCTTGAATATTGATGTTAGATTGCATCCTTGATAACTAGCATCTATTTCAAACCAACTGATAGGAACAGTTATTTGCCACTGACCAGTGGACACTATCCGAACTAATTGAGAAACATACCAAAAGGTCAGCTCATGAGAGTTAAGCGAAACTGTACCAACAATTATGATTGTGTCACCCACTCCGAGACCATAAAAGAGATATTTATGCAAAAGGGATATAGTAAGGAGAATTTAGATCAAATTGTAAAAGAACTAGTGGATACTCCGAGTGAAGTGTGTCTCACTAACAGAGATCGCCCTGTAAATTCCAAACAAGAATGGAGTTTTCTCTCCAATTTTCACGGCCAATACAAAGACATAGAGACAATATTTAAACGACATTGGCATGTTCTGTGTATGGATAGGGTTTCCCATCAAGCATTACCAATTACCATTACCAATAACAAAAGGTGCTGGACCCACCTATAAAGAAAAGTATGTGTTGGCAACTTACAGGGTTTTACTCTTGCAGGAAATGTAGTTCCTGTTTAGTAGTCAATAACCCAATCAGAGGTTTGTCAGAATTCGTTTCAACTGGAAACAACAACATTTGTCACTGAATTTATTACATGCAACACCACGCATGTTGTATATGTCCTGCAATGTCTGTGTAATCTCATGTACATAGGCCAGACTAAGAGAAAATTAAGAATACGGATAGCAGAACATATACACAACATAGAACTTGGATTTAAATACCATAGTGTTTCCTTACATTTCAAAAAATTCCATAATAAAGATCCTTCATGTTTGAAGTTTTGGGGAATTGACTGTTTCCACCCTAATTGGAGAGGATCCAATTTAGTAAGAGAAATATCCAAGCGCGAAACACAATGGATATATTTTATGGACACTCTGACTCCTAAGGGTATGAACGTGGAGTTGGATGTGAATTGTTTTATTAGTGATTATTAGTTTTAGTATTAGTTCAGCTTATGTTGGGATTAGCCATCTATTTTTGCACCAGCCATCTATTTTTAATTTTTAATTTTTATTTAATTTTTTTAATTTATTTTTTAAGTTTATCTATATTTTATGCTGATTTAACTGTATTGTATTTATATAATACTTTAATTTATTAGAGATTTATAGGGATACTATTCTATATTCAGTAAATTATTAATGGGTAGATTATAATTTGCTATTTGCTCATTATTCTTATATTGGATGTAATATTCTCTGGGCCCAGTAGGGGGCAGAGAATGAGTGTCCATACTGCCACCTATGTAATATGCTAAACAGAGATGAGCGATCAGGGCGGGTGTTAAATAAAATCTGCATCTTATTACATCAATTAGCAGTGAGCAGGACGGGATATAAACACTAAGTATAGCCATCCCCACAGATGAAGTCAATCTTATGACGAAACGCGTCTGGGTTGGTTGAGACGACTGTCAGAGTGAAGTCATCACGCTGATCAGCGCCGGCGTGTGTTAGCACAGCGGGAGAAACAAACAGAATTAAGCGGTGAACGCCGCCCTGAACGCCCGTGCCTGTGACCAGTTGCGGTGATGAGCTGTCCTGTTATATGATACATGCCTAATCCGTGGTGGCAGCACAGTGCCGCGGCTCTGATACTATCGGCTTTGACTGTCTGACAGTCACACAGCCGGAGCAGCGTGAAGCTGCGGCCGCCTCCCCCTCCTCCCCTCCTCCATACAAGTGCTCTGTGTGATCATCATCAGCAGCATTACTGGTCTGACTCTGAAGGCAAGGGGGGTGTCACTCTGCACTATTGTAAGGGGGGGTGTTCTGTATAGGGGGGTACTACCGTACTGTATATGAGGGGGGGTTCTGTATTTTGGGGTGGGGTGTGTTCTGTATAGGGGGGGTGTTCTGTATTGGGGGGGTTCAGTATATGAGGGGAAGTTCTGTATAGGGGTGTTCTGTATATGAGGGGGGGGGGGGTGTTCTGTATAGGGGGTTTTGTATTGTGGGGGGGTGTCCTGTATAGGGGGGTTCTATATTGTGAGGGGGTGTTCTTTATAGGGAGGCTCTGTATTGTGGGGGGTGTTCTGTATAGGGGGGTACTGTATATGAGGGGGGTTCTGTATTGTGGGGGGGGTTCTGTATTGTGGGGGGAATTCTGTATATGAGGGGGGTGTCCTGTATAGGGGGGGTTCTGTATTGTGGGGGGTGTTCTGTATAGGGGGATACTATATATGAGGGGGGTTCTGTATTGTGGGGGGAGTTCTGTATATGAGCGGGGTTCTGTATTGTGGTGGGGGGGTGTCCTGTATAGGGGGGGGGGGGTTCTGTATAGGGGATACTGTATATGAGGGGGGTTCTGTATATGAGGGGGGTGTTCTGTATATGAGGGGGGTTCTGTATTGTGGGGGAGGTGTTCTGTATAGGGGGGTTCTGTATTGTAGGGTAGGGGGTGGTATCTGTATAGGGGGGTTCTGTATTGTGGGGGTTCTGTATTGTAGTGGAGGGGTGTTTTGTATTGTAGGGGGTCTGTATTGTAGGGGGTGGTATCTGTATAGGGGGGTTTTTGTATTTGGGGTGCTCTGTATTGTAGGGCGGTCTGAACTGTAGGGGTGGTTCTGTATTGTGGGGGGGGGGGGGGTTCTGTATTGTTGTTGGGTCTGTATTGTAGGGAGGGGTCTGCATTGTCCAGAGGTCTAATGTAAAGGGGTCCAGAAGTGCAGTGTCATGTAAAGGGGTCCAGAGTGCTGTGTAATGTAAAGGGGTATATTGATGCAGGGTGCTGTGTAATGTAAAGGGGCCCAGTGGTGTGGGGTGCTGTGTAATGTAAAGGGGTCCAGAGGTGCAGGTTGATGTGTAATTTAAAGGGTCCAGAGGTGCAGGGGTGCCAGATATAGAATCCGCCCCGGGTGCCAAATGATCTAGGTACGCCCCTGGCTGTCTGGTAAGAGTTTCACCTGACTATTGCACGAGTGGTGGTGCTGGCTAAAAGGAATTCATTAGTGCTGATCCGCAGGAGACATCTCTTCTTTTTTATTTTCACGGATTACTTTGGGACTACCTTTTGACCATCTTCTTTTTATATGAACTTTGAACTTTCATATTATAGCATGTTTTAATTCCAATTTAGGAGCGCTGCTTCATATTGTCTTTATATGTGTTTTGTCAGTGTTTAAATCCTGTCTTTGAACAGGCAACAGTAGCAGCTCCAGCTGTCATCAGCCTTTTAGTGAGGGAGGTGTATTGTAGATCCATACATTCTTACCTCCCTGGTTTTATTATTATCATTATTATTTACCTTATAGTTTTATTATTATAAGCACTATCTGTCTAAGCGCTGGGTTTTTGGGAAGGGCTGACGGTATTTGTTTGCACATAGCCATTAATGACTAAACCACTGGCAAGAAAAGTGAGTACACCCCTAAGTAAAAATGTCCAAATTGGGCCCAATTAGCCATTTTCCCTCCCTGGTGTCAGGTGGCTTGTTAGTGTTACAAGGTCTCAGGCTTGAGCAGGTGTGTTAAATTTGATGTTATCGCTCTCACTCTCACATACTGGTCACTGGAACTTCAACTTGTCATCTCATGGCAAAGTACTCTCTGGATCTGAAAAAATAATTGTTGCTCTTCATAAAGATGGCCTAGGCTATAAGAAGATTGCCAAGACCCTTAAACTGAGCTGCAGCACGTGGCCAAGACCATACAGTGGTTTAACAGGACAGGTTCCACTCAGAACAGACCTCGCCATGGTCGACCAAAAACATTGAGTGCACGTGCTCAGCGTCAGATACAGAGGTTGTATTTTGGAAATAGACACATGAGTACTGCCAGCATTGCTGCAGAGGTTGAAGGGGTGGGGGTCAGCATGTCAGTGCTCAGACCATACGCCACACACTGCATCAAATTGGACTGCATGGCTGTCCTCCCAGAAGGAATCCCCCTATGGTCAAGCATGGTGGTGGGAGTGGCATGGTCTGGGGCTGCATGAGTGCTGTCAGCACTGGGGAGCTATAGTTCATTGAGTAAACTATGAATGCCAACACGTACAATGACATTGAAGCAGAGCATGATCCCCTCCCTTTATAGACTAGGCCACAGGGCAGTATTTAAACTTGATAACGACCCCAAACCCCTTTGAACATCTGTGGGGAAGCATCCTCAAACAAAAGCTGGAGGAGCACAAGGTCTCTAACATCCACCAGCTCTGTGATGTTGTCATGGAGGAGTGGAAGAGGACTCCAGTGGCAACCTGTGAAGCTCTGGTGAACTCCATGACCAAGAGGGTTAAGGCAGTGCTGGAAAATAATGGTGGCTACACTTTGGGCCCAATTTGGACATTTTCACTTAGAGGTGTACTCACTTCTGTTGCCAGTGGTTTAGACATTAATGGCTGTGTGTTGAGTTATTTTGAGGGGACAGCAAATTTACACTGTTATACAAGCTATACAATCACTACTTTACATTGTAGCAAAGTGTAATTTCTTCAGTATTGTCACATGAAAAGATATAATAAAATATTGTATTTACAAAAATGTAAGTGGTAGGACAGTAGATGGCTTACCAGTAACAGGTAAGGCCGCGTACACACGACCAAATAAATCCGATCAAATCAGTTTGATCGGATTTGTCTGCTGGGCTATTTTGGTTTGATCGTGTACACAGACAGTAAAAAACTTCCACGCATGCGTCGAATCCATTCGACGCATGTGCGGGCAGATATGTCTGCTGGTTAGTGTACTAACCAGCAGACATGTCGGACGGACGGGTTCCCAGCAGACAGATTTTAAAGCATGCTTTAAAATCTGTCTGCTGGAAAAACCTGTCTGTCCGCCCATACACACGATCAAATTTGTCTGCTGAAACGGTCCGTCGGACCGTTTTCAGCAGATAAATTCGATTGTGTGTACGTGGCCTAAGACAGTAGATGGCAAATTCAGAAGAGCAATGGTAAAACTGAGATGAAAAGTTTTTTCTTTGTTGTCAATAAATTCTGTTGAACAAAGGGACACATCTTGCACTGAATCTTTTTACACTGTTACATTCCTGTGACGCTAAAAAAAGTTTAACACTCCACCTGCCAACCTATTCTTGTTGTTACATGTTATCTTGCTTGAATCTATTTTATTTCTACTGCGCAGAACCCTTCTTTATATAAAACTTGGTCTCTCAGGTATTACTGGACTCAATTTGGGATCTAGTTTTGGAAAATACCAGTGTTTCTTGATATATCCTCCATATTGTGATACTTCTGGTTGAATGTGGTGATCAATCTAACCTCAGGACTCTTATGTTCAACTACCTTTGTGATTTGAGGGGGGGGTCGATTGTCAAGCACTGATGACATGTTTGTTCCAAAGTATCTCTATCATATCCCTTGTCTGCAAATGTATTAATCAGTATGCCACCAATCTAGGCCACATAATCCTTATCTTTGGTACGATTCTTTCTCAGACATCGGGAATGGCTGTATTCTGAACCCAATTTGGATGGTGGCAACTTTTATGCTAAAAATATGGGCCCAGATTCACAGAGCGATTACGCCTGCGCAACAGGAGATGCGCGTGCGTAAGTCTAAATGTGCGCGTGCGTTTCGTTGCGCGGCATCCCCAGAACGAGATACGCAAAAAAACGCGTAATTTCGTTAGACTGGCGCATTCGTCCGCACAAAAGTGCGATAGACACACCATTGATTTGCTAGTCAAATATGCTAATGAGGGACTTACGGGGATCCACAAAACAACGTTGGGGCAGCGCAGGCGACGCAGTGTGCGCAACAGCAAAATGTCCTGTCTAAAATTAGAGCTGATAAAAGCTGGTCTAAAAAAAGAAAAAAAGTCTACTTGTTAGATAAAGCAACACTGTTAGTGAGCAGCTCAGCAGTCACACGTGTTGCTCAACAATCTGTATGCCAACATGCCAGGGGCATCGTCGCGCATAGCTATACTACTGACTTTAGATGAACAAAGAAGGAGGAGGGCACGGAGGATGGCACGGAGGATGGCACGGGAGAGGATATACCGTACCCGCATAGACCTGTTTGGCATGAGTGATTCTGAGGTGTATCGCATCTTCAGATTCACCCCTCATGCCATCCTGGAATTAACCACAACCCTGCAGGATGACATCACCAGCCCAACACACCGCTCACATGCAGTGCAACCACTGGTCAAGGTCCTGGCAACACTCCATTTCCTTGCCAGTGGCTCTTTTCAGCGTACAAGTGGAGTGGTGGCTGGGATGTCACAGTCCTCCATGAGCAGATGTGTGCACCAGGTTGTCCCTGCAATACTCAGACGCATGGCTAACCAAATCATCAAACCCACCACTGAGGACCTGCGGCTGAAGGCAATGACAGATTTCTACAGAATTGCCAGATTCCCACGCACTGTGGGGGCCATTGATTGCACACATGTGGCACTCCAGCCCCCCCAGGAGACAGAGCACATGTACCGCAATCGGAAGCATTGGCATTCCATCAATGTACAGGTGATAGTCGATGCCCAAGGCCTCATATGGCACGTCCGTGCCAAACACCCAGGGTCCAGCCATGACAGCTACATATACAATCAATGCCACATCCGATTGGAATTCGATCAGAACGTGTATGGGGACACCTGGCTGGTTGGTGAGTGACATGGGTGGCAGGCATGACTATCCCCTCCCATGATGCACATCACAAGGGGCACATGCATGACTAACATCCTCCTGTCTTTTCCCTTACAGGTGACTCTGCATATCCACTGGGACCCCATCTCATGACTCCTATCCGGAACCCCCAAACTCCAGGAGAGGAAAGATACAATCAAGCACATGCTCAAACACGAGCAGTGGTGGAGCGCACCTTTGGCATCCTAAAGTCACGTTTCCGATGCCTGGATAAGTCTGGGGGTACCCTCTTGTACTCCCCAAACTTCGTGTGCCAGATCATCGGTGCATGTTGCATGCTGCACAACTTTGCAGAAAGAAAGGGCCTGCAGATTGACCTACGTGATGACCTGACCCCTGAACCAGACAATCCCCCCCTAACCGAGGTTAACCCGTCTTCTGAGGGAAGAGCAGCCAGGAGACAGCTCACATTGGGCATCTTTGCACGTTAAACATACACATTAATCATGGCACAATGAGAATGCATGCATGCACAACACTGTGGTCCCTAGCACACACACCCCACATCCACATCAAATTGGATTGGCACCAGTCCACCATGCAGGACTTGTGAGCAGCAACGCCACGCCAAGGCTCCAATTATGTCACTGTACATTCATACACCATTCACACGGACCTGGGGATCACTTCTCCCTGGTCCTGGGGAACCCTTCTCCACCAAAATAGAGGGTGACACCCCTTTTCCGGCAGGAATGTCACCCCCACATTCACACAGCATTCACAACCCAAAAAAAAAATGACCTGCAAAATCAAAAAAATTCCAGCAAAAAAAAAAAAAAGACAAAAAAAAAAAATTTGAAAAAAAAAAAAATTTGGGGGAAAAACAAATTACTGCCCTCTGCGTGAGCCACGCCTGGGGCGCCCCCGGCCACGGCCCCGGCTTCTCAGGGGAGACTCATGGGGAAGGGGTAAAACCGGGGAAGGAGGATCAGCCCCTGATCTCTGCCCACCTGGTGGCCTGCCCTCCAAGGCCACGGCAATTCTGTCCAGGGCAGCACCAACTGTTGCCGTGTTGGCCTGGATAGCCAGGGTAAGGGCCCTCACATCCTGGCCAACGCCTGCTGATGTCGTCTGCAGTTCATTTAGGCAGGTTGTGAAAGCCCGGGAGTGGGAGTCCAGGTTCCCCAGCGTATCCTTGATACGCTGGGGCAGGGACCAATGTCTGGCTGACCTGTCCCAGATGGCGGGTCTGGAGGAACTGGTCCCTTCTCAGGGTGGCGGGCAGGAGATCGGCCAACCCCCTGGTGGTCTGGGATGACATCCTGCCTCCAGCTGATGCTTGTGGCCGGGGAGAAGGGGAGGCCCTTGTGAGGAGAGCCATGTTGGGGGAGGAGGGGGGGGGGCTCCCCCTTAGGGAGGCCTGCCTGCTGGCAGCCAGAGGGGAGGAGTCCTCAAAACCCAAACGTCCAGTGCCTGACATGGACTCCTCCTCCTCATGATTCTCCTCCTCCTCATGATTGTCCTGCTCCTCATGATTGTCCTCCTCCTCTTGAACCTCCTCCGCGGACTCCGGCCTTGTTGGGGGGGCCTCATTAGGCTGCTGTCCTGGGGTTGGTGCGGTCAGGCCAGATGGCCCTGCACCCTCCTGCACATCTGTGGATCACACAAAACATTCACAGGTTGGAGGATCCACACACTTGCCACATATTCCCTTTCACCCCCTCCCCCACACATGCTACACACCTGATATTAAAAAAGAAAACAACTTACCTGGCACCACGGGCTGGGGACTGGAGTCAAAGCCGGGCAGGCCCTCAACTTCATGCCGATGAAAGGTCAGGGCCACCGCACGCTCCTCCGCTGTCAGGCTAATACGGCATGGTGGGCCCCCTCCTGTGCCCCTGGCATGGGCATGCATTCTGGCCAACTTCTTTTTGACCAGACGCCGGATGTCATTGATTTTTTTGTCAATCCCAGACCTGGTCCGTGTCTCCCCCTACCCCGCAGAATTCACCTGGTCAGTGATCCTATCCAATATCTCCCTCCTCCTGGCCGGGGTGGTGTTGGCACTCTCTGGGCCGTGGAGGTAACGCCCATAATCGCTAATGGCCCGGGCAAGAATCTGTTTTTCCACAACTGTAAAATTCAGCTTGCGTTTTCTCTCACTCATCCTTCCAAAAAAAAAAAGTCCCAGTCAACAAAATTCACGCACACAAACAAGCACAACCAATCAAAAAAAAACACACACAGAGAGAAAACGACTCAGCAAGAAACAGTCCCCAAAAAACAAAACAAAAATACAGCAGAAAAAGAAACAAAAAGAAATATATCAATCAAACAAACAGTCTCTCAAACACTTATCAAAAACCACTTTCAAAAATCTACTAACAACCACTTGATCACACAGAACACTAATCTGACAACTACAAAACACACCGCAACGAACAACAAGAACAAAAGCACTTTGTTAAATGGGAAGGGACAAAGGGATGTACTTTTGCAAAGGAAGTGCGTTTGTGTGTGTCTATTTATGTTGTTTGCGTAGTTCACAACGTTGCCCTAGTCCATTTCCAATTTCACTGATTGCGCCGCTCCCGAGTTGTGAGCATGCGCACATCGGAGCTGACATGGTCTCGTTCAAGCGCGCATGCGCGAGCCGGCCGGCCCTTCATTTGCATGGGGTCACGGCTCATTTCAATGTAACACGCCCACGTCCTTCCCAATTTGTATTACTCCTCCTTACGCCTCTGGAAAAACGTTACGTATGCGCAATTTCCTGCGCAAAAGCTACGCGGCAAAATTGCGCAAGTCTAACGTAAAGGCGGTGCGCTACGCCGGTCCAATAATGCGCAGATGTACGTGAATCTGGGCCATGGTGTTTTCTTATCAATTCCAGGTCACCAGCCTCTTAGCAGGGTCCCAGTCACAGAAGTCTACCTGTTTCCCAAGTGTGCCTTGCCTCATACTCCACCTCACAGACATCTTCTGGCTGTTTCTTATACTTTCTAAGCCTTATGCCACGTACACACGATCACTTTTTGTGATGAAAAAAAACGACGTTTTAAAAAACGTCATTTAAAATGATCGTGTGTGGGCAAAACGTTGTTTTATGTCTTCAAAAAAACGACCAAAAAAAAATTGCAACATGCTGGAATTTTTTGTGTCGTTTTTCAAAATGTCGTTTTTTGTGTCATAAAAAGTGACCGTGTGTGGGCAAAACGTCGTTTAAAACCCGCGCATGCTTAGAAGCAAGTTATGAGATGGGAGCTTCAATGGAACAGAGTGCCGTCGACAGTGTCTTACGTAACCGCGCTTTGCAAGAGCATTGTGGAAAAACGATTGTGTGTATGCAATGTCGTTTTTGAAAATGAAGTTTGAAAAACGTTGTTTTGTTTCGTCAGATAAAATGACGTTTTTTTTCATCACAAAAAGTGATCGTGTGTACGCGG
Source organism: Rana kukunoris (assembly GCA_029574335.1). Taxonomy (NCBI): domain Eukaryota; kingdom Metazoa; phylum Chordata; class Amphibia; order Anura; family Ranidae; genus Rana; species Rana kukunoris. The sequence continues at coordinate 411,785,797 of CM056052.1, read as the reverse complement.
CATTACTTGTCCCTGTAACTACTGCTGCAGACACCTAGTGATCTATCCTAAATAGAAAAAATGTGTCAAATGAAAAAAGGTGATGGTGTCTGCGCTGTGTAACAAAGACAAGGGGGAGGGGAAAGGAGATAATGTGACTATAATACTCTCTATACGCTGTGACAGGAAGTGAGGTAAATCTGTGGGTGTTGTCACAGATGGGAGTTACATTTCTGCCTTGTTTAGACAATTTACCAATTACTATTAGGTGTCGGCTGCAGAAATAGCCAGAAAGGTTTAGGGTGTTGGAAAACTTCAGCTGTTCAGTATGAGGCAATTAAGGCCTCTATAAGTCATCCAGAGGATGACTACTGATTGCTGCATCCTGAGGCTTTTTGAGTTAAGGAGAGCAGTCAGAAAGACTTCTGAAGAGGTGAGGTGGTTGTTGATTTTTCTGTGTGATAAAAATCAAAAAGACTATTGTTTCTCTGCTGTATGATGGGAAGAGGGACATGTAGCAGCGGTTTGCCCAGCGGTTGATGAACCCATGCAGTGTGACTTTCTGACAGAGAGACGACAGTCCCTCTTTGCAACCACATGCAGTGCAGTAAAGGGGAATGAGAAACCTTTATGTAAAATGTGCTTAGATGGTAAAGATGTTGTGGTATTGTTGGATTCAGGTAGCCTGGTCACCTTAGTGAAAAGTGATCTAGTGGTGGGGAAAACCTTACATCCTTGGAAAATGGCTGTAATTTGTGTACATGGGGACACTCAAGAATATCCGGGACTACGGTTTCCTTTGAAACATCCCTCGGTAACTTGTGTCACCAAGTGGGTTTAGTTCCCCAACTGCCACATGATGCCATTGTGGGAAGGGATTTCCCAAAGTTCTGGGAGCTCTGGGATTGACCAAATTCCCCAGTAAGTGGTTCTTCTGAGCCTGAAACATCTACTCCAGAATCCTCTAACTGTGAGGATTCTCCTGAGTTTCCATTCTCAGTCTTAGCAGGGGAAATACCAGTCCCTAGGGAGGAGCCTGCTACCTCAGAAGAGGAACAGCGGCCGATAGGGTTTGATGACCTCGAGGTGCACAGAGAAAATCTTATCACTGAGCAATTGATGGGGAGTTAGTTAACCCTGATGAGAGGGTTGCCATTATTGAAAGGGACCTGTTATATTGAGTGTCACAGAGGATAGAGGAGACCATTGAGCAACTGGTAGTGCCTAAACCGTACCGCAAAATGGTTTTGGAACTGGCCCATGGGCACAATCTTGGGGGACATTTGTGAGCAGAAAAAATCCAGGAGAGAATCACCCAGAGGTTTTATTGGCCTGGGATCACTAAGGAAGTGGAATTGTACTGCTCTTCCTGTCCAGTGTGTCAGATTACTGCACACCCATGCCACATTTCTGCAGTCCGTTGGTACCCCTGGCCATTATCGAGGTCCCTTTTGAGAGGATCGCCATGGACTTGGTTGGCCCCTTACTGAAGTCCATCTTGGTAATAATGGACTATGCCACCCATTACCCAGAAGCGATACCTCTCTGAAACACCTCTGCTAAAACCATTGCCAAAGAGTTATTTCAGGTTTTCAGCCGTGTGGGTCTTCCTAAGGAAGTCCTGATCAGGGCACCCCGTTTATGTCTAGGGTGACCAAAGAACTTTGTAAACTCCTGAAAGTGACCCAATTACGTACATCAGTATATCACCCTCAAACAGACGGGTTAGTGGAAAGGTTTAATAAAACTTTAAAACAAATGTTGAGGAAGGTGGTGGATAAAGACAGAAAGAACTGGGATTATCTGCTCCCTTATCTGATGTTTGCCATAAGAGAGATTCCACAATCGTCCACAGGGTTCTCTACGTTTGAGCTACTTTACCCCCGGGGCCTCCTAGACATTGCCAGGGAAACGTGGGAAAGTGAGAGTTCCCCTCTATGAAGTATGATGGAACAAATGCAAGTTGGAATTGCCCAAGTGATGCCGATTGTGAAGGCACATTTAGCCCAAGCCCAGTTGGCTCAACAGAGGATTTACAATCGTGGGGCCCAGGTCCGTTCCTTTGCACCTGGTGATATGGTGTTGGTGCTGGTCCCCACGGTCAAAAGTAAATTACTAGCCAAATGGCAGGGTCCTTATGAAGTTTTGGAGAAAATGGGGGTGGTGAATTATAAAATTAGCCACCCGGGAAGACGAAAACCTGAGCAGATATATCACGTGAACTTGTTGAAACCATGGAAGGATAGAGAGTCCTTGGTCGCTGAGACTACCTGATTTTCTGCTCCATTTAACCTGGCTGCCCCTGAAGTTGGGATAGCGGAGACTCTGTCCAAAAACTCAGCGACAGGAGGCTAAAGAATTTGTGCTCCATAATAGGAAGAAGTTTTCAGATTTGCCAGGTTGGGTCTCCGGGGTTGAACATGACATTATCACCACACCAGGGGAGAAGGTCAAGTTGAAGCCTTATAGAATTTCAGAAGCCCGGCGAGAGGCAATTCGCCAGGAAGTAAAACAAATGCTTGAGCTGGGGGTGATTGAAGAGTCAAATAGTGATTGGTCCAGTCCCATTGTCTTAGTGCCCAAACCAGATGGAAGTTGGCGGTTTTGTAATGACTTTCGCCGCCTGAATAAAATCACTAAGTTTGACACCTGTCCTATGCCCCGTATAGATGAACTGATTGATCGCCTAGGCACTGCCCGGTACATGACGACGTTAGACCTGACCAAGGGTTATTGGAAAATTCCTCTCTCGGAGTCGGCCAGGGAAAAAACAGCATTTGTAACTCCAGACGGATCTTTCCAATATCGGAGGATGCACTTTTCAACGCACCATGGATAAGACCCTTCGGCCTCATCGAGCCTATGCTGCTGCACCTCGATGATGTTGTCATCCACAGTGAAGATTGGGACTCACACTTACCAAAAGTTCAGGCAGTGTTGGATTCCATCTGGAAAGCCGGGTTTACAGCCAATCCAAAAAAATGTACCCTTGGGCTAGAAGAGGCGAAGTATCTGGGGTATACCATTGTAAGAGGTCTAATCAAGCCCCAAATAAACAAAGTTGAGGCTATTCAGAATTGGCCATGGCCCACCAACAAGAAACAGGTTTGTGCATTTTTGGGGACCGCGGGGTATTTTCGCCGCTTTATCCCCCATTTTGCCTCACAGGCTGCTCCCCTGACCAATTTGACCAAAGGGAAGGATTCTGTCATGATCAAATGGACTCCCGAAGCAGAAACAGCTTTTCAGGCTTTAAAACAGGCCTTATGTAGTCAGCCAGTTTTAAATTCACCTGATTTTTCACAGGACTTTGTGGTTCAGACAGATGTGTCAAATGTGGGGTTAGGAGCTGTACTGTCCCAGATTATCAAGTGGGAGGAACACCCTGTTATGTACCTCAGCCGAAAGTTGAAGGCCCATGAGGAGAATTATGCCACCATTGAGAAAGAGTGTTTGGCGGTGAAATGGGCTTTGGATTCTCTCTGGTACGACCTTGTGGGTAGACAGTTTAAACGGGTGACGAATCATGCCCCATTGAAGTGGATGGCACAAAACAAAGAGACCAATAGGAGAATAAATAGATGGTTCCTGGCCCTCCAGGAATTTAGTTTTGTGGTAACGCATCGCCCCGGTGTTAAAATGTGGAATGCAGATGGGTTGTCCCGAGTGCATGCGTGCCTGGCAACCTGTGTCCCAACCCTAGGGTTGAAACAAGGGGGGGGGTATGTGACAGGAAGTCAGGTAAATCTGTGGGTGTTGTCACAGATGGGGAGATACATTTCTGCCTTGTTTAGACAATTCACCAATTACTATTAGGTGTCGGCTGCAGATATAGCCAGAAAGGTTTAGGGCAGGGGTGGCAAACACAAGGCCCGCGGGCCGAATCCGGCCCGCCAAGCCTTGACATGTGGCCTGCCAGCCTCCACCGCTTGTTCCTGTGGCACTGCCGCCCACTCAGGCCGCAGAGCGGGAGGTAAGCGGCGCCCGCGACCTGGACAGGGTTAACACAGGTCGCGCCCGCCGCTCACCTACCGCTGTGCGGCCGTGCCTGTGTCATCTCCGGGCTCTGGCGCAACTGCATTAGCGGCTGATTGGCTGAGCTGTGTGTCTCTCTCACACACAGCTTAGCCCCGAATCCACGCTGACAGTTCAGCTCGGACACTGCTCCTCCTCTTCCCGCCTCTCTACACTGTGTGGCCCGCCCACACCTCCTGTGTCTGCCCCGCTCACACATCCCTGGGAAAATGTGAGGGAAGATGCAGGCAGCCCGCCCCTGACCCTCCATCCTTGGGTGAGTAAGCTCACCCTCTTCCACCTCCCCAGTGTATATATTAAATTAATTTAAGGGGTGCTCTGTGGACTCTGGTGCAAGGGGGGCTTTGGTGGGCAGAGCACCCCTTACATCAGAGTTCCCCCTTTACATCCGAGTCCACAGCATTACATGGGGGTCTGTGCGAACTCTGATGCAATGGGGTCTGTGCGGACCCCTGAATCCCTGCACTGTGTACACAGCGCAACCCCTGAATTCCTGCACTGTGTACGTAGCATAATCCTGACGTAATCCTGAACTCTGCATTCTGTATGTAGTGTGACCCATATACAACTGGCCCTTTGAGGGCAACCACATTGCTGATGCGGCCCTCGACGAATTTGAGTTTGCCACCCCTGGTTTAGGGCGTTTGAAAACTTCAGCTGTTCAGTATGAGGCAATTAAGGCCTCTATAAGTCATCCAATGAATGACTACTGATTGCTGCATCCTGAGGTTTTTTGAGTTAAGGAGAGCAGTCAGAAAGACTTCTGAAGAGGTGAGGTGGTTGTTGATTTTTTTGTGTGATAAAAATCAAAAAGACTATTGTTTCTCTACTGTATGACCAGCAGTGTCTGCCCAGCAGTAGGCTGTGCCAGACTCCATAGGTAGGTTCCTGTGTTGTGAAGGTAGATGCCCCAAGTGGCAAGTGTTTATTTTATGTTTTGTTTTGTTTATGCTGTTTTGATGCTTGCACTTGTATCCAGCAATATGGAAGAATAAACCATATCCTTTGTTTTCAACCATCCTCAACTGCCTTTCTGTATAGTTCAGTGTGTAGTGAACCCATCCAGGGGGTCACACACACCCGCTACCGAGCTAATCCCTCACACAGCATAAAAACATGACCCTGATGAAGTCACGTGACGTGACGATACGCGTCGGGATTGGAGCACTAAACCCAGCACTCTGACAGCAGGCATTTGAGTCACGGCGCTCGCAAGTGTCACCGATCATATAGCTGAGGTATATATTAGGTGTTTTTTACCGTTCTTTACCAATAAATGTGCACCATTTTTTTATGGGATTACGCAATGTGCTTCCTTTACTTTTTCCCTTGACCACACTGTCACCCTTCGAGTACGCTTTGCTGTACACTGGGAGTAGGAGAGATCTAAGAGGAACATAAGGATTTTTGCAAGCTCGGCCCTCGTGTGGACAAGCCCGCTATTCATTGTTCCATGTGAGTGCAGTAGTGTGTTTACCATCTAAGTCTACTATGGGGTAACAGAGTTACACTATATACATCCCTTTTCTTTCCACATGGTATCATCCGAGAGTGATTCCCCTGACCGCAAATGAGCGCATCGCAGTATCTGCTGTGTTACATGAGGTGCTATAAGCTGTCATTAAAACAGCTTTGAGGTAAGCTGCTTGGCATCACTGGAGGTGTGTGCACTTTTGGATTTTTTTACCCCCAACACGTGTGCTGGTTTCCTGGATTCACCACTCAAAGAATCTCTCTATATCTGCTGGGCATTTAGTCTAGCTGGTGTAAGACTTAAATTAGATACTCACTGGTTTGGGTTTCCTACTGTACCATCTGGCTGATTAGATTATCGGATGTGTATCCCAGGCAGAGATCTGAAATATTTGGTAGTCTATATAGACACTTATTTATGCATATAGAATGTATTATAGTCACATTATCCTTTCCCCTCCCCTCCCCCCCTTGTCTCTGTTACACAGCGCAGGCACCATCACCTTTTTTCACAGGTAAGCAATGATTATGCAACTTGTGAACCGTATTCTTGGTCTTGAAGCTAAGAGGTATTTGATAGCAAGAGCGATCAGTTATTTATCTAGTATCTAGTAATATTGATCCTCTTGTGGAGGAACAGGGGGGGGGGGCATCCCAGGTTTATAATATGTGGTTAACAAGTCACTCACGCCGTCCACGGTAGCCAGATTCTGTCAAACTTTTTCGGACAGTTCCTGTTTAAATAGGTCATTTTATAAAACGGTAATGCACTATTAACCACTTGTGACCGGCCCCACGTCCAAAGATGTCACGTTTTTGAAGATGGATATCTCGGTAACGGCAGCAGCTGCTGCCACAACCGAGATATCCATCTCTTCGTGGGGCGGTCCTGTTAACGATAATGGCGGTCATCGCGGCGGATTCGCCGCGAGATCGCCGTTACCGGCGGCGGGAGAGGGTGCCCCCCCCCTCCCGCCGCTCTCCCGCGCCCTCCGCCGCTTACCGTAGCCGTCGGTAGCGGCGGAGGCGATCGGGTCCGCTCGTTGTCTGTCCGGGGATGTGACTGAGGGAAAAAATGTCCCTCAGCCGTCCCCCTCTCTCTGCTGGGCGGAAGTGACGTCAAAACGTCATTTCCGCCCAGCGTCTTAAAGAGACATTTAATATGTTTACATTTTGACTTATTTTTTTTTTTTTTTATTTTTTTTTTTTTTGCATTTAAGCCTGAATATGAGATCTGAGGTCTTTTTGACCCCAGATCTCATATATAAGAGGACCTGTCATGCTTTTTTCTATTACAAGGGATGTTTACATTCCTTGTAATAGGAATAAAAGTGATAATTTTTTTTTTTTTTTTTTTTTTCAGTGTTAAAAATTATAAAATAAATAAAAATAAAAACCAAAACCAAAAAAAAAATTTTTTAAAGTGCCCCGTCCCGACGAGCTCGCGCGCAGAAGCAAACGCATACGCGAGTAGCGCCCGCATATGAAAACGGTGTTCAAACCACACAAGTGAGGTATCGCCGCGATCGTTAGAGCGAGAGCAATAATTCTAGCCCTAGACCTCCTCGTCATCTCAAAAAATGCAACCTGTAGAATTTTTTAAACGTCGCATATCGAGATTTTTAAGGGTAAAAGTTTGACGCCATGCCACGAGCGGGCGCAATTTTTATGCGTGACATGTTGGGTATCATTTTACTCGGCGTAACATTATCTTTCACAATATATAAAAAAATTGGGCCAAATTTATTGTTGTCTTATTTTTTAATTCAAGAAAGTGAATTTTTTCCAAAAAAAGTGCGCTTGTAAGACCGCTGCGCAAATACGGTGTGAGAAAAAGTATTGCAATGACCGCCATTTTATTCTCTAGGGTGTTAGAAAAAAAAATATATATAATGTTTGGGGGTTTTAAATAATTTTCTAGCAAAAAAAACTGTTTTAGTCTCGTAAGCACCGAATCTGAAAAACAGGCTCGGTAATGAAGTGGTTAATAGAGTTCTCCCAAAAGGTCACCATTGGAAGAGAGGCAGTGTTTCATTTGAGTAAAATGGCTTTCTTAGTATAATACATAAGATAAGAAATCAGGAGTTTGGTGTACTGGGGCCTCTAGTCGTCATCCTGTATACCGAGCAGAGCCAGCTCAGAAGACAGTGCCAAGGACAGCTGAAGACGGTCATTAATTACTTCAAAAACTGCTGCTCAGAACTGCGCCACTCTGGGACAGCTCCAGAACATATGGTAGTAGAAGCCAATATCCCAGGTGGCATCTGCTACATATGGGATCCCAGTCTGTGGAGAGAAATAAACCCTATGTAGGAACTTGGTTTGTCACAATTTATCCCTGGAGGAGATAACCAACCCCAAGCTATCCTCAAAACCCAAAACTGAATTTAAATTGCCCCCTTAAAGGGACCACAGCCCAAATAACAGAGAAACCTAATTGCCTTCCAGAACCCACCCCTGACATCCTATTCAAATAGTAAACACGTAAGTAGAATTAGTAATAGTAAATGTAGCGCTGATATTCTCCCATGTTGATGTGTGTTTGCATACTTTAATAAAACGTCTATGGACATTGCTATGTTTGAGTATTTGGAGCCATCTAGTGACCAAATACTGGTAATGCAGATATGTTTTTTTTCCTGAGAGAAGCACAAAGGACTAGACAGGAAATGACTGTTGTTTTGGGAGGAGGAGGCTGACCTTTTTTACCCAGGAGGTTTGGTGACCTACCCATGAATACTTTCTTGAGCAGTGCATGCTGGGTAGAAGATAAAAGGAGTCGGAGCAGCCATTTTAGGTCTCTTGGAATCGTGTGGCCTGCCTGAGAGGACCTGTGGGGAGACGGTGGCCAGATTGCAGAGACCACCAGACACTCATCCGAGCATCGGAGGACAGGATCCACCCAGCGGAGCTAAACAGAGCAATTGGTCCAGCTGGCGTAGAAGCAAGTTGCAGTCACCGGACAAAAGTTACCACATGGAGCTTCTATCCAGAGGGTGAGCGGGTCACGGCCCACAGTTTGTTAAATCTCACACATAGTTAGACTCATATACAGGCCTCACTGGAAATTATAGTTCCACGAAGGAGCAGAGCAACTGACACTGACAAGGCTTGAGGCCTATGTATCTACCTTGATGTCTCAAACAATGTTAAAATAGTTGTTACAGCTACACGAGGAGCGTTTTCCCTTCAATTTAACTCACCAAAACTGTGGATTACAAATCACAAGGAGCCACTTTAGCTAGCGAAGAAAAGAAGATCCATTACTAAGTAAGATATCACACATAGCTTATAAAGTAGGGGGAGCTCCCAGGTATAAACCTATATATATATATATATATATATATATATATATATATATATATATATATATATATATATATACAGTGCAGAAAATAAGTATTTGAACACCCTGCTATTTTGCAAGTTCTCCCACTAGGAAATCATGGAGGGGTCTGAAATTGTCATCGTAGGTGCATGTCCACTGTGAGAGACATAATCAAAAAAAAAAATTCCAGAAATCATAATGTATGATTTTTTTAACTATTTATTTGTATGATACAGCTGCAAATAAGTATTTGAACACCTGAGAAAATCAATGTTAATATTTGGTACAGTAGCCTTTGTTTGCAATTACAGAGGTCAAACGTTTCATGTCGTTTTTCACCAGGTTTGCACACACTGGAGGAGGGATTTTGGCCCACTCCTCCACACAGATCTTCTCTAGATCAGTCAGGTTTCTGGGCTGTCGCTGAGAAACACAGAGTTTGAGCTCCCTCCAAAGATTCTCTATTGGGTTTAGGTCTGGAGACTGGCTAGGCCACGCCAGAACCTTGATATGCTTCTTACAGAGCCACTCCTTGGTTATCCTGGCTGTGTGCTTCGGGTCATTGTCATGTTGGAAGACCCAGCCTCGACCCATCTTCAAAGCTCTAACTGAGGGAAGGAGGTTGTTGCCCAAAATCTCACAATACATGGCCCCGGTCATCCTCTCCTTAATACAGTGCAGTAGCCCTGTCCCATGTGCAGAAATACACCCCCAAAGCATGATGCTACCACCCCCATGCTTCATAGTCGGGATGGTGTTCTTGGGATGGTACTCATCATTCTTCTTCCTCCAAACACGGTTAGTAGAATTATGACCAAAAAGTACTATTTTGGTCTCATCTGACCACATGACTTTCTCCCATGACTCCCTCCCATGACTCCCCTGGGTCATCCAAATGGTCATTGGCAAACTTAAGATGGGCCTTGACATGTGCTGGTTTAAGCAGGGGAACCTTCCGTGCCATGCATGATTTCAAACAATGACGTCTTAGTGTATTACCAACAGTAACCTTGGAAACGGTGGTCCCAGCTCTTTTCAGGTCATTGACCAGCTCCTCCTGTGTAGTCCTGGGCTGATTTCTCACCTTTCTTAGGATCATTGAGACCCCACGAGGTGAGATTTTGCATGGAGCCCCAGTCCGAGGGAGATTGACAGTCATGTTTAGCTTCTTCCATTTTCTAATGATTGCTCCAACAGTGGACCTTTTTTCACCAAGCTGCTTGGCAATTTCCCCGTAGCCCTTTCCAGCCTTGTGGAGGTGTACAATTTTGTCTCTAGTGTCTTTGGACAGCTCTTTGGTCTTGGCCATGTTAGTAGTTGGATTCTTACTGATTGTATGGGGTGGACAGGTGTCTTTATGCAGCTAATGACCTCAAACAGGTGCATCTAATTTAGGATAATAAATGGAGTGGAGGTGGACATTTTAAAGGCAGACTAACAGGTCTTTGAGGGTCAGAATTCTAGCTGATAGACAGGTGTTCAAATACTTCTTTGCAGCTGTATCATACAAATAAATAGTTAAAAAAATCATACATTGTGATTTCTGGAATTTTTTTTTTTGATTATGTCTCTCACAGTGGACATGCACCTACGATAACAATTTCAGACCCCTCCATGATTTCCAAGTGGGAGAACTTGCAAAATAGCAGGGTGTTCAAATACTTATTTTCTGCACTGTATATGTATACTGTTTTTTCAAATTGTTTATATTGAAATCCATTGTGCTGTCGTCTTAGGTTGGGATGACAGCACAATTACTGTTATCACTTTTTTGCATATTCTACAGTAAAATATATCTCTGGTTAAGTATCCAGTTGTTGCGGCGTGTGCTTTCTCTCACCGGATGCAGCCAGTGGATCCTGGGGTGACAATTCAGGTATTTTGTACTGTCTTAAATTGTATTGTATTGTATTGCATTGCATCACAGCTGTGCCAAGGGGATTGAGCCAAGTTGGTGGGGTTTATTGGTAGAGTGCAGGCCCAAATCAAACCAGCAGCTCCTTCGGGGGTCAGTGCTACATAAACATCACTAATCAATAGGGTAGTAAACAGCCCTAATTAATGTTTAATGTTGCTTTAATGTTGCTTGCTATTTTGTTAACCAAAAATCGATAAAAGCATCACAACAAAGCCAAATAAATGGCAATTGATGCTCTGTAAAACTTTTTTTTCTGGAATGATTTAAACTTCATCTGATCATATCCATGAACAACAAAAGCATATTATGAAGTAGTTAATGAAAAGCAACTTTCCATGTCCCTGTCATGAGCTAACTCAATCGTTTTTCAGAATTTCATTTTTTGTGTCATAAAAAATGATCGTGTGTGGCAAAACGACGTTTAAAACAACGTTTTTAAACCCGCGCATGCTCAGAAGCAAGTTATGAGACAGGAGCTTGAATGGAACAGTGCCGTCGAACGTGGTGTACGTAACCGAGCTTTGCAAGAGCATTTACAGAAAACAATGGTGTGTAGGCAACGTCGTTTTTTTAAAATGAAGTTTGAAAAACGTTGTTTTGTTTCGTGAGATAAAACTACGTTTTTTTACATCACAAAAAGTGATCGTGTGTACGCGGCATTAGATTTAGATAGTTATTTCGATATTTAGATTTACATTTAGATTTAATTACACTCCCACGCTCATTTCCAGCCAAGTCATATTTCTCTGCAAATCTTTGCTTTTGTTTCCTGAGATAAGGCTATCATCAAGGATATCTGAGTAAATTGACATAAAATATAGGCATGTACTGTACATCTATACAATAATCTCATAACAATGCTGTTGTTATGAACTGCCTATAGTTGCCTAAAAGTCTTATATGAGTTGTTCCATGTAAGTGCATTGAACAAGTACATAATATGCTTGCAGCATTCCCTACATTAAATCGACCAGCGTTGTATCAATATGTATAGCCTGCATAATAACATACCAGCGCTTGTCTTATGTGCGTCATCACATCAAGCAGTCCAATCATAAAGTGACTTCTGTTTACGTCTGCAGATTTATAATGCACAGCCAAGTAGTTTGCAACCTGTCACTATTTGCCACTTTATGTTATCAGACACTCACATTAGATTAAATGAAAGGAACTGTCAAATACTTTGTTTCTATACATAGATAAAAAAACATAAATATATTTAACATTATGTTAAGTCTAGCATCCAGTATTTGTTGCAATATATACAGGCACGTACAATAACTATGTCATAATACTGGTCAGTAATATTTACTATTATCTGCTGCAACACAGAACAACCAATCAGAATCTGATCTCACTGGAAAAACAGAAATTTGATTGATGGCTGTGAACCACATTTTTCCAGTGTTATGGTCCCTTTAATTTGGCCGGAGGTTAAATCACCAAAGCTTTGTCCCAGTTTCGGTGCAGGTACTTACTCATAAGCCAGGTTCAGGACGTTTTTACTACCAGTACCAGTACCACCACTTTTAGAATATGTTTCTATGTATGTGACAGATTCTAAAAGGATTACTGTCAGTTCACAGGTTGACATACAGGAGGAGTGTTGTGCGTTCTTTACTATATTAATACGTTTGTGTCTTTCATTTGGTTGTTAGAATAAAGGCTGCCCATCTGCCCGCATCCTGGCGGCCAATGAAGCAAGTCAGACTGAACAGATTGTGGGCGAACTGCGAGAGACTAGTTCCCCATCAGGTTATGATTGACAGTTGAAGGCAGTGGGTGGATCTGTAGCCGTTATTCAGTCAAATATCAGCTTTAAAATCTGCGCACTGCTGTGTGCTGGGGAAGGGGGTGTCTGTACTGAGAGGTTTGTGCTAAATCGGGGGTTAGTCTGTTCTAAGAAGTCTGTGTTGGGGCAGTTGGCCTGTACTGGAAGGTCTGTGCTTCAACAAAGGGAGTTGGTCTGTGTAACGGGAGGGCACGTGGAACCCAGAAGCTCTTAGAAAGCATGAGCCAGAAAATAATGGACATTCAGAATATATCTTGGACTACCTTAGATGCAACTGTTGTGTAGTTATTGTCCACAATGTATTTCAGGATATCTGTGGAGAACTGGTTGCTGTTTGTTGATTCTGAACTCAACAGGTTAATTGAAAGAGTAACTCATTCATAATGTGGGGTTACATACTGTTAGGTGTTAATATCATCATCTCCAGCCCACCTGTCTGTCTGTTGTGATGTAAATGAATCTAGGATGGCTTTTAAGGATCTTTCATTGTGGCTTGTGCTAATTGACCCTGTATTGTGTGGAGAAGTCCTGTGATAATGTGTATTGTAAGTTAGCAGACTGCCTAAAGGTCATGTGTCTGAGTCATCAGCTGTAGTTAATTAGCTCATGTAAATTAGGTCAGGCCCTGGAGACAGGATGTCTGTTAAAATATGTATTGAGGGGGCTCATTAGGTAAACATTGTGTGATGTTGTGTGTGGAGTTGGGTCATTGTTTATTTGATTACTGCAGTATCCTAAAGCCGTGTACACACAATTAGTCCATCCGAGGAGTCAGATCCGAAGGATCGTTTTCATCAGTTAACCGATGAAGCTGACTGATGGTCTGATGTGCCTACACACCATCGGTTAAAAAAACGATCGTGTTAGAACGCGGTGACATTTACGTTTTTAACACACCGACGTGCTGAAAAAAATTAAGTTCAATGCTTCCAAGCATGCGTCGACTTGATTCTGAGCGTGCGTGGATTTTTAACCGATGGTCGTGCGTACTAACGATCGGTTTTGACCTATCGGTTAGGCGTCCATTGGTTAAATTTTAAAGCAAGTTCTATTTTTTTGGACCAAAGAATAACTGACCGATGGCGCCTACACACGACCGGTTTGGACAGATGAGTCCGTCCGTTTTCGTTTTCATCGGTTTTGACCGATCGTGTGTACGTGGCTTAAAGTGTATATAAGAGCTGTATTTCTCAATACAATGTACAATTTCTCAATGTATTTCTGTTGAACCTCAAACAGAGCTTTGTGTCTCATTAATGGGGAATTCTTAAGGGTCGTGTTTGCCAGATTGTGGAGTGTCGGTAGGTGCCTTTTGTTCGGGAATGAAATATCCTAAACGGCTTTAACCCCAGTCCCATTTGGGTCTGTACTGAGAGGTCTATGCTGGGGGAGTCTGTACTGGGGGGTCTATGCTGGGGGAGTCTGTACTGAGGGATCTATTCTGAGGGAGTCTGTACCAACAGGTTTGTGCTGTGAAGGACCTGTACAGAGGGGATAGGCTAAGGAGGGGGGGGGGGGTTTAGGGATGGTAAGGTCGATCTGTACTGTGGGGGATATGTGCTTGGGGGGTTTTTGTGCTGGGGAAAATAGGATTTGTATGTCATACTTACCTCTAAAATCCTTTTCTTTGAGTACATCATGGGACATGGAGTCAGGCCAATATTCATTACCTAATGGGTTATACTTCACCATCAGGTGAACAACACTGGTAGATCAAAGATCTTTTTTTTTCACAAGAAATAGATCAAAGATCTTTAGACAGTAAGTGCCCCTCCCTATATAACCCCTCCCATACAGGGAGCACATCAGTTTTGTAGCAAGCACTGAGACCTCAAAAAAGAGGGGAGAGACCTCTGTGTCCCATGATGTACTCAAAGAAAAGTATTTTACAGGTAAATATGACGTAAAAATACAATTTTCTTTTTCAGACATCATGGGACTACAGATAAGCCGAACACCCCCCTGTTCGGTTCCCACCAGAACCTGCAAACACACCAAATGTTCGTATGAACTTTAGAACCCCGTTAAAGTCTATGGAACTCGAACGTTTGAAATCTAAAATGCTAATTTTAAAGGCTAATATGCAAGTTATTGTCCTAAAAAGTGTTTGGGGACCTGGGTCCTCCCCCAGGGGACATGGATCAATGCAATTTTTTTTTTAACGGCCGTTTTTCCAGGCTCAGTTTCGAAAGAGGATGATTGAGTCCTTACATTTGTCTCTTGAGGACCTGCTCATGGTAGAGGATCTCCCTAAAACTTTGTCTGTCACATACAAGGAGATGTTTAAGAAAAGACCCGCGGCTTTGGTCAAATGCAGGGAGAGCTGGGAGAGGGAGGTCCCTGGTATGGATGGTGAGGATTGGGATGACATGTGGGATTGCCCCTTTAAACACTCTCAGCAAGGGATAGGCTAATACACTTCAATTTTTTGCACAGAATATACTTTACCCCTGCGAGGCTCTCTGTTTTGTACCCGTCGGTTACCTCTGAGTGCTGGAGGTGCTCTTTTTCGCCAGCTGATGCCAAGCATATTTTCTGGGAATGCCCGCAGGTTAAGATATTTTGGGAGGGGGTGGTTTCCTGTCTGGGGGACATGCTACAGGTGCCGGTTCCCCTGTCGGTGCAAGTGTGTCTTCTGGGCCTTGTGGAGGAGGTGGTCCACTCCTGGGCCCTCAGAAATTTGCTGAATATACTGCTGTTTTTTGGGAGGAAGGCCATTTTGCTAAAATGGAAATCACCCGCCCCACCAGGTATAGCTTTCTGGAAAGGCCTGGTGAATTCTATGATGCCCTTTTATAGAGCGACTTACCTCTCCAGGGGCTGTGTGAAAAAGTTTGACAAGGTGTGGCGGGCCTGGTACAACTCTGATGATATTGCGGGTTAGAGTGGGGGGCGGCCTGGTGGGCTAGGAGCTACGGATTGGTGGATGCACATGGCTGGAGGTTGGGCCTGTCCTTGATGTAACGGAGGGAGGTTCTGATGGACCCTCTGGTAATACCTTCCCATTGTGTGAGGGGGAGGGAGGTCCGCTGGAGAATATGTCTAGGTATATCTCGATATTGAGTTGGAGGTTTGTTATACTTGCCATTGTTTAATTGGATTGACTAAGCTGTGTGATTGATTCTCTTTTTCTGTTGCTATTGTCGGGTGGTGGTGAACTGAGTCTATGGGTTTTGGGGGAGGGGGGAGGTGTGGGGTTAATAGACAATTGCCTATGTTAGGTAGATTGTCAATGTTGAGACCATGTTGGTCGCGGGTGACCTGGTACGTGCCATGGTTCACACTCATTTAAATGTGTGTTTGTCTTGTTTGTAAATCTTTCAATAAAAATAATTTTTGAAAAAAAAAAAGGGCCGTTTTTTCAGGAGTAGTGAATTTAATAATGCTTAAAATTAATAAATAAAAGTGAAATATTCCTTTAAGTTTCACACCTAGGGGGGGTGTAAAGTTTGCATGTGAAATAGCGCATGTTTCCCGTACTTAGAATTGTCTCTGACAAAAAGTCATTTAAAAATGACTCGCGGCTACTGTTGGCTCCTGGCAATTCAGAGAGAATTCATTCATAAAAAAAACAACAACGTGGGTTCCCCCCAAATTCAATTACCAGGCCCTTCGGGTCTGGTAAGGATATTAAGGGGAACCCCGCCGTCAATTAAAAAAAAAATGACGTGGGGCCCCCCCCCCAAATATCCATTCCAGGCCCTTCAGGTCTGGTGTGTTTTTTAAGGGGAACTCCACCCCAAATGAAAAAAATATGGCATGGAGTTCCGAGCACGTTCCAAACACGTAACCCAGCCGGCCGCAGAAAAGAGGGGGGGACGAGAGAGCGCCCCCCCTCCTGAACCGTACCAGGCCACATGCCCTCAACATGGGGAGGATGTCCCCATGTTGATGGGGACAAGGGCCTCATCCCCACAACCCTTGCCCGGTGGTTGTGGGGGTCTGCGAGCAGGGGGCTTATCAGAATCTGGAAGACCCCTTTAACGGCAGGGTTCCCCTTAATATCCAGTGCCCATCCATGCCCAGTGCCCACCTATCAGTGCCCATCTGTGCCACCCATAAGTACCCATTTGTGCCAACCATAAGTGCCGCCCATGAGTGCCCAGTGCCGCCTATGAGTGCCCAGTGCCGCCTATGAGTGCCCATCAGTGCCGCCCATGAGTGCCCATCAGTGCCGCATACCAGCGCCGCCTATCAGTGCACATCAGTGCCACCTCATCGGTGCCCATCAGTACTACCTCATGTGTGCCCATCTCAGCCGCCATATCAGTGCCCGTAATTGAAAGAGAGAACTTACTTATTTACAAAAAAATAACAGAAAAAAATAAAAAAAAATCAACATTTTCAGTCTTTTTTTTAGTACCACCAAAAGAAAGTTCTATTTGTGGGGAAAAAAGGATGCCAATTTTTTAGGGTACAGTGTAGTATGACCGCACAATTGTCATTCAAAGTGTGACAGCACTGAACGCTGAAAATTGGCTTGGGCGGGAAAGTGCGTAAGTGCCTGGTATGAAAGTGGTTAAATTACTTTTTTTCCACAGACAGTTCTAAGTAACTAGGAAACATGCGCTATTTCACATGGATACTTTACCCTCCCCCAGGTATGAAATTTAAAGGAATATTTCACTTTTATTGTTTCAAGCATTATTAAAATCACTGCTCTCTCTACAGATGCGCCATCGTAAGTCTGAATGTCCGCCGTCGTATCCCGGCGCCTGATTTAAAGAATCAGATACGCCAGGATTGAGCTAAGATACGAGCGGCGTAAGTCTCTTACGCAGTCGTATCTTAGTTGCATATTTACGCTGGCCGCTAGGTGGCGCTTCCGTCAATTTACGCGTCGAATATGTAAATTAGCTAGATGCGCCGATTCACAAACGTACGCCCGGCCGTCGGAGTACTGATACGCCGTTTACATAAGACGTTTTCAGGCGTAAAGATATTCCAACAAAGAGATGGCGCAGCCAATGTTAAGTATGGACGTCGGGACCGCGTTGAATTTTATAAATTTTACTTCGTTTGCGTAAGCTGATTCAGAATGGGGCTAGGCGTAAGTTACGTTCATGTCGTTTTCATTGACTATTTGCGACGTGATTTGGAGCATGCACACTGGAATACGTCCACGGCCGGCGCATGCGCAGTTCGTTCGGCGTGTCATTTACGTGGGGTCACCGTTAATTTCAATACAACACGCCCCCTACCTGCCTAATTTGAATTGCGTGCACTTACGCCGGAACATTTACGCTACGCCGCCGCAACTTACGGAGCAAGTGCTTTTTGAATACAGCACTTGCCTGTAAAAGTTGCGGAGGCGTAGCGTAAATAGGATACGCTACGCCCGCACAAAGATAAGCGCTCCTTGGTGAATCTAGACAAAAATTGCATTGATACAGGTCCCCTGGGGCAGGACTCAGGTCCCCAAACACTTTTTAGGACAATAACTTGCATATTAGCCTTTAAAATGAGCACTTTAGATTTCTCCCATAGACTTTAACAGGGTGTTCCGCGGCTTTTTGAATTTGCCGCGAACACCCCAAATTGCTCGTTGTTCGCCAAACAGGTGAACAGGCAAAGTTGGAGCCGAACATGAGTTTGACTCGAACTCGAAACTCATCCCTACATGGGACACAGAGTCAGGCTAATATTCATTACCTGCTGGGACATCCCAGAGCAATAGCCTTGAGGGGAGGGATACACCCTGCCAAATAGCCATCAGAAACTTTATACAGCAGCCTGCATTGCACTGCGGCCAAAAGCCGAATCCTCAGCTGCTTGAACATCCACTTGATAAACTTTTGTGAACGTATACACTGAAGACCAGGTAGCAGCCTTACAATTCTGAGCCACAGATATTTGATGGTGAAAAGCCCAGGAGGTTCCTTCACCCCTGGTATAATAGACTCTCACCCGAAAGGGGGGAGCTTTATGTTTCAACCCGTGGGCCTGAATAATTGGCAATGGAAGCTTTAGAAGCTGTCTGCCCTTTCTTGTGTAAAAACAAAAAAAAAGATCTAGACCTTGGACAGCGTCCAGAGAATGCGGTTATCTCTCTTCCGAGTGAGGCTGAGAGAAATAGAAGGCAAAATAATGTCCTGATTTAAATGAAAGGCCAACACCACTTTTGGCAAAAAGGATGGAACAGGTCATAACAAGACTCTGTCATGGTGAAGGGTCAAGTACAGTTCAGATGGTTGCTTCTGTAGCACAGACAGCACCAAATTCAAGTCCAAAGGACACATCGGTGACCTAATGGGGGGGAAGCAAACAAGTTGCCCCCTGCATAAAGGTTTGGATCAGTGAATGGGAGGCTATATACCTGGCAGTCAGATTTAGATCCAACACAACCAAAACCATTAACTGGAGAGATAGGAAAAGAAGTGCGTACAGGGACTACCCAAGGTATGGATAAATCCAATAAAAACACCAGTACCCCTAAAAAACATCCGAAAGGCCCTAATAAAATTAAAGGCCCGTACCCTCAGGTAGATAGGAATCGACCACCTAATAACCAGACCCCACAGTACCCACAAACTTATAATATGTACCCCCCATATGGTGCACCTACTTACAATAGGTATGCCCCATTAGATGACAGAGGGGGAGATGAAAATTACTATCATTACAATCAGGGCCCTAGCCAGTACACACCCAGACCACCACGGGGGCACTATAGAGGTAATCATAGAGGGCGAGCCTCATATTACCAAAATAACCAACCGCGGGGAGGGGGGGAATGGAGAGGCTGGAAAGAGCCATACAAAATTGCCAGTCCCGCCCCCCACCAGCTGGGAAAAAATATAGAAAAAGAGGTAAGAGAGGGGGAACCCGAAAGAAAAAGACCACGAGACGATTAAATGAGGGGATCTACAACCTAGCGGGAATTGACTTTACTAATGCAGAATTAGAAGTACTTTCAAAGGGTATGAAATTTGCACCAGATAAACACATGGATAAATTTGAGGTATTTATCGATGTGGAGAAATTTGTTAGAAAGTTGAATATTAAAAAACATTTTGCGCAACAAACCATGAACACCACCCAGGTTGACACTACGGGGTATCAACATACCAATTTAAAAAACAATTCCACCTTTAATCCCAAAAAGGGCACACACCATCATATACAAGTATTCAGGAATATGGTGCAGGAAGAAATTAGATCTTTGGACACCAAAAATTCCAAACCCAATAGACTGTTGAGGGAAGGTATCACAAAATTAGAGAAGAATAAAAACATAGTGGTGCGTACTGCAGATAAAGGGGGGGGTGTGGTAGTACTCACGAAAGAGAGTTACTACAAAGAAGTTCAGCGGTTGCTGGATGATATCAACACCTATACGCCATTAGTAGGTGACCCAGTATGCAGACTAAAAGCACAATTAAAAACTTGGGTCGATGAAGGAGTTTCAAAAACTATTCTTACTCCACAAGAAGCACTTTATTTAGTGCCTGAGGTACCACGTACTCCGGTACTGTACATTGCACCAAAAATTCACAAAAACAATACTAACCCCCCAGGCCGACCCATTGTTAGTGGGATCGGGTCACTTTACTCCAGATTGGGTGAATACCTCGATCAATTTTTACAACCACTAGTACAAAAAGGTCAATCGTATTTGAAGGACAGTACCCAGCTGATAAATGCACTAGCCACAATACGGGTAACCCCGGATACATGGTTAGTAACAGTGGATGTAGAATCCTTGTATACAAACATTAAGCAGTCTGATGCTATCATAGCAGTCACCGAATCCTTAGAAACAGGTACTGACCTTCAAACGATACAAATTCAGTTTATTGTACAGGGCTTGAAACAGGCCATGGGTAATAATTATTTTTGGGCGCAGAACAAGTATTATAATCAAACAAAAGGAGTCGCCATGGGCGCTAGATATGCGCCGAGTGTAGCCAATTTGGTTCTAAACAGGTGGGAAAGGGAAACAATATACAAAGAGGAAAATAAAGCTCTCCTGTACTATAAACGCTATATAGACGATATTATACTGTTTTGGGATGGGAACTTACCCTCATTGGAGAACTTCATAATGGCAATGAACAGCAACCAATATGAGTTAAAATTTACAGCAGAATTCAACTTATCTACCATTAACTATCTGGATCTAACGCTCACAAAAAGAGGTAATTCAATCAGTACCAAAACTTACTTCAAACCGACAGACCGGAATGGTTATGTCGCACTTTCCAGCTGCCACCACCCAAAATGGCTAGGGGGTGTCCCCAAAAGCCAATTAATGCGCATACGTCGAAACTGTGACCAGATCACTGATTTTGATGAACAAGCAAATATGTTGGTAGACAAATTTGTGGAAAAGGGGTACAATGCCCAAAGCCTTGAGACTACGAAAAAAGAAGTTTCGGCAATGGAAAGGCCAGGTTTGCTAGCACCAAAAACTAAGGCTCCCTTTCACGGAGAGATAACATTCCTCACAGGGTTCCATAGAGAATATAAGAGCGTGGAAAAAGTCATAAAACAATTTTGGCCAATACTATTGAAAGATAATGATTTGGCTACAGTACTACCAGCTAAACCAAAATTTATTTACACCAAAGCCCCTGGGTTGAGAAATATGGTAGCACGTAATGTTCCAGACCCCCCAGAAAAACCTCTTACCTTCCTGGATACCCCCGGTTTCTATTATCGCACTAGGTGTAGATCGTGTAAAACATCTAAGAGACAGGGCAAGAAAAAACTTCAGTTTAAATCTAATGTTACACAGCAAGAATTTAAAATTAAACCACTTATTACCTGTCATTCCAGATTTGTAACATACGTTATCGAGTGCCCTTGTCACTTGCAGTATGTAGGGCGCACTACTAGAGAACTGAAAGTGCGCATAAATGAGCATGTGGCAAATATCATAAATGGCTATCCCAACCATAGTGTCTCTAAACATTTTGACCTTTGTCATAATAAAGATCCTCGACAAATGACGTTCTATGGGATAGATAGAGTGACTAGTCACTGGCGAGGTTCAGATCTCACCAAGGCGATATCCCAAAACGAGACATTATGGATACATCGCCTTCGTGCCATGCAACCCCAAGGCATGAATGTAGAACTAGACCTCAACTGCTTTTTGAGCAACAAGTAAAAAGATTATTTCTTATGTACAGTCTTGGTAGCAAGTTTTCCAACTAACAGTACCAATTGTTAATTGTTAGTACAGCTAGCAAACCCGATTGGTAATAGTGGGTATTATAAGAGCAGCCGCATTATACAACATACATATAGATATGCTGGTTCCTCACAGGGGTACTCTAATTTGTTATTATCTTATATGTTATATATATTTAATGTAATTTTAATTGTAAATTCTAATAGAATGTTGTTAAGTTTAAATATACTGCCATATATTGGCATTGTAAAATGTATTATCACACCATGGATCAACAATGGCGCATGTATGTAATATTGGATATAAGTTATCACTATTGTCAATGATGCAAGCGTAGTATCCATTAGATGTTATTGGTACATTTTAGTGTATGGCATATGATAACGGGACCGAGGCTTTTCGATTAAGGTTTTTTACATAGGCTTTTTTTCGATTGGCTGGCTTTCCTATCAATCATAATAGGCCTTTGGGTTAAATTCGACACCATAGCGTAACTGGTCACGCTTCCTGATGACGTAAACCAACGAAACGTACGTCGAGGCGCTAACCAGTTACGCTTTTTCCCTACCACTTCCGATTTCCGGGCCCGTTGGTTTTCCGACGGTGGAACGCACGCCGACTATCGAAATAGTAGTGCGACGGATTTTCGATCTATCTCCGAATGTAACGGCACTTCGATGGTATAACGGACGGACGCCGGCTAGTGAGACCACCAGCGCGACGGAGTACCGTACCACATCGCAATCTGCGGATTCGATTGGATATCGAAAAACGCCATTAAGCCTCAGTGCCGGGATCAGGGCACAATCCTGAGTAAGCAGCCATTTGGCATGTTACTTTTAAATTTATTTTAATAAACAGTATTTCACTATGATTGCTCCTCTGTTTTTACTTATATGAATGCTGGATCATCTGAACGTGCCTATCTGGATTACTCTGAGTCATCTTTTTGACACAAGCGGTTTATGACTTCTTTTTTAATTAAAAGAGTCCACTAGTATTGGTAAGGAGCCATTTCTATTGATCTCACCGGGTGCAAATTTATGGTGGAGGTTCCAGAACTGCAATATCCACATGTTTTTTGTTTGAATCAAGAATAATATTGGGTGCTTATTATTTAGCACTATTTGGACTTATTTTATTCATTATATGTTTTATGGTTTGATTCATTATATGGACACTGTAATACTAATATATGTTTTTCTAAAGATTGCACATTTTTCTATGTATATATATATATACACATAATTTGATGTTGTATTACTTAGCGCCCCTTCACTTCCGATTCTATTTGTATTTTCACACACTGAAAATTTTTAGGTGGCAGCTCTTAAACTGGTATATTTAATTTATTTAGGTTTAATTGTTATTTTATTCTACCCTTTAGTTGGGAGAAATAATATTGGTTTCCCGTGGCGCATATTATACACACTTTTTTCCACATAATTTAACTAATAATTTTTAGTTTGGTGTATTGCTGACATGGATGTTTTTAATTTTATGCAAGGTCGTGAGATCAATGTAGAAGAAATATTTCTACAACAACCTACTCCAAACTTAGATTTGGAGAGAGGTTTTAAAAAACTACAATTTGATTTAGAAAAACAAATTCGCTTGTGGTGGGACATTGCATCGTTTGAGATGTATATCTCAAAAAATCTCACACCACGTAGGTTGAGATGGGATGTACACCCGGGCGATGGAATTGAGGACCTCACACAGACGGATGAATGGTTCCAATTTTTTAACGCTTGTGAACAGAAGTTATTACAACTAATGATTCGAAGGCGTAGGTCCAAAAATGTACTTTTGGAGGCCAATATAGCGGACCTCAGAGAACAAATGAGACCACATATGGGCTCCCAGGAGTTCCTAGATAGATCTCAAACCTTACAGGTGCATCTGTCTAAGTATGATGGTGAAATCAAACAAAAGAAATTGAAAAAATATCAGAGAGACATCATAGACTATGATGAACACAAGGTATACAAATGGCAGTCAGATTTAGATCCAACACAACCAAAACCATTAACTGGAGAGATAGGAAAAGAAGTGCGTACAGGGACTACCCAAGGTATGGATAAATCCAATAAAAACACCAGTACCCCTAAAAAACATCCGAAAGGCCCTAATAAAATTAAAGGCCCGTACCCTCAGGTAGATAGGAATCGACCACCTAATAACCAGACCCCACAGTACCCACAAACTTATAATATGTACCCCCCATATGGTGCACCTACTTACAATAGGTATGCCCCATTAGATGACAGAGGGGGAGATGAAAATTACTATCATTACAATCAGGGCCCTAGCCAGTACACACCCAGACCACCACGGGGGCACTATAGAGGTAATCATAGAGGGCGAGCCTCATATTACCAAAATAACCAACCGCGGGGAGGGGGGGAATGGAGAGGCTGGAAAGAGCCATACAAAATTGCCAGTCCCGCCCCCCACCAGCTGGGAAAAAAATATAGAAAAAGAGGTAAGAGAGGGGGAACCCGAAAGAAAAAGACCACGAGACGATTAAATGAGGGGATCTACAACCTAGCGGGAATTGACTTTACTAATGCAGAATTAGAAGTACTTTCAAAGGGTATGAAATTTGCACCAGATAAACACATGGATAAATTTGAGGTATTTATCGATGTGGAGAAATTTGTTAGAAAGTTGAATATTAAAAAACATTTTGCGCAACAAACCATGAACACCACCCAGGTTGACACTACGGGGTATCAACATACCAATTTAAAAAACAATTCCACCTTTAATCCCAAAAAGGGCACACACCATCATATACAAGTATTCAGGAATATGGTGCAGGAAGAAATTAGATCTTTGGACACCAAAAATTCCAAACCCAATAGACTGTTGAGGGAAGGTATCACAAAATTAGAGAAGAATAAAAACATAGTGGTGCGTACTGCAGATAAAGGGGGGGGTGTGGTAGTACTCACGAAAGAGAGTTACTACAAAGAAGTTCAGCGGTTGCTGGATGATATCAACACCTATACGCCATTAGTAGGTGACCCAGTATGCAGACTAAAAGCACAATTAAAAACTTGGGTCGATGAAGGAGTTTCAAAAACTATTCTTACTCCACAAGAAGCACTTTATTTAGTGCCTGAGGTACCACGTACTCCGGTACTGTACATTGCACCAAAAATTCACAAAAACAATACTAACCCCCCAGGCCGACCCATTGTTAGTGGGATCGGGTCACTTTACTCCAGATTGGGTGAATACCTCGATCAATTTTTACAACCACTAGTACAAAAAGGTCAATCGTATTTGAAGGACAGTACCCAGCTGATAAATGCACTAGCCACAATACGGGTAACCCCGGATACATGGTTAGTAACAGTGGATGTAGAATCCTTGTATACAAACATTAAGCAGTCTGATGCTATCATAGCAGTCACCGAATCCTTAGAAACAGGTACTGACCTTCAAACGATACAAATTCAGTTTATTGTACAGGGCTTGAAACAGGCCATGGGTAATAATTATTTTTGGGCGCAGAACAAGTATTATAATCAAACAAAAGGAGTCGTCATGGGCGCTAGATATGCGCCGAGTGTAGCCAATTTGGTTCTAAACAGGTGGGAAAGGGAAACAATATACAAAGAGGAAAATAAAGCTCTCCTGTACTATAAACGCTATATAGACGATATTATACTGTTTTGGGATGGGAACTTACCCTCATTGGAGAACTTCATAATGGCAATGAACAGCAACCAATATGAGTTAAAATTTACAGCAGAATTCAACTTATCTACCATTAACTATCTGGATCTAACGCTCACAAAAAGAGGTAATTCAATCAGTACCAAAACTTACTTCAAACCGACAGACCGGAATGGTTATGTCGCACTTTCCAGCTGCCACCACCCAAAATGGCTAGGGGGTGTCCCCAAAAGCCAATTAATGCGCATACGTCGAAACTGTGACCAGATCACTGATTTTGATGAACAAGCAAATATGTTGGTAGACAAATTTGTGGAAAAGGGGTACAATGCCCAAAGCCTTGAGACTACGAAAAAAGAAGTTTCGGCAATGGAAAGGCCAGGTTTGCTAGCACCAAAAACTAAGGCTCCCTTTCACGGAGAGATAACATTCCTCACAGGGTTCCATAGAGAATATAAGAGCGTGGAAAAAGTCATAAAACAATTTTGGCCAATACTATTGAAAGATAATGATTTGGCTACAGTACTACCAGCTAAACCAAAATTTATTTACACCAAAGCCCCTGGGTTGAGAAATATGGTAGCACGTAATGTTCCAGACCCCCCAGAAAAACCTCTTACCTTCCTGGATACCCCCGGTTTCTATTATTGCACTAGGTGTAGATTGTGTAAAACATCTAAGAGACAGGGCAAGAAAAAACTTCAGTTTAAATCTAATGTTACACAGCAAGAATTTAAAATTAAACCACTTATTACCTGTCATTCCAGATTTGTAACATACGTTATCGAGTGCCCTTGTCACTTGCAGTATGTAGGGCGCACTACTAGAGAACTGAAAGTGCGCATAAATGAGCATGTGGCAAATATCATAAATGGCTATCCCAACCATAGTGTCTCTAAACATTTTGACCTTTGTCATAATAAAGATCCTCGACAAATGACGTTCTATGGGATAGATAGAGTGACTAGTCACTGGCGAGGTTCAGATCTCACCAAGGCGATATCCCAAAACGAGACATTATGGATACATCGCCTTCGTGCCATGCAACCCCAAGGCATGAATGTAGAACTAGACCTCAACTGCTTTTTGAGCAACAAGTAAAAAGATTATTTCTTATGTACAGTCTTGGTAGCAAGTTTTCCAACTAACAGTACCAATTGTTAATTGTTAGTACAGCTAGCAAACCCGATTGGTAATAGTGGGTATTATAAGAGCAGCCGCATTATACAACATACATATAGATATGCTGGTTCCTCACAGGGGTACTCTAATTTGTTATTATCTTATATGTTATATATATTTTTTAATGTAATTTTAATTGTAAATTCTAATAGAATGTTGTTAAGTTTAAATATACTGCCATATATTGGCATTGTAAAATGTATTATCACACCATGGATCAACAATGGCGCATGTATGTAATATTGGATATAAGTTATCACTATTGTCAATGATGCAAGCGTAGTATCCATTAGATGTTATTGGTACATTTTAGTGTATGGCATATGATAACGGGACCGAGGCTTTTCGATTAAGGTTTTTTACATAGGCTTTTTTTCGATTGGCTGGCTTTCCTATCAATCATAATAGGCCTTTGGGTTAAATTCGACACCATAGCGTAACTGGTCACGCTTCCTGATGACGTAAACCAACGAAACGTACGTCGAGGCGCTAACCAGTTACGCTTTTTCCCTACCACTTCCGATTTCCGGGCCCGTTGGTTTTCCGACGGTGGAACGCACGCCGACTATCGAAATAGTAGTGCGACGGATTTTCGATCTATCTCCGAATGTAACGGCACTTCGATGGTATAACGGACGGACGCCGGCTAGTGAGACCACCAGCGCGACGGAGTACCGTACCACATCGCAATCTGCGGATTCGATTGGATATCGAAAAACGCCATTAAGCCTCAGTGCCGGGATCAGGGCACAATCCTGAGTAAGCAGCCATTTGGCATGTTACTTTTAAATTTATTTTAATAAACAGTATTTCACTATGATTGCTCCTCTGTTTTTACTTATATGAATGCTGGATCATCTGAACGTGCCTATCTGGATTACTCTGAGTCATCTTTTTGACACAAGCGGTTTATGACTTCTTTTTTAATTAAAAGAGTCCACTAGTATTGGTAAGGAGCCATTTCTATTGATCTCACCGGGTGCAAATTTATGGTGGAGGTTCCAGAACTGCAATATCCACATGTTTTTTGTTTGAATCAAGAATAATATTGGGTGCTTATTATTTAGCACTATTTGGACTTATTTTATTCATTATATGTTTTATGGTTTGATTCATTATATGGACACTGTAATACTAATATATGTTTTTCTAAAGATTGCACATTTTTCTATGTATATATATATACACATAATTTGATGTTGTATTACTTAGCGCCCCTTCACTTCCGATTCTATATACCTTTGGAAGAATACTGATAGGTTCTGTCTTTTGTCAGTCTGACCATCTCCAGAAACCAGAGCCTTCTGGGCCAGGCTACCAGAGTGAGTGGGACCCCCTCTCCAAATCCTGTGCAAAAAAAGTGAAAAGAGAGGGACTGGAGGGAAAGCATAAACTAGCTCCATGGAACTATCAGAGCATCTGCTCCAATTGCCAGAGGATCTCTTGTCCGAGAGATAAACTGCTGTAGTCTGTTGTTGAACCTGGATGCCAGTAGGTTGACCTCTGGCCATCCCCAATATTGGCAAATTTCCTGGAACACCTCTGGGTGTAGGGACCATTCCCCCGGGCAGATCTGCCGGAAGCTGAGATAATCTGCCTTACAGTTTTCTACTTTGAAAAGGAAAACCCGCTAAATAGCTTTTTACAAGGAAGCTCAGCTGACCATTTTTTTAGCCATAAAAGTCTGCGCATACAGACATGAGAGCCAGACGAGAAACCTGCTGTAAAGAATCCTGTAAGGCATCAACAGCAAAACGCAGCGCTCAAGGAATATCTGTCTTACATTTAGGCAGATCATTCTCTTGGTTAGGCCTATTAGGCCTTTTGATCCAATCCCTTACAGACTGGCAAATACAAATTGCTGCAACAGCTGGCTCAATAGCTGAACTGGTCAAAGAAAAAATAGCCTTTAATAATAACTCCAGTTTCTTGTCCACAGGGTCTTTCAGGCCCTGTGCATTATCTACTGGATGAGTTAATTTCTTATTTAAGGAAGAGACTGCTGCATCTACTGCTGGCATGCTACATTTTTTAACAGACCTTTCATCCATGGTATATGAAAGGGAAACATTTTAATAGGAGTAAAGTTCCTATTAGGATGTTCCCAATCAGCATACACTGCCTGTGCCAGCAGGGGGTGTAGGGGGGAATACTGTGTGGCCTTAAGAGGCCTCAGGGATCCAAGAGGACCACGGGGGCTCAGTTACCTCTGTTTTTTAAAGAGGAAACGTAAAGGCAGAACGAACCATTTCGGTCAGGGTCTGGATGAGAGGCCTCTGCGACTGCGAGGCAGATATCAGCTGGATATCTTCTTATCCAGATTGCTCAGAAGGAGACTCATCTGCTGGGCACGCCACTAAATCCTAAGCTCTTTGGCTCTTCCCCATTCTCAACCCATTCCTGCTCCAAACTTGGAGACTCCAGGGAGGGGGAATTGTCATGCTTCTTGCCACTCTGCGGGATGGAGGTAATCCTGCCATCAATCCTGTGATCTAGCCCGTATAGGGCTGAGGACAGTTCGTCCTTAGAGATAAAGGGTAAAGCAGCAGCGTTGACTGTAGGCACAATACCAAATAGGTGCAGCGGCTCAGATTGCTCGGAAGCCTCTGGTCTTTCAGAGGATACAACACTAGGGATACAACTTTGTTCATCAGGAACTACTGATGACATAGGTGTGCCCTTCCTTGTAGTGTTAGTCCCACTCCTCTTTTTGGAAGACATTATAGCCAAACAAAGAGAACTTGGGTGTGTGTGACAGAGACCCTTTAATAGGGCTCACCAAGCCCCTATTGAACAATCCTGCTAAGAACCTTTAGCCTGCCAAGCAACACCTGGTTACTCACGTAAGAAGAAATGAACCACTGCAAGTGTTTCTTCAGAGCCTGCTCTGTGTCCCACAGCTGCCATCTGGAAACACCATGCTTGGCTTACACAGCTTAAATGAGCTGAGTGTGCGTCGGGATGTTCTATGCGTGCGTGTGCATGTGCGGGGTCTCGGCAAAAAGGCATAGCTGTATATATATGTATATATGATGCAAATCTCCCGTGTGCCAGAATAAGATCACTGTGCATGTGTGGCAAAGCCCATGTGCGCCATGGCCGCCAAACAAACAACTGCTAATACAGCAGCGCACTTGTGAACGCATATGTGTGCCATGGTGAACCAAGCAAAAAAGTGCACCGTGGCGCGCCATCATACAGGTAAGATAAAAAAAAAACAGCCAGACACAAGCAGAAAAAAAGGTACACTTTGCAAACACTCACAATTAGCCCAAAACTCCCCTGTATGATCACCACATACAGGTGTCCAGCCCTTAGCTAGCTTGACTGATTGTTACAATTACTGGGACACCCCACAATATAATAATAAAGGGGTTTCACTTACCCATCCAGAGCGCAGGGCCACTTAGAAATTAAGGGCCCAATTTTCACCCTTCACGGTGAGTTCCAGTGACACGGGACCTTGAAGGACTGGGTACCCTTTTCATGTTTAGGATCCACTCCCTTAAACCTGTACAGCACCCTGCAGGAAATGCCTTAGCGCTGTAGTGTCCAGTATTTCCACTCCGCAGGGTCCAGCGCCCAGAGGCCACATTACAGGCAAAACCTTGCAGGATCAAGAATCTTCTTTGCTAGGCTTGGGTACCATTTATCTAAGCATTAAAGCCTGTGTCAAATAGATCCTATCAGTCAATCCCTTGATTCCTCTTTGGAAACGTTTGTGGGAACAGAGACCTGGAGCTCAGAAAACTCCAACAAACCTTGCCATTCACCTTGTAAACACTGGTAAAAAACGGATTTGCTCCCTGTTGGGAGTGGTTATATAGGGAGGGGCACTTCCTGTCTAAAGATCTTTGATATACCAGTGTCGTTCACCTGATGATGAAGTATAACCCAGTAAGTAATGAATATTAGCCTGACTCTGTGTCCCATAATGTATTTTTTTGGGGTTGTACTCTGCCAAGTAACCTGTGTGTTATGCACCCCTGATCCCCACAGTCTCTGCATTATCCACTTCTGCTCCCTGCCCTCTGCATTACCCACTCCTGACCCCTGAACTCTCTGTAATTCTCTCCTGAGTAATGCACTCTCTACATTACCCAACCCCTGTGCGCTGCACCTTCTGCATTATGTACTCCTGGCCCCTTTACACGCTCTCCTGAATCCTGCATAATATACACCAAGTTGTATATTTCACACTCCTGTCTAACATGTACATTGGTAATGGAAGAGTTTAATTTTTTTTTTAATTAGTGTGCTGAGATTTGTTACATGCCTGTTTTATGGAACAGCCATTAAAGCATATGTTATGGGTTAAAGAACTTTGGCATGTATGCTGTGTATAGGGGGAGTAGGCTCAAGTTTTATTTATTCATGCACCTTTAAGCCCCTCCCACTTCCGTCAGAATTTGGACACAATTCAACATTTTATTACTTCAGATCATTTTCTGTGTATGTATGTGTGTGTTTTTTTTTTACAAGATATACTGGTGGTGGCAGTACTTTTTAAATGTGTAAATATATTTGGGTATTTGTATTAATAAATGTTCTATCTATGAAGGCAGCTTTTTTTTTTTTTGCCATTTATTTATTTAATTATTTAAAATGTTGATTAATATAATTATTATGATTATCATTACTATGTTTCATTTTATTTCATATTTAATTAAGAGGACCTGGAGTCATTATCAGTGTTGTAGATCATAAACCAGCCTGCTACACATTACACTGTACTCCATGGTAAAACCTTTACTTGCCTTATTTCTAAGATAAGGCTTTGTGTTAGGCGATGATCTCACTGCAACTGAAACTCACTCCTACAGTTTACTGTAATTCTTTGGGACCAAATTGTACTTCAGTATTAAAAAGTATAGCGAAGAACCCTTTAGAGATACTATTTGGATTAGTATAAAATTGGATCAAAACTTAGATTAAATTAGATTTAACATTTGGCTCGTTTTCCATATGAACGCACAAAAAAAAAACAATGTATGTACGATGAATGCTTAAACTAGTCGGCTGCCATAAAGCAATCACTTGCTTCCAGCAGTGAAGGGCAAGGACATATTGATTACATTTTCTCCGTGAGCTGCCTGTCTGGTGTATGGGGAAGTGTCATGCAAATCATGTTCTGGTAGCTTTTTTTCTCTTATTCTTTGAATTATACCACCTCTACGTTGTTTTATCTCATCCCAATCTTCCAGCAAATCTGCTAGCAGACATGATGGCAGACACAAGGCACATTTCCATACATAACAAGATGAACAAAATCTGTTCAATGCTGCGTGTCTATCCCTCCACCTGAAGACAGTTTGAATATTTGTGACAATTAATTAATCTTCCTATTTACTAGATATGATTAAATTGGTTATTGTGTTGTAGAATGTGTGGGGCATAAGGGAAGACACAATTGTTCAATTTATAGTTTTTTCTTATAGACTCACAATCAGGGCCGGCCTTAGGTGTTCAGGCGCCCTGTGCGAGATAATCCTGTGGTGCCCCCCCCCCAAATGGCCTCTGTAAATTAAAGTATAGGGTGGTATTGGGTAGGCTGGGGGGGTATAGGGCAGGTTGGGGTAATATAAGGCAGGTTGGGGTGATATAGGGCAGTCTGGGGTGACTTAGGGCAGGGTGGGGTGGTATAGAGCAGGGTGTGGCGGCATAGGGCAGGTTGCAGTAGCATAGGGCAGGTTGGGGTGGTATAGGGCAGGCTGGGGTGGTATAGGGCAGGCTGGGGTGGCATAGGGCAGGTTTCCGTGGCATAGGGCAGATTGCCGTGGCATAGGACAGGTTGGGGTTGTATAGGGCAGGCTGGGGTAGAGCAGGCTGGGGTGGTATAGGGCAGGCTGGGGTGGTATAGGGCAGGCTGAGGTGGTATAGGGCAGGCTGAGGTGGTATAGGGCAGGTTGGGGTGGTATAGGGCAAACTGACGTGGCATAGGGCAGGCTGAGGTGGCATATGGCAGGTTGGGGTGGTATAGAGCAGGTTGCGGTGGCATAGGGCAGTTTGTGCTGGTATAGGGCAGGCTGAGGTGGTATAGGGCAGGCTGAGGTGGTATAGGGCAGGTTGGGGTGGTATAGGGCAAACTGACGTGGCATAGGGCAGGCTGAGGTGACATATGGCAGGTTGGGGTGGTATAGAGCAGGTTGCGGTGGCATAGGGCAGTTTGTGCTGGTATAGGGCAGGTTGGGGTGGTATAGGGCAGGTTGTGGTGGCATAGGGCAGGCTGAGGTGGTATAGGGCAGGCTGAGGTGGTATAAGGCAGTTTGTGGTGGTATAGGGCAGGCTGGGGTGGCATATGGCAGGTTGGGGTGGTATAGGGCAGGTTGTGGTGGTACAGGGCAAGCTGAGGTGGCATAGGGCAGGTTGAGGTGGCATAGGGCAGGTTGAGGTGGCATAGGGCAGTTTGGGGTGGTATATGGCAGGTTGTGGTGGCATAGGGAAGGCTGAGGTGGCATAGGGCAGGCTGAGGTGGTAAAGGGCAGGCTGAGGTGGTTTAGGGCAGGCTGGGGTGGCATATGGCAGGTTGGGGTGGTATAGGGCAGTTTGTGGTGGTATAGGGCAGGCTGGGGTGGTATAGGGCAGGTTGCGGTGGTATATGGCAGGCTGGGGTAGTATAAGGCAGGCTGGGGTGGTATAGGGCAGGCTGAGGTGGTAAAGAGTAGTTTGTGGTGGTATAGGGCAGGCTCGGTTGGTATAGGGCAGGTTGCGGTGGCATAGGGCAGGTTGGGGTGATATAGGGAAAACTGATGTGGCATAGGGCAGGCTGAGGTGGCATATGGCAGGTTGGGGTGGTATAGAGCAGGTTGCGGTGGCATATGGCAGGCTGGGGTGGTATAGGGCAGTTTGTGGTGGTATTGGGCAGGTTGGGGTGGTATAGGGCAGGTTGTGGTGGCATAGGGCAGGCTGAGGTGGTATAGGGCAGGCTGAGGTGGTATATGGCAGGTTGGGGTGGTAAAGGGCAGGTTGTAGTGGCACAGGGCAGGCTGAGGTGGCATAGGGCCGGTTGAGGTGGCATAGGGCAGGCTGGGGTGGTATAGGGCAGGCTGGGGTGGCATAGGGCAGGTTGGGGTGGCATAGGGCAGGCTGAGGTGGTATAGGGCAGGCTGAGGTGGTATAGGGCAGGCTGAGGTGGTATAGGGCAGTGTGTGGTGGTATAGGGCAGGCTGGGGTGGCATATGGCAGGTTGGGGTGGTATAGGGCAGGCTGGGGTGATATAGGGCAGGCTGAGGTGGTATAGGGCAGACTGATGTGGCATAGGGCAGGTTGCAGTGGCATAGGGCAGGTTGCAGTGGCATAGGGCAAGTTGGGGTGGCAAAGGGCAAGTTGTGGTGGCAAAGGGCAGGTTGTGGTGGTATAGGGCAGGCTGGGGTGGCAGAGGGCCTTTTGTGGTGCTATAGGGCAGGCTGGGGTGCTATAGGGCAGGCTGTGATGCTATAGGGCAGGCTGAGGTGATATAGGGCAGGCTGGAGTGGTATGGTGCCAGATCAGGACTCTATGTAGGTACATGTGCAGCAGTGCCTGGAGATGCTGCTGTGTCCTCGTTTCTTTCTCCTTCAGCTGTGGGATCAGCCAGAGTGAAGTAGTGGAGGAAGCAGCCACACCCCCAGCTACGCCCAACAACTCAGGCTGTCGGAGACATTGGAGATCCCTGAGGGACAGCATTAGATGGGGGAGTGTTACAGGCAGGTAGCCCCCCCCCCCTGCACGGCTTGCGGGGGGGACCAGGACGGACCTGGGAAACAGCGCAGCGGCTGTGAGCTGCGAGAGAGACATCAAAAAGAAGGAGGGAGGGGAGCACTCTGGCGCTTGAGCGCCCCCACCTCTGTGGCCCCTGGGTGAACTGCACCCCGTCTAGGATCGCCCCTGATGTGACTCACATTGTGCGAGCTGTGTGTTCCGCACGGCGCCCCTGTTGCCCATGGCGCCCTGTGCAGCCGCACGGCTCGCACACCCCAAAGGCCGGCCCTGCTCACAATCCCTTGGAATGTAACAAGAGATGGCTATAGAAGGATTACGTAGCTCTGTTTGCTACTGTGGTCCATTGCTAGCCAATTTATTTTATAGCTGAATGATTATGTCATTTAAGGTCAAATGACTTGTAATATCAAATCTTATCCCCAGCATGGACCATGGAATAGTCAATACTTATTAACAGTAAATATTATACAACATACGGTATGTTGTAAATGAAGGTCAGTATAAATAGAAAAAGCTTAAAGCCCAACTCTGGGCAACACTTAAAAGAATACTCTTGCAGCGTGGCCTCCCTGAACTGCAAGGGTTAAATGCTTGTTAGATCTCGGGGTTAAGGAATAAGCAGTAATGCTTATCTATTTCTTTCTTCAGCAGCCTTTTTCCACACTCTGACATCTCCAGCAGCCTTTTGTTTAAAGGAACACTAAAGGTTTGTTTTTTATTAGATCAAGCATTTAAATATCACTTACCTAATTTTTCCTTTTGACTTCCAAAACACAGAAATCCAGGTTTGAAAATGCCTGTCTCTCCTCTTCTTGCTTTCCACCAGTACCTGCATGGTGGAAAGCAGAATGTGCTCACCCCCTCCCTATGACTACAGCCCTGCGTAAAGATTCTCTCTTATCCCTCACAGGCATGGAGGCTAAGCCTAATGGGAACTGTAGTTCCCATTAGGCCGTGATGTAGCAAGAATGAATGTGCACCGCAAACCAGGAAGTGAGTCAAAATAACGATTCAGGAGTGCTGGAGGTGAATAAAACAGCTCGATTTCAACAGGTATCAAACTAGTTATACTACAAAACATTACTTTTTACTTTATCAGCTACTGTCGGACTTTAATTTAAGAGGAAAATATTTTTGTCTTTACAACCCCTTTAACCCCTGGACCATTTTGCTGGTCACCGGGCCACTTTTTGCGATTCGGCACTGCATCACTTTAACTGACAATTGCGCAGTCATGCGACATGGCTCCCAAACAAAATTGACGTCCTTTTTTCCCCTCTATTTTTTCCCACAAATAGAGCTTTCTTTTGGTGGTATTTGATCACCTCTGCGGTTTATATTTCTTTATCGTACATCACGGGACACAGAGCGCATAGCCATTACACTTGGGTTATATGGGTACCTTCAGGTGATGGACACTGGTGTAATCAATTTCACAGGAAGTTTCCTCCCTATATAACCCCCCTCTTACTGGGAGTGCTTCAGTTTTTTCGCCAGTGTCTTAGGTGTTGGTCACGTCTAGCTGTCCCTCGGAGGTCTCGGGACCCAGAATAGCTAGCCGGATCCGTCCGAAGTGCTTCAAAGCCAAGGTGTACGGTACCCGGGCCCTGCTTGCGTGGGGTTTTGCCTATAATGCCTCTCCTTGGAGGGCTGGATTCTGGGCTCCAGTGCCTTAGTCTCTCCCAAGAACTAAACGCTACTGATGCCAGGATGCTATATAGGTCCAGGTGTGTGGGTTTCTTAACACAGGACCCCGGTCCCTGAAGGTCCAAGACAATACCCACGGAGATGGGGGAAGATTGGGCCTCTTGCAGTTTGCAATACCCTGCGGCGTGGAGCAGGTAAGAGGGAACCTGCGGGACTTGGTTCGACAGTAGGTATCCCCCTGGGGGTTCTGGGTCGGCTAATGATATGCTTATGCATCAGCCACTATCTCCACTATGTCTTTTGAGGCAGGATGGGATGTACTAATGTTTACCCAGATAACATGTAGGTATATGTATGCTTTTAAAGATATGTATTTGCTACTCCTCCCAGATCTGCCTGTTAGCATGATACTGCAAGCCCCACGTACTATAAGGAGGAAATGCTGGCAAAACTCCTGTTTCTTAGGAAGCCTATGGGGACAGCTTCCTCTATGTGTGCACTACAATAAGATTAGTGTCTTGTCTGGTGTCTGTTGGGTTGCTAGCGCTGGTCCATGCTTCTCCTCTGCTTTCTGCTTCCTCCATGTTGGTTTCAGCGTGGGGGGGGGCGCGCGCGCGCACGTGCACGCCGCCTTTTACAGCGTCGGCGTGCGTGGGGGGGGGGGCGGGCCAGCAGCGTCAGGTCTCAGTTAAAACAGTAGAGCATTTCCTGGCTGGTCATTCCCTCCTGAGAGCAGAGGAGGCTGAGGACACAGAGCGTGCAGCTGAGCCATTTCTGGCTATACAGTGACAGCTAGTGGTGGTTTGTGGATCTTCAGGTCTGGACTTAGCTCCATACTGACCAGAAAAAAAAAAAAGGGTTTTTTTCTTAAAGGGACTTAGATCTGGCAGTATCTGAGTCGGTGCAACCTTGGGCTCCAGCTAACAGGCATTGGTGTGGCAATACTCACAGGACTTCCTCGGTATTGCCGCCTTCTCGGGCGTATGGAAATTTGGAAAAAGTTTACCATAGCCTGTTCTTATTAATGGTTCACTTCTAGCTACAACAGTTGGGTGTTGGCCTTAGGGGTGTCTCAAGGTTGTGCAATGGCTCCCAAGGGATCAGGACCAGCTAAGGCTGCAAAAGGTACCAAAAAACTAAAGGGGTCTCTGTCGGGGTCAGAGGATTTGGGCCAGGCTCCAGCGGTCCCACCCTCACCAGATAGACCACCGAACAGCATGTTGCAGGAGCCATTGAGGGTGCTAGGGGCAGAGGCGGCCCCCAATCAACCCATTCCCGTTTACGTTACGGAAGAAATGCTAGCGACCACCCTGGGTGGGCTAGAGGAAAGGTTAACTGCTTTAATTGCCCGCTCTTTGCCAGGTGGCAAGCGGGCTAGATCCCCGTCACCTAGATTGGTGTTTTCAGATGCAGAGGTCCTCTCTTCGGAGGAATTGGACCCACAGGGGGATCAAGCGGACCCAAGTCCCGACGGTTCAGACATTGAGGGTTCCACTGTAGATGAATTCTTTTCGGCTTCTCAAGCGGAGAGCCTGTGGATCCAGTCTCTGACAGATATGGTTCGCACTGCTTTTATACTTCCAGTGTCAGAACAATTAGCCCCCACGGTATCCTCTTTAGGTTCCTTGAAGGCACCGTTGAGTTGTGATTCTTTTCCGGTTCACCCCATCTGGAGAGCGTGATTTTTCAGGATTGGGCTCGACCTAATAGGATTTTTATCCCTCCTAAAAGGTTCACTATTCTCTATCCTATGGAAGAGGAATTTGCAAAGAAATGGGCACTCCCTACCGTGGACGCAGCCATTTCCTGCGTGAATAAATCCCTGACCTGTCCGGTTGAAAATGTCCAGATGTTTAAAGATCCGGTCGACAAAAAGTTGGAGACCCTACTGAAGGCTTCTTTTACCACAGTAGGTGCCGTGGTTCAGCCAGCGGTGGCAGCCATTGGCGTTTGTCAGGCTTTAAAGGATCAGACTAAACAAATATTAAGGGACATACCGGCTCAGCAAGCTCGTGAATTGGCTGACCTCCCAAGGGCTCTCTGCTTTGCAGTAGATGCTATTAAGGACTCCATTCAACAGGCGTCCCGTTTATCTCTGCTATTGGTTCATATGCGTCGCCTTTTGTGGCTGAAGAACTGGTCAGCAGAGGCACCCTGCAAAAGGCTTTTAGCAGGATTTCCCTTTCATGGTGGGAGACTATTCGGGGAAGACCTAGATAAATATATCCAGACCATATCAAGTGGTAAAAGTTCTTTCTTACCTGTCAAGAAAAGACCGCGTGGGCCCGCGTTTAAGCGACAGGCCTTCGCAGGCTCGGCCCCTTCAACTTCCCGTCAGTATCGACGGCCTCCCGGGCGTTCAGCATTTAATAGCCGCCCACAAGGACAAGCCACGGCAGGCAAGAGGCCATGGTCTCGCAAGCCGGTTAAACCAGTCATCAAGTCAGATTCATGAAGGGGCGCCCCCACTCTCTTGGGTGGGGGGAAGGCTTTGTTTTTTCTCCGAAGTGTGGGAGGCCAGAATTCCCGACTCTTGGGTACTGTCCGTGGTAGCCACGGGCTACAAGCTAGAGTTTCGGGAAGTCCCCCCTCCTCATATTTCAGGGGTCAAGTCTTCCAAGAGACCCAATGGCGACGTCAGGCCTATCTTAGACCTCAAACGCCTAAATCGCTTTCTAAAGATTCAGACCTTTCGTATGGAGTCCATACGTTCGGTGGCAGCCAGCCTACATCAAGACGACTTTCTAGCATCTATAGACATAAAGGATGCGTATCTGCACGTGCCGATCTACCCGGCACATCACAAGTTTCTTCGTTTTATGATAGATCACCGTCATTACCAGTTCGTAGACCTCCCTTTCGGGTTGGCAACAGCTCCGCGGGTATTCACAAAGGTGTTAGCCCCGGTGCTAGCCGTCCTAAGGACAGAAGGCATTTTGGTCCTGGCATACCTGGATGATCTTCTGGTTATCGACAGATCAGCTTCCAACCTCAATCATGCAGTAGTTCGCACAGTTGGGCATCTAGAGGAATTCGGATGGATTGTGAACCAAGAAAAATCGATATTGCAACCCATAAAGCAGTTGGAATATCTAGGCCTTCGGCTAGATACAGACTGCCAGAGGATATTTTTACCTCAAGCAAAGGTCAGATCAATAACTCAAGCAGTTCAAGTGGTCTTAGGCAAGAGGAGGCCGACTATTCGCCTATGTATGCGACTGCTGGGGAAGATGGTGGCCGCCTTCGAGGCAGTGCCCTATGCCCAGATCCATACCAGATATCTCCAGGCAGCCATTCTCTCTGCTTGGAACAAGTCCATTCAGGCGTTAGATCGTCCGTTAGTTCTCTCCCCAGGGGTCCGGCGCAGCCTGTTCTGGTGGCTGGTCCCTCAAAATTTGTCAAAGGGGAAATCCTTTTTGCCCCATCACGTGGAAGATAGTAGCCACGGATGCCAGCCTGTCAGGTTGGGGGGCAGTTCTAGAAGGACAGACCCAGCAAGGGCAGTGGTCGGAGGCAGAAAAACTGCTTCCCATCAATATCCTAGAGATCAGAGCTGCTTGGCTGGCCCTGGTCGCCTGGACTCTTCCCCTTCAGGGTCTGGCAGTAAGGATACAGTCCGACAATGCCACTGCGGTGGCATACATAAACCACCAGGGGGGCACGAGGAGCCTAGCGGCCCAAAGGGAAGTAAACCTGATTTTCTCATGCATCTCGGCGGTGTTCATCCCAGGGATAGACAATTCTCAAGCAGATTTTTTGAGGCGTCAACAGTTGCTCCCGGGGGAGTGGTCTCTTCACCCCCAGGTATTCCAAGAGATTTGCCAAAGATTCGGAGTTCCAGATGTGGACATTATGGCAACGAAATCCAACAAAAAGTTGGACAAATTCATATCCCGAGCCAGGGATCCCTCGGCCTACGGGACCGATGCGTTGGTTTGCCCCTGGCACCAGTTTTCTCTCCTGTATGCGTTCCCTCCACTGCAGATGATTCCCCGCCTTCTACGGAGGATCAGGGTGGAGCGCAGGCCTGTGATCCTGGTGGCCCCAGCCTGGCCCAGGAGGGCTTGGTACGCACTCATCGTGAGGATGTCAGTAGGGGCGCCGTGGCCGCTCCCCCTGCGCCCAGATCGGCTGTCTCAGGGCCCAATCTGCCACCCTGCTTCACAGCAGCTAAATTTGACGGCTTGGCGGCTGAATCCCTAATTCTTAAGGGCAGAGGCCTCTCAGCTCAGGTCATATCTACGTTGATTCAGGCTAGGAAACCAGTCTCTAGAAATATTTATTACAGAGTCTGGAGAACCTATGTGGAGTGGTGCGAGTCTCAAAAATGGCATCCTCAAAAGTTTTTTATTGACAGGATCTTGCGATTCCTCCAGGTTGGCGTTGACAAAGGGTTGGCTCTTAGTACTCTAAAGGGGCAGGTGTCGGCTTTATCGATATGGTTTCAAAGACCCTTGGCCACCCATTCGCTTATGAAAACCTTCTTGCAGGGGGTCTTGCATGTGAATCCCCCTATTAGAGCTCCCCTCTGCCCCTGGAATTTAAATCTGGTCTTGTCAGCGTTACAAACGCTTTACAAACCTCTGACAGAAATCCCTCTTGTGCTACTAACCCGAAAGTTGGTTTTCTTGGTGGCTATGGCTTTGGCCAGAAGGGTTTCCGAGCTGGCAGCCTTGTCATGCAGGGAGCCATACCTTATTCTGCATAAGGACAGAGTGGTTCTGCGGCCTCAACCTTCTTTCCTTCCTAAGGTCATATCCAGTTTTCACTTGAATCAGGACCTAGTCCTACCATCCTTCTTTCCTACTCCCCAGTCCAGAGAGGAAAGACTGCTTCATACTTTGGACATGGTTCGAGCCATGAGGGTCTATCTCAAGGCTACAGAGAAGATTCGGTAAACAGATGTGCTTTTTGTTCTTCCGGATGGCCCCAAGAAGGGTCAGCCGGCTGCCAAGTCTTCCTTGGCTAGGTGGATTAAGCAGCTGATTTTTCAGGCCTATGGTCTGAAGCACGTTCCACCTCCCTTATCAGTTAAAGCCCATTCTACGAGGGCCATGAGTGCCTCCTGGGCGGCACACCATCAGATCTCTATGGCACAGGTTTGCAAGGCGGCAACCTGGTCTTCCGTACATACGTTTACTAAATTTTATAAGTTGGACGTTGCAAAGGGTACGGACGCAGCATTTGGGCAGGCGGTCCTACGGGCAGCAGTATAGAATCCTCTGGTCTGGGTCACGCCCCCTTTTCTCTGTTGGTGGAGCTACTTTACTTCCTGATAATTTTTTGTTTGGCTATTCTTGGCCTTACGGTCTCCCTCCCTTCATAGAGCATTGCTTTAGGACATCCCAAGTGTAATGGCTATGCGCTCTGTGTCCCGTCATGTACGATAAAGAAAAAAGGATTTTTAATAAACAGCTTACCTGTAAAATCCTTTTCTTGAAGTACATCACGGGACACAGAGCTCCCACCCCTCTTTTGGGGAACATTGTGTAACCTCGGAGGAATTGCTTGCTACAAAACTGAAGCACTCCCAGTGAGAGGGGGTTATATAGGGAGGAAACTTCCTGTGAAATTGATTACACCAGTGTCCATCACCTGAAGGTACCCATATAACCCAAGTGTAATGGCTATGCGCTCTGTGTCCCGTGATGTACTTCAAGAAAAGGATTTTACAGGTAAGCTGTTTATTAAAAATCCTTTTTTTTTTGCGCTATAAACAAAAATAGAGCGACAATTTTGAAAAAAAAACTATATTTTTTACTTTTTGCTATAATAAATATCCCCCAAAAAAATATATAAAACATTTTTTTCCTCAGTTTAGGCCGATAAGTATTTAACATATTTTTGGTAAAAAAAATCACACTAAACTAGGGCTGTTACTGATTAAAATTTTTGTGTTGGATTAATCGATTTTTTTTTTTAATCGATTAATCGACTAATTTTGATTAATTATATCGCACATACAGATCAAACTACTTTTAGCTGATCTCCTTGCAGGCTGATTCCCAGTGCAGCTACCAACCACTGGAAAAATGGATAGCAGGATTCAAAAAACACACAAAGGCAGCGCTCGATGGGAATAGCATTAAAACTTTTATAGTCTTCAAGTAGGTAACAAAATAAATATTGCACTGGAGATAAAATCGATGTAGCTACATAAACTGTAAAAATGGTGCGAGTAATACCAAACGGTAGCAAAAGCAGTCATAAAAACATGTAGCTAAGTATGATACTGGTATAAAAATGTGTACGATACCACTGCTGAATCCAGGTGAGGAGAGTCTGCATGTAGATGTCCAGTGAAGGGAACTATCACAACTCCCAGTGGATGGCTGTAGAATCCCAGGTTGATAGAAGGAAGAGATAGAGGGAAGTGTAAGGCCCCATACACACGAGCGGACAGATTTGTTCAAATCTGTCCGTCCGACAGATTTGAACAAATCTGTCTGCTGGGATTTTGGTTTGCTCGCGTGTACACACGAGCAAACCAAAATCCCCGCCAGCAGAGAGCGCGCTGACGTGTCGGTGACGTGGCAGTGACGTTGATGCCGCCACGTCACCGCACCAGGAAGTAAAACACTTCCGCACATGCGCCGAATCCATTCGGCGGCGGTGCGGCGGCGGAGCGGGACGACATGTCTGCTGGTAAGTGTACTAACCAGCAGACATGTCGGGCGGACAGATTCCCACCGGATAGATTTCAAAGCATGCTTTGAAATCTGTCGGGTGGACAAATCTGTCCGCTAGCCCATACACACGATCGGAGATGTCTGCTGAAACGGTCCATCGGACCGTTTTCAGCGGACAAATTCGATCGTGTGTACGAGGCCTTACAGCCCTTGCGTGTGGCAGATAGTAAGGTCAGCATGCAGATATGAAGGCACAACAAAGGAGCCCTTCAGATGGTGACGTCACCGGATCTCCGACGGAACTCCCTAAAGACCCAGAAGCCGGCGGAGAGGTGAGTACCAATCAAAAGAATTTTGATCGATCAAAAAAATTGAAGATTAATCGATGAATTAATAGTTAATTTTCACAGACCTACAATAAACGTTTATCGGTTTGCACAAAAAGTTATAGCATCTACAAAATAGGGGATAGTTTATGGCATTTTTATTAATAATTGTTTTTACTAGTAATGGCGGCGATCAGTGATTTTTAATCGTGACTGCGACATTATGGCGGACACATCGGACACTTTTGGGACCATTGTCATTTTTACAACGATCAGTGCTATAAAAATGCACTGATTACTGTGAAAATTTCACTGGCATTGAAGGGGTTAACCACTAGGT
The DNA here is from genome assembly GCA_029574335.1 of Rana kukunoris. NCBI lineage: Eukaryota > Metazoa > Chordata > Amphibia > Anura > Ranidae > Rana > Rana kukunoris. The sequence goes on along the minus strand of CM056052.1, from coordinate 411,742,624 downwards.
GGCCCTGTAGGGGTTAAGTGTGCCCTAAGGGAATGATTCTTACTGTAGGAGGGATGGACTGTGTGTGACATGACAGTGATCGGCGCTTCCGATTAGAGGAAGCTGTGTTCACTGTCCTGTCACTAGGAAGACTGGGGAAATGCTTGTTTAGCATTTCCCCCTTCTTCCTCACCATGACACGATCGCAGGTATGCTCACGGACATCGAATCCGCGGGACCCGCGGTTGGAGTCACGGCTGGTGTGTGCGAGTCCACAATGCCGCTTCTTAAAGGGGACATATATATATATACGTTTTTTTGCCTGCACGTGCCATTCTGCCAATGTATATCTGCATGCGGCGGTCGGCATGTGGTTAAAGCACCTTGGTTGGCAGTTGCAACAAGTACAGTGCAGCACCAGTGCCTACACACAATCAGTTAAATAAACGATCGTGTTAGAACGCGGTGACGTAAAACACAACGACGTGCTGAAAAAAATGAAAATCAATGCTTTCAAGAATGCGTCGACTTGATTCTGAGCATGCATGTATTTTTATCCGATGGTCGTGCGTAGTAACGATCAGTTTTGACCTATCGGTTAGGCGTCCATCGGTTACATTTTAAAGCAAGTTCTATTTTTTTTGACCGAAGGATAACTGACCGATGGGGCTCACACACGATCGGTTTGGACCGATGAAATGGACCCTCAGTCCGTTTTCATTGGTTTTGACCGATCGTGTGTACGCAGCCTTAAGGCCCCTTTCACACTTGTATGACCTTAAAGTCATGCAACTTTGACGTGTGCGACTTGAAGCAATGCCTGTGTAATATTGAGGTCTATAGCCCTCAAGTCACATCAAAGTTGGTCCAAAGTAGTGCAAGGACTACTTTGAAGTCACACAGATATGAACGGTACTCATTGGAAATTATGGGGTACGATTTTTCATCTGACTTTGCAGTCCCAAGTCACAGGACAAATCACACAAGTGTGAAAGGGGCCTAAAAGTGAGAGTGCTATGAACAGGGCACCTGCCGAAACACGTTAGACTTCACCTTTTTTACATGGTCATTTTGAAATAAAGACTCAAGACTTAATTTACAGAAGTGCCGGCTCTTCTATGTTTTTATATCAGTAAAATTGAAGTGTAAATGTTACATCTGGTAATGAATAGGTAATACTACAATACATATATACACTGTATATTATGACATGATAGTATCTCAGATTTTTTTTTATTTTTTATAATAGGGCACAGCCTCATAGAAGTTATTATACTGTATACCATTTTTTCAAGATTATCTATATCAGCCCTCAAAATTTCCACTCGCCTACTAGCATTTGGCGAGTGGATTTAAGCTGGGGGCGAGTGATGACAGGGATGCATGACTAATCTCCCTCCAATCTGTGCCTACACTTAGAGTCCTGATGAGATTGGTGGCCGAAGAGGAAAGGTGCATGCTCGGGAAAAGTAGTCTGGTGAGCCACGCACAGGCAGAGCAGTACACAGGTGCTCTCCTTGCAATCCTCATTAAGCCATGGGACCTAACAGTATGACCTCTCTGAGCCTGCCCCCCTCCCCCCGACCAATGTAGCTGGAGAGCAGAGAGCAGGGAGTAATAAGTGAGGTGGAGGATTGCGAAAATTACCACTCCGGTGCAGCGCTCACTGAAAGTTGCCCTGACATGAAAGCATGCTCTATGTAAGTGTCCAACAGTTCAGCCTGAGCACTGTGAACAGACTGGTCTCAATGTGTGCTGTGCAATGTCAGTGTGCGCTGTGCTATGGTGTCAATGGCTGTGCAGTTGTGTGGATCTCAGCGCTGGATTGTACTCCCTCCCGCTGTGCTGCAGCTCCTCTCCTCATTGCCAGCCTGAATAAAAGGGGGAAGTGGGGACATGCAAGTGTGGAGACACACACACAGGCTCCTGATGATGAGATGAATAGGAGAGGGAGAGAGAGAGAGAGAGAGAGAGAGAGGATGGATGGGAGTTGCAGAGGAGACAGCAAGAGAATGGGGAAGAGACCCAGTTCTAGTGCCCTGTCCCTCTGGTCTCCCCCCAGTGCCCTGTCCCTCTGGTCTCCCCCCAGTGCCCTGTCCCTCTGGTCTCCCCCCAGTGCCCTGTCCCTCTAGGCTGCCCCCAGTGCCCTGTTCCAAGTTGTTGTTGGTAATATTTAATTGTGTAACTTGATTCTGCCTAAAACATTTAAAAGTGTCATTCTATGAGATAATCTACGAGGGCATGTTTACAGGTGCAATTAGGCGCAGGGCAGTGTATGAATTAGGTGGGGCAACTGGTGGCAAGTAACTCTTGAGGCCTGGCTAGTAGCTCAGGACTTGAAATTTTGAGCCCTGATCTATATTGTGTCATCTGGATTTTACTTTCAGATGTCCCTGGCTACCTCCCCATGGGATCTCTCTCTTCTAAACATAGTGTTATGTAACTAAAATAATTCATATATAATATTGTGGAGATTATTCTAACATATATTGAAATGTCTTTCTAATATTGTACTTCTATTGAAATTTTGTTATAATATTATAGGCCATGTTTCCTGGACAAATAGTTTTCTGAGAAACATATTGAGAAAGTGCCCTGTCCCGCTGGGTGTATGGATATATATTTTTTAATCTGATTAACACAGGGCACATACATGGGAATACATGGGAATGTATGTATGAATATATACTATGGGGCCAAAATCATACTGGAATCATACCAAAGTAGTACAGGAAACTTTTCCAAGATCGCTCTGTGCTGAGTTGCATTGATGTGAATGGGCACCATTGAGAAAAATGTGATTTTCATTGTCATGTGATCCTGTGTGACTCAAGTCTTGTCTGAAATCGCACTTGAGTGAATGGAGCCTTAACCACTTGGAGATCAGCCGCCGCAGTTATACTGTGGTAGGTTGGCTTACCTGGGCGAGCCATCGTAGCTATACGCTGTGCGCTTTAGGAGCACTAGGTGGCATGCGTGCACGATGACAGACCCAATGCGTGTGCCTGGCGGTTGCCATGTCCGCTGGGCACCCACGTTCGCTCCTGAGAGAGACAAAACAGAGGTCTGTCAATGTAAACAGATAGATTTCCAAAAAAAGGACGTCAGTTTTGTTTGGGTACAGCGTTGCATGACCACGGAATTGTCAGTTAAAGTGACGCAGTGACGTATCACAAAAAATGGCCTGGTCATTAAGGGGGCAAATCTTCCAGGCTGAATTGGTTAAATAGGTTGGAAAGACTTAAGGTTTTTTACTTTCATGCATTCTATGCATGATGGTAAAAATCTTCTGTGGTCATCAGCCAACCAGCCCCTCAAATACTAACCTGAGCCCCAGCTCAATTTGGCGATGTGCAGGAGAGCAGTGGCTCTCCCAGGTCTCTTCCTCCTTATTGGCTGAGACAGCAGTGGAAGCCATTGGCTCCTGCTACCGTCAATCACAGCCACTGAGGATGAAGTGAGAGTGGGGCAGAGTTTTGCTCCTTGTGTGAATGGACACACAGAGCAGAGGCAGCTTTGGTGCTCCCATAGCAAGCTTCTTGCTATGGGGGCACTCGACAGAAGGGATTTTCCATGCACGCTGGCGGGGACTTGAGAAAAGAAGAAACTTTGCTACAATGTAAAGTAGTCAATGTACAGCTTGTATAACAGTGTAAATTTTCTGTCCCTTCAAAATGACTCAACACACAGCCACTGATGTCTAAACCGCTGGTAACAAAAGTGAGTAAAAAAGTCATAATTGGCCCCAATAAGCCATTTTCCCTCCCCTGTGTCATGTGACTCATTACTGTTACAAGGTCTCAGGTGTGAATGGGGAGAAAGTGTGTTCAATTTGGTGTTATCGCTCTCACTCTCTCATACCGGTCACTGGAAGATCAACATGGCGCCTCTTGGCAAAGAACTCTGAGAATCTGAAAAAAAAAAATTGTTATTCTACATAAAGATGGCCTAGGCTATAAGAAGATTGTCAAAATCCTGAAACTAAGCTGCAGCAAAGTGGCCAAAACCATACAGTGGTTTAACATAACAGGTTCCACTCAGAATAGACCTCACCATGGTCGACCAAAAAAGTTGAGTGCACATGCTCAAGATGATTGTCGTGACTCTCAACCCACTAATTTTCCCCCCTCCGGGATAATTATATCGGTGTTGTGCATGGTCACCACTATTTTAATCCTGTACTTCTTTGTTGTGTCTTATTGATGTTGTATCCAATAAAATTATTTTGTGTTTTATATTTTCATTTGTATACTTGACATTTAATTTCACCAGTACCACAATAGTCCAATCGCGCCCCCCCCCCTCTCTTTTTGCTCTTTGGTTTGGGGACCTTAGACCCAATCTCTCTATACAAAGAAGTTGAGTTCAAGTGCTCAGTGTGATACCCAGAGGTTGTCTTCGGGAAATAGACGTATGAGTGCTGCCAGCATTGCTGCAGAGGTTGAAGGGGTGGGGGGTTAGCCTGTCAGTGCTCAGACCATATACCACACACTGCATCAAATTGGTCTGCATGGCTGTTAACCCAGAAGGGAGCCTCTTCTAAAGATGATGCACAAGAAAGCCTGCAAACAGTTTACTGAAGACAAGCAGACTAAGGACATGGATTACTGGAAACCATGTCCTGTGGTCTAATGAGACCAAGATAAACGTATCTTATCTTACCGGCAACCAGGTGACTAGGGATGAGCTTCGAGTTCGAGTAGAACTCATGTTCGACTCGAACATTGCCTGTTCGCCGAACACAAACTATTTGGGGTGTTCGCGGCAAGTTCGTGTGAACTTTAGAACCCTGTTAAAGTCTATGGGACTCGAACGTTTGAAATCTAAAGTGCTAATTTTAAAGGCTAATATGCAAGTTATTGTAATAAAAAGTGTTTGTGGACCTGGATCCTGCCCCAGGGGACATGTATCAATGCAAAAAAAAGTTTTAAAAACTGCAGTTTTTTTTGGCAGCATTGATTTTAATAATTCCTTTAAGTGAAACAATAAAAGTGAAATATTCCTTTAAATTTCGTACCTGGGGTGATGTAAATTATGCCTGAAAAGTAGCGCTTGTTTCCCATGCTTAGAACTGTCCCTGCACAAAGTGTAATTTCTGAAGGAAAAAAAATAATTTAAAATCACTCGCGGCTATAATGAATTGTCGGCTCCCGGCAATACAGAGAAAAGTCATTTTTTAAAATTTCATTTTTTGTGTCATAAATGGCACATGCCCAGAAGCAAATTAGGAGACGGGAGGTAAAACTACCATTCATAATGGAGTAAGCACATTCATCACGCTGTAACAGACAAAAAAGCAGGAATCGTCTTTTACTAACAAGGAATCAGCTAAAAGCAGCCTCAAGGCAAATAGAACTTCCCCTTTAGAGTGCTGTCGTTTTGTTCATCATTTTCCAAAAATGATGGTGTGTACGCAACGTCATTTGTGAAAATGAAGTTTGAAAAATGTTGTTTTTTTTCATGAAGAAAAATTACATTTTTTTTCATCACAAAAAGTGATCGTGTGTACGAGGCATAAGCATTATTAAAATCACTGCTCCTGAAAAAACGCCAGTTTTTTTAAAAAATTTTTGCAGTGATACATGTCCCCTGGGGCAGGACCCAGGTCCCCAAACACTCCCATGTGGCAGGACCCGGTCCCCAAACACTTTTTAGGACAATAACTTGCATATTAGCCTTTAAAATTAGTACTTTAGATTTCAAACGTTCAAGTCCCATAGACTTTAACAGGGTTCTAAAGTTCACACAAACTTTTGGTCTGTTCGCAGGTTCTGGTGTGGTGGAACCCAGGGGTGTTCGGCTCATCCCTACAGGTGATGAATACATAGACAAGTGTGTCTTTCCTACAGTCAAGCATGGTGGTGGGAGTGTCATGGTCTGGAGCTGCATGAGTGCTTCCGGCACTGGCGAGCTACAGTTCATTGAGGGAACCATGAATGCCAACATGTACTGTAACATACTGAATCAGAGCATTGACACTGGGCCGCAGAGCAGTATTCCAACATGTTAATGACCCCAAACACACCTCCAAGATGACCACTGCCTTGCTTAAGAAGCTGAGGGTAAAGGTGATGGACTGGCCAAGCATGTCTCCAGACCTAAACCCTATTGAAAATGTATGGGGCATACTCAAATGGAAGGTGGAGGAACGCAAGGTCTCTAACATCCACCAGCTCCGTGATGTCATCATGGAGTAGGGGAAGAGGACTCCAGTGGCAACCTGTGAAGCTTTGATGAACTCCATGCCCAAGAGGGTTAAAGCAGTGTTGGAAATTAATGGTGGCCACACAAAATATTGACACTTTGGGTCCAATTTGGAAATTTTCACTTAGGGGTGTACTCAATTTTGTTGCCAGCAGATTAGACATTAATGGCTGTGTTGAGTTATTTTGAAGGGACAGCAAATTTACACTGTTATACAAGCTGTACATGTACTGCTTTAAATTGTAGCAAAGTGTAATTTCTTCAGTGTTGTCACATGAAAAGATATAATAACATTTTCACAAAAATTTGAGGGGTGTACTCACTTTTTGTGAGATACTGTATCTGCAGTGTTTCATGTCTTTCTGCTGTTTAGTTCCTCTGTTATCAACATGATAACTTCTGACAAGTTCTCCAACAACCAAGATAAAACCAGCCTGAAATTTGTGTCAGGGTGGGTGCTACAGATTGATTAACAGAGAGCTTGTCCTGTCACAGCACAGCTCTGCACATTCCTTATTTCATCTGCCTATGTGGAGGGGGGTGAGCCTTTCCTCCAATCAGCCGTCCCACAGTGTATGCCAAGAATCCACTCCTGCTGATAAAGGAAGTAAAAATTCCAACATGATGTTAAAATTCTAAAGAATATAGAAAGCTGAAGACAGCAGATTTAATATGCAAAAACTTATGTAGGTAGATTTGTTTAATCTTTGTGTATAATTTAGGGTTTTTCACTTCACTGGGTATAGAAGAAGGTTTACATCCACTTTAAGAAACAGACTGCACTATGCTGTCCATTTAACATGTTTCAAGTTCCGGAAATTGCAGAAAGAGGTACATATGAAGCTTATCTTTCAGCATAGAAAGGACCATTAGAGTACAATAATTTTGATCACAAAAGTTGTCATGTATTTGTTGCCAGGTGCTGAACTACAAAAACATGAAGATGGTGACATGATCCTTTTTACAGTCAGTTTTACATTTACTTTATACAACTCTGCTAGATGTTGTGTTGCACTACTACTTCCAGTCAGCAGAGAGGGGACTATAGCTAGGAAAGTCTATGGACTTCTATGCAGAATGCTGAGGATCATTGGAGAACTTTGACATTAACCATAGACTGGGACTGATGGACCCTAATGCCGCGTACACACGGTCGTTTTTTGCGATGAAAAAAAACCGACGTTTTTGTGAAGTAAAAAACAACGTTTTTGAAACGTCACTTTCAAAGACGATGTTGCATACACACCATCGTTTTTTTCACAAAAAACGAGGTTACGTTCACCACACTTTTCCATTGAAGCTCGCTTCATAACTAGCTTCTGGGCATGCGCGGGTTGAAAAACGTTTTTGCTACACACGGTGACTTTTTGTGAAACAAAAAACGACGTTTTGAAAAACGACACAAAAAATTCAAGCATGTTGGAATTTTTTTTTGGTCGTTTTTTTTAAGACAAAAAACGACGTTTTGCCCACACACGATCAATTTAAATGACGTTTTAAAAAACGTCGTTTTTTTTCATCGCAAAAAACGACCGTGTGTACGCGGCATTACACTACAGTTCCCATAGACCACTGAGGGAGAGCGAAGCTAGTTTCTGTTAAATGGACATGCTGTAAAACAAGCATTGTTTGAATGCTTAAATGAAAAAAATAATCTGTTGGTGTGTACCCAGCATAAGCTCGTTAGTAAATAATGATTCTTCCTCACCCTGTTTGATTTAATTATTGCATTTTATCCTAAATACAGTTGTGCTCATAGATTTACCCTGGCAGAATTTATGATTTATTGGCCATTTTTCAGAGAATATGAATGATAACACAAAAACTTTCACTCATGCATGGTTAGTGTTTGGCTGAAGCCATTTATTGTCAATCAACTGTGTTTACTTCTTTTAAATCATAATGACAACAGAAATTACCCAAATGACCCTGATCAAAATTTACATACCCCAGTTCTTAATACCGTGTATTGCCCCCATCAATAAAAGCTTGAAGTCTTTTGTGGTATTTGTGGATGAGGCTATTTTTCTTATCAGATGGTAAAGCTGCCCATTCCTCTTGATAAAAAGCCTCCAGTTCCTTTAAATTCTTGGGTTGTCTTGCATGAACTGCTTGTTTAAGATCTCCCCAGAGTGGCTCAATAATATTAACCACTTGCTTACTGGGCACATATACTCCCTTCCTGCCCAGGCGAAATTTCAGCTTTCGACATTGTCACGCTTTAAATGAAATTTGCGCAGTCGTGCGACGTGGCTCCCAAACAAAATTGACGTCCTTTTTTTCCCACAAATAGCGCTTTCTTTTGGTGGTATTTGATCACTTCTGCGGTTTTTATTTGTTACGCTATAAACAAAAAAAGAGCGACAATTTTGAAAAAAACACTATTTTTTACTTTTTGCTATAATAAATATCCCAATTTTTTTTTATATTAAAAAAAAATGAATTTTTCTCAGTTTAGGCCGATACGTATTCTTCTACATATTTTTGGTAAAAAAAAATCGCAATAAGCGTATATTGATTGGTTTGCGCAAAAGTTATAGGGGCTACAAACTAGGGGATAGAATTCTGACATTTTTTTAAATTTATTTTTTGACTAGTAATGGCGGTTATCTGTGATTTTTTTTTGTCAGCACTGTGATATTGCGGCGGATACATCGGACACTTTTGACACATTTTTGGGACCATTTATACAGCGATCAGTGCTATAAATATACACTGATTACTGTATTCATGTGACTGGCAGGGAAGGGGTTAACACCAGGGAGCGAGGAAGGGGTTAAATGTGTACCCTGGGAGTGATTCTTACTGTGGGGGAGGAGACTGACTGGGGGAGGTGACCAATCTGTGTCCCTATGTACAAGGCACACAGCATCGGTCTCCTCTCTCCCTGACAGGACGTGGGGCTCTGTGTTTACACACAGAGCTCCACGTCACTGCTCTGTCACTACCAATCGCGGGTACCTGGCGGACATCATGGCCGCCAGTCACGCGCATCGGCATCTCAGTGATGCGCCGGGTACGTGGGCCCCCCAGTGGCCAGAAGACCCGAGGCCGTAAAAAGACGGCCTCCCGGAATTGTAGAGCCATCTTGTGGCTGTCTTTTTACAATGGCCCAGGTCTGAAGAAGTTAAGGTCAGGAGACTGAGATGGCCACCCCAGAACCTTTACTTTATTCTGCTGTAACCAATGACAGGCCTTGTGTTTTAGATCATTGTCATGTTGGAATGTCCAAGTACGTCATATGCGCAGCTTCCTGGCTGATGAATGCAAATGTTCCTCCAGTATTTTTTATTTTTTTTGTGTAATCAGTATTTATTTAGGTATTTATTTCAGTATTTAAAAATAAAGGAAAAAGTACAAGAACATAGGACAGGCACGTCCAACAGAATTTTGAAAATTGGAATATCGGCCACGCAGGGCCGACAAACCTCAAAAAGGAAATTCCAAATAAATGTTGTACATGATCATAGAAACAATAACAGATACAAATATAGTCACATAGACCACATCGTCAGCCAACACCCAGAAGGGCCCCAGCCATCACAGCGATCCACAAGACAAACAAGGACCTCCAGTATTTTTTGATAACATTCTGCATTCATCTTGCCATCAATTTTTATAAAATTTCCTGTGCCTTTGTAGCTCACACATCCCCAAATCATCAGCGATCCATCTCTGTGTTTTACACAAGAATAGTGTACCTTTTATAGGCCTTGTTGACTCCTCTCTAAATGTAGTGTTTATGGTTTTGGCCAAAAAGCTCAATTTTGATCTCATCACTCCAAATGACCTTGTGCCAGAAGATTTGAGGCTTGTCTCTGTGCCGTTTTGTGTATTGTAAGTGGGATACTTTGTGGCATTTGCGTAGTATTGTCTTTCTTCTGGCGACTCAACTATGGAGCCCATCTTTCGTCAAGTGCCTCCTTATTGTGCAATCTTTCAGAGATTTCTGTATTTTACCTAAAGTTATTTGTCGGTTTTTCTTTGCGTTCCAAACTATTTTCCTGACAGTTGTGGCTAAAATTTTAGTTGGTCTACCTGACCGAGGTTTAGTTTCAACAGAACCCCATATTTTCCACTTCTTGATTAGAGTTTGAACACTATTGATTGGTATTCTCAAATCCTTGGATATCTTTTTATATCCCTTTCCTGTATTATACAGTTCAACTACCTTTTCCCACAGATCCTTTGACAATTATTTTGCTTTCCCCGTGACTCGTGACTCGTTCAGAATCGTCAGTGCAGCACTGGATGAAAGATGTAAGGGTCTGTCAGGAGTCCAGAAACTCATTGACCTTTTGTACACACACACTAATTACAATAAAACGGATCACAGGTGAGGATGTTACCTTTAATAGCCATTCAAACCCCTTTGTGTCAACTTTTGTGCATGTTATCAGGCGGAAATCACCAGGGTATGTCAACTTTTCATCAGAAAAAAATAAATGTCTTTCATATTCTCTGAAAAATGGCCAAGAAATCATAAATTCTGCCAGGGTATGTTAACTTATGAGCACAACTGTAATTGTTCAATGATGCACTGGGTCAAATGCTCTCTACCCTGCTGCATTTATAGTTCTGTGAACCCTTAAAGTAGGAATACTGGGGAACTGAAAATAGCCAAATGCCCAAGTGTGCTCTGAATACAGTACATTAATTATTTCCACTTTTTAGTGCAATTTCAATCTTCTAAAAATATACCTTTGTTTGACATTTTAACTGTTTGATTTAAGTCTAAGGAAGTGAGTTTGTTATCCCACTGAGTGATTCATTGATTAATGTGTTAAATAATTTGTTGTCATTCGTTTGTTATGAGCATAGGTGGGAAAGTAAGTCTCTGGTGAGTGATACTACATTCTGCTGAATATTTATGACTCCGCTACAACATTACAGGGAGAAACTAAAACTAATTACTATTGATGCTTGGCAGCTCAACTTCTCATAGCAGACACCATTCATTAGTGTGCCAGAATTTGTGTTTTTATTTCTAAGAAAATTGCTCTTGCCATTAAAGGGGAACTAATATTCTTTGTGCTCTAACCATTATACCTTCCATGTTAGCGGGTGCCATTTTCACTGAGAAATATTGACTTGTGTGCAGTTATTGATCCCAAATTCCCCAAAACCTTAAAATACGTAAAAGACAACTCTAAGCACTTGGAGATATATTTTCTAATGTTCATTTAATTTATTCCGGAAAGTTTGCTGTTTTTAGAATGATTCATAGAACAAACTGGGGGAGATTTACTAAAACTGGTGCACACAGAATTGGATCCAGCTCTGCATAGAAACCAATCAGCTTCCAGGTTTTATTGTCAAAGCTTAATTGAATAAGCAGAAGTTAGAAGCTGATTGGTTGCACTGCTGTACCAGAACCTGTGTGCACCAGTTTTAGTAAATCTCCTGCACTGTGACTGCAACACATACTCTTAAATTCTACCGTGGTCACGATAAAAAAATACTGTTATACTGTACTATCATTCGATATTGCACATGCGTTTAAAGATTAACCACTTCACCCCAAGAAGAATTTACCCCCTTCCTGACCAGGCCATTTTTTGCGACACAACACTGTGTCGATTTAACTGACAATTGCGCAGTCGTGTACCCAAAAAAATGTCCGTCCTTTTTTTCTTTTTTGCATTATAAACAAAAGAAGAGCGACAGTTTTGAAAAAAAAACAAACACAATGGGCCAGATTCAGAGAGCGATTACGCCGGCGCAACAGGAGATGCGTGGCAAAAGTCTAAATGTGCGCGTGCGTTTCGATACTCGGCATTCCCAAAACGAGATACGCACGAAATCTACTTTTTCTTGTCCAGCGTAATTTCGTTAGACTGGCGCATCCGTCCGCGCAAAACTGCGCTAGACACACCATTGATTTGCTATTCAAATATCTTAATGAGGGAGTTACGGAGATCCACAAAAAAACGTTGTTGCTGCGCAGGCTACGCGCTGTGCGCAACAGCAAAATGTCCTGTCTAAAATTAGACCATATAAAAGGTGGTCTAAAATGTGAAAAATCGTCTACATGTCAGATAAAGCAACACTGATAGTGAGGAGCTGAGCAGTCACACGTGTTGCCCAACAAACTGTATGCCAGTAGCATCCATGCTCATAGCTATACTACTGACTTTAGATGAGCAAAGAAGGAGGAGGGCACTGAGGAGGGCCCGGGAGATTTTTTTTTTCTTTACTTTTTATTTGCTTATATAAACTTTACAATCTAATCTAATACAATATTCTTATCTGATACAAGCCCCTCACTCTTCACTCTTCACTGGAGAGGATATATCACACACGCATAGACATCTATGGCATCAGTGATTCTGAGGTGTCTCGCATCTTGAGATTCACCCCTCATGCCATAATGGAATTAACCACAACCCTGCAGGAGGACATCACCAGCCCAACACATGACACCACCCATGACACCCATGACAGCTACATATACAATCAGAGCCCCATCCCCACAGATTTCCAACAGAACATGTATGGGGACAGCTGGCTGGTTGGTGAGTGACATGGGTGGCAGGCATGACTGTCCCCCCCCATGATGCACACATCACAAGGGGCACATGCACTACTAACATCCTCCTGGCTTTCCCTTCAAGGTGACTCTGCATATGCAGTGGTACCCCATCTCATGACCCCATCTCATGCCCGCTCACATTATGCATCTTTGCACGTTAAACACACACATTAATCAAGGCATGAGAATGCATGCATGCACACCACTGTGGTCCCTAGCACACACACCCCACATCCTCATGAAATTGGATTGGCACCAGTCCACCATGCAGGACTTGTGAGCAGCAACGCCACGCCACGGCTCCAATTATGTCACCGTACATTCATACACCATTCACACCGACCTGGGGATCACTTCTCCACCACAAATGAGGGTGACACCCCTTTTCCGCCAGGAATGTCACCCCCACATTCCCAAATCATACACAAACAGAACAAAAAAAAAAAAAGACCATCAAAAATATAATTTAAAAAAAGTACAAACAAAGAAAACATATAAAAGACAAAAATCACTCTGCAAAACAGTCCCCAAATATCTCAAAGACACGTCACAAACAAACAAATAAACGATAACAAACAACATAACAAAAGCACCTTGCTGTATAGGGAGGGATACAAAGGGATGTACTTTTGCAATGGAAGTGTGTTTGTGTGTGTCTATTTATGCTGTCTGCGTAGTACTCAAATTTGCCCTAGTCCATTTCCAATTTCACAATTTCACTGATTGCGCCATTCCCGAGTTGTGAGCATGCGCACAGAGCACCTCATTTGCATGGGGTCACGGCTCATTTCAATGTAACACGCCCACGTCCTTCCCAATTTCTATTACTCCGCCTTACGCCTAGGAAATAACGTTACGCATGCGCAATTTTCTGCGTAAAAGCTACGAGAATAGGGTGATTGCGCAGCTAGATTGCGCAAGTCTAACGTAAAGGCCGTGCGCTACGCCGGTCCAATAATGCGCAGATGTACCTGAATCTGGCCCAATATCTTCTACTTTTTGCTATAATAAATATCCCAATTTTAAAAAATAAAATAAAAAACTTTTTTTCTCAGTTTAGGCCAATATGTATTTTTCTACATATTTTTGGTAAAATCGGAATAAGCATATATTGATTAGTTTTCACAAAATGTATAGCATCTACAAAATAGTGGATAGATTTATGACATTTTTGTTATTATTTTATTTTATTTTTTTACTAGTAATGGCGGGGAGCAGTGATTTTTATCGGGACTACGATATTGCAAATGACAAATTGAACTATTTTGACACACTTTTGGGACCATTGACATTTACAAATGCACTGATTACAAGCCCGCACCAGCCAGGAAGACACTGACTGCAAAAAGCGCCTAGAGGCAAATCAGTACGCATGTGTAACGCTATACAAGTCATTCATTCATTCATTCATTCATTCACTCACTGTATAAATGTCACTGGCATGAAATGTGTTAACACTAGGGGGCGAAACAAGGGGTTAACTGTGTTCCCTAGGTGTGTTCTAAAGCCCCATACACATCATCAGATTTTCTACAGATTTCTGTCTTTAGATTTACCAAAATCATATAATATGAGGTCAAACCTTAAAAGTTTAAATTTGTATACAATCAGGCAGGCCCTTGCACTACATGGTTTTGGTAAATCCGAAGACAAAAATCTCACTGTGGGGGGGTGGGACTGACTAGGGGAGAAGAGAGATTGGTGTTCATGCTTAGTATAAACACACAATCTGTCTCCTCTCTCATGAGAGAACAGGGTCTTGTGTGTTTACAGATCCAGGTTCTTGTCCTGTCATGAGTGATTGCGGGTGTGATGCCCACCGGCACTTGCTCCAGGGAAATGCTGCTCATAAATACGGCGGCTGGTCAGGAACCAGTTAATGAAAGGAGCAACCAGTGTTCACTAAGAACCAAAAAAGTCTATGAATTAATTAATTGACTAATTAAAGTGGATGTAAACCCACTCCCATCCTTTCTAAAGTACTGCCATAGTGGTTATCTATAAGGAAATACATGCCTCCTGCATATAGTTAGATAGTTAGCGAGGTTGGAAAAAGACACAAGTCCATCCAGTTCAACCATAACATATATATATATATATATATATATATATATATATATATATATATATATATATATATATACAGGGCTTTTTTTCTGGGGGAACTTGGTGGAACTCAGTTCCACCACCTTTGGCTCAGACTCTTTGATGCCCGCTCACCACAATCACTTGTGAACACAGAAGTCTGGTTTCTGTGTTTACAAGTGACTGCTTTGTAACCCCCTGAACTCTGCACACTGTATGTAATGCAATTCTGGTATTTAATGCCCCTTTAAGACCCTTCTACTGTTTGTGAAATCTGAACGGGTCGTGGTTGAGTTCCTGCACCTATTTTCTGAGAAAAAAAGCTCTGTATATATATATATTTTTTTGTAGGAAAGTCACTGGTCTTTAAACAGAAATAGCGATAAATGCAGCTTTATTGCATCCAACGAAAAAGTAACACAAATAAAAAGGCCTACTCCACCTTAGGAGGCTAACTAACCAGGAGTGTCCTTCACTACGGTTTACTAGAGTGGCTATTCTGGCTTCCAGTATAAACAAACAAAAAAAAAACACAGTCCGATATAAGCAATTGTTCTGACAGACCTTATTCCCCAGATACGCAGACACTCTCCAGTCTGTGTCCATCCAGTGCAGCCTGGATCTCACTCTGAGCTCTCACTCTCCTCTGTCACTATTAGGTGCAGGCTAATTTATAGAGAGAGAGAGAGAGAGGAGGTTTACCTGCTGGACCAGGGTTAACCCTTTCCAAGACAGGGAAAGCTGCCCTTCAACCTCTCACTGACATACACAGAGTCGTGTACCCTATCACATATCTTCCCTCCCCCCAGCTTAACACCTGCGTGGGAAGCAGCCACCTCTGCAAACCAATGTACTCGGGACAGAGCATCTGCATTACTGTGGAGGAGACCCGCCTATGTCGTACCACAAAAGTAAAGGGCTGTAGGGACAAAAACCATCTTGTGACCCGAGCGTTCTTGTCCCTGTTGGTGTGCATCCACTTTAACGGAGCATGGTTCGTGACCAGGGTAAACAGTCTGCCCAACAAATAGTAGCGGAGTATTTCTACTGCCCACTTAATCGCCAAACACTTTTTCCACTGTTTGTGTACACCTCTAGGTGTGTGTTTTCCTCAACGCTAACGCCAACGCTGCAGCAGTGGCATGATCTGCTCTGACCTACCGGTAACTTCTTCTTACTTTTGTAGATCCCTCCATACAGGATTCTTTGCTTATCCCTCATTATCCCCATAGGAGGTTTATATATCTCACAACTGGGAGCACTTATTGGGGTTTTCTGCCTTCCATCTTTTAGGTCACTGGCACTAAGTCTACATCAGGCACAGCCAGGATTTCCTATAGGGCAGACGAACAAGTCACATATCTGCAGCCTTGGGGGTTTTTCTTACAGGCATCCATCCTATATAGGTAAGCAGTCAAAATATCCACTCTCTTTTCTACCCTTATGAGTAATGCATGATCATTCTAATCAACTATATATTTAGTGTGCGGATACAACGTATTCAGTTGTACTTCCACATTCCTTATTCCTAACCTTTGTCCCGGGGATCCTGACTGCGTCTTTGGACAGGGTGACCATGGCCCTAGATAACTGACCTCTACTATTTTCCTTTACTGCCGTTAAAATAATTATAGGTACAATGTTATTATTTCGCTTGTCAACAACATTTAAAATAACTTACGAACAATTGAATTGTTCTAATGGTCCTTGAGTCTGACACTCTTCAATTTTTTCTCTGCTTGCCGCACTTTGTAGGTGCTGACTGTAATACCGATAATGCGTCAATATACATCCCCTGTTGCGTCAATTGACATATTTTTTTGCTTACAGAGGTATGTTATATATCCATGCCGCCCCCAGTGTCAGCATTCTATGACCTATATATATATATATATATATATATATATATACACGAGATTCCGCTCAAGCGTTTTTCCTTTTGGTTTGTTTTCCTCTTACAGACTGCATGATTCATGTGAGGATTTATTTTTCTTCTGCTCAAACAACTTTATAAATTTGGACACTCTTCCACGACCGGCAAATTATTAATTTTTATTTCTCTTTGTGAGAACAGCCATAAGTATACAAACTGGTTAATATCCACTAGTCATGAGACACTATAGATATATTTTTTGAAACTTTTTATTTATTTATTTTTATTTATATGTTGTGGTTTGCTGGGGCTGTCTCTTCCATGTACTTGAAGTAATGCACTATATGCAATGAGAGCAATGGAGAGGGAATTGCTGTATTTTACCAATTATTGTTTCTGGGTTTTCATTTTCTCTTTTTGTTTGCATTTTCTTTATTTTTGATATTTTTAGATTATGCTGTCAACACAAGTTGCATTACCCCTTCCCTGAAGAAGAGGCCATACAAAATAAAGAAGCCTCGAAACGTTGGAATATCTGTCTTCACCCCATAGACAGTTTCTCTGGTTTTTGCAATCTAACTTTTGTTGCCTTTGTTATTTATGTTTTGTTACCATCTATATTTTTTCTGCCGACAAGTGTGTGTCCCATGTTCATTCCCCCCAGTCACTTGGATGCTGTTTCTAATGTCAAGTTCTGGCCGCCACTTGAATGATTATTTATCTCTTTATTCAATAAATGTATACAATTTTTGATATTTCCTATGACCTAATTATTGTTACTTACCAAACCCAGTCTCCCAACTCAAAGTCCCGTCGAGGAAAACACACCCTTAGGGGTGTACACAAATAGTTCAAATTTAGGGATGTGGCAAGACTGAGGTGTTTTTATTACCAAATTTTTGTTCTCGAGGTAACAACTTCCGACTCAAATATAGAACAGGGTGTTGCTCACCACCCACATATTGGGACAAAACTGCACCCAAACCCACCTCTGAGGCATCGGTCTGGAGAACTCCTTACTAAAGTTGGGAGTCACAAGCACAGGCATGCTTTGTCAATGGGATCTGCCAATAACCCTTTGTCAGGTCCAAAGTGGTGAAGAACCTGTCTTTGGCTAGTCGCTCTACTAGTTCATCCACCCTAGGCATGGGGTAGGCGTCAAACTTAGACACCTTGTTTAACTTCCTAAAGTCATTACAGAACCTGATGGACTCATCAGGTTTAGGCACTAGAACAACGGGGCTAGACCACTGGCTGTGAGACTCCTCTATCACTCCAAGTTCAAGCATTTTCTTGACTTCAGCCCTTACAGCTTCCCTCTTGGCCTCCGGAATGCAGTAAGACTTCACCCTTACGATAACTCCTGGTTCTGTAACAATATCATGAGTAATCTCTCGGGTTTGTCCAGGGTTGGGGGAGAAGACATCGCTATTCCTCTCAACCAAGCCTTTAGCCTCCTCTATTTGCTCCGGTGTCAGCTCTGAAGAGATTGTCACTAAAGGTCTAGGAGCCTGTGGATCAGGCTTGGTGTCACCCACTGTGGCCATGCAGTCCTCTCTAGTCCTCCATTGTTTAAGAAGGTTTATGTGGAACACGGCCTCCTCCTTCCGGCGTCCTGGCTGACTAACTTTATAATTTACTGGGCTCACTTTTTCCAAGACCTCATAGGGTCCCTGCCACTGTGCTAGAAGTTTGCTTTCTGCGGTGGGTACTAGAACCATTACTCTGTCCCCCCTCTCAAACTGTCTCACTAGGGCCCTCTGGTCATAGTAGGACTTTTGCCTACTCTGTGCCTGCTCCATATGCTGGCGAACAAGAGGAGCAATCTGAGCCATATGCACCCGCATATCTTCAACATACTGGAGCACATTGGTCCCAGCTTCTCCCTGTTTTTCCCAGGTTTCCTTAAGGACATCCAGAATACCCCTGGGATGCCTACCATATAAAAGTTCAAATGGGGAGAAGTCCGTAGAACTTTCGGGGATCTCTCGAACTGCAAACAGGTAAGGAAGTAACAAGTCCCAATCCTTCCCATCCCTGCTAACAACTTTTCTCAACATCCCCTTTAGGGTCCGGTTAAACCTTTCCACCAGCCCATCTGTCTGTGGGTGGTATACTGACGTTCTAAGGGTCTGTACCTTAAATAGCGGACATAGCTCTTTCATAATACGGTAAACAAATGGTGTCCCCTGGTCCGTGAGCAATGTCCTTGGTATCCCCACGCGTGTGAACATCTGAACCAACTCTTTCGCAATATTTTTAGCATTAGCCTTGCGTAGTGGGATGGCCTCAGAGTATCTGGTGACATAGTCGAGGATGACAAGGATGTACTGGTGCCCTCGAGCTGTTTTCTCTAAGGAACCCACTAGGTCCATGCCAATCCTCTCAAAAGGAACTTCGACTATGGGGAGAGGTATGAGTGGGGCTCTCAACTTCGGTCTTGGAGATGCCAGTTGGCATTCTGGGCAAGAAGAGCAATACATTTTAATCCCCTCATATACCCCAGACCAAAAGAACCTCCTGTGCACCCGTTCTTGGGTTTTCTCCACCCCCAAGTGTCCCCCCAGAAGTTGAGAGTGAGAGTAATCCAGCACTTTTCGGGTGTATGATGAAGGCACAACCAGTTGTTCGAGTTCTTGTCCCTCATCGGAGGTTACTCCATAAAGAAGATTGTTTTTGAGGATAAAGTAGGGATAGGCCTTTTCTGTTGCCCCTTCCATTGGTACCCCATTAACCTCTATAACCTTACTTCAGGCTTCCTGCAACAGGGGATCACCTGCCTGGTCTTAGCCAAAGCCACTACCCGAAATATCTGGTTGACCAACCTCTGCCTCATCTTCTGTCTGTCGTGTGGCCCGCCTCTCCTAGACTGCTCCCCACGCTGATTTAACAGGACTTCATTGACAGCCCTATAAAATCTCAGCTTGCTCTCCCTGCGTTCCTGTCTTGTTTTACCTCTTTTTGGACTAGAGATATACTGTACAAGTCAGGATGAATAAAGGGAAATACTTCATGAACCCCTGTATTTCTCTGCCCTGCTTCAGGTTCTCCTTGTTCTCCCATCACAGGGGGTTGTAAAAGAGTGTGGAAGTTAGGGAAATTCCTTCCTATTATCAAAGGATATGGTAGACGAGGAGCTACCACTGCTAAGATCCTTACCAGACTGCCCTGTACTAACACCACTATGTTGGCAGTAGGATACCGCACAGTACACCCATGAATACACAATACCCCCATGGTTCTATGTTTCTGAACCCAACAAGGTCTTACTAATTTAACTTGTTACCAGAGTCAGGGCACTTCCAGAGTCCACCAGGGCCACTGTCTCTTGTTTGTCCAGCAGGACAGGTACTCGGAAGGTATGTCCCCCTTCCACCAGGCCTGCTAAGCAGACGAGTCCGCAAAAGTCTGAAGAATCTTCCCCTAGCCCACACTGCATTGGCTCAGGAAGGTTGGAGCATCTCGCCCTGATATGTCCTTTTGCGCCACACTCAAAACAAGTTATGGAGTTTTTCCTAGGGTGGTCCTCTTTCCCAAGGTTTTGACTTCTAGAGTCTGTTTTGGAAAAACAGGCTCCTGATCCGAAGTCTGCTTCTAATCCACTCTTCCGGTCTCCCGGTCTCTGTATTTTCCCACTCGACCTATGACTAAGTGGTGTGACTACCACGCAATGCGTCAGAAAGGAGGAGAGCCGTCGGTGACGTCACCTCGGCTCGCGGCCGAGAGTGGAGGTATCCTGTTGTACATTGTTTATGCTGCTAACTACACTGCTCGCATGTGAGTGTATTTCTCTTATTTTAATAAAACTGTTGACATTGGTTGCGCTATGAGGTCTTTATTGTTTGTTTACTGAGAGCCACCGGATCCTGGAAGACTTGTGGGACTAAAGTGAATGGCTGACCGTGGGACGCTGACCTGCAGTGGAATCTGCCTTTACCTACAAACCAGTGGTGTTTACTAGGCTGTTATATAGCCTCTGGAAGGTGAGATACTTACTAAGCACTTATTGCACTTTTGGACTTTTGTATTCAGCACCTTATATCGGACTTTTATTAAGCACTTCGCACATTGGATATTTTTGGAAGCACTTTTATTTATTTATTGAATATTGTTATTTATCTTATTTATTGCATTTCTTGTGCACCGT